>OY757928.1:10195484-10277984 GCA_963585895.1 Sepioteuthis lessoniana | reverse complement strand
TTTCTTGTTGATCCTTTCATATTGCTATATTCGGCAGGAATTCATTGATATATTTTCCATAATTGTTTATTTATGGAACAATTTTAAAAGTAAACGCTACACACTGCAACAGCCCAAATGCTCTTCTTACAAAGTAGTAATGTACATACAAAAGTTACATCACTTTTGTAATACATCCTCCCCTGATGATGGCCCAAAGTCGGCCAGAAAGTACTTGGGAAATAAACAATTAGGGAAAATATATCAATCAATTCCCGCCGAATACTATGAAATGAATACGGCAATAAAATTTATATATACATACAAATTTCGTTGAATATAATAGAAATATAAAATATAATAAAAATGTCTATTATATTCAACGAAATTTGTATATATATATATATATATATATATATATATATATATATATATATACAAATTTCGTTGAATATAATAAACCTTTTTATTGCCGTTATTTTATCCATAAGATCTGAAGAAGTTTTTTTTCGTATTTTTTGATTTTATCAAAAACACATAACAGGATGGAAATAAATTTATAATCCTAGTGTGACCGGTTTTGTTTTTTTCTTAAATATATATATATATATATATATATATATATATATATATATACAACTTCCGAGTCCTGTCAGCTCGAGTTGTAGAATACTCTGACTACATCTCTGCACTCGGTTTAGACTCTCTCTCAATGAATGTCGTCATTATGAAGCTAAACCATCCGATGGTGAGATTCTAGTCCTGGAGCCTTATGGAATATAGACACTCATTCATTGCCCTTATATCAAGGTCTTCACTGATCCTGGGTGGTAGTACCTGTTAGGGTCCCATCTATGGGTTAAATAGAAATATCTAATCATTTACAACATTTGAAACCACCGAGCAGTGTACAAACAACAAATAATTATATTTAAACTCATATAACTATGCACATTATGAAAAAAAACTACTTAAATCCATTTAATTGTGTGTAATCAAGTGATTTATATTCAATTGAATTATTAGCGTTAAATAGCAATACTTGAAATCGTTGAACTGTATGATCCCCAATGAAAATAACAAAATTCTGGTATTTTTTAAAACATTTAAAATCATCTCTCGTTATTTTTTAAATCATATGGAAACCAGACCTGACCAATAAAATGAAACGCAGTTTCTCCCAGGCAGCGGTAGTATTGATGCTGCTGGATGGATGTGTAACATATTGACCCCGACCAAGCTGTCAAAATAGGAAATGCACCAGTGTAAATAACAGGTGCGTCCGGTCGAGGAATATCAGGATATAACCTTGACTGTGGACGAGTTAAATTGAGTGCGAAATTGTGACGCTCGCAGGAAGAAGAGTGGACGTCAAATTATTATATAACTCGGTGCACAGGAAGTTCAATAAGTTGGAGAGAAGATGCGGTAGAGAAAACCAACACCCAGCAGAGGGGAACCCCAGGACCCCCGATTGAGCAGTTGAAGTTCACATCAGTTGGAGAGAAGATGCTGGAATTAGGAACATATCCCAGAGAGGCTGGGCCCCCAGGCCCGCGGTTGAGCAGCCCAAGTAAACGGGAAAGAAACGCTGTTATGGCCATAAGAGTAAGGGTCAATATGTTGCAGTTCTGTTCAACCTCCCACCCACCTCTCATACAGTAAAACCTTTAGTAACCCTTTCGAACCCTATCAAATAAAGTGAGAGGTATATTTTTCTAAAGAACTGTGTCCGCTCGTCTTTATTGTGTCGTCGTTATGTTTCTGCGTGTAGATGTGTATGTATAGTGGTCATGGCTATACAAGAGATGCACTACTTGGACGCTAACTAAACGGCTGGAAAAGAAGCTAGACGGCAATTACACAAGAATGCTGCGAGCAACATTGAACAAGTCCTGGCGGCAACACCCCACAAGGCATCACCTATACGGCTACCTGCCTCCTATCACGAAAACTATTCAAGTTAGACGAACCAGACATGCATGACACTGCTGGAGAAGCAGGGACCAGCTCATAAGTGATGTACTCCTATGGACCTCCGCATATGGCCGGGCAAAAGCAGGACGACCAGCTCGAACATACATTCACCAGCTATGTGAGGATACGGGATGTAGACCTGAAGACCTGCCAGATGCGATGAACAATAGGGAGAAGTGGCGAGAGAGGATCAGGGATATCCGTGCTAGCGGCACGACATGATGGGGATGAGGATTTTTAAAATAATATAAACGACAAACTATCGCTCAAAAATTATATATATCTATCAACAGGATCTGACATGAAATAACTCTCAACGGTTGATATCTCATAAAACACAACCAAACCAAAATAAACGCATTTTGGGAATAATATGCTATCAAGTTGTAAGATTGGTGTTGTTTTTTCGTTTAATGGCATATCAATCTTCGTGGGTTATTCAATGTCAAAGCCATCTTTGTGGAAGAACAGTAGTGATACTATAAATCCATAGCTGGAAGGATAAGGAGGTTAATACCTTTCATAAGAGTTTAGGAAAAATGAACGGAATAGCGAGACTGGCGTTCGAACTCGCTTACGTAGCAGTTTTAATCCACCACTTTACGACACGGGAACGTAAGTAGATAGGTTGATCCATCTTTATACTATTCAGTATTTCAAATAATCTAACACCATAAAAACGGCTATACTTCTAGAAATGTTCTTTCAAACTGTTTTTATTTCACTTTTTCTTGAGGAAGGTTTAACTTCGAGACTTTCATTGAAGTTTCCTGTCTGGACATCTCCGGATGACGTTTTCGTTGCTGAATTTACCGGGGTGCTTTTTTTATCGTTTGTTTTGTTGTTGTTTTTTTTTGTCAAATACATTTTGTATCTTTTTCCCATGCAAAATATAATTGGAATAAAGCTTCTTCTTCGGTTTCATATTTATCTAGTCTTTACAAGTATTTTATGATATCGATGTTCACCTTGTTACAGGCAAATGTTGTACATATTTAAAAAGTGTAAAAGTTCCCGGTGCTCACCTTTTGAAAACTAAAGATTGAACATGCAAATGAAAACAGACTTTTTGCCAGGAACTTTTGTCCACAGGTGGCATTGATTTATTAAACTTTAACTTATTAGAAAAGATGAGCTCGTTGTGTTATGGTTATCCTCGTAGGAAATGGACACTATGAACCAGGTACAAATCCTGGGTGAGGAAATTTACTAATCTTTTTTGCTTAGATGTAGCACAAGGCCGCATGAATGGGGCACCCAATGAGAATCGAACTCACTCGTGTAGGTTTGCTAGTCTAACATGCTAACCATTACACCACCTGGGTGAGGCTGCCTGCATTTCACATCAAGGCCATGAGAAAAGTATAAATCCTATCCTCCCTCTAGCTATCGGTAACTACAATGGCTGACTAGGGTTCTTTAACCTTGGCATGGTAATGGATCTTGGAGAAGGAAAACTCTGCATTCCAACCTACTGAAAGTACTGACCTTGTATCGCACCCTGTTCATGCATTTATCAAACATAAGCGGATCTAGCACATAATCAAAATGGAAGAAATCGGGGTGGACAGGGTGGGTTTTGCGAGTTATTATCCAAACAATATATCTATTTCAAAAGTCACTGAATTAATTTAGTCAGAATTGTTTCAGACAATATCTCAAATAGATCAATTCAACCCACGAATGGCACCCTAACAAGAATGCCCACTCTGAATCAAATTAGACCTCAGAAGGGTGATTCTACACATCGCAAACCTTCAGAACCGGAGCCTCACAATCGGATGCTATTTTGTATCATAGTCCATAACTCGGCGGTATCAGACATTTTTTTCAATCAAATATGCTGAACATTGATAAACGATGACTACAAATGAATTAACAATTTTTACAATGTCTCTAAGCAGCAGAAAATAATTTTATGACTTTTATACTGTGCAGCAGAAAAAACAAAAGAAAATAACTAAAAAAAAAAAGCAAGTAATATGAAATAAAAAAATGAAAGAAAGAAGCAAAAGCAAAAAACAAACAAGAAACAAAAAAGCCCCCTAAAAAAATCTGAAGCCGAAAACCAAAAAGAAACTGAAAAAAGCAACACCCACCAGAAAAAAAAGAACAAAAACAAAAGCAAAAACAAAAAACAAAAAACAAAAACAAAAAAAAAAAATTCAAAAATGCAAAAAAAAAAGAAGCAAAGCACAAACAAAAGCAAAAACAACAACAACAATAACAATAAAGAAACAAAAAAGAAAAAAAAAGAAAAAAAAAAGAGGAAAAAGCAAAAAAACAAAAATGAGTGATCATTGAACAATATTAAATTCCAATGCGGAGACTCATATCAGTCTTAACTGTTGAAAGAGCAGCGTCTTTCTTATCGAAAATTAAGATAAATTATAATGAAAAAAAAACAAAAAAATACATGAATCTCCAAAAAGCAAACATAAGAATGTCCAAAAATACGACGTATCTATTATTTTTTTCTGAAATAGGTTAGAATGTTTTTATTTACCGTAGGATAAATTTGAAGATAACTAAACCATTTTAAAATATTCAGACTTAATTACCTCGCAAGACAGGAGCTGAAAAAAGTATGAAAACCAACAAAATTTTACATAAAATGCAACGGTAAAATGATTACGTCATTCGAAATATGACCCCTACCCAGAAACTTTTGTTTTTATTTAAAGGAGACACTATAAATGTCTAGAATAAAAAAAATACTTTACCACCATTAAAACGTGTCTCGTCATCGTCGCAAATATAATAAGCGTGCAGACACTGCTACAAGCATAAAGATATCATGTCATTTATTAATGTTCCATTAACTTCTCAAGTATACAATAAAAAATAAACTCTAACCCTGCTGGCACGTTATTTGTTGTAAAAAATAGCAAAAATGATCTTTATTGTGTCGATTTTTTAAAAACTTTTCTTCCTCTTCACCTGTCCCGCTTTATCTAATGATACTTCCCTCTAATCATATTTCAGGGAATCTGAATAAACAGATTCCCTGTCACTTCGGCCTGATCTCAGTTTTATCACAAACTAAATGGCTTCTTCATTTAAAAATTTCCGGAACTCTCAGAGTTCTGGGGCCTGGACTCACACGAAAATAAAATTGTAAAATTTTACGCCTGTATTAGCGTCAAAAATTGCTGTGTCTAAAATATTCCGTTAAATCTTTAGGGGCACGATGGCTAACGTTCTGGACTGTGACATCATAATAATCTAATTGAATAACCCATGAAAGTTGATACCCCATTAAGCAAGCCTCTATTTTCCCTTCAATTTTACAACGCGAGCAGTGCACTGGTTTTGACGCCAAACAGCATCAGATGGTGAGGCTCCAGTTCTGGAGTTTGGAAAATGTGGAGTATCCCTTCATTAGCATTACCCTAAGCTCCACGCTGACTCGGAGAGTTAGTACCTTTTTGGGTCCAATCTATGAGTCAAATAAACTTGGTTGGGTGGTATTTTATGGCATGTGATTTGGCATGTGATTTATTCAGTTCTAAATCTTGTTTATACTAATAATCCTTTTTAATTTTAAATATTTGTTTGCACACAGTTAAATAATTTCAAGTGCTGTTATCTAACATACATACATCATCAGCATCATCATCATGGCATGCCGCTAGCACAGATTTCCCTGACCCTCTCCTGCCACTCGTCCCTATCGTACATCATTCTCGGTAGGTCTTCCATGCTACATCCTGTATCAGTACAGAGATGTTATAGATAGGTTTTAGCTGGTCGCCCTACCTGTCCGTACAGCTGCTGCTTTATGGGATGCTGCCTCCAGGACTTGTTCAATACAGCTCGCAGCATTCTTGTATAATTGCCGTCAAGCTTTCTCTCCATACTCTTAGTCAGTCTTCATGAGATGCATTCATACAGCAATATTGACACGACGGCTGCTTGGAAGAAAAAAACTGCGTTTTGTTTGATCTGATAGATCTGATTTCCATAAGACCTATAGTCAATTGATGACTGCTCATGTCTTCGCTAGTCACGTGTTGACATCATTTTCGGTAGATGAGATGCTGCGTTCGAGGTAAGTGAACCTATCTACAAGTTTCAGAGATCTTTCATTTCATGTGGAGATGTCGCCTCTTTGATTAAAACATTTGAACTCTATCTTGTTTGCGTTGACACGAAGGCCTACACCACCTGCTTTCATTTAATCTATGGACGTTCTGAGCATTTGTCTAGGCAGATGATAAACATGCATTGAGCTAATGTGTCCCCTTGCAGCAACATCTACGACAATGTCAAAGAAATCTGTGTCTCCATCTGGTGAGCTAACTTTTACTTTCGTGTTTTTATATAGCATCATTATGTCTGCGACGGTTTCTAATAATTATATTTGATATTAAACATCGATTTGCACACAGTGGAATATTTTCAAGTACTGCTATCTAATACTAATAATTCTATTTATTATTGATATTTTGTTTGCACAGTCTTTCCATGCTTTCTAGCATCACTTTCAGACACCTTTAAGATGAAATAGGGTTGAATACCGGCACCCGACAAAATCAATTTGAAGAATATAATTAGAATAATTTTATAAGTGCTCGGGATCGGGCTTCTCCTATCTCCTGCATTGCAAATAAGAGCCAAAGAGGATTGTTGCAGGTCATGTGACCATTTCAGTTGTGTGGTCACGGACGGCCAAGCTACCTCAAGCATTACACGTTACTATAGACGGTTAACAGGTGGGGTCGATGGTAGGGTGTCTAACTCTCTACAGAAATGGTGTTGGCGTATTCTACAGCCCCAATCGGCTGGGCGGTGGTCAAATAGGACTATTCAATCATTTGCTCACGATTATTATCATTTATATAAGATTGTAATACTTGATAAAAAGAATTACATATGTTAAATAATAATATTTGAAAGGGATGTCCTCGTAGTGTAATGGTTAAAGCGCTTAACAGCAGAATCGTAGCTAGTGAGTTCGAACTTCAGTCTCGCTCATACGTTCACTTTGCCTTTAGAAAGGCATAAACCTTATCCTCTCAGCTAAGGGTTAAATAGTAAACTGCTGTTCTTCCAGAAGGATGGATTTGGCATGAAATAACCCAAGAAGATTCATATGCCATTAACAAAACAGTATGTGAAATCATTTGACTGTTTGCAAACGAATGAGCTCTAATTTGTTTAAAACTAATCAGCTACAAACTATTCGATTACAAATAACCTCTTTTTTTTAATTATATATCTCTTCTATAATATATAAACAGGATATGATTTTAAATAACCTATAACGGTTGATATGCCATAAAAAAAAACAAGCCATCCAACGAAACTTTACTTAAGAAATTCAATACTTTTATAAATTATTTACTGAAATTATTTTTGTATCAAACGTACGTATTTATAGGATGCACCTTTAATATTGGATTACAAAATTCTGGAAAAAATGTTTGTGTATAATACGCAAGGACTTTTTAGAATTTATAGCTGCTAAATTTAACCTAACTTCAGCATTAATTCAAAGTTTTATCGTTTATCATTGTGTAATTAAAAGAATTTATGTAGTTCATATGATGTTTTGAAACAAAATTTACATTTCGGAAAAACAATCACTGCCGTATTCACGTAAAAATGCATCAAACTTGCTTCGAAAATGATTTTAATTCAAAAGAAACAAAATGATAAAAAAAAATAATTTTCACTAACAGCACATTACTTTGGAAATAGATATAAGATACTTTCGGTCATTCCCAGGTCGCGTCATACCGGACACTTTAAAAATGGAACTTGATACCTCTTTGCTTAACACTCAGCAATATAAGGTACATATCAAGAGTAAAGTGTAGCAATCCAGGGAAAGAAGTAGCGCCCTCCCCTACACCTCGGTGTAGTTGCTATTGAAAAGGGAGCCTTCTGGTAGCTCTCGACTACGGTCGCCGACTTGATTTTATCCTAGACTGTGGTTAGAAGCAACAGTAAGAGCAAATGCTGGCACATTTTATTTTTTAATGTCTTTAGGATTTGAAGTAGGAAAAATATATTTTTGATGAAGTCAGGACGTCAATTTTAAAACCCATATATCATATCTAAGGAGGCGCTTGTGTTATAATGGTTACCGTTGTAGGAAATGGACACGATGACCGAAGTTCAAATCCTATACGAGGCTGTTTGCCTTTCACATTGTGCTTATACACTTTATAAGATATGCATCTAACTAATATCCCTCTCTGTATAGATTAATAAGACGGCAGACGGCGCTATTTAACCTCGTTATGACATCGTAAAACGTCACTTAAAAATTTATCTGGTGTCACCTACTGCTCGTCTGGAGGGGTTTGTGTATATATATGTGTGTGTGTATGTGTATTTATATGTAAGATCAGGATGCGACACAAGGTATTTTTAAACAGACATTAGCAGGTTTAAATTCTGAGTTTTCCTTCCTCTAGACCGGTTGCCCTATCTGCCCTACTATATATACATTTCTAGAGGGAGAATAATTGCAGTCATAACATTCCCTGACTCAGTTCGCCAGGTGTATTTCCAACGATATATATATATATATATATATATATATATATATATATATATATATATATATATTATCATCCACAGACAGACTGTTTCGTTGTATCACAACTCTTCAGTGTGGCTAGACACGTAGGACGCTTGAAACTGGCACCGAAACCCGCCCAACTTTACGTTATACTTAGTACCAGACCGCTCGGCCAACAAGCGTACCACGTCAGCTCGGGAATTATAAGGTATTAAGCAGTAGCGTTCGTTTGTTTACATTTTATACCTTACCGGACACCAGAGTGCTCAATTTGTTCAAAGAGCTTTGCATTATATATATATATATATATATATATATATATATATATATATAATGCAATGAGACTTCCTGATGATCCGTTAAGGTGAAACTTTAGTAGGAGATTTCCGACTCGCAATTTAAGTTAATTATATATATATATATATATATATATATATATATATATATATATATATATATATATATATATATATATATATATTGTAAAATAGTTTTTTTTCTCGTTATAAGGCTATATTCTTAAGTCTTTACATGTTTTACCAACTATATATCATGTTTATTTTTTTATTTTATGATATTTTTTATGATAAAAACATATTTATACTTTATCCTTTAAAATTTAGTTGTATTCTTTTTGGGAAAAAATATATTTCTTTATTGAATCTATTTTTAAAATTTATGGATTAGTATTTCAATATATAGAATTGAAAAATAAAATCACCTAAATAACAGTATTTAAATATATTTAATATTATTAATTCATGAAGTTTAATTATAATACGAATTTATTTCTATGTTTACATCCAAATATCATTTCAGTCCTGGTATTTAGTAAATCTCTATTCAAATATTTCAATATGCATATTTTCTCTTCAGGAGGGGAACGAAGTACTAATTCTTCAGAGGATGTATTTGTATTCAGAGGATGTGTTTGTATTTTATTCTTTTCCCTCGCCATCTGATGATTAACCATCTCTAACATAGCTGTTATCGGTGACTTCGCAACAATATGAGAGTGAGTTGAAATAAAATTAAAGCAATTGAAAATGAATTAATGAAAGGAAATAAGAGTAAAAAATACTTGAGCTATTCAGAAATTTTAGAGTGCATTGATTCATACTAGTTTGAAATTTGTATTTTACGTGTAGAAATTACTTCTCTTGTGTAGTAAAACTTATTAGATACTCACCTTTACAGGAAGATTCAATGAGTATCCAATTGGCAAACAAACCATAACTCGGTACAATCGCCTGGTGCCGGATGGGCGATATTTATCTAGCACCATATCCACAGTGATACTAACAGCCAATCAAAGCTGGAGAAGCACCCAGGTGCAATGAGGGAGCTCCATAAATGTTGATTACTTTGCACACAAAGGAACTTAATTAGCAAGTGGACAATTGTTGCTACTCCACACAACAATACGCTGACTCAGTCAATTCAACATTACGTAAATGAACCATTTCAAGCTGTGATAGTTTGTTTAAGTTTTATGGCATATCAACCTTTGTTAGGTTATTTGATGCCAAATCCATTTTTATCGAAATAAACATTTCTATTTTGAACAATTCAGTTTAGCATAAGTACACCGTTCAATTGTCAGAAAACATTTCCATTTCAAGCTATTCACTTTAGTCAAAAAGTTCTATTTCAAACAATTCAGGTTAGCACGAGTACAGTTTCAATGTAAGGTCAAAAACAATTCTATTTCAAACAATTCGGTTTAACACACCGAAACAGTTCCATTTCAAAGAATTCAGTTTAGCAGAAGTACGCAGTTTAAAAGTCAAAACAGTTCTATTTCAAATAATACACTTTAGCGTAAGAATACAGATTAAATGTCAAAACAGTCCTATTTCAGAGTGAAATTGGGTGAGATAGCAATGAAGGGGTACTCAGCATTTCCCAAAGCTCTAACATTCCTCGAACCTCACCATCAGATTGTTCAGTGTCATATATCCAGGTCACACATTTGGGTGGGTCTTACCCTCAGCAGAGGTGCAGTCGGTGTATTCTAGAGCTGTAGCCAACGAGGCAAAAGCAGTGATTGTTATCTGCTGTGGTTTGTAGAATCGTTGGTCCGCTGATGCTTTGTGCATTATTTCATTCTGTGTGTGATTGTCAATAAACCTGCAAGTAAACGTGGTGACTGTAGTCAAGGGCGACTAGAAGGCTTCCTTTTCAGTAGCTACTACACCGAGGTGTTGAGGAGGGCGCTACTCCTTTCCCTGGATTGCTCCACTTTGCCCTTGATACGTATATTATATTCCTGAGTGTTAAGCAAAGAGGTATCAAGTACCCTTTTTAAAGTCTTTGGTATGACTCGATATGAGATTGAGCCCTGGTCACCGGACCATTGGCCAATGAGCCGATCTTTACAAGTTTTAGTGGCTACATAACGCTGCGCTAGCAATAAAAACATTTGTTGGTTTAATTCATTTACTTTGTTCTTTTTAATTTATAATTTTCTAGTCTTATCAATTCATTTATTTATTCATTTATTATTTTTCCTGTTTATTTTCAATCTGGTCAGTGACATTGTTAAGAGAGTTTCAGACTCGCTTATTACGATGTCACAGTCCAGCACGTTAGCCTCAACATCCCGAAGACTCAATACACTCAACACTTGAGCAAAAAGTAAAAGGGCAATTGATCACCGTACAGTTAACAGATAATTCAAGAAATGTTGCCCTGGTTGCAAGAACCTCGATGGTCAGATAAAGCTGAGTTGGCCTCAAAATGTAGATTCCGAGACATTGCTCCAAGTCAAACAGACAAATCCAATTAAAGGCTCTCGGAAAGAATCGAACTTGGCATCTGTTCGTTCAGGGTGATTCCTCGCTTTCAAGACCTGAACAAAAGCATTCACAGCTGCTGAATATTGTCTCAAATTACCAAAATATTGCAAAACTTTTGACTCGTCCTCATAATGGTAATTATAACGATCTTAAAAAGAGTTTCCACGAGACGAGCGGACAGGAAGATCAGAACTTTCATATATTAGATCTCCTACCATATTTCCTTGTACAGTATGTCATAATATTGCCAGATAACCCCCACTTCCTTCTGAGATGACATCAAAGAGAAGAACCAACATGATTCTCCCAGCGACCCCTGGTACTGAGACCTTCCACTCGTAATCAGCAAAGAAATAACTAAAAAGACTTTTCCGCTCATTAAAATTTGGCAATTAATCACAACTTTGAATTAATAGCAAATTCTAATTAGAAATTGTGTAAAATTTTTGCGCTATAGGTTCTCCGTAGCTAATTACAAATGGGCAAGTTAATTAAGTCGATATATGATACTAAATGTGAGTATGTTGTTTTTTTTTAAACTGAGGTTCGATTCTCATTTCTTATCCTTCCGGCATGTTAAGAAAAACACCCCACACACACATACCCACATACACACACACACACACACACTCACAAAAAAAGCTATGATAGATTTAGTTTCAACTAGAAACTTTTCCCTTCATGAGAACTTAATTAATCGCTTCTGGCAAAATAGATGGAATCAAGATAAAAATTTTACCATGTGAGTGTGTGCTTGTTTAAAATTCAAACTATTTAAAGAGACAAAATATGAACTCGTTGTTATGTATTATAAATCAACTAATTGGAGATGTAACTATATATATATATATATATATAAGAAGAAAGTAGAAGCATAGTCAAAGGTTTTTGGAGACTAACAGTTTCTTCCCTATTGCAATGATTAGACCAAGACAGGTAGGTCTTGGTTAAGATTGACGTCAGACCGTAATTTCATTTTATACAGGTGATCCTGGGGTAGCAGCAAGCATCATCGGAAAAAAACATGAAATGAGTTCAAATCCCGCTTAGGTTTCAAACACACACACACACATATATATATATATATATATATATATATATATATATATATATATTCATCCCCAGAAGACTTTCCTTGTATCACAAATATTCAATGTGGCAAGACATGCGAGAGGTTTCAAGCTGGGATCGCAACCCGGCTGATTAAACGTTAATCGGATGTCTAACTACAGAGATATCGTCATTCTTAGAATAAGCAAAGGATTTTTTACGTATATATTTAAACATATACGCTATCGGTTACCACAGTACTCAGCTCATGAGAAGAGCTTTACATTTACGCGTATGAGGCAGCACTCAAGTGCTCAACAGACTGGTGAGAGCATACATATTGTCATCCACAGACAGACTTCGTTATTTCACAACTGTTCAATGTGGATAGACACCCGAGATGCTTCAAGCCGGAATATATATATATATATATATATATATATATATATATATATATATATATATATATATATATTCAGTAAGTTGAAATAAATATTTTTACATATGAAATTAATGCTGTATATTCGTACATATGAAAATGAATAAATGGCATTAATTTCTGTAAGAATAATTATAACCGAAGTTTATATACACATATCAGGATAATATATCCTTATACAGTGAATGTAGATACAAATTTATTCAGGCTATGTTTGAAAGATAAAAAAATTAAAACGTTCATATGTACGAATATTTATTTCAATCCAATATATATATATATATATATATATATATATATATATATATATACGTCCGCAAATGAACCTGAATGTGGCATTTAGACTTTTATAGTTTCATAAATTTGTGCCCGTGGTTTAGTCGTTATCGTCGTAGGAAATGGACTCGGCGACACGAGTTCAAATCCTATACGAGACTGATTGCATTTCACATAGCACTAATACCCTTGGGAAAGGTATGAATCCAATTATTCTCCCTCCAGCTATGGGTAAAAAGTAGGACAGACTGGGTTCTTCAGCCTTGGTGAGGCAACTAGTCTAGGAGAAGGACAACTCTGAATTCAAACCTGTTAAACTCCGCTTAAAAACTGACCTTGTGTCATATCCTGCCCGAGCGGAGGGGTTGGTAAATAGTATAAATTTGTGCTCTACCCGTGTTTCAGACTTTATGGTCTTCTTCAGGAGATTGATAATGGCTAGAGCAGTCTTTGGTCCCTGCTTTTATGGTGATGATCATTTTGATCAGGTTGTGACCCTTTTTTAATTCTAGGTTTTAGGCTTTTGAATGTCCTATTGGAGTTAATTGTTTGTAAAGTCTTCTGGGCTCAGCAGCTTTTTTAAAGATATGTACATACATGTAAAGTGCTTAGTGAGTTTTTGTGTGTAAGTTCGCATACACTCACGTACACATCTATTCCTGCCTATTCCCATACACACAGAATCTCAGGCAGTTAGTTTTTTCCTCTCTCTCATCTCTCATCTCTCTCTCTCTCTCTCTCTCTCTCTCTCTCTGTGTGTGTGTGTATATACATAATTTCACATGAATCAATACCAATATTTTACATGTATGCTTTTTCATTGGCATGGGTAAACCATTTAATCCCACAGAGATTTTATGATAATCTCTGTGTGCAGAGATATATTTTATGCTAATCTCTGTGTGCAGAGATATATCTTAAGACAATCTGTGTCTATATATGTTTGCGTTTTTGTGTGATTGAAGTTCGATTCTGGTATTGTATGTTTTCGAAATTTCGGAAGTTCGAGGAAATAAAAAAAGCTGAATACACCGAAATTCCAAACCGCAGTGACCTCCAATTTCGACGTGTAATAACGGACCTATTATACCCTACCAATAGACTCTACTACGACTATTTCTATATAAGATAAAAAGCTACTAAGAGATGGCATCCATTTTTTAAACTTCGTATTACAAAAAAATGATAGCGATATAGGGTTACATTTGATGTCCCCAAACTATATTGTAATATACCCCATAAATTAGAAAAACGGCCATCTCTTATTGGATAGAAAATATTCAGAAACATTACACCTAAGAACTAACAAAACGATCATAGAATTTATCCTAAACTAAACATAAACTATTTCCCATTCGACCACATAATTTACATCCAAAGTCATAGAACGTTTCCGGGAACTAAAATGTCACCAACATATGCCACCCCAACCATAGCATAGAGGAAAATAGATAAGACATCATTGGGGAAAATACTTTAACAATATAAAAACAGAATTTATTAGATCATGAAAAAGATACTAAGATAATTGTTTCATATTATGTAAATTCCCCAAGGTTAAAGAACTTCTATCTTTAGACATACCCAATAAAACCAAAATACCCGAATCATCACAGACAATTACCTCAAATCCACGGACGCCCAACAGTTTCACAATTTTAAAAGGGATCAACCCCAAAACAGTAAAATCCCATCTTTTATATCCTAGCAGGTCGAATATGCAATCTAGTCATTAACAAAAAGTTCCGATGAACTTGCGTTGAAGAATTACACGAAACTCTCCCCTGGATGAGGGATATCCGGCAACACAAATAAACACAGGTTTTAGTAATGCTAGAGCTTTGGGGGATGCAGAGTACCGCTTTATTGCTATCGCTCCCAGGTCCACTCTGGCCTAGGGTGGTAGCACCTGATAGGGTCCTATCTATGGGTCATATAGAACTAAACTGCGTACTAATGCTAAACAGAATTGCTTGAAATAGGACTGTATATGACATGTAATTGTGAGTAAACAAAAGCTATACTTATGCTAAACTGAATTGTTTGAAATAGAACTGTTTATTTGTATATAATGGATTTGGCATTAAATAACCTACAATGGTTGATATGGCTTAAACCCAATATAGGAAATGATGCAATTTCCTTGTCAAAAGAATTTTTTGAAAAAAACGGATCAAAATTGGCGTAATGATCTCCAACTTACGCCCTCGCAGATGTTAAATAAAATAAACAATTAAAAATGTTTTTCGGACCAAAAAGAGGTCCCTAAAATACGCGCCCAAAGAATTTTCGAAAGTCAACGCGTGCGAGCGAAAGCACTTGCTAGGATCCCGTCAGTGGGTCAAATAGATCTGTTTGCAAATTATTGGTATCCGAAAGGAATATTTAATATCATACCTCTGTAAATAATTTTTTAAGAATAATTACTGAAAATTATACTTAATTATTACTTAAAATTATAGACGAAGTATATTTATTAATTATTTGAAACAATATAATTATGTGTAAACAAATGATTATCATCAAAACAAAATAAATATACTATGTTTTCCCAACACCTCCATCCAAGCAGAATATGATGCAAGGTCAATTTTTAAGCAGAGTTTAACAGGTTTGAATTCAGAGTTTTCCTTCTCCTAGACTAGTTGCCTCACCAAGACTGAAAAACCGAATCTGCCACACAATTTACCCATAGCTGGAGAGAGAATAATTGGATTCATACCTTTCCCAAGGGTATTAGTGCTATGTGAAATACAATCAGGGTATTAGTGCTATGTGAAATACAATCAGTCTTGTCTATGATTTGAACTCTTGCCGCGGTGTCCATTTCCTACGACGATAACCATAATTATTCATTCAATTATATAGATATATATGATTTGGTTTGGTTGAGTCTTATCACATATTAAACATTGTAGGTTATTTTATACTAAATCCTGTTTATACAACCAGATTAAATATATATGACTTGTAAACATTTTGTTAGTAACATTTTGAAATGAACCTGAGCTAATTTTTTGGCATTCAGATAAATGGTACAACGTATATCAATCTAATATGAATAATCATATTAATTATTAATCATTTGTTGGCACAAAGTTGAATAGTGTCAATTATTGCTATGAAGCAATAACAATGTTACATCAGTCAATGGATATACATACGATTTGTAATTGAATAGTTTTTAGTGTTTTCATTTTAAATGGGTTAAAATTAATTTGTTTGCATACTAGTATCTGTAGTGTTTCTACACAGTTAAATTCTTTCTATTATGACTATATAACACTAATAATTCTATCCACTATTTATGACTTGTTAGCAAACTCTGAAGTGGTTACAAGCATTACTATCTAACACTTATTTTTCCATTCATTCCTTTGCATACTGTCAAATAGTTTCAAATATAGCTATGTACCTATAACTATTCAATTAAACATTAGTTTACAAACAGTTAAATATCAAAAACAGTTCTTTTTTCTAACAATTCATTTTAGAATGTCATTTTTTAACACGGTTTAAATGTTGAATAGTTCTATTTAACCCATATATAGAATCCTATCAGGTGCGACCTGGGAGCAATGGCAATGTAGGAGTAATTCAAAATCCCCAAAGGTCCAGGACGTGAGCCTCTCCATCCGATCGCTTAACGTCATACCTGGAACACTCGTTGCCTGGATCTTACTCATTTGCAGATATACCGTCGGTGTATTCTGCTGCACCAACCGACGAAGATGTATTATATAGGTTTGTTTTGTATCCAACGATTGTGTGTGAAAAGATGTTGAGAAAAAAGTTTTAAAAATATGAATATAATCATACAGTTAAATCACAAACCTCTAATCATAAAATAAACCTAAACCAGTTGACATGCCTTTAAAATCAAACCATGAATCTATGTGCTTCTTTGAAGAGAACTAGATTCTCCCGAAATGAATAGTTTTAAATGAGACCTATCCTCTTAGAAAGTTATCTCACCCTTTTTGTTTTTTCGGAAAAACAAAAATATCTACCCCCTTTTTTAATTGTTTTTGCCTGCTTCCAGTCATCACCATTATTCCTAAATAAAGTGACAATTTGGAACAATGTCAGATTCAAATTACGAAAATATATTCTCCAACAATTATTTCTTGACTCATTAAAGAATTTCATCTGACTGGAGGTCTTTCATTCAGTAATTATTTATTAATTAATTTAAACCAATTAATAATTAGAATACGATAAAAAAATCTCTCTGCACATGTACCGTCAATTGGTATCTTTCTGACACTAACATTCGAAAAAATGTCTTTGCTGGCAGCCATAAAATCTTTTTTGACAAAAAAGACACTTCATTTAAATATAATTGATTTATTTCTTTTCTAAAAAAATAAAAAAACAATACTCACACATAAGAATCATCTCGTTTCTGTGAGTGAATTAACACAGGAATCGAATAATTACAGAACGAATCGTAGCCCGTTGGCTTCATTGAATGCGATTCCAAATGAAGGTCAAATGCGATAAAAGAGTTTCAGGAGAGATTTTATCAGATAACGCTCCAAAAAGAAGGTCGAATGAACCGGGAAATCAAGACAAATCTGTTTTCTTTCTTAAAAGAACTTCAGTTTTATCTTTATCAAGAAGAAATGAAGAAAAGAAACAGTTTATATCAACTTTGTTCGGCTGAAATCTGAAATGTTACCTCTTAAACAAGAATTAATGAAAATTAATTAAATTTTTCGACCTTGTGAGTAATATAAAAACAAAACACCCGTTTAAATATTTACAGTTTAAAGAATCATTCAATACATTTGCGAAAAATATATTTCGCTATATTTCTACTATATTCAAATTAGGCTTGAAATCCATGAATACACACACACACACACACATATATATATATATATATATATATATATATATATATATATAGACTAAACGCTTCCTCCCAAGCAAAATACAACACTACGTCAATTTTTTAAACGGTGATAAACAGCTTTGAAGTCAGAATTTCCTTCTCCTTGTCTGGTTGCCATACTAAGGCTAAAGAACCCAGACTGCCCAACTAGTTACCCATAGCTTGTGAGATAATAATTGTATTCATTACTTTCCACCAAGAGTATTTGCAATATGGGAAATGTAAACAGCCTCGTCTCGGATTTGAACTCACGTCGTCGTAAACGTATACCCTGGTGCATAGGTCGAATTTTTGTAACCGCAGTTTCATGAAAAATATAGACATCAGCCTTTACAACAAGTTTGCAAGATAGATTGATTGATTTTAACAGCAATTCAAGCCGCTTCGAGTTATTTTATGCTTTTAGGTTAGATCAACGTGTTCTCGTGTACATATATATTTACATTTTTGGTGGTTTTTTTGCTATTTTTCAAGAGGTAATTTTTACACAGTCTTGTCGAATAAGAATGTTTTAAACAGATTTATCTGATCTGTATATCCTAACTTGTACGACGGCTTCATGTCAAAATAAGCTGGGGAGTAATGACAATGAAGGGATACTCTTTACTCCAAATACTCCTAGAAATGGTGCTTCACTGTCAGATGAAGTTTAAACGTTCGTAATTAAATGGTTATCGTTGTAAAAAATGGATACGGCACCCTGAGTTCAAATCCGAGATGATGCTGATTGAATATCACATCGCGCTATATCCTTCCGAAAGGTGTGCACCTATTTTCCATCAAGCTATGGGTAAATGATAGGGTAGACTAGGGTATTTAACCTTTTGTATGGAAACATGTCGAGGAGAAAAAAAAAAACTCTGAATTCTTAATTGTAAAAATCTGCTAAAAAGTAGTAATTTGTAAAGCTTTTTGATTAGATATGGCACAAGTCTGAACGAATGAGACTCGAACTCACTCTTACAGGTTTACTAGACAAACTTGCCAACCATTGCACTATCTGTGGCACTCGCCTAAATAGGTAACTTTGTATTGAATCCTTCTCTCGGCAAAATTATTGGGTAAATATATTAGATGCAGTTCAATATCTGCCCAGGATCTTCCTTTTTAGTAGAGCGGGATTAGCCCTTTGCAACATATTCAAAGCCTCGTCGACACGGTGGAACTTTTGTGAAGTGAAAACGAAAGATAATTGGAAAGACTAGGAGAAATACCCGGATTCAAAATTGATTTAATAAATTACGGAACTCGTTGCCATAAAACAAAGGAAGGTATACAGGTAATCACCACAAAAATGTATTTACACAAATATTCCCCAACGGATAAAATGTAACACAATGTTAAATTTAGCAAAGTGATTCGTGTATGATTTTCTTTCCTAGAACAGTTGTTAGATCAAAGCTAAAATTCCAAGTCTGTCCTACCATTCACTAATGGCTGAAGGAAAGAAGAGATAGATTCGTGCTTTCCCTAAGAGCTTTAAATGATACAAAAACAACCTCGTCATGGTTTGAACGCAGCTTACCAAATTCACTTCCCACGCCGTTATACCAAAACACCTTTGATTTCCACGATATGATATATTCAGTAATAAATTCTTATCAGCAAATCAATTACCTCGAATGAATTCTACCGTATAAGTAACAGTTGAGTAATCACCGATGACTTTATGTTAGTGATGGCAAATCGTCGGATGTTGGAGAAGAAACACAAAGACACAACTAGCTTTATTGTATTTTTCTAAGACCTAACCGATAAAATGAAACGCAGTTTCTTCCAGGAAGCTGTCGTATCGATACTGCTGTATGGATGCACTACATGGACGCTAACAAAACGGCTGGAGAAGCTAGACGGCAATCACACAAGGATGCTACGAGCAATATTGTCCTGGCGGCAACACCTACAAGACACCAACTATACGGCCACCTGCCTCCCATCACGAAAACTATCCAAGACGAACCAGACATGCAGGACACTGCTGGAGAAGCAGGGACGAGCTCATAAGTGATGTACTCCTATGGACCCCCACATATGGCCGAGAAAAAGCAGGACGACCAGCTCGAACATACATTCAGCAGCTATGTGAGGATACGGGATATAGCCCTGAAGACCTGCCAGAGGCGATGAACGATAGGGAGAAGTGGCGAGAGAGAGTCAGGGATATCCGTGCTAGTGGCACGACAAGATGATGATGATGAAGGCCATAAGAAATGGTGAAAATGGATAAGGAGGCTCAACGTGAAGGATAACTTCCCCGTTAAAGAAAGAATCGACTCTTCCCGTATCTTTGAAAAGCTTACTCGTTCTTATTACACGCCTGTTTCCTCGTACTCCAGTCACCAAACATGTGGTAATTTACTAAGCTTTTTGCTTAGATGTGGCATAAGGCCATATGAAAGGGGCACCCAATGCCAGTCACCAAACATGTGAACGAATCTAGAAACCCATTTTTATTGGGACTTACTGAGAAGTGTGACACCATTAACATTGGGTGAAGCTCTGTCACCACTTAGATAGCTTACCTATTCACAATTGTACTGACCGCTTACAGTCTTACACAACTGTCGATCGTAGGATAATGAAAATAAACCAAAAACTATCTCTTTTACATGTGTCTACAAAAGGGAGAGAACTAAAGAGTAGGGAAATGGATGTATATATATAGATATATATGTGTGTGTGTGTGTGTCTGTGTGTGTTCCTTTATAGCACTCTGTCCTTCTATCTAGTTAGTTGATTACTTACCCATAAGACATATTTATATTGAATTAAAATTACTTCGAATAACATGCTTTCACTCATCAGTTATCTAAGATAAATATTGTTTGAAGCAATTTTTTCTTCTTCTTCTTCTTCTTCTTCTTCTTATTATTATTATTATTATTATTATTATTATTATTATCGCTAGCGAGCTAGATAGAAAGATAATGATATCTGATGATGTTTGATAAATGGCTGAGAAATGAAAAATACAACTCTTATAAAAAAAAAAAGATTTTTAGTATTGAATGTTTCAGTCATTCAGTTTAATTAATACAATTATAAATATATACATAGTTCATTGATATTGTATATATTAAATACACACAGTCACATAAATACTGATATATATATATATATATATATATATATATATATATATATATATATATATATAAAAGGGAGAGAGAGAGAGATAAATAAGGAATTGATATCGGTAATAAATTGGAAAAGATATATTTATAAGTTAATAAATACAAGTTATGAAAAAGTCATATCTAAATTCCTTTATTGACACTTACTTGCTTTAATTACTGACAATCAATTTTTCTGTATTTTCATAACTAAATAGCGAAAAATATGTTTAATCAATTTTCTCACCTGGCAGTGGCTAACGTGCTTGACAGTGACATCATAGTAAACGAGTTCGAACTCCAGTCCCGCTGTTACATTTACTTTCAGATGAATACTCTTGAGAAAAATATGACACTCCTTTAGCCCTTCATCCAGCTATGGGATAAATAGCACAGCTATTGATTTTTTTTTCTACCAAGATGGATTTTGCATTAAATGAACCAAGATGGTTGATGTACCATTAAACAAGTTAACCAAACAAAATTTCACCGGCTGGAAATAATGATTTTCTATGAACAAGAAAAAATTTTAAGTAAGTGGGGGATTTGCAAATAAGTAAGTGGAAAATGTTTAGAAAATATATTGCCAACGCATACACAGTCTAAATGCTGTTATTTCTTTGAAGTCAAGATTTTAACCTAAGAATTCAGTGTTGATGCATTGTAACATATCCATATGTAAAATATATACGTCCAAAAATACGACCAAAATATTCAAAATAGGACCAAGATACGAATACGTGAAATACACATATTCATACAGATACTGAAAACGTTCACAAATGTTCATACGCATATAGGAATCCGAAAAACACGAAATTGGTTCAGGTACGAAACTTTTATTTACCTTTTTGAGGTTAAGGTTTTTCGACCTGAGGTGAGAGAGAGACACAATTTCTCCAACAAACGCGTGGCACATTTCGTAGACCCCAACTGGTCTCGCCTCGGTGAGACCAAAAAAATCGACTACCTTCCTGTAGACTCGAATCTCAACATACTCGTTCGGAGTTTAAATTTCAACTAACTGTTTTTTTTTTCGAATTCCAAAATCCTCAGCACTTCCGCGTATGACGTCATTCACGTCCCGGACTCATTTCCTATTTGGGGTTTTATTTTGACATTTCTGATTGTCACATCCGCCCTGCACGCGCGTGAACACCTGCATTCAATGTGTGCACCTAACTAACCCATGCACTAAGCCGAAAGTTTCTCAGCCTAACTAAACCGAAAGGCAAGATATATAAAACGAAAAATGATAATATAAAAAAAATCTCTCCGCAATTATATTACATCATTACATTAGGAATACGGATTTATCAAATGAAAATTCCCAATCAGGCATGCAGGCTGAAAGCCATATTCTACAAACTCAATATAAGAATGACCTTCATGACCGAAAAACAAATTTGAAACGAGCTGAAATTAATTACACAACCTCTCAACAATGTGCAGAATGGGAGGCAAGGAGCCATCTTTTCAGAGCTTTCCTTCTCCAACATTTGTTGCTTTATCAAGCATAAAGAGCCCAGTCTGCTCTACAACTTACACATAGCTGGAGAAAGAATGGTTTCATGCCTTTCCCAAAGTCATCAGCAGGAAGTAAAAGGCAAACATCTTCGTCTAGGATTTGAACTTGAGTCGTCGATCTTATTTCCAATGGGGATAACCACTGCGCTAAGGACTCCTCAATAGATACATTTTAAGCAATGCTTGTATCAACTGGAAAACCCGCTGTACTTCGTTTAGAAATTGACCCTGTATCACATCCCATACGTGTGAGAATTGTGGGGTAAATATATATTCTGCCTCTTTTGCATACTGGAGCATTAGGGGCATGTTAGTTCCAATCATGAATAATACAATGTTTGTTTAAATGAAAACAGTTCCAACTGACTTCCTTAAGAGCAAATTTTTCATTAACGCGTGAAAGAGAATAATGCATAGTATAGATCGGAAAGAAGTTTGAAAATCGACTTATGCACAAATGGATACAACATACGAGGATTTCTTTACTGGCAGTAAAGTACATTCTCGTAATATTTTTTCCAAATACTTCAACAATTGTTAATTCGGAAAATCTTTTTTAAATAATTCGAACGTTAAAAAAAAGATTTAATTTTTATTCCATATACCATTCTCTAATTCTTAAAAGACAATCATCTTATCCTGAAATTATCAAGAGGTTACGGCGTTAATTGTCCCAATTATAAAGCCGTGACCTAAATTAGTTATTGATTGATTTTTTTATCTGCTTTCCAGGATATTTCATTTTCCCATGTAAACAAATGAATAATTTTTAAAAAATATATAAAGAAAACAAGAAAATTAATGTCTTCCTTAGGGTTGGAGGTGAGGAATTAACCAATTTATAAGAATCGTCTTCGGGGTCATTACTCTCACCTCCCACAAAAAATAAGAAATGTTCCTGCCTAAGAACCACAGAAATAATTCAATTTCAATTCCTCGAATATTTTAACTGGAGATAATTTACTTCTTACAATGCCTTAAACTTCTGCTTCTATTTTTGTAGATATGTACGTCCTGTTGGCAGAGCTTATTATTCTCTGACTGTATACCCTCAAGAGGGGTAATAACGCACTGTAAAAGGAGTATTCTGGGTATAACACTAAACTGTATCTGATGGTGAGGCTCCAGTTCTGGAGATCTTGTGATTATGGAGAGCCTTAACATTGATCAAGTCTCCTCTGACACGTATTGGTTGTACCTGACAGAATTCGAAATATAGATAAAATAAGCCTCTTTAAAAATAATTTAGAAAAATTCTTAAGAGACAACTAAACCAAAAAAATCTAAATGTGACGTACAATGAACACGATTCCCTAACTTCTTACCATAAAATAATCCCTGACAGGTTAATATGCCATTAAAATCAATCAGTCATAGTTACATGATTTTTTACAAAGGGTGAAAAATTGTCGGCGGCGGCGCCGGCTCCGGAGGGAACAGAGGATACAACGGTCAAAATGTTATTTACTACGAAAAAAGAAAACAGATGAGGACAACTATTCCAGTGGAACTGAATTTATCTACTAGATCTTTTTATGAAAATAATTTGTCTGCAGTAATAATCTATGGATATCAAGAATATAGAAACTAGTTTTACAAATATAAGGTTATTGATTGAATGAACAATTGATTTAAACGGAACGTCAATCCGTCTAGAGTTTGTTTCATCCAGTTGTTTCTTAAGAGTACATAGTTATTTGATATCAAGTATTCCGATATAATACAAATAATTTTCACACAGTTTTATGGTTTCAAGTATTTTTATCTAATACTAATTATTATATATTTTAAATAAATTATTTTATTCAGTAATAATTATTTTTGGCACTCAGTTAAATGGTTTCAATTAGCAAATAATAATAATCCTTAGTAAACAATTATATTCCAAGTAATTATTTATAATACAAATAATTTGCATGTTATAAAATGGTTTCAAGTTACTAATAATAATAATAACCATTAATTAAGAATCATTGTTTCAAGTAGTTATTTTAATACAAATAATTTACCGTTAGACGGTATCAAGTATACCTATTCAAAGCTAATAATTTTCAAAGAGTTATATTTTACCCATAGAGAGTACTTAGATAGGTTCCACCACTCGGATCTAGTTATACCTGGGAGTAATGGCAAAAAGCAGATAATTCACATTCCTCATAACTTCAAAAGTGAAACCTCACCAGCAGATTATATCTCATCCCGAAGACTCCTTTTTTGGGAGAGTATAGCCTCTCTGCAGGGGAAAGAATTAGTTTATTTCATCCCTCACCTGTACAGCAATCATCATACTTACCAACCCCTCCAAGGTCAATTTTTAAGCGGAGTTTAACAGGTTTGAATTCAGAGTTTTCCTTCTCCTAGACTAGTTGCCTCATCAAGGCTGAAGAACACAGTATGCCCTACTATTTACCCATAACTGGAGGGAGAATAATTGGATTCATACCTTTCCCAAGGGTATTAGTGCTATGTGGAAATGCAGTCAGTCTCGTCCAAGATTTGAACTCGTGTTGCTGTGTCCATTTCCAACGACGATAACCATTACACTACGGACACCTCCTGGACAGCTTATGATAGCTTGAAGTTTAATACATGAATGTTAATGTAATTTTCGCGAATGACTTTATTCGTTTTAAACAGTTAAATATTAAGTTATTAATGTTAGTAAAATTATAACTGTTAATGTGAGATGGTTAAATCATAACTATTAAATTTTCATCTGCGCTTTATTTGTTTCAGGTTTTGTATAGTGTGCAACAAACCAGAATCAGTTGGGCACTGTCTGCGAGTAAAGTAGCAACATAATGCCATTCACTCCTTTATAAATTTGGAAATGGTATGCTGTACTGCACGGCATTTACCACGGAAGTACCAACATGAAGAGTTAGAGTGATTGGATATCAATCTGAGAAAAGATTGATCCACGCTAAGAAAAAGCAAACACCCATCCATATCAAGGTGTTTGGGGTGATCACTAGCGATGGTGGCGCTATGTCTTTATTTATCTTCCTACGTAATCTCAGACTCAACACGGGGGTCTATGTCTTGTGAGTAGAGGTGGTAGTACTCTCCTGAATCGATACGGTAGCGGATAGAAAACCCATTGTCTGACAACAAAACTCTGCATCATGCAACACAAACAGGATAACCCAGTCTTGGCAATCAAAAAATCTCTACGATCACATCATCCTTAACATATAGCCGTCAGAATGCAACCCTCTTGATTATTATGTGTAGGGTGCAGTTGACCAAGACACCAACTAAACTTCGTGTAATACGAAATTTAAAGAGAAGGTGAGATTAACTGCAGCATTTACCAATTTAGACAGAGACCGTCGGAAAAACTTGGAGGAGATGCCTAAGTCGCCAAAAGGTCGTAGTTGAAGACAATGGTGATTTCTTAGAATAAATTTAATCTAAAATATTTCAAAATATTTTCATATAATTTATTGTAAATACCAAGTGTTTTCTCCCTTTTGCGTTGTTTAAACGATTATTGACCCTGTAAGTTGACGTAAATTATTTGTGTACTTAAATTTTATCGGTTGATAAAAAATTGGGGATAAAATTTAATTGTTATTTTGATGAATTATTATCCGAGAGAAATTGTTGGAGATTTTATTGCTATAAACAAATTACTGTTAACAAATTCAACTAAACTCAAAATAAAAGTCATAATGTATGTTATTAGTACTTTATTTCCAGAAATCGGAAAGATGTAAGTCAGATTTGACCGATAAAATGACATGCAGTTTCTTCCAAGCAGCGGTCGTCTCAATACTGCTATATGGATGCACTACGTTGACGCTAACTAAACGGCTGGAGAAAAAGCTTGACGGTTACATCCGATAAAGCACCAACTGTATGGCCACCTTCCTTCCATCACGAAACCTATCAAAGTTAGACGAACCAGACATAGAGGACACTGCTGGAGAAGCAGGGACGAGCTCATAAGTGATGTACTCCTATGGACCACCTCATATGGCCGACAAAAAGCAGGACGACAAGCTCGAACCTACATACAGCAGCTATATGAGGTTACGGGATGTAGTCCTGAGGACTTGCCAGAAGCAATGAACAGTAGGGAGAAGTGGCGAGAGAGAGTCAAGGATATCTGTGCTCGTGGCACGACAGATGATGATGATGATGATGATGAATTTTCAAGTATGTGTGGTAAATGTCATTAACCAAACGATCCTAAGAACTTAAGATAGACACAAACGAGGCCCTAGAAATGCAGATTTTATAATTACAAATTTTCTTTTTAAAACCCATGTTATCTGTATACTGTATTATCTAAATATATAACGGAGGAAAAAGAAAAACAATACAAAACAATAAACACATAATCAAGTTTTGCCCAGTCGGTTGAGGGTGTAGAATACACTGACTGCAACTCTGCAGAGGGGTAAGACCCCACCCCCACCCAACGAGTTTCCTGGATATGACACTAAACAATCTGAATGTGAGGTTCCATTGATGCTGGAGCTTTGGGGAATGCGGAGTACCCCTTTATTGCGATCGCTCCCTGGTTCACTTTGACCCGGAGTGGTAGCACCTGATATAGGTCCTATCGATGAACTAACGGCATACTTATGCTAAACTGAATTGTTTGATTAAACTGAATAACTTGAAATAGAAATGTTTTTGACAATTAAACGGTACTTACATTTAAACTGCGTGCTTATGCTAAACAGAATTGTTGAAATTGAAATGTTTTTGACAATAAAACTGTCCTTACACTAAACTAAATTGTTATATATAACTGCTTGAATAGTTTGAAATAGAAATGTTTTTTGACAAGAAAACTGTGTACAACTGCTAAACTGAATTGTTTTAAATAGAACTGATTATTTACGTAAAAATGGATTTGGCGTTAAATAACCTATAAAGGTCGATATGCCATAAAACGCAACAAATCAAACATAATCGAATTGATTACAAAAGATGAGTATATATGATAATATAAAAAAAACTACAGATACCCCGAAAAATGTTATCTATTGAATGGGAAGACAAAATTGATGAGTAAATGGATACATATTAACTAGCATCTATTATGTTTATTAGATACAGATTGGAGCTTAAACTAAAGTGGGTTGCTTCGGACTTTATATTTTACAAGTGCAGAACGCAATCACCAAACCTCCAACATTATTGCTTGACGTAAATTTTGATAAAATGTAAATTTGACTTTTGCATGGAATCAGATTATGCGTCTGATCATTGAGAATAATCGTTGAAACAGCAAGAAAATGAGTGTACATGGAATTTTCTTGTAAATCGTTTTTATTGACGTTTTAAGTGGCATTTTAAGATTTGAATACGTATACATGTATTGATTTCAGATCTTTTTCAGAAAAAGGTGACAAGTTTATATATATATATATATATATATATATATATATATATATATATATATATATATATATAAAACAAAAAACACAATCATCTGACAAGTTTTTGTCAAAGGTTATTTCATTTATCTATCTTTTATTGTTTTTTAGAGAGTATTACTTTCGACAAACTCTTGTCCAAGGAACGTGTTTTGTTTTGTTTTGTTTTTTTTTTTTTTCGTTTTTTAAAAAATCCGTGAAATTAATAGTAAGAGTTAAAGAAGGTAAGATGGTATTTATTTTAGCTCATATACTGCTCTGCATGGTGATTTTTGAACTAGTTAGACTAGCAAAGTCAGCGGTGCTTTGTCGACTGTATGACTAATCTCTCTAAACTTACATATATTAGCTATATCACTGATATACAGCACCTATTTTATTTATAAGATTAACAAGCTAACTTAATTATATCTATCTATCTATCTATCTATCTATCTGTGTGTGTGTGTGTGTGTGTGTGAATGAAGAGAGAGATTAACATATTGATGGATTTCACAATATATAAGACATACGATAAAATACATCTTATATTTATAGATATAACAAGCTATCAATCTTTCTTTCTCTTTCTCTCTCTCCATCTCTATCTTAACAAGTTTCTCTCTCTTACTCTCTCACAAGACACACACACACACACATCCATATATAGAGTTAGAGAGAAAGAGAAAGAAAGATTGATAGATGGATTCCTCAATATACATAAAACCTATGATGAAACACATTTTACAATTTTGCTATTGGAGAAATTATGCCAGGACTCAGTTTAATTGACAGAAAAACCTTTTTCGCGCCTTTTACGCGATATTCAAAAGCGAATTGCAAAGCCATTTTCGAGTATTTTTTCTTCTGACCCGTCGATATCTTCACAGTTATTTTGCCCTGTTATTCATCTAATTTTGAAATTAGAGTCCACATTCTGAATTGGAATTAGGAAAAGAGCAATGTTGGATGGTGGTGGTCGTCGTCTTGAGGGAGGGAATCCCTTGCACGAGGGAAAGCGTCTCAACATGGAAGACATTTTTCTAATTATCTCTTCCTACATTTCACTTTCATTCTATTTAGTTTTTTTTTTTTTTTTTCATTTTCTATTTTTTCCTAATTTTCTGTTTCTTTATTCCTTTTTTGACAAAAGTTTTGCAGTTTCGATAGAACTGTTTTTTTTTTGTTGTTTTTTTTTTCGCTTTCCATCAAAAAAGTGTTTATTTATTTATTTACATTTTATAGATATTTATAAATTTTCGCTTGGATTCCTCGTTTCTCCTGGTTCGTTTTATTCAGTGATTTGTTTCCTTCTTTATTTCCCTTTTTTCTATCTTTTAATTTCCCTTTTTTTTCCCTGTGAGTTTTCGTGAAAATTTTTCGTGTTTGCCATTTTCTTTGTTCTTAATTTCATGTGAACTTTCTTGGCAGTCTCTTACACTTTCCTGCTATTTTAAACCTAACTCCTGATTTATTTATTTATATCTGGTTCTTTTTTTCTTTCTTCTATTCTTTCTTTCATTCCTAATTTATTTCATTCATGTTGTCTTTCTATCCTTTTTCCTTTTATTCACTTTCCTCACTTTCTTTTATTCCTTCATTATTCATTTCTTTCCTTCATATTTTCTTTCTTTCTTTTATTTACTCATTCTTTCTTTTTTCTTTCATTAATGCTTTATTTCTTTCATCCATTCTTTTATCCTTTCTTTCTTTCTTTCTTTCTTTCTTTCAGCTATTTATTCATTCATTCTTTTTTCTTTCATTAATTCTTTATTTCTTTATCTCTTTCTTTCTTTCTTTTATTATTCATTCTTTTTTCTTTCATTAATGCTTTATTTCTTTTATCCATTCTTTCTTTCTTTCTTTCTTTCTTTCTTTCTTTCTTTTATTCATCCATTCTCTCTTTTTTCTTTCATTATTCTTTATTTCTTTCATCCATTCTTTCTTTCTTTACTTTCTTTCTCTCTTTCTTTCTTTTATTTATTCATTCTTTCTTTTTTTCGTTCATTAATTCTTTATTTCTTTCATCCATT
This sequence comes from Sepioteuthis lessoniana, assembly GCA_963585895.1. Taxonomy (NCBI): domain Eukaryota; kingdom Metazoa; phylum Mollusca; class Cephalopoda; order Myopsida; family Loliginidae; genus Sepioteuthis; species Sepioteuthis lessoniana. The sequence goes on along the minus strand of OY757928.1, from coordinate 10,247,991 downwards.
CTTTCTTTGTTTCTTTCTTTCATTCTTTTATTTGTTCATTCTTTCTTTTTTTCCTTCATTAATTCTTTATTTCGTTCATCCATTCTTCCTTTCTTCCTTTCTATTATTTATTCATTCTTTTTTTCTTTCATTATTGCTTTATTTTTTCATCCATTCTTTCTTCCTTTATTTCTTTTTTCCATCTTTCTTTCTTTCTTTCTTTTATTCATTCATTCTTTCTTTTTTCTTTCACTAAGTCTTTATTTCTTTCTTCCACTCTTTCTTTCTTTCTTTCTTTTATTTATTCATTCTTTTTTTTTCTCTCGTTAATGCTTTATTTCTTTCATCCATTCTTTCTTTCTTCTTTTCTTTCTTTCTTTCTTTTTTCTTTTATTCATTCATTTATTAATTTTTCGTTCATTAATACTTTATTTCTTTCATCCATTCTTTCTTTCTTTCTTTCCTTTTTTCTTTCTTTCTTTCTTTTATTCATTCTTTCTTTCTTTTTTCTTTCATTAATTCTTCATTTATTTCTTCCATTTCTTCTTTCTTTTTTTTTCTTTCTTTCTTAAATTTCTGTTTATTTCTTTTTTCTAAAAGAGCTACTCCGTGTCATTTCTTTGTTTCTTTTCATTTCTTTTTCATTTCTCTTTACAATATTCTCTTTCTCTGTCTCTGTATCTGTCTCTGTCTCTGTCTCTGTCTCTCTCTCTCTCTCTCTCTCTCTCTCTTCCACAATCTTATTCCTTCTCCCGGGATATTTCTTTACACAAATTTTTTTTTTCTTTTTTTCTTTTTCCGTTTTTTACTTTTTTTTTCTTTTTTGCTTTTCTTCTTTGCTTTTATAGGTTTATGACATTTTCCTTTTTCTTCTTCATTTTATTCCTGCAATTTCATTTTTTTTTCTTTCTTTAAATTCTTATTTTACTTCACTGGTTCCTGCATGCTTCTTTCATTGATTTTTTCCTCTTATTCTCAGCTTTTTTTTTTCTTTCCTCGTTTTTTTTTATTGGTGAACATTTTACTCATTTCTTTCTTTTCTTTCCTTCAAATTTTTTTTTCATTTATCCTTATATTTTCTTCATTCACTTAGCTTACTTTAATCTGATCGGCAACCCCATGATGGGAAAGATCCAGGCAGAGATTTAATAATTTTCTGGAGGAAGAAACCCCTACCTAACTTCGCTGTTGGCTAGCCAGTATTTTCATTGGATTGGACAAACCACAGTTCCTATAAGGGTTAAAAGTTTTCAGTCAGCACCTAAGTTGTCTGTCTGTCTGTCTGTCTGTCTGTCTCTCTCTCTCTCTCTCAATATATATATATATATACTCTCCCATGGGGTTTGAGCACTCTGGTGAAGGAATTTACGGCTACTACTCGCATAATGCAAAGTGCTCAATTCGTTCGAAGAAAAAGAATTGAGCACTCTGGTATTCGATTGGGTACAAATGTAAACAAACAGGAGTTACTACTTAATACCTTTTATTTCCCGAGCTGACGTGGCTCGCTTGTTAGCTGAGAGGTATGATACTAAGTCTAACGTAAAGTTAGGCGGGTTTCGATCCCAACTTCAAGCGTCCTACGTGTCTAGCCACACTGAAGAGTTGCGGTACAACGAAACACTCTCTCTGTGGATGACAAGATATATATATATATATATTTTTTTTTCATTTCAATCAGACATCTTAGATGCATCAGGGAGGTCATCAGTGATGCGCTGTCTTCATTGCCGATTTCGGGTTATTTCTGCATCATATCGGCTCCGACAGTAACCCTGGCATGACTCTGAAAGAGCCAAGCCGCCTCCGTGATTGTGACGTGCTCCGCTCGTGCCTCAAACAAAGCAAAGAAAAAATAATAATAAGGCCGGACTTCGGCCGCTCTTATAGACATCTGTCTTTTCGTAAACAGCCAATGAAAACAGGGCATTCCACACTCCTCTGCTATATAATACCATCTTTACTTCATCCGGTTTCGCTCGGCTCCTTCCGGAATCGGTACCGAGGTATATATATATATATATATATAATCATCATCATCATCATCATCATATCGTGCTGGCAGCACGGATATCCCTGACCCTCTCTCGCCACTCCTCCCTATCGTTCATCGCCCTAGGTAGGTCTTCAGGACAACAACCTGTATCCTCACATAGCTGCTGAATGTACGTTCGTGCTGGTCGTCCTGCTTTTGCGCGGCCGTGTGTGGGGATCCATAAGAGTACATCTCTTATGAGTTCATCTCTGCTTCTCCAGCAATGTCCTGCATGTCTGGTTCGCCTAACTTGAATAGTTTTCGTGATAGGGGGCAGGTGGCCGTACAGTTAGTGTCTTGTGGGGTGTTGCTGCCAGGACTTGTTCAGGATTGCACGCAGCATTCTTGTGTAATTGCCATCTAGTTTCTTCTCCAGCCGTTTTGTTAGCGTCCATGTAGTGCATCCATATAGCAGTATCGATGTGACCGTTGCCTGGAAGAAACTGCGTTTCATTTTATCGGTTAGGACTGATTTCCATATAGTCGATAGCCTATTGATAGCTGTCCATGCTTTCGTTAACCTCGTTTCGATGTCCTTTTCGGTTGCACGTACCTAGGAAGCAGCGTCGAATCAACCGAAAAGGACAATCATCATCATCATCATATCGTGCTGGCTGCACGGATATCCCTGACCCTCTCTCGCCACTCCTCCCTATCGTTCATCGCCCTAGGTAGGTCTTCAGGACAACAACCTGTATCCTCACATAGCTGCTGAATGTACGTTAAATCATTATCAAAACGTTTTTCTCAAATAAAAAGATGTGCTCAATTATTGACAAGGAGAGCAAATTCAAAACTAAAAGAAATATATGATCTCATACATCGCTATCAGTTTTATAATTATTATGATTTATTATAAGTTTCATGTATTTGTGAAAAATACAATCTTTAGAGGAAACACTTCAGTAGAATGGATGAAGAAGAACGAGTAAACACTGAATATGTTTCGCACAATAGAAAGAACCGCTTCATGGTTAAAGGAATCGATATTGGGAGGAGAAGGAGGAAAAGAAAAAATTCCTCTATTGCAAAAATTTCCATAATTAGTCTAAAATATGTTCCATGGTGTGTACAAAGACCTGTTAACTTCACTACATAACTGGAACTGAAGAATGTTAGCATTGATGGAATTTTCAAAAACTTTATATCCGCAAGTAGTTATATATATATATATATATATATATATATATATATGTGTGTGTGTGTGTGTGTGAATGTCAAATATTTAATCTGAAGTCTCACATGTAGCTATTTGTTAGATTTCAATCTGAAAATTTTACTTTGACTCATTTTTGACTATTATTAATATTAACAGTTGAATTGAGTGCATTAATATAAATGATTGATTAAATATCTGCTGTGTGAAATAAATGCTATTTTTCTAATAAACTGGCTCATTGGACTCGTGGTTAGAGTGTTTGTCAATGACCCAGGAGACCAGAATTAAATCCCAGGTCGGGTCATACCAAAGACTCAAAAATGGTACTTGATACCTCTTTGCTTAACAATCGGCATTAAAAGGTACTTATCAAGGGTTAAGTGAAACAATCCGGGAAAGGAGTTGCGGCCAACCCGATAGCTCGATGAAGTAGCTATTGAAAAGAAACCTCCGTGTCGCCCTCGACTCCGTTCGCTAACTTTACTTATTTCAATAAGAATATGGACTTATTTAGGTACCTTTGTTTACACACATACATACAAACACATGGCGTGTTTCTGATTGGTCAACTTTATGGTTGTGGGTTAGAAATTTCAGTGTGTCTGGGAAACCTTATGGATGGGGTTGGAAATTTCATAGTGTCAGGTTGAAGTTAAAAGGAAACCCCTGGTAAACGCCACTGAATTCAAACACCAGAGAATATTAGTACAATTAGGCTGACCTTATTTCGCACTTAAGCATACTCAAGTATTGGTCTTGTTATATCGCAGTTTGAGAATTTTGCCCCCAGACGTTAATTTTATTCCAAGCAAAATGTTTGTTGTACAGAAACTTGATGGAAAGTTACTGACAAAACTGCAAAGGTACTTGATGTTTTTTGGTTAGCTGGTGTTTTACGGCATATCAGTCCTTGTGGGTTATTTAATGCTAAATCATGTTTATATATATATATATATATGTATATGTGTGTGTGTGTGTGTGTGTGTGTGTGTGTGTGTGTGTGTGTGTGTGTATTATTCGGTCCAGTTAAACCGGAGTTGGTAGTAATTCCATTAGGACAAAAAAACATTCAACAGGGAACATTTAAATTTTCCTGGTAAAGAGTATATATATATATATATATATATATGTTTATAGATTTATTTATAGATTTACATAGATATTTATAATTATAGATATTTATAAAGTTATATTTATATTTATAGATTTATATCAAAAACATATAACAGGATGGAAATAAATTTATAAACCTAATGTGACCGTTTTTGTTTTTTTCTTAAAGATATATATATATATATATATATATATATATATATATATATATATAGGGGAATCTGTAAGCGAATAATTTGCAGGTAACATTATTTTAAAACAAGTTGCTAGAGCTAATTTGTTTACACTCTGTTAAACAGGTTTCAAGTATTCTTTTCTAACAATAATAATTCTATTTGATATTAATCATTTGTTTGCACTCAATTGCAAGAACACACTTATTTTTATTATCTAATACTGATAGCTCTATTTAATACTAATCATCGTTCGGACACTGTTAAATGGTTTTAATTATTGTTTTCTAACATTATCAATTCTATTTATCAAATATTCCTATGTAATATAAATTATTTGTATAGTTTTAAATATCTAATTACTATAAACCATCGTAAATAATTGAACAGTTTTCTTTGATCAACTGATGTGATCCAAACAGATACCACTAATCCGGATAAGAATGGACCAGAGAGCAATGAAGGAGTACTCCAAATTCCCCAAAGTTTCAGAACTGGAGACACACTATCAGATACAGTGTCATATGCAGGTCACTCATATGTTTGGGGAGGGGGTCTTGCCTCTTCTGCAAAGGTGCAGTCGGTATATTCTACAATCAAGGAAATAAGGTGTTTTTGTTGTTTTTTCCCCCTTAATATTCCTGTTGATGCTGGTGTGCTCTCAAGCGACGAAGTTCATTTTCATTTGTCGGGTACGAGGACTGATGAGAATGAAAATAAAACAAAATGGCAAATATTGCTAAATTAAATTTTTGATAGGATCTAAGGTGCTGCTTTTCTTGTTCCTCAGATTGTTTGGAGGCATTTATAGGAAAAGGATTTGAGCCATAAGATCAGCAACACTATTTCAAATTCTTGAAATTCTTGTGAAAGGCATAAATCCATTTATTCTCATTCCAACTAATGGATAAAGAGTAGGGTTGAGTGAGATCTTCAGTTTTGGGTAGACAACCAGTCTCGGAGAAGGAAAACTCCTTTATGTTGCTTTTTTTATTTACACTCAAAACCCAAAAGATCATTCTACCGGGCCCTGTATATGAGCGTGTGTATATGTGGAAATATGTTCATGCCTTACAAGCACTCCCTGACTATTTATATATCTGTCTGCGTGTATGTATTAATGAAATTGCTCGAATGAGTTTATGTGTGTGTGTGTGTGTGTGTGTGTGTGTGTGTGTGTGTGTGTGTGCTGATGATTTTGTTTTTTTTTTCCTTTTCTTTAGTTTGGTGTGTAATTTCAAAATCATTGCTTCCCCTTACATTCCACTTTCTATCACTTTTTTGCTTTTATGTCTCCTCTCTCTCTCTCTCTCTCTCTCTCTCTCTCTCTCTCTCTCTCTCTCTCTTTCTTTCTTTCTTTCCTTCTCTCTCACATTCCAAAATAATCGATATATTCTTTAGGACGATTCGGTTCCGCCCTACTCTTTGATTTTCTCATATTCTACCTTCATTCGATTACCAGACAACCCCATGCCATCATCTTCTGAACTCCTTTTGTAATTTTTTTTTTTTTAGTTTTTATCATTATTTAATTAGTTTCTTTATTTTCTCATTTGATTTTTTTCTTTTTTATCATTTTTTCTTTGCTGCCGCAGTGTGCATTCCAGTAACCGTCAACTTATATATATATATATATATATATATATATATATATAAGTCTATGTTGGATGAATATATATAGAGATTATTTCAAATGTAAGTGAATTTAAGCTACGATAGATAGCCACATATGCTTGCCCAGTCTGCTTGGGCTATAGAATTAACTGACTGCATCTCTGCAGAGGGGTAATGAGTGTCCTAGATATGACACTAAACAATCTGATGGTAAGGTTCCAGTGATTCTGGAGCTTTGGGGAATGCCAAGCGCCCCTTTATTGCCATTGCTTCCAGCTGTACTCTGGCTCGGTGTGGTAGTACCTGATAAGACCCTATCCATGGGTTAAATAGAACTAACGGCATACTTATGCTAATCTGAATTGGTTGACTAAACTGAATAGCTTGAAATAGAAATGCTTTTCACAAGTAAACCATACTTACATTTAAACGGCGTACTTACGCAAAACTGAATTATTTGAAAAGGAACTGTTTTTGACAGTGAAACTGTACTTATATATATATATATATATATATATATATATATTAAGAAAAGTTCTTAGCCTTACCCAGATTTTCAATTGCATTGGCCTCACCTGCACAGAAATTAAGATAGAATTTTGAATTAGTTTTTCTATTTTGAGAAGCGGTCATGCTTTGGAACAAAAATATACTTAGCTATGGCACTTCTTTTGGGGAGAGGCTTAGAACTTTTTATCAAACCCCGTATAAATGTATATGTATATCTATAGGTATATATGTGTATGAACGAACCCATATATATTTATATATATATATATTTGTGTAAGTGTGTGTGTGTGTTTCTCCGTTGTTGCGCGGGCACATGTGTGAGTCCATGCACAGCCCGTATGTTTAAGTGTGTGTGACCAAAAAAGTTAAGCTATCAACAAAATCTTCATATTTATCTGTTATGTATCTGTGCAGCAAGATGGTGTAACTGATATAGGCGTTTAGTTGGGAAGGGCCTCTAAGAGAAATGATTTAAAGGTTCAATCTCAACAACTGAAGTTACATGATGAATAGGGTACCTATTCATTTGGTGAGTAGTTCAAATGTTTGAATTCAAAAATTTAACTGGTAATTCGTTAATTTGAATACTTTTGGAAAAGACAGGTCCGGCTTGCTCTATTAGCAAATAGATTTGATTGTAAGATTAGATGAAAAGAAGAGTTATAAAACATTACTTTGATAACGGTATCAACTCTACATAATGCTTTATTCCACTTCTTTTTCTTTTATCTCCTTATCTAACCTTATTTGCTGGTCAAATCGAAAATATTATTCCGGACACAATCAGCAAAAAATAGAAATAAACTCTTCTTTAAATAGGCAATAAGTTTTGGAGTAATTTTACGAATCAGGAAAAATATACGAATCAGGCATACGAATCTGGGAATATATACGAATCAGGCATACGAATCTGGGAATATATACGAATCAGGCATACGGATCTGGAAATATATACGAATCAGGCATACGAATCTGGAAATATATACGAATCAGGCATACGAATCTGGGAATACATACGAATCAGGCATACGAATCTGGAAATATATACGAATCAGGCATACGAATCTGGGAATATATACGAATCAGGCATACGAATCTGGAAATATATATGAATCAGGCATACGGATCTGGAAATATATACGAATCAGGCATACGAATCAAGAAAGATATACGAATCAGGCATACGAATCTGGAAACATATACGAATCAGGCATACGAATCTGGGAATATATACGAATCAGGCATACGAATCTGGAAATATATACGAATCAGGCATACGGATCTGGAAATATATACGAATCAGGCATACGAATCAAGAAAGATATACGAATCAGGCATACGAATCTGGAAATATATACGAATCAGGCATACGAATCTGGGAATATATAAGAATCAGGCATACGAATCTGGGAATATATACGAATCAGGCATACGAATCTGGAAATATATACGAATCAGGCATACGAATCTGGAAATATATACGAATCAGGCATACGAATCTGGGAATACATACGAATCAGGCATACGAATCTGGAAATATATACGAATCAGGCATACGAATCTGGGAATATATACGAATCAGGCATACTAATCTGGAAATATATACGAATCAGGCATACGAATCTGGGAATACATACGAATCAGGCATACGAATCTGGAAATATATACGAATCAGGCATACGAATCTGGGAATATATACGAATCAGGCATACGAATCTGGAAATATATACGAATCAGGCATACGGATCTGGATATATATACGAATCAGGCATACGAATCAAGAAAGATTTACGAATCAGGCATACGAATCTGGAAATATATACGAATCATGCATACGGATCTGGAAATATATACGAATCAGGCATACGAATCTGGAAATAAATACGAATCAGGCATAGGAATCAGGAAATATATACGAATCAGGCATACGGATCTGGAAATATATACGAATCAGTCATACGAATCTCGAAATATATACGAATCAGGCATGCGGATCTTATTTGCTGGTCGAGCAGGCCGGACCCTCTGATCTTCTGGTTAAGAGTTCTTTGGGCTAACTTGGGTTCATCTTGGTGTCAATTTTAGTTTTTAATAAATGGACACAACAGCATAGTTTATTTTTTAGAAGTCTTTATTTCTCTCAAGTTTTATACTGCTACGTCGCCAGACAATTAGATATTTCAAGCACCCGTCTGTTCTCTTCAGTGTTGCAGTTAATCTGAAATACTATATCTGACTTGCCTATTCCCTCGAGTGAATCAACCAATCAGATAACTGCTAGAAGGATCAGCTATGGGTCAAACTATATCAATCACAACTCTCTTTTTTTCCATGATTCTTTAAATTAACGAATTACCAGTTAAATTTTTGAATCCAAATATTCAAACTACCAGACCAAATGAATAGGCACCCAATTCATTATTTAACACAAATAAATAACGAAGAATACAAACCATCACTTAACACTTGTATTCAGTTACGGTTTACGGAATCAGAAAAATCTACCCCCATGGATAAGATAAAGGAGTCGGCTCAAAGTTCTGTGTAGGTTCCTGAGTTCGTCATGAAACACCTGAAGAAAGACGAAGGTCATCGGCCGAAACGTTGGGAATATAACAATGATGACAAAAGTCCGAATACTCGAAGTGATAAGAACAATGTTTAAGTCTCAAATTAAACTACAATTATACACATACACATATATTGATATAAAAGTTAGGTTAGCTTAAGTTGTTTGTTTAAATGGCATACGAACCTTTGATGGTTATTAAATGCCAAATTCTATTTAAACATATAGTATACATGACTTTTAAATGAATACTTTGTAATTAAGATTTTTCTTTAGTAACCAGTTTATTTGTTTGTACACAGTTAATTGTTCTCAAAAATAACAAATGATTAAACAGCCCTATTTGACAAATAGATGGGACCCTAACAGGTATTACGACTCCGGGTTAGCGTGGATCTGGGATTAATAGCAATGAAAGAGTACTCAACATTCCCCAAAGCTCTTGGAAAGGGGTATAACCATCAGATGTTTTATTGTCATATCCAAGACACTAGAAAATATCTTACCTCTCTGCAGAGATGCAGTAAAGTAAAAAGTAACGTTGGCGACTTTATCGAGGGTGACCCGAAGGTTCCCTTATCAATAGCTACTACACCAAGGTGTAGGGAAGTGCACTACTCCATTTCTTGGATTGCTCCACTTTACCCTTGGTCCTTACCTTATAATGCAGAGTGTTAAGCAAGGTGGCATCAAGTACCATTTTTTGAGTCTTTGGTATGACTCGACGTGGGATTGAACCCTGGTCTCTGAGACCATTGGCGCACACTCTACTCCCTCATTTGACGCGGGTATATATATATATATATATATACATATGCGAGGTGGAAGAGGTGAATTTTCTTTACCTGAAAAGAATAAGAATTGATTTAAAAGACAGATCGTCATATATAAATATATATATAGAGAGAGAGAGAATCGTTATTGCCGCTACGGTTTCTTTAGGCATGCCGTACGCTAGTAGGATTTGTTCCATCTTTCCTCTGTGAATGGAGTCGAAAGCCTTGGTAAAGTCGACAAATATTAATGTCGCTTGTAGGTTCTTTGCCCGTACACCTTCAAGGATTCTGCGGATGGTTAATATTTGTGAGGTCGTGGATCTATTTCTTCGGAAGCCATTTTGGTTTTTTCTAAGTAATGGCTTCGAACTGACGAAGAAAAGAAGCAGAAGATACCCCGCAACAACAATTACCGATGCCGACTACGCCGATGACATAGCGATACTGGCAAATACACCTGACCAAGCCGAAACACTTCTGCATAGTTTGGAACGAGCAGCAGCAAGCATAGGCCTCTATGTTAATGCACACAAAACGGAATATATGTGCTATAACCAAACGGGGGACATCTCCACTCTAGAAGGAACCCCACTTAAACTAGTAGACAAATTCACGTACCTAGGAAGCAGCGTCGAATCAACCGAAAAGGACATCGAAACGAGGTTAACGAAAGCATGGACAGCTACCAATAGGCTATCGATTATATGGAAATCAGACCTAACCGATAAAATGAAACGCATCGATACTGCTATATGGATGCACTACATGGACGCTAACAAAACGACTGGAGAAGAAGCTGAATGGCAATTACACAAGAATGCTGCGTGCAATCCTGAACAAGTCCTGGCGGCAACACCCCACAAGACACCAACTGTACGGCCACCTACCCCCTATCACGAAAACTATTCAAGTTAGACGAACCAGACATGCAGGACACTGCTGGAGAAGCAGAGATGAACTCATAAGAGATGTACTCTTATGGATCCCCACACATGGCCGCGCAAAAGCAGGACGACCAACTCGAACGTACATTCAGCAGCTATGTGAGGATACAGGATGTTGTCCTGAAGACCTACCTAGGCCGATGAACGATAGGGAGGAGTGGCGAGAGAGGGTCAGGGATATCCGTGCTACCAGCGCGATATGATGATGATGATGATGATATATATATATAGAGAGAGAGGGAGAGAGAGATGAGATATATACATAGAAAAAAAACTGAGATAGAGAGAGGTATGTAAATAAAGTTGGCGACAGGTAGTCGAGGGGGACCCGAAAGCTCATTTTTCAATAGCTACTACACAGAGATGTTGAAGGACGCTACTTCTTTTCCTGGACTATTTCACTTTACCTTTGATCCTTATCTTATAATACTGAGGGTTAAACAAGGCGGCATCAAGTACGATTTTTGAATTTTTGGTATGACTCGAGCTGGGATTAAACTGCGGTCTTCCAGGCCACTGGCAAACACTCTACTCATTAGGCCAATGACCCAGTAGAAAATTAGATCTACAGATAGTTAGATTGATAGATAGATACATACATATATACAAATTTAGATAAGTCAGCCAAATTAAAAAGAAAATGATTTTTTTACCTGATTATTATTTATTTATTTTTAAAAGGTTAAAAAAAAATTAAGAAACTATATATCACTTCCGTCCAGTTGCAGTATGTGTGTTTGAAATTACATAACTTTCAATACTATAGAACATCCCCTTCCTTTGTCTGGCTAAGAACTTTTTCTGCACTTCTTCGTTGATGGATAGGAAGATGCACACGTTCATAAGTTTCCATTCTATGCACATAACGAAAACTTGCCTTGCCTGACTAGTTTTATATGCACTGCAAACTTTTCTTTCTTTTCTTCGTTTTTCTTCTTTCTTTTTATTTATATCTTTATTTTTTGAATCTCGCGCGCGTAATGAAGGACATGTCATATGTGACTGGAGAGACAAACTCACTGATTCACTCGCGTGCGGGCCTTGTTGCGTGTGTCACACAAGTTAGTAGTTCTTAACAAACAAAAAACTAACTTCCCTGGAGTATGCAACAAGGAAACTGGTTTGCCTCTGGGAAAATAACAGTTGTGTATTTTCCCTTTGGCACTAGTCGACGGCATCCGGACACAAGTAAAAGTCAAACTTAAACAATCATTTTCTTGGCAACCAAACTCTATCCACTTGAAAGATCCACGGAACACAATTTTCATATCCTTATGCAACCAGATATATTTTTCTGATACACTACCGAGTTCATTCTAACAAGGATCAAGATGAATAAAACTGGCTATAGAACTATATACATTAAAGTTCAGGCTTTCAAAAATGCTTTCTTCGAAGCTGCTGAAGCTGCTCACAATTAAAATAAAATCTGCACTCAAGTTTAAAAACATTCAGTATGTTAATGCTATATATCTTATAAGATGACTGACCAATTTTTATGATTTCGGGTTCAAATGAACAGCTACAGCAGCAATTGGAATACACCCTACTAAATCCTGATTGTCACAGCGGGTGAATTTAAAAAATGCAATCTGACACTTTAGACGAGAGATATGCAATAAAATTGTGTTTTAAACTTGGGAAAAATGTCACAGAAACGTATGGAATGCTTCAGACTGCTTTTGGAGCATCATGCAGGAATCGAGCATCAGTTTTTTAGTGGTATAAGAGATTCAGTGAGGGATGATGAGAGATGTGGGAGGAGTAAGGAAGTCAATAGACCAGAGGTGATTGACCAAAGGGTTAGGGTTAGGGATACTATGTTAAGGTCTTAAGGGAGTTCAGGAAGAGACTCCGTCGGAAGAGGCCGACACTCTTCAAATCGAGTCAGAGGCATTTCCACCAGGATAATGCACCAGTCCACCACTCCATCCTTGTCACTGCCTCTTTGACCAAGATAGGCATCTAGACAGTTCCCACCCTCCCTATAGTCGAAACTTTACTCCCTGTGACTTTTGGTTATTCCCTCAGCTCAGAGGTTGTCGTTATGAGACGATTGAGGAGATGAAAGAAGCTGTGACGAAGGTCATTGACACGCTCACACAAGAGGACATCCATGGGGCCTTTGAGTTGTTGGAACGGTACAACAAGTGCATTGCAGCAGGAGTAGATTACTTCGAAGGGGACGAGAGTTTCATGTGTGTCCAATCAATAAAATTCCCATACGAAAAAGTCTGGAAACTTATCGTATGCTCCTCATATTTTTAATATATTCAACTTAAGCATCTGTCAATAGCTTCTAGAAGGTATTTTGGTCACCTTTTTTTTATAGCATCATCATCATCATCATCATCATGTCGTGCTGGTAGCACGGATATCCCTGATCCTCTCTTGCCACTTTTCCTTATCGTTCATCGCCTCTGGGAGGTCTTCTATACTACATCCCGTATCCTCACATAGTTGCTGAATGCATGTTCGTACTGGTCGTCTTGCTTTTTCTCGGCCATATGTGGGGGTCCATAAGAGTACTTATGAGCTCGTCCCTGCTTCTCCAGCAGTGTCCTGCATGTCTGGTTCGTCTAACTTGGATAGTTTTCGTGATTGGAGGCAGGTGGCCGTACAGTTGGTGTCTTGTGGGGTGTTGCCGCCAGGACTTGTTCAATATTGCTTGCAGCATTCTTGTGTAATTGCTGTCTAGCTTCTTCTCCAGCCGTTTTGTTAGAGTCCATATATTGCATCCATATAGCAGTATCTATGCGACCGCTGCCTGGAAGAAACTGCGTTTCATTTTTATAGCGTAGAAAGTGGGTTATTTGATCCAAAAGCCAATCTTGTAGAAGAACAGTAGTAGTTCTATCAAAGCAATTGCTGGGTGGGTTAACAACTTTATTCCTTTCTCTCGGGTATTAGTTTGAAAGTGCATACAACAGAACGACTAGAGTTCGAACTTGCTACTACAACGTTGCTTTCCAGCACTTTAACCACAACACTACGAAGACTCCCTCTGCTTTTACAAGTGTCTGATATACGGATGTGATTGTTGGTGATGGTGGCAATAGTTATCACCTATCTTATAAGGACTGAAGCAACTTCAGTATCAAATTTTTATCACCTAAATATCTTTCTAAAATCTTTCGACATGGTCATCACTTATGTTAAATATATAACTGGTCAGATCCATCATTGATATGTTTTGAAACAAGTTAGGTTCTAATCCTTTAAACATGTGGGAAAACCCCATGGATCCTTCAATATAATTGCAAGCAAAGAAACTCGAGGTCAATATAAGAACCCAGCTGTGGTTGAATAGTTTCAGTCAGATGATCAAAACTGTTCTAGAAGTTCAAAAGTTAGGAATTAGTTAATCAGTAGCGGAGGAAAGTTTGAAGAGAATGGCTGTGTTCAAACTGTGCTCTCAACTCTGCGTAAAGGTCCCGTGGGTACAATATGTGAATATAAGAATGGTGTTCGCGTTGTTGTTAGCTTAGCAAAGACGAAATAAGACAATTGGTGTAAAAGCAACAAACAAGACTATGAGGGAAGATACAGAGATGCAACACGTGGTATAACAAAGTTAGCGGCTGAAGAGAGAAAACAGATCCGCTATCAAAGGAAAGACATGGCCACTGACATAGATTGACGTAAAAAGATATGAGCCGAGTAAGATCAGCAGAAAAGTAAGAGAAGTTTTTTTCTAAATTTTGCAAAATTACGTGGAAAAAAACAGTATGACACTTTCATTTAAATGTCAAGGAGTTGGCTAGTGAAATTAATTAAATGAAATTAGTTAATTTTATTGAATGATGATTAATTTAATTAAATCACGATAATAAGTATTTTATTAAAAATAAATTCATTTTGGGTGTCTAAGTATTTTTTGAGAATCGTGTATAAAATAAACACCAAGTGATTAAGTACACAAAAGTTTGAGATCCGATCAGAACTTGTTGACCTATAAATCTGGCCCCAAAAAAAACTCAGCAATATAAGGTACGTATTGAAGGTAAAGTGGAGCAATCCAGGGAAAAGAGTAGTGCCCTCCCCTACACCTCGGTGTAGTTGCTATTGAAAAGGGAGCCTTCTGGTTCCCCTTGACTACGGTCGCCAACTTTGCTTTTTCTTTACTTAGAATAGGTGGAGAACCAGTTATCAGTACTCAGTTTTTTAATAAAAAATACGTTCATCGGAATATATGAAATTGATTGATTGAATGATTGACTAATTCAACAGCATGTCAACCAGTATGGTGTTGCTTTTTACCAAGAGGTTAGGAAATCACGTACATTGGATTCTTGTCTATATATTTACATTTACATTTTTTGTGATTTTCTTTCTTAAGTGTGTTTTTTCATAGTTTAACGATATGTCATAATCTTCAAATAGATTTATTTGACCCATAGATGAGAATCAAGCAGGTAATACAACTCCGAATTAAAGTTGACCTGAGAGTAATAACAACGAACTGGTAATTCACACTTTCTCAGATCTCCAGAACAAGAGCCTTAATATCAGATGCAGATTAGTATCCTACCAATCACATTTCTTTTTAATATTGTCTGTGGTGGCTCTTCCCACTCTATAGGGTGATAGAGCCAGAATATTGTAAACCTCACCGACAGCGCGGATTAAGCTTTTCTTGTATCAAATATTCCTGAGGATATGTTGGCATGTTTGTAAAACATTTTTGTGATTATGCTGATATGTTGTCTCTCTCTCTCTCTCTCTCTCTCTCTCTCTCTCCCTCTCTCTCTCTCTCTCTCTCTCTCTCCGTTTTACTTTACATATAAGCAATGAATATATTTGACGTTAGTGTGGAATTAACTCTTTTGCTTCTTAGAGACTCCTTTTAACAGTTGAAAATGACACACATCGTTAATAGAATAACCCACTTGGATATAAAAGTTGAAACGAGAAGAAGATTCTTCCTAATTTTCCCCGAATTTCAATTGTCCAGACGGCTTGGGCAGTAGAATACGCCGACAGCATCTCTGCAGAGGGATAGAACTCCCCCAATGAGTGTCCTGATTATAACACTAAGCATTTCGATGCTGAGGTTTCAGTAATGCTGAAGCTTTGGGGAATGCCGAGTACCCATTCATTGCTATCGATATCAGGTTCACACTGGCCCGAAGTTGTAGTACCTGATAGGGTCCAATCTATGAGTCAAATAGAACTAAAATGTAATTAGGCTAAACTAAATTGTTTGAAATTAACTGTTTTTACATTTAAACAAAAATCTGTATCTAAACCATTGACTAACAGTGTATAAACAAAAGATTAATCTTATACTAAGCTGAATTGTTTGAAATTAAGAGAAACCATTTAACTGTGTGAAAAACAAAAAAAAAACTCAGGCTTGTTTAGAAATGTTATTTTCAAAATATGCTAAGAAATCATATTGAAATATGTATAAAAAGGATGTGGTTCTAAATGACCTACAATGGTCAATATGCCATAAATCCAAACCAACACAATCAAACCAGAATACCGTAGGATTAAGAACTCTTGCCAGGAGCCAGATTCTATGACACTGACAGACTACACATACACACTATACGGCACATCAAATCAGAAATATGATTCCGGACACAATCAGCCAAAAACAGAAATAAACTCTCCTTTATATAGTCAATAAGGTTTGGAGTAATTTTACGAATCTGGAAAGATATACGAATCAGGCATACGAATCAAGAAAGATATACGAATCAGGTATACGAATCTGGAAATATATATGAATCAGGCATACGAATCTGGAAATATATACGAATTAGGCATACGAATCTGGAAATATATACGAATCAGTCATAATGAATCTGGAAATATATACGAATCAGGCATACGAATCTGGAAATATATATTGCTTGTACATAGATAAATATTCTTATTGTAATATTCTACATTCATTTTGATCGTTTAATTTAATTAAGAATTCAACAAAAATATTCAGATTTTTTCCTCATCAAATTTACATCGTTGAACATTCCAGTTTGTCCCAATATGATTATGCTTTAACAATTAGAAGTTCCTCTGCAAAAATGATTAACCCGGCGTTTCCTGGGTTAATCTTAACTAGTTCAAGCCATTACAAAAATATAGCTCTAGCTATGGGTTAAATAGTATTTAACCACAATGCACTCGCTACGCATTTGCGTAGTTGCCTGTTCGTATTGTCTCAACAATATGAATTAACTTAGATTTAAGTATCTATTTACAACTCAAACCAAGATATCAACGCAAATTACCCACAAAAAGTCACGCATGCATGCGCGAACGATTTTATGAGCATTTAGGAAAAAAGAAAAAAAACTTACGAGGAAAAATAATATTTAAAAAAAAATGGAAAACTTTACAGACCAGCTCCTCTCTCTCTCTCTCTCTCTCTCTCTCTCTCTCTCTCTCTCTCTCTCTCTGACTTAGCAGAATTTCTCTCACCTTTTTTTCCATCACGCCTCGTTCATCTAATCGACCTCGACTATCTAGAAGCAGGCATGACATACACCCACCACTGCCCCGATTTTACCCTCCTCCGCCTTCTTGCTTCTTACACCCACCACCCCAAACAGCACAAAAGAACCCTCCCTTTCCTCCAAGCTATATCCTCCACATCTTATCTTCAACGCCGACCAATTTCAATCACAAATTAACATTCCTTTCTCATTCATCGATTCTCCATCTTTATCCATCACATTTTCCATATTCATGTACACCCCTACCCAAACACACACACATCCATAAACGTTATGCGATTTTCTTTTCGCTTATTTTCGCCTCGTTTCTGACCACTCCCCACCTCATACCTGTGACTCGTCACACCGTTTTAAATGTTCCCCCGCTCACACACACACACACACACACACACACACACACACACACGTGTCCAACACTCTACCCATAGAGAACCAGCCCTCATCGCCGAAACCATTTCTGCAATGACGGCTGATTCCATGGGGGGACTTTGGGAACCTCGAAAGATTAGGCGAGGGCTGATCTCCAAATTCTATATCAGGTCGAAGATGTGCTAATTAGTCAGCTTAATTTCTTCTCATTCGATGACGCGTGTTTTTATTTTCTTTTTATTTTGGAATTTATTACTGTTGAATTTTGTAGGAATTTTGATTTATAAGGTTCTCTCCCCTCGATTTATCTCTGATAGATTTTATTGCGAATTTTATTTCTTTATTTTTCATATGTGAAGGTTTTCTATTTTGCTTTTCCTGCTATTTAAAACCTCTTAAACCTCTTCTTCAATTGCATCAACTGTTGTGTTATAGTTAGCTTGACAAACAGACCATTTCCAGTGAGTCAGATTCTCACTAAATGTCCCATAATTCTGGCCTTGTGCCACAATTAAGCGAAGCTATTTTGCACAATATAGGTTTACTTTCTAAGATATGCTCTGAATCCAGCAACTCTGCATTTGCCCACGGATGCAAGGGAAGTCCCCCCGTGGCGCAGTGGATAACGAGCTGCACTAAGACATCGTTGTAAGCGAGTTCAATCTCCACTCGCGCTGTCACGTTCACTTTCGGACTAATGCCCTCAATGAAAGCTGAACCCCTTTACACCACTCCAAAAGCTATGTGTAAAATAGTACTACTACTGATATTCTACAAGGTTAGTTTTGGCATTCATTACTCCATGACGGTTGCTGTGCCGTTTATAAACAAACCGAAACCGAATTCAAGGATGCACACGTGGGGTGACGGTTGTTGCCGTAAAAAATGGTCACGGCAGCGTTGTTTAAATCTTGAACGAGTCTGTTTGCTTTTCACTTCGTCTGAATGAGTTTGAAAAAGGTCAGAATCTTTCTCTTCTTCCCCAAGCGATCAAGAAATTTCTAAATCAGCCTGGGAACTCACGTCTTGATAATATAAATACTGTCATGGAAGGGAAACTCCTTATTCAAAAACTGAAGAATGTAGGTGGAGAATCTTTGGCACTCTGGTACACCATTCTTCTATTATCAGCTTCTATAAAGAATTAAAAAAAGCAATTTACCATTATTAAACATTCACACGTTTTTGTTTGATTTACTTTAGTTGTATGGCATATCAACCATTCTTGGCTATTTAATGCCAGATCCTTTTAATACATATATATTAAGTATAGGATTTTTAATACATTTTGTAGATAACATTTTTAAACGAGCTTGAGCTAATTTTTTGCACATAATTAAATGATTTCATTTACTTCTTTTAATACGTATAATTCTATTTACGATTAGTCCTTTGTTTGCACATAGTTAAATGTTTTCATGTATTGCTAATTAACTCAATCAATTTAATCAAACATCAGTCATTTGTTTACACACAGTTAAAAGATCAAACAGTCCTATTTCAAACAATTCAGTTTAGAATGTCAATAAGTTAAATAGTTCTAAGTATTGCTATGTGTCTCTAACAGTTCAATTAAAACCAGTCATTTGTTTACACGGTTAAATAATCAAACCGTTCTGTTTTTAGCAATTCAGTTTAGCATAAGTACACAGCTTAAGTTTCAAACAATTCTACTTGACTCATAGATAGTAGCCAATCAGGTGCTACCATTCGAGTAAAGAGTGGAATTAAGACAGGTGTCAGTGAAGAGGTACTCCACATTCTCCAAAGCTCAAGAGTTAATGAAGCCTCGCCATCCGACTGTTTTGTGTCATACCCAGGATACTCGTGGAAAGAGTCTTCCCCTCTTCAGTGATTTCTGCACCCCCTGCCGACGAGGCCCTTATTCTTTAAACGCAACAGGATTATATATATATATATATATATATATATATATATATATATATATATATATACTCCTGTTTATATATACGGTCTGAAAGTGAATTTTGCTATATCCCTGCGAATAAATAAGGGACTAATAATAGCCATACATTGAGAACTCTCATAGATTTATATGATATTCTTCATATATTCTATAAAAAAATAATCCAAACCCACTGTCTTTGGACGCTGACTTGATATTATAAACAATATATATATATATATATATATATATATATATATATATATATATATATATATATATAGATTATATATACACACACACACACGCATTCTGAATTTCACTCTTAAATAAACTCAGTCCAAAGCAATGTTATAGAAAAAATCTCAACCAATGATATTGTTTCAAATGAAATATATTACAGAGTGTTTAAAAAATGAATGTAATTTCGTAATTTAGTAACTTGATTTCAAATGATATCAAATTTTAACACAACCCCAAACTCTAATGTCTAATGTTTTATACGTTTTGGGCAGGTGTACAAATGCTTTTCGCTGGAAAAGAAAATGAGTTTAAATATTAAACATAGAATTTTTAATTGCTTCAGCACATTCTGTAAAACGGTGAGATCATTTCAATAAGACTAAATTACTTCTATAAACCCTTTATTTTCTAGATATATTCTAACAAAATGATCCCTTCCCCAACCTGTTTCACAGTTGTTTTTTTTGGGGGGGGGTTATGATCATGATCTTCTACAAATAAACTTCTTATAAAAAAAAAAACAAAAAAAACTCCTAATAACCACCGAATTATCAAAAAGTTTATGATTAATTCCTAAGACCTCTACTTTGAATTTCTTTTCAGACTCTTTAACTTGATTCGGCATTAAATGACCGATGAGGTTGATATGCCGTAAAACAAAACAAACAAAACAAACAAATATGATTTCCGCAAAATTTTGCCAAATATTTTGATAACGAAATGATATCACTTTTCCTGATACACCCTACGCAATAATCATCATCATCATGACGTGTGGCTAGCACGGATATCCCTGACCCTCTCTCTCCACGTCTCTCTATCATTCATCGCCTTCGGCAGGTCTTCGGGGTTACATCCCGTATCATCACATAGCTGCTGTATGTATGTTCGAGCTGGTCGTCCTGCTTTTGATTGGCCATATGCGGGGGTCCACAGGAGCACATCACTTACGATCTCGTCTTTGCTTCTCCAGCAGTGTCCGGCATGTCTGGTTCGTCTGGCTTGTATAGTTTTCGTGATATGTGGTAGGTGGCCGTACAGTTGGCGCCGTGTGGGGTGTTGCTGCCAGGACCTGTTCAATATTGCTCGCAACATTCTTGTATAATTGCCATCGAGCTTCTTCTCCAACCGTTTAGTCAGCGTCCAAGCGGTGCATCCATACAGCAGTATCGACACGACCGCAGCTTGGAAGAAACTGCGTTTCATTTTAGCGGTCAGGTTTGATTTCCATATGATTGAAAGCCTATCGATAGCTGACCATGCCTTTGTTAGCCGCGTGTCGATGTCTTTTTCGGTTGATGAGACGCTGCTATTATTTTGCACAAACTCTTGAGAAAACTAGAATATCTATGTAAACTTTCCTAAATAATAATATTCAATAATTTCTATTTCCATGTATAATGTTTCATTAAATATAAAACACTCAACCAGGCCGAAACCCAACTACATAGTTTGGAACGAGCCGCCGCAGGCATTTGCCTGCATGTCAATGCACATAAAACTGAATATATGTACTATAATCAAACAGGTGACATTTCCACACTCGGGGGAACCACTCTGAAACTGGTAGACAAGTTCACCTACCTAGGTAGCAGTGTCTCATCAACCGAAAAAGACATCGACACGTGCCTAACGAAGGCATGGACAGCTATCGATAGACTATCGATCATATGGAGATCTGACCTGACCGAAAAAACGAAACGCAGTTTCTTCCTGGCAGCGGTCGTATCGATACAGCTGTATGTATGCACTACTTGGACGCTAACTAAATGACTGGAGAAGAAGCTGGATGGCAATTACTCAAGAATGTTGCGAACAATATTAAACCAGTCCTGGCGGCAACACACCACAAGACACCAACTATTCGGCCACCTGCCTCCCACCACGAAAACTATCCAAGTTAGACGAACCAGACATGCAGGTCACTGCTGGAAAGGCAGGAATGAGCTCATAAGTGATGTACTCCAATGAACCCCCACATATGGCCGACCAAAAGCAGGACGACCAGCTCGAACATACATACAGCAGCTATGTGAGGATACGGGATCTAGACCTGAAGACCTGCAGGGGGCGATGAACGATAGGGAGAAGTGGCGAGAGAGGGTCAGGGATATCCGTGCTGGCGGCATGACATGATGATGATGATGAATTTTCAAGTATGCGTGGTAAATGTCATAAGTAGAGTATTCGCCAATGATCCGGGAGACCAGGGTTCAATCCAAGGTTGAGTCATATCAAAGACTCAAAAATAGTACTTGATAATCCCTTGCTTAACACTGCATTATTAGGTAAGTATCTTGGGTAAAGTGGAGCAATCCAAGGAATGAAGTAGTGCATTTCGTGTAGTAGCTATTGAAAAGGGAGCCTTCGGAAAACTCTTGACTGAGATCGCGAACTTTACTTATTTGTTGTGTCTTTATTATTGGATGACTCTGTACATGCATTCTAGCTGTACGCGGGGAAATAAATGCATTTACTCAATATGTACTTGCTAGTTTTATAAATGTAAGATATATATATATATATATATATAGATATATATATATATATAATATCTTCAGAAAAATAAGCGTCAGTTTCTGCTCCAAAAGCAGTCTGACGCATTCCATACATTTCTGTGGCATTTTTTCCAAGTTTAAAACATAATCTTATTGCATATCGTTCTTCTAAAGTGTCAGATTGCATTTTTGAAATTCACCAGCTGTGACGATCAGGCTTTAGTAGGGTATATTCCAATTTCTGCTGTAGTTGTTCATTTAAACCTGAAATCATAAAAATTGGTCAGTCATCTTATAAGATGTATAGCAATAACATAGTGAATTTTCAAGAGTTTGCAACAATTTTAAATGCCCATATCATTTTTTAACATTAAAAAATATGGGATAGACTGAGTTACATGCTTAACCTGGGTCTAAGACTCTTGTTTAAAAATACGGCAGGTAAAAAAGAATATATGTTGTTGTATTTTTTTAGGTTATTTTGTGTGTTGAATGTTCTGTAGTAAAATATTAGCGATACAAACCAGCAGAAATTTTATGAATTGTATATTTTTAAAATGTAGTTGTATTCGAAAGTTCCTGTCAATCATACATATTGTAAAATATGTTAAAATATGTGAGCAATAATCGTTATAAGTCAGGATAACGTATTCATAGACTTAAGGATCCTTGATGACTACCTGACCTAATCCGATGATCACATAAGCGTGAAACTGAAAGTTGCTAAATGCCGTTGACTCTGTCTTCTCAATCCTAACTTATACATGTTTGCTCTATCAATGAATAATCTTATGATATATGTACATATTATATCCAAGTTGTAGAATAATATATATATATATATATATATATATATATATATGAAAATGATGGATGGAAATGAGGAAAGTTTACAACAAAATACACAAGATGTTATTACAGCAGATTAGATATCTATCACCCAAAATCAAATTGTGAGCACTAGAAATCCGTTGTCTTAAGTTTTATACAGTTTGCACAATCATCAGACGGAAAATGCTGATTGTGCATTCTACGTGAAAGTTAAAGTAATGGACATCGGGTAATCATAATTTTATTCCTTTTTTAATTATATATGCGTATATATATGTGCGTGTGTGTGTGTGTGTGTGTGTGGCGACTCGAGATCATCAATGATACTCGTGTTCACCTATCTAACATATCTAATTTATAAATTGATGGTCATAGAAATTAGCTCAAACCCCGGAGAAGCAAAAGTCGATTTAAATCTATTGTTCCCTGGCTCACATATTTTAATATTTACTAATCTGCAAAAACAAAACAAAAAAAAAACAATTGTAAAAGACTACCGTAATAGTATAAACCAATTGATCATTGGATAAAAACAGTTCGCTTGTTCGAGCAGTGTATCCTAAAATAAGAACAACCTTTGAAGTCTGACAGTCTAAAAGAAGGCTTACCTATTTTTAACTCTGAAACAGGTGAAAAGTTAGTATATTTTTCGTAGAAACGTATTGATAGACTAACGGCGTATTTGAAATGATTTCAAAATGAATTTAAAGCGATGAGCTTGGCAAGCTGTACAAAATCCGGCTTTACTGAAACTTGAACAGCGTTTCGTTGTAAAACACGCCGATTTATACTTTATTCTGAGGAGTTTAATGGAAGACAAAATAGAAACGAGGAATCAGCCAACTGTAATCGGAGAAAGCAAATTCTAACTACGAATAGAAGAGAGAAAAGGAATTGGAGGGGGGAGTGGAGGTTACTCACACACACACACATATATATTGACAGAGAGGAAAGTAGAAATATAGATTGGCTGTGATAGATAGATAGAGAGAGAGAGAGAGAGAGAGAGAGAGTAAATGAGAGAGAAAGAGAGAGAGATAGGATCTTTGAAAAGAGAGAGAGAGGGAGAGGGGTAGCGAGGTACAAGATGGGATAAATAAACGGAGAAAGAAAAAGAGACAGGGAACAAGTGATATATATATATATATATATATATATATATATATATATATCACCTGTTCCCTGTATATATATAGAGAAAGAAAGAGAGAGAAAGAGATAAAGAGGAAAAGCTGAGATAGATTGCTAGCTAGCTAGATTGATAGATGTTGCCGAAACATAATATGTAATACTTTTTAAAACGTTCTTTTTACTCTGATTTGTCCATTTTTTCAAAACAACGCCATAAATCTAAATTTTCATGATTAGCTCTATTATTCAAGCACTTTTTGATAGAAAATCAGCCGAATGTGAGTGAGCAAGAAAAGAAACAACAAAGAATCTATAATTTGCTAAACACCGAAACCAGGCCAAAAAAAATTTCACAAATAATTGGAGTTACTTCATGGCTTCCATCAAGCCCAAACCTTAACCCCCTTGATTACGTTATATGGGGCGTTTAAAAAAAAAAATAAAACAAATGCAAATTCTCATCCAAATATTGGTTCGCTTCAAACTGATATTGCAGAGGAATGGAATAAAATGTCTGAAGAATTTATTTTGAAGGCATGCAAATCGTTCCGAAGGCGTGTTGATACAATAATAGAAAAAATGTCGGTCATATTGAGTAAATTTACTGTTTTGTGTCTATCTTCTTATTTTTTTAAAATCAAAATTAATCTTGTTCTCTAATAGAGTCGTTTATGATTATATAAGAATATTCCTAATTGTTTTTTCAGCACCCGGTAGATAGATTGATAAAGCGAAAAGGAGAGAGGAGGAGACCTGTGATAGAAAGGAATAGACTGAGATAGGTAAGCAGAGAGAGATTGAATCTTATATAATGATAGAGAGCGAAGAGAAAGAAAGAAAGAAAGAAAGAAATATAAGTAACTTGAGATAGATAGATAGATAGATAAGACCTGCGATAGATAAAAAGAGAGTGAGACAGTGAGAGAGAGACTCACGAGTGAGAGAGGGGAAAAGAGAGAAGAAATATGAGATAAAATCAGGGGAACGGAATGAGACAGATAAATAGAGAAAGGGACTCAGATAAGAAGAGAGAGAGAGAGAGGGAGAGAGAGAGAGATTCAGAAAGAGAAAGAGAGAGAGAGAGAGAGAGAGAGAGAGAGCTGAACACGCTAAATAAACTGGCACTCAGATAGATAGAGAGAGAAAGGAGGGAGGTTAGTGAAAAAGCGAGGACTTGTGATAAGTAAATAAAGATAAATAGGAAGATAGATATAAAGTGATATATGAGCTGGCTGAGATAGATAGATAGATAGATAGATAAGCTATCTCATATCTCAATTTCCAATCTCCTTCCACCCTAATTCAGTTTCAATTTCTATTCATTTATCGCTATTTCTATATATCATAGTTCCCCCCTCCTTCTCTCTCCGATTGTCTATAAAGGCTCCTAGCCTCTATGCTTAACTATCAATCACAATTCTGTCTGTCTGTCTCTCTCTCTCTCTCTCTCTCTCTCTCTCTCTCTATTTGAATTGCTATATCTCTCAATTTATAAGTCTCAGATTGTTTGGCCTAGTTGGCTGGGACTAGATGTACCATAGCCATATACATGAATATGCGAAATTACTTGGGTTGTTCATACATATATACATAGAACATAGGAATCTCGACATTCGAAAAACACATAACGACCTCTCAGTTCAGGTTCGAAACCCTTTATTACCTTTGAGTTAAAGGTTTCGACATAAGGAAGAGAGATACACATTCTATTCTGGCTTTTTCATCTGCCCCCCCCCCACCTGATCTCGTGCGGCACCCGCCACAAAGGTCATTGGCCTGGCTTCGGCGAGCGAGCGAAAGCCAACCGTCTTCTTCCGAAACAGGACTCAACTCTACTCACTAACTTTCTTCAAATTTCCAAAATCCGCCGCGCGCTTCCGGTGCGTGACGTCATTCGCACTCGCTAGCCCCCGTTTCCTATCTCGGGCTATTGTGACATCTCTGAGTGACACGTCCGCTCTGCCCGCACGCGCGAGAACACCTGTGTTAATGTTGCACCCAACCAACCCACGGGCTTAGCCGAAAGGTTCTCAGCCCAACTAAACCCAAAGGCACAAACCGAAATCCCTCGCCCGTTATGTTACATACAGAATACACCGACTGCATCTCAGCAGAGGGGTAAGACCCTCCCCACAACGCGTGCCCTGGGTATGAGTCAAAAGTAAATGATGGTGAGATTTGGGTATGGTATAGCTTTCGGCGTTGTTATCTCTCCCAGGTCCTCTCTGGCTCCGAGTGGTAGCACCTGATAGGCTACTATCTATGGTTCAAATAGAACTGAAATTTAAACTGTAAGTTGTTTGGGATAGAACAGTTTGTTACATTTAACTGTTGTATACGAAAATAATATTATACTTATGCTCAACTGAATTGTTTGAAATAGACATGTTTGACCATTTAAGTGTGTAAACAAATTACTGATAGTTAATTGATTTTTTTGCGATACATAGAAATACTTGAAACTATTTAACTTTATTGAATTACTAAACTGAATTGCTTGAATGGAACTGTTTTTACGTTTAACTGTTTATACAAAAAAAACTGTATTTAAACAAATGACTGCGTGTAAACAAAAAAACTGTGTACTTAAGCTAAACTGAATAGTTTGAAAGAGAATTGTTTTCACATTTAAATGTGTATTCGTATTAGGTAGAAATAAATTAAACCATTTAACTGTTTAAAAAATGAGCACATTCAGAAATATTAATCATATATTTAATATAGATATTCATCACTCGCCCTACAAACGAGCAAGTATGGCACAAGGCCAAGATTTAGGTGGGTGTAGGCGCAGGGCCGTAGCCCAGATGTATATATTTAATACATGTATGATAAGGATTTGGCATTAAACAACCTGCAATAGTTGATATACCATAAAAACAACCCAAACAAAACTCTGTCTATTCCTCTCATTCTACCGACCTATTCAGACGGATATGATTTACCTTGTTTAAACGTTTCCGTATATACGTACCGAGAGAATGCTATTTGCCATCCTAACGCATCTGATTACCAATAACATAACCGTGAATTAAAATTTTCTAGAAGATATATGCAATATTTAACAATATAAAATGTAAATATTTACCATTAGCAATCTTCAAATGTCACGACAACAAATGAAATGAAAAGAAATTCTTGTATAAGATTGAAATCAGTGAAACAAGATCCCGACACATGAAAATAGTTTTCTTTTAAATAGGGTTAGATTTCTTTATTTTTATTAGCATATAAACATCTGTGGGTAATTCAAAGTCAAAGATATCCTTATGGAAGAACAGTAGGGTCCTAGTTAACCAAGAGCTGAAGGAGATGATGGTATTCAGAGCTTTCCCAAAGAGTTTAATCTGAAAGTGACGTTATATGGTGTATTGTGTTCGAACTCACTTACAACGATTCACTATCCAGCTTGATTGATACTATGCAGAGACTACTTTGGGTAAGTCAGAGGAGAATGTACGTGAGAAGAAACATGAAGAAAGTGCATAATGAATGTTTGTTTCCATGTATGTTTAATTAAGGCAGGTGGTACTATTTACCAACCCCTCCGCTCGGGCAGGATATGACACAAGGTCAATTTTTTTAAGCAGAGTTTAACAGGTTTGAATTCAGAGTTTTCCTTCTCCTAGACTAGTTGCCTAACCAAGGCTGAAGAACCTAATCTGTCCAACTATTTACCCATAGCTGGAGGAAGAATAATTGGATTCATACCTTTCCCAAGGGTATTAGTGCTATGTGAAATGCAATCAGTCTCGTCCAGGATTTGAACTCGTATCGCTGTGTTCATTTCCTACGGCGATAACGACTACACCACGGGCAGGTGGTGGTTTTATTAACGAAAACAAAATATGCTGTCGAATGATAATTTTTTTTTACCTAAGGGCTTTATTTTTTGTCCAAAGAAAAAGCTAACAGAGTGTAAATACGAAAATATTAACTTTTACTTTAAAAAAAGTGAAAAAAATAACTCTTCTTAAATTGTTTTAAAGAAAGGCAGTGTGCCCCCAAACCTTTTGCAAATATATATATATATATATATACGTAAGTAAAGTAAAAGTAAAGTCAGTGACCATATCCAAGGGCGACCAGAAGGCTCCCTTTTCAATAGCTACTACACCGAGGTATAGAGGAGGGCGCTACTCCTTTCTCTGGATTGCTTCACTTTACCCTTGATCTCTACCTTTTATTGCCGAGTGTTAAGCAAGGATGTATCAAGTACCGTTTTTTAAGTCTTTGGTATGACTCGAGCTGGGATTGAACCCCGGTCTCCCGAACAATCTACCCACTAGACCAATGACGTATATATACGTACAAAAAGGTAAAACGGAAGAAAAATATGTTTAACGGTTTGTTTATTTGCCAACGCATTTCGACTTCAATCTTTTTTTAATGCAAATGTGTTTTATCAAATTATTTTAGAATGAGAAATCATCAGGATAAATTTCGATTCAATTAGGGTCTTCATCTTATAGATTTTGCTATGTGAAAAAACGGATTAATACTGTTTGTTCAAATTGTATCATGTCATGCGATGGAATTTTTTGAAAAGTAAATGGCGTTTTGTAGTTTGAGAAACGGATTTGTGACGTTTTATTGCTTTAGTGTGAATTTTGAATTCTTTTAACTTTATTTTTCCAAAAGATGCTGAAATTTTGAAAAAAAACCTTGTCTTTGTGGCATTTTGCAGTGGTGTGCTATGGAATATGCTTCAATAATTATTCATTTATTGTTATCATGAATGAAAGCAGAAGTTGCAGAATTTTAAAAGTCAAAAGTGTGGTTTGTTAAAATGATATGAGGAACTAAAGAGTTTGTTATGTGACCAGTTTTAAAGTCTTTTTTTTTTCTGTTCATAGATGCTTTTGTTTAAATTTCTGTTTAAATTTTCTATCCTGTTGAGAGCATGATATGAATCAAAAACTCAAAAAGACTTTTAACAGGACTTCTTCAGATCCAACAGGAAAAATAAATTGAGTGCAGCCAGATAATGGGGATGGTCACAGGAAGGAAGGGAAGGAGCCTTCTCCCATTAAAGATTACTGGCGGCTTTCTCTCGTTTCCGATTGAGACGATAACAAAATAACAAAAAAAAAAAACAAAACATAAAAATAAATAATAAAACTTATAATTTAAACGTCCTTTTAAAATAAATATAAAATTTAAATTAAACTTTTTGGTTTAAAAATAAAATAAGGATTAAAATTAAGATAAAAATTAAAAGAAAAACCAAAAACCACAATTTAACCAATTAAAGTGATACATATCTTAGAATTCAATCGTTCTAAAAAAGATTTTTTCTACATCATCTTTTTTCTTCGGAGAGCTACACAAACCTATCCTGTAAATCGTGAGACCTTTTTGAATATGTTACATTACCTAACCGATAAAATGAAACGCAGTTTCTTCCAGGCAGCGGTCACATCGATACTGCTATATGGATGCACTACATGGACGCTAACAAAACGGCTGGAGAAGAAACTGGATGGCAATCACACAAGAATGCTGCGTGCAATCCTCAACAAGTCCTGGCAGCAGCACCCCACAAGACACCAACTGTACGGCCACCTGCCCCCTATCACAAAAACTATTCAAGTTAGACGAACCAGACATGCAGGACACTGCTGGAGAAGCAGAGATGAACTCATAAGAGATGTACTCTTATGGATCCCCACACATGGCCGCGCAAAAGCAGGACGACCAGCTCGAACGTACATTCAGCAACTATGTGAGGATACAGGATGTAGTCCTGAAGACCTACCTAGGGCGATGAACGATAGGGAGGAGTGGCGAGAGAGGGTCAGGGATATCCGTGCTACCAGCGCGATATGATGATGATGATCTATCCCAATTGATTGTCCAGACGGAATTGTTCCCTACTCCGGATTTACTGGATTGAAGAATACCTTCTAGACGGTAATTACACAAGAATGCTACGAGCAATCTTGAACAAATCCTGGCGGCAACACCCCACAAGACTCCAACTGTACAGCCACCTGCCTCCTATCACGAAAACTATTCAAGTTAGACGAACCAGACATGCTGGACACTGCTGGAGAAGCAGGGAAAAACTCATAAGTGATGTACTCTTATGGACCCCCACACATGGCCGGGCAAAAGCAGGACACCCAGCACGAACATACATTCAGCAACTATGTGAGGATACAGGATGTAGCCCTGAATACCTGCCTGAGGCGATGAACGAGGGGGAAAAGTGGCGAGAGAGGGTCAGGGATATCCGTGCTACCAGCACGATATGATATATATATATATAGATACAGTCCCTAGTGATTTATAAATTCCTGCTGCAGCTTTTAAAATGTTTTTCGGGGTTAATTTCTCATCCTTTTTACTAAATAATACAATCATTAGTACAACGTGTGATACTAGATCATAAAACTTTTGCAAAATTTTATGATTACATATATGTATATATGTATACGAGCTATTAGCACATATTGATGATATAGATATATACATATATATATATATATATATGTAAATATATACGCTCTCACCATCTGTCGTTATTGGGCATTGCACTAGTTAGGTCTGCTACATAACATTGAACTGTTAGAGAGTTTTAGCTTGTCGTCCAACTCTGGTGAGTCCATGTGTGGTAGTCCATATGATAATGTCGTTAATGAGTTCGTACCTACTTCTCAGACACCTTCCAGCATGTCCAGTTCGTCTTACAAGATGATTTGTGAGATTGGTGGTAAGTGGCTGTACAGCTGTTCTTTTGCTAGATGTAGCTTCCTTTTTTTCCAAACAGAAGACAGAATCCTTTCATAGATCCCATCTTACTTTTTCTAAAGCTTTTCGTTGGAACACAAGTGGTGAAGCCATACAGTAGTACTGACACCCCTACAGCATGGGAGGATTCCCGTTTTCTTTCATCATTGAGATAAGATTTCCATTTGGTCGATAATCTATCAATAGCAATCCATGCTTTGCTTCTGTATATACTGAGATATTCTTACCAGTGTATTCGATCTGATCAACAAATTTCAGAGGAGGAAACATCATCTTATTTAAAATATATATATATGAACACATACATACACATACACACACACACAAACACACACACACACTTATATATATATATATATATATATATATATATATATACATTTAAATGAAGAAAACATAAAAGATTTTGCGCGCGCACACACACACACACACACACACACATATATATATATATATATATATATATAAACAAATCGTATTCTGTGATGTGTATTAATTCTTAAATACTTATTAATGGGAATGGTCTTTTTTTTCTTTTCTCTTATTTAATATTTTTGTTTCTTTTCTCATATTTAATCGAACACACGTGCTTATTTTTCGGCAGTGATGGTGCTGAAGAGGAGGCAAAGAAAGAGGAGGAACGTGTATTTAGGTGTCGTCTGCCATTTCGTTGCATGTGAGATTTACTTTTGTGCATTCATCCTGAAAAAAAAAGCGTCAAAAAAGAATTGGAAGGCTTTTTGTAACATCAGTTTTGTCATATTGCTCTAAAAATAAATTGTATTCTGAGACACCTTCATTACTAAGAACCTTTCTTTGGATAATCCCCAACCTTCATGAATGTTTCCTATTCCTACATTTAAGCCTTTCTTGATTTAATCTGATGTTTTCTTTCCATGTCTTTCATATTTTTCCAGCTGCATTTATTGTACATACACTTCAAGAAATAAATCATGTTTCCAAGATTTAGACCCAATATATTGCTTATTTAGCATTGGTCTTGTGTATATCTTCAACCAAACACACGGTTACATGCAGGATGCAACGCGAGGAAAATCTTTAATCGAAGTACAGCTGCTTTCGAATTCAGTGTTTTCCTTCTCCTACACCGGTTGAAAAGATCAGTCATCACTACTAATACCTAAATATATCTGTTTTGATTGGGTTTGGAGGAAAAGATAGACTCATGCCTTCCCTTAGGGCATGAGCGCGAATTGAAACGTAAACTGCCTCTTTCAGGTTTTGAACTTGGTTCCGCAAATCTATTTCTTGCACGCGTCTGCTAAAGCAAACACAAGAATTTCACGCTAATTTGGCCCTAAATTAACCAAATGATACTCAATAATATATTGCATATAGAATATGCATATATATCTAATTAATTGAATTACCACGACAAGAAAATCCTGCGAACACTTGCGCGTGACATACGAGAATATTGGACAACTTTTTCGACCTTATTAGGTCTCTTCAGGAGTACATACCGTGATCTTCCCTTCTGAAGATCGAACCAGTGACCACAGAATTGACAGCCGAAATTCTACAACTGATCCACCGGCCCACATCGCACACAATCGCTCCCAAACCAAATACTCATGGTAATTGCATGGCCAATTAACCTGAATGTGTCTTGCAAGATCTCAAGTGGGGGTGATCACGGTGTACACTGCTGACGAGACCTAATAAAGGTCGAAATAGCTGTCCAATGTTTCCGTATTTCGCACGCAAATGTTTGGTTTGGTTTCTTTGTTTAATGGCATATCAACCTTTGTAGGCTATTTAATGCCAAATCCATCCTTCAAGAAGAACTGTAGTGGTACTACAAGATAAGGGAGTTCATGCCTTTCCCAAGGGTATTTATCCGAAAGTGAACATAATAGCGCGACTGGAGTACGAACTCGCTTACTACGATTCCGCAGTCCATCGCTTTTAACCATTACACCACGAGGACACCCTCTTAATAAATAAATAAAAAATAATTTAAAAAAAGAAAGTGTACATATTTACTTAAATTGCTTACAAAGTACACCCCACGTCTTATACACTAAAATACTGGAAGAAAAATATTAGAAAAGCATTATTTTGGTCATCATTATGATGTCACACAGCTAGCACGGATTTCTCTGACCCTCTCTCGCCACCTGCCACTATCACCCATCGCTCCCGGTAGGTCTTCCAGGTTACATCTTGTATCGGCACGGTTCTTGCTGGTCGTCCAACCTTTGCTTGTCCGTGCGAAGGGGTACATCGCTTATGAGTTTTTCCTTGCTTCTCCAACAGTGTCCCGCATACTGGGTTCGTCTAATTTGGATAGTTTTCCTGATAGGTGATAGGTGTCCTTACAGCTACTGCTTTGTAATGTTTTAACATACCCATACATGAATATGTGAAATGTACATAGAATGTTCATAACTCATATATAGATAACATAGGAATCCTGAAATACAAAAATACTTTCGACTTCTCAGTTCAGGTACGGAACTTTTTATTACCTTTGAGTTAAAAGGTTTTTCGATATAAGGAGAGTGATACACAATCTTTCTATGCAGACTTTTACATCTGCCCCCCAAACCACGTGCGGCACCCGCCGCAAGGCCTCGGCGAACCCCGAAAGTCAACCGTCTTCTTCGGAGGCAAAAACTCAACTCACTAACTTTTCTCAAATCCCCCAAATCCTCCGCGCACGCTTCCGGTGCATGACGTCATTCACATCCTATCTGGGATTTTTATTTTGACATCTCTGAATGACACATCCTCCCCGCGCGTGGGAACACCGGCGCTCATGTTGCACCGAACTAACCCATGCGCTAAGCGAAAGGTTCTCAGCCTAACTAAACCGAAAGGACAGAT
Source organism: Sepioteuthis lessoniana (assembly GCA_963585895.1). Classification (NCBI taxonomy): domain Eukaryota; kingdom Metazoa; phylum Mollusca; class Cephalopoda; order Myopsida; family Loliginidae; genus Sepioteuthis; species Sepioteuthis lessoniana. Next base: position 10,214,071 of record OY757928.1, on the reverse strand, counting down.
ATATAAAACGAAATCCCTCGTCCATTATATTACAATGTGTTGGCTCCAGGACTTTTTCGATATAGCTCGCAGCATTCTTATGTAATTGGCGTCAAGCTTTTTCTCCATATGTTTAGTTGGGGTCCTTGTGGTACATCCATATAGCAGTATTGACACGACAGCTTCTTGGAAAAAAATTATATTTTATTTTATCGGTCTGTTTTGACTTCCATATGGCCGATAGACGTTAAACTTCTGTAAAATTATTTTAATTCAGTTACCGTATACACTTGTGTATAGGTCAAACTTTTCACAAAAATATCATCACCAATAAAGAAAGGATTAACAACTATGTAATTTATAGCTGATTGGAAGGACTTCAACCAACTCTTCGTTTTGATAAAATAATTTCATATATAACGTAACCCTAACAAATAATTGCCCATTCGGCTGGGGCTGTAGACTACACTGACTGCACCTTTGCAGAGGGGTAAGACCCACACATTGAGTGTCCTGGATGTGGCACTAAACAGTCTGATGGTGAGGTCCCAGTAATGATGGGGCCTTGGGGAATACGGAGCCCCTTTCATTGCCATTGCTCCCTGGTCCACTTTGGCCCAGCGTGGTCGCACCTGATAGGGCCCTATCTATGGGTTAAATAGAACTAACGGCATACTTATGCTAAACTGAATCGTTTGATTAAACTGAAGAGCTTGAAATAGAAATGTTTTTGACAATTAAACCGTATTGACATTTAAACTACGTGCTTATAATACAATGAATTATTTGAAATGGAACTGCTTTTCACATTGAAACTGTACTTACACTAAACTGAATTGTTATATATAACTGCTTGAATTATTTGAAATAGAAATCTTTTTGACAATTAAACTGTGTACTTATGCTAAATTGAATTGTTTTAAATAGAACTGATTATTTACATAAAAATGGATTTGGCGTTAAATAACCTACAAAAGTTGGTATGACATAAAACCCAACAAACCAAACCAAACCAAACACATAAGTTGACTATTACATAATTGCGAATGATAGAATCTAGAAGAATTAATTTTTTAATATATTTACTTGCTGCAAGGACATTTAGACAACTGCTCTATGTTTTTACGATTCCATCGGATGTCATATCAGCAAACATATGAGAACAAAAAGATGGAGTTTTAATAAAACTATTGATTTTGATTTTTTAATAGCAACATGTGAACAAAGAAATTTTCCTAAGTTAGAGAAGAGTTGTAAGCAAAATACAGAAATAGAAAGACGTACGAGGTGCATACGATAAGTTTCCAGACTTTTTTCGTATGGGTACTTTTATTGATAGTACACACATGAAACTCAACTCCCCTTCGAGGTAATCTCCTCCGGCTGTAATGAACTTGTACTGTTCCAGCAACTTCTGGAAGGCCCCATGGATGTCCCCTTGTCACAGCGTCTTTCATCTCCTCAATTGTCTCATAACGACAGCCTCAGAGCTGAGGGAATAACCAAAAGTCACAGGGAGCAAGCTCTGGACTATAGGGAGGCTGAGGAACTGTCTTGATGCCTATCTTTGTCAAATAGTCTGTGACAAGGATGGAGTTGTGGACTGGTGTATTGTCCTGCTGGAAATGCCACTGACCCGATTTGAAGAGTGCTGGTCTCTTCCGATGGAATCTCTTCCTGAACTCCCTTAAAACCTCAACATAGCAACCCTAACCCTAACCCTAAGCCTTTAGCCAATCAACTCTTGTGTATTGACTTCCTTACTCCTCCCACACCTCTCATCATCCCTCACAGACTCCCTGTCTTCCTTGGATCTCTTACACCACTCAAAAACTGATGCTCGATTCATGCAAGATGCTCCAAAAGCAGTCTGAAGCATTTTTACGTTTCTTTGGCATTTTTCCAAGTTTAAAACACAATTTTTATTGCATATGGTTCTTCTAAAGTTTCAGATTGCATTTTTAAAATTCATCAGCTGTGACAATCAGGCTTTAGTAAGGTGTATTCCAATTCCTGCTGTAGCTGTTTATCTGAACCTGAAATCTTAAAATTTGGTCAATCATCTCATGAGACGTATAGCAATAACATAATGGATTTTCAAGAGTCTACGACAATTTTAAATGACCATACGAAAAAAGTCTGGAAATTTATCGTAATCACCTCGTATTTAAGTGGCTTGGGAGTTTAACCTTTTCTGAGCCCTTCGGAGAAATGACAAAATAATTTCTTTCCTGTCTCTTATATTAGTTGATTTTCAGCAACCAACTCTCTGAATCAGCATAAACATTTTAAATGTTTGGGAGTTGCCGTGGAGTAATGGTTATCGTCGTAAGAAATGGACACGACGACACGAGTTCAAATCTTGGACGAGACTGATTGCATTTCACATAGCATTAATAAACTTGGGAAAGGTATGAATCCAATTATTCTCCCACCAGCTATGGGTAAATAGTAGGACAGACTGGGTTCTTCAGACTTGCTGAGATAACTAATCTAGAAGGAAAACTGTGAATTCAAATCTGTTAAACTCCGCTTAAAAACTGACCTTTTGTCATATTCTGCCCGAGAGGAGGGGTTGGTAAATAGGATAAACATTTTAAATGTTTAAAATATGAATAAAAGGGGGAAGATTTTAAAATAATGTGTGTCTACTTGATTTCCGCATCTAACTAAGAATGATGATTGAGTTTTTTTTATACTTGTCCGGAATTAAGCGTCAGTAAAATCTGTTTGCGATGTAACAGCACTTTATTCCAATATGTAAAATGGTTTAGATATAAAATCACTGATGGGGGTTGCCGTGGTGTAATTGTTTGCGCCGTAGAAATTGACACAGTGAACAGGGTTCAAATCATGGACGAGGTTATTTAAAATTCACATTGTGCTAATACCCCTGGAAAAAGTATAAATCCAATGAATTGTGTTCCAGCTATGTGTAAATAGTAGGGTTGACTGAATTCTTTAACGTTGGTAAGCCAACCAACCTAGGAAAAGGTAAAAATCTAAATTCAAACTCGTTAAACTCTTCAAAATTGACTATGTACAACCACTTGCTCATACTGATGGGTTAGACACACACACGCGCATATATATATATATATATATATATATATGTGTGTGTGTGAGTGTGTAAGAGAGGTATCGATTTATATACACTCAGATGACATTTTTGTGCAATTTAAAACAAATCATTCTTTAAAAGTTTCACTGGTGAACGTTTTTATGCCGGTAGATGAAGTATTTTACCAAGAGGTCCTGCTTTAAATGTAGTTTGGAATATTCTGTACACGAGAAATAAACTAAAGAGGAAATTTTCAATAGCCATATATGAATATATGAAATGAACATATTCTTACCGGTCCGCAAAACGTTCAAAATGTCCATTAGGCACATATATAGATAACATAGGAATCCCGAAACACAAAAAACACTTACGACTTCTTAGTTCACGTACGAAACTTTTTATTACCTTTAAGTTAAAAGATTTTTCGACATAAGGAAGAGTGATACACGATCTTTCTATGCTGACTTTTCCATCTGTCCCACAAACCACGTGCGGCACCCACGCTCCGAAAGTCAACCGTCTTCTTCGGACGCTAGAACTCAACTCCCTGACTTTTTTCAGATCCCCCAAATCCTCCACGCATGCATCCGGTGCAGGACGTCATTCATATCCCGCGGTCACATTTTCTATCTGGGGTTTCTATTATGACATCTCTGAATGACATGTCCGCTCTGCGCGCGCGTGAACACCTGCGCTCAAGTTTGCACCTAACTAACCCATGCGCTAAGCGAAAGGTTCTCAGCTGAACTAAACCGAAAGGCAAGATATATAAAACGAAATCCCTAGGCCATTACATTACAGAAACACAGCCATACGAAGTGTCTCACAAGCTTGAACATTTTTATATTTGAGTCATTTGTAACATTTCAATACCTTGTATCCACATTAAACAAGGTAAAATGTACCTGGTTTGAATCCATGACAGTGTTGGTATTATTTCTTGTGTAACACGATCCTTGGTCACCAGCATCATTAATGTAACATCAACTCTTCGACACTTCACCAGTGATGTAACGTCATGACCTAACCATACTGGACTGCCATCCTTCACATTTTCAGCCATGATTCTGTTGGGTCCAGTATTACAGATTAGCCTTAAATCTCAGAGGATCCTCTCAACAGCCCACGTAATTCATCCTGTTGAGCAGTTATCTGGTCCAAAGATTATCTGCTGGTCTACCTGCAGGCTCGTCAGGCTGGAATTGGGTTAGCATAAAAAAATGTTAAACAAACTGGTCCGATTTTATGAAAGGTTTATTTTTATGAAGACAATAACACCAACAATACATGAAATAAACACAGTTCATAATTAAATTGAAATGTCTCTAACATACAAACAGTACCTCAACTTTTGGTTTTTGTGTTATATTTTGACCTTTTGACCCGGCCCAAAATGCCATTCGAGGTGATGTACCGGAAGGAAGTGACACATTCCAATGGCAGTTAGGAGAGGAAATCGCGTGGGCGGAAATTGTCTGATGAAATGGGATGAGCTGACAGTTATTTCCCCTTGATGACAATCAAACATGCGATTTCAAAGATCGGGTGGGCGTTGAACCATTATATAACTCAGTTGAGTTCGACGAGCCAGTTGAATTGAGTTCCGGTTCCAGTAGAGTTCGAAGCCCAGGGAGCCAGTGAAGTTGCCATTAGATTTCCAGACAGTTGGAGACGAGATGTGGTAGGGGAAGCCACACCCGACAGAGGGGCCCTCAGGAACCCCGATGGAGTTTGGGGTCCAGAGAAGATGCTGATAAGATACAGTAAAGAAAGCCAGCATCCAGCAGAGTGGGCCCTAGGCCTCCAGTTGAGCAGCCCTAAAGAACAAGAAAGACACAACGTGACGGTCATAACAGTGGGGTCAAAATATTACAGTTTATGTTCGGTCTCCAGCTCCCTCTCACAGTAAAACCCCACACAACCTATTCGAATCTTACAAATAAAGTGAGAGGTATAAAAGAAGTCTTCTTGCGTCTTTATCATTGCGTCTGTCTTTATTCTTGTGTCGTTATGATTCTGTAGATGGCGATATAACATTTGGAGAGAGGTGGTTTTCATCTTAACCTTTTCCAATTTAGCAGCTTTTTTAGTGGTTTTCACTTATTGGGCTTGTCAATGACACATCAGCTCACAGAACGCCTGCTTCAATCTCCGACGTGAATATTTGTGAATAGATTATCTTTCAATTTCTAATTTTTTTTCTTTCAATTTCTTATTGCCATGCACCACTCAAAGGATCGTAAATAATCTGTTATTTGTAGAATTAATGAGACGATAATAGTGTTTTTTCTACGTCATTACAATCGGTGAATTCAGTCTGACAATCGGACCTTCCTCGACACAAACGTTAATATATATGAATATACATTTATATAGTTGCGAAATAAATCACTACTTAACTGCAATTCTATTCATCTAGTTCTCTAATTCTTTCTGTTGCTTACTCTCTCTCTCTCTTTGCTTCTCCCTCTCTCTCTCTTCCTCTCTCTCTCTGCCTCTCTCTTTCTCTCTCTCTGCCTCTCTCTCTACCTCTCTCTCTGCCTATCTCTCTCTTTCTTTCTCTCTCTCTCTGCTTCTCTCTTTCTCTCTCTCTCTGCCTCTCTCTCTCTCTGCCCCTCTCTCTTTCTCTCTGTACCCTCTCTGTATATATACATATATATAAGCAAGTTGGCGACCGTAGTCGAGGGCGACCCGAAGGCTCCCTTTTTGATAGCTACTGCACCAAAGTGTAGGAGAGGGCGCTACTCCTTTCCCATGATTGACCCACTTTACCCTTGATCCGTACCTTATAATGATGAGTGTTAAGCAAGGAGCATCAAGTCTTTGGTATGTCTCGACCTGGGATTGAACCCGGGCCACTGGCGAACACTCAAACCATTAGGCCAATGTCCGGTATTATATGTATGTATATATATCATCATCATCCTCATCATCTCCATGTCGTGCCGCCAGCACGGATATCTCTGACCCTCTCTCGCCACTTCTTCATCGCCTCCGGCAGGTATTCAGGGCTACATCCCGTATCCTCACATAGTTGCTGTATGTATGTTCGAGCTGGCTGTCCTGCTTTTGCTCGGCCATATGTGGGGGTCCATAGGAGTACATCACTTATGAGCTCGTCCCTGCTTCTCCAGCAGTGTCCTGCATGTCTGTTTCGTCTAACTTGAATAGTTATCGTGATAGGGGGCAGGTGGCCGTATAGTTGGTATCTTGTGGGGTGTTGCCGCCAGGACTTGTTCAATATTGCTTGCAACATTCTTGTCTAATTGCCGTCTAGCTTCTTCTCCAGCCGTTTAGTTAGCGTCCAATTAGTGCATCCATACAGCTCTATCGATACGACCGCTGCCAGGAAGAAACTGCGTTTGATTTTATCGGTCAGGTCTGATTTCCATATGACCGATATATATATATATATATATATTAAATAAAGAGAATTATCTTTTAAAACAAAATAATTGCTTTTTCAAAGTTTTTTCTATAGATATAAAGTTACTAAAATATAAAAAAAATATTTGCTTTGAGGCAATTCAAAATGGCTGCAAATAATACAGAGTGCTCTAGGCTTAAACTGAGGTCTATCATCAAGTTTTTGGTGGCTTAGTAGTTCAAATGATGTGAAATTTACAGAAGAATGTGTGATGTGTATGGAGAGCATGTCTTAGTCAAGGAAATGTTAACAAATGGGCTAAACATAGGTTTGACACTTAAATCTTCAGTCGAAAAGACTGTCTATGGATTGGAAACACACTAAATCTCCGGTAAAGAAAAAGTTCCTGACGCAGCGATCAGTTAAAAAATGTCATATTGACACTTATCTGAAATAAGAGTAGAGTCATCATTATTGTTTTCCTTATAAAATGCTTTATTTTACCAAGTGCTTACACAATATTCCTCTTATTCACTGAATGATTCTCGTATATATATATATATATATATCAATGGTGAATATTGTGGTTGAGGTCTTTTGGGCTCAGATAGATAGATAAATTGATAGATAGATAGATAGATTTTGTTAACATATCTTTATCATGTATCCTGTTTTCCCAGAAATAAGATAAAGTTTATCCTCTTTTCGTAAAAGCCAATTCCCTCCATCTTTTATTTTCCCGCCCTTTTCAATCCAACCTTTCCATGTCCTTAATGTACAAGAATCCATTATAAGACCTTCGGGATTCCATCTTTGTTCTTTGTCGACCCTTAAGCAGTGATCTGCTTTTAACGACGCTGATCAAGTCTTCAGCTCAAGATTATTGATCTGCTAACAATCGATCACCTACATCGTCGTCTTCTCCGCCTCGACCTCGACTTGATCGTGTAATATTTAGCTTTAAATAATCCTAGAAGAGTATTTAATGATCCTTCGATATTGAATATCTACCGATGAGAGGCGTTGAATTTATGGACGTGAGAAATCGCTTAGAAAATCACTTTTAATTGATGTAAAGGGCGGGACTTTGTTTTGATCACCGCTTCTAGCAAAGAGTTTAATCTCTGAGGGATTTAAATGATTTATCCAGGAAAATGCCTACGATATAACTCACTTTGAATCGCCATAATATACATAAACTGCAAGTGCTTGTGGTGTAATTAGTTACTGTCCTAGGAAACGAACACGGTGAAACGGGTTCAAGACCTGGACGAAGATGTTTGAATTTTCACATAGTGCTACTACATTTGGGAAATATTATTATTCTGTGTTCAGTTATTGGGAAATATTGGGAGAGATTGGGATGATTTAACTTTCATGTGATAGAGAAGAAGGAAAACTTGAAATTCAAACCAGTTAAATTCCGCTTAAACATGACCTTATGGCACATACTGCTTGTGTTTAGGGGTTAGTAAATATATATTCATAAACTGTTAAATTTTCATATTTTATTTCTTCGGTTACTTCTATCTTTCTATTTTCTCTCTCTCTCTCTCTATATATATATATATATATATATATATATATATCATTGGAAACTCCAGGATTAGAGCTTATCATAGCGTAGACCCATTCTTATTTAATTGGATGATAACATTGTGATATACTATCACCAAGTACCGTTGTCTATTTTGTCTACGCAGTCTTAACTAATATATATGCCTAATCAAAATCACAGAGCATTCTTTATATATATATATATATATATATATATATATATATATATATATATATATATATATATATATATATAAATGTATTTTGAAAGTATCCAATATCGTTACTGATGCACAAAGTCATCACAAATAAGATTATTTCAACAATAAAATAAACAAAAACAGAGCAAATATACGTAAAAGATCCTCGGATAAATGTGCATCAAGTTGTGATGATACAGGGTCACCTTGAAGTTAAGGGTCATGAGGTTCTACCTTGTTTTATTCTGTTTTGCCGTGGAAATAGTATATATGGATTAATTCATTATTCAGTATGTTTTTTCAAGCAATAATTTCTCTGAAGTCATTTGTTCGATGAGAGGTGAGTCTATTTTCATCTTGAAAAATATTTCTAAAGCTGGATTTGATTTTACTATATATATATATATATATATATTGACCGTTTCTGATAAGTCTGTTAAATAGAAAATTCAGATTAATCGTATATACTTTGTTTCTGTAGACGTTTAAACATTTCTTTTATAAAATTGTTTGTTTTCACGTACTTCCCTTTGACCTAAGCATTCATTAACATGTTATTTTCGTTAACTTCAAATCAAATCATTTTATGTTTTTCCCGCGTTTTTGCCTTATCAAAACTCTCATAACATTGAAATCGTTAACTTTTTCGTTTTATGTTCACTTTGTGCAAAACTATTACCAGTTCTACTCTGATTGAGTATTGAATATTGATCAATATTTTTGTGTACAATACTGGAATTCACTTGGTAGCTCTTCAAAAATATTTTTCTCCAAAATAAAACTGGTATTCTTAATTGACTATTTTCCTATTCTCATCAATTAGAATGATTATATAAAATAATTGTTTGTGTTTAAATGAATTTTACGTATTAAATTTATAGTTTGTTCTCTAAACTGAAGATGTAAAATAATTGCATTGTGTTATAGATAATTTATCATAAATAATCCGAAAAAAAACATATTTCAATCTATAAACCTCATAACTATCAATTTAAATTTTTCAAAATAACTTCACGTAAAAGTTTTTGAATTTTTAACACAAGACAATATTAGTTTTATAGATGAAATAAAAATATAATCAATACTAGCATAAAACAAGAATATGGAACACCCAGTAAGAAGCGAAATCACAAGAAAAGAAAATTATATTACGAAATCACAATCAATGTGATTTAGCTAACAAAGAATTACACCAGCCAAAATTCCATTGAACAGTAAACAGAGGAGCAACTTCGCCCCAAAAATAAAATATCTTTGGTATAAAATACTCTGGAACTAACTGAAAGAAGAATAAAGAACAACTCGAAACCTAAAAGTAAAACTAAAACAAGGAGGTTCTCCCAGAAAGTAATCGAATAGTACAATTATGTCAACCACAAAATCAATAGTCCATTCCAAGACTTAATTAGTATGTTGTTTTTTTTTCCACACTATGGCTTGGCTGATAGAACATCCGAGTGGATTTGATTCCCTATAGGTGCAACAAGCTTCTAGTGATATCATATACCAGTCATGGACAAACTGCGGCGCGCGAACCACACGCGACCCGCAGTGTTTTCCGAATGGTCAATCTAAGACTTAATGCAAAATACCCTTTTTTTTACAGGAAAGAGAAAAAAAGAACTTTTTCCAAATTCTAAGGCAGATGCTTATACATATTGTCTTTTATGGTGATAATGGTTGAAGAACCTTCACTGTAAAATTGCCAAGATTTTTTAAAAAATTATTGGTAGTGCGCCTCGGCTGATGAGGAGTTATGTCTAAAGGGGCCTCTTCTCAAAAAAGGTCAATCATGCTTGTTTAGTAAGTGACAACATCCTCATTGTATAACGAGATAGTTTTAAGAATAAAAAGATAAGTAAACTACATATATCATCATCATCATCATTATGTCGTGGGGCTTGCACGGATATCCCTGACCCTCACTCTCTCCACGTCTCCCTATCATTCATCGCCTCTGGCAGGTCTTCAGGGTTACATCTCGTACCATCACATAGGTGCTGTATGTATGTTCGAGCTGGTCGTCCTGCTTTTGATTGGCCATATGCGGGGGTCCACAGGAGTACATCACTTACGATCTCGTCCTTGCTTGTATCGAATTAAATTACTTATGTGACAAATTTACATTGTAATATTTTATAATTTCTTAAAGAACGCTGTGTGTGTGTGTGTGTCCTGATCATACTGACAGTAAAAGAACATAAGAAGTTGATCTGAAATTCCATACGAATATGCTACTTAATCCCAGGAGTGTCATATACATAGTGGGTTCATTGAAACGTATTATTGAAGAGAAAATAAATAATATACGAAAAAGGATTATGAGAAATAAATTGTTTACATCAGAACAATTACTGGATTACCTCCCTTGATTTTTCACTTTTTTTTATATCCTCGGGTCTCTGGCTCACACATTAAAATTTAACAATTGCTTTTCGACCTCAATCAAGGTAAATAATTTTGTGATCTATAGATGTTCATATATATAGTGATGGGAAACTTTTCAACCCGAGGAGTCATATTTAGCGATATTTTAATTTTTAGATACATCCGAAAAGAGCTTGATTTTCACGACCAAGAATGCATACGAAAAAAAAAAAAAAAAGAAAATCAAAATATTTTCTCACCTAATGCATTTATTCACCACTATATAACAACAACAAGTTGTTTCAGGATAACGTACTCCATGTATTATAAGGGAATATTAGAAATAAGAAGTCAAGTTAGTGAAATTGGTTTAAAAGGAGGTGCTCGTGGCGCAACGGTTATCGTCATGGGAAACAAACCCAGAGAGCTGAGTTCAAATCATGGACAATGATGACTGCAAATACGCGTGTAACATGTATGATTCCAACTCTTGCCCCTCCATATCGGGGAAAAATATTTTGACAAACTGGGCATTTTAAACTTTACAGAGCAACTGGTCTAGATGGAAAACTCTGATTTTTAAACATACTGTATTCCTCGATAAAATAGTTTTGTCTCTCAACCTACTCTTTGCAGGGGTGTTGGGTTAAGACATAAAGGATTAAACTTCAAAAAGTTCACCGATCCAGTTCACTTTGTATCATCTGTTTTTTTTTTTAATGGCATACCAACCTTCTTGGTTTATTTAATGTCAAAGACAACCTTGTAAAAGAATAGCAGTGGTGCTATTTAACCCACCTCTAGCGGAATAAGATGCTTCCAACCTTTCCCAAGACATTCAGTTTGAAAGTGAATATGATAGTTCGACTGAAGTTCAAACTCACTCACAACTATGTTGCAGAGTAGCATGTTAACAACTACATCATGAAAACTTCTTCCCCATATTTTCCCGGTCGGCTGGGGCAGTAGAATACACCTACTGCACCTCTACAGGGGGAGTAATACACACACAACGAGTGTCCTGGATATAACACTAAACAGTCTGATGGTGAGGTCCCAGTAATGCTGGGGCCTTGGGGAATACGGAGCACCCCTTCATTGCCATTGCTCCCAGGACCACTCTGGACCTGGATGGTAGCACCTGATAGGGCCCTAGCCATTGGTTAAATAGAGCTAACAGCATACTTATGCTAAACTGAATTATTTGATTAAACTGAATAGCTTGAAATAGAAATATCGAAACGATTGAAACGGGCTTACATTTGAACTGCGTGCTTATGATAAACTGAATTATTTCAAATAGAAATGTTTTTTGACATCGAAACTGTATTTAAACTAAACTGAATTGTTTAACATAGAACTGTTCTGACATGTAACTGTGTTTAAACAAAATCTGTACTTATACCAAACTGAAGTAACAAAATTAGAATTGCTTGACTAAACAGAATAGATCGAAATAAAAATGTTTTAACAATTAAACTGTACTTACATTTAAACTGCGTGCTTATGCTAAACTGAATAGTTTGAAATTGAACTGTTTTTGTCATTGAAACTGTACTTACACTAAACTGAATAGTTATATATAACTGCTTGAATAGTTTGAAATAGAAATGTTTTAGACAATTAAACTGTGTATTCATGCCAAACTGAACTGTTTTAGATAGAACTGATTATTTACATAAAAACAGATTTGGCGTTAAATAACCTACAAAGGTTGATATGCCACAAAAACCAACAAACCAAATCTTTCCCATATCTGAATTTCTCGGTAGAAATGCGCTTTAATTTTGCTGTCTACTGCGTTTATTTGATCAATAGATCGATCAATACATAAATAGGTATATATGTTCACCCAAAGAACATCGTCATCTGTGGTAGACGTTATTTTTAGACGTCTCTGTATTTTATCATTTTCAGGGAAATGGAACTGTGTCATTCCTAAATGAAAGTTATTGACGTAACAGGATCTTTATCGAAGAAGAAAAAAAATCTATATAAAAAGAGATAATACAAAGCAAGCAGCACACATTAACAATTTTTCTTCCAATTTACAAGTCCACCCCATTCAGCCATCTTGCAAAGAAAAAAAAATACAGGTTCCATGTTTTATTCTTATTTTTTTCTGTGAGCCAAGAAGTTTCTCACGTAAGAAATAGACAATCAGAAAACAATAAAAGAAAGATCTGTAGCAGAAAACAGCCACAAGGAAAGAAGAAAAAAAAACTTGTTGAGAGTTGATGAGGAAACGGTAAGTCCTGTCATTGAAGACTGAGAGCGAAATGCAGGCTTTGGGTTTTCTTCGCAAAGTCATTTTCGATTCTTGCTCTCTCAGTGCAACAGCCAAAAGTCCATTAAGTCATACTGGGCTGACATATCCAAGACAATCTATTGTTCCTTATCGGAAAGAGAATGCTACGGCCAAAGAAATACACCTTCGCTATGCTGAAGACTTTTTTTTCGTTAGATTTTTTTTTATCTTTCTCTTTATTTTCTAATTTTTTTTCTCATTCTTTTTGGGAAGGAGTGGTTATATTGTTCCAGCATTTCTCAGTGGTTTCCCTGTTTTATTGTTTATTTATTCCGTCTTATATTTTTCGTTTTGTTTTATTTTTCCTTTCTTTTATAGTCTGTTGTGCACCAAATGAATTGTTCCTTCGTGAACAAGGAGATGAAATGACAACAACAAAACGAAGAAAGGAATGAACTCCTAAACGCTTTTTTTATCAATTCGGTTTGTCACTGAATTCGACTATTTTATATTTCTTTCTTATGTGATCATTTTTTTTCTTATACTTTTCTCATTCTAAGAAACCTTTTTTGATCCAATCTAATTTCTAAGTAATACGACAGTTTTTGTGATTCAATTTCTTAATAGAATGCTTGAATTCCTGAACTAGTAGTATTATATATAAAAGACTGAATTCAAAATCTGCGGTGTGTTGCTCGAAGAATCTGTGGTATACTGATGCATCTTTTTGCCCAGTCGGTTGAGGCTGCCGAATACACCGTCTTCATCTCTGCAGAGGGATAAGACTCTCTCAAAGAGTGTCCTGGATATAACATTGGACAGTCTAATGGTGCTTTGGTGAATACGGAGAACCTTTTCATTGGCATAACTCCCAGGTCCACTCAGGCCAGGAGTGGAAGTACCTGATAGGGTCTTATCTATAGGTCAAATAGAACTAAACTGTCTACTTATGTTAAACTGAGCTGTTTGAAATAGAACTGCTTTGTAAGCTAAAATGAATTGTTTGAAATAGAACTGTTTTTATATTTAAAAGTGTGTAAACAAAATATTGTTCTATCATGTTCCCTACATAATGGACTCACTCTCCTCTATAAATATATGTCAACGGGGAGTTCACCAGAATTGATCCAAACTCACGTGAGACAATCACGTGCTAGCATTTGCGTAGTGGACAATAGTCGCTACCCGACTGGACTCTCAGCTTCCTATTAACTAACAAGTGTCTAACCCTGTTCACTTGTATCTTGTTTCTGTTACTTGAATATTTATGTTTTTCTATCTACCTATTTGTGTTCCCCGTGTCTTTCTTTTGCCAGCATCACATGTACCAATGCTGAACAGAATTGTTTGATAAAGAACTGTTTCTAAAAATGAAAATGGATCTGGCATTAAATAACCTACAATGGTTGATATGCAATGAAAGTAAACCGAACAAAACCAAATCATTCCGTATTCTTCTGCTATACAAACCATTTTTAAACACGCAGTTAAATGGTTTCAAGTATTGCAATCTAAAACAAATAATTATTTTTAATGTCGATAATAATCCATTGTAAAATATCGAAAAGTACTATTTGGCCCAGAGATGGGAACCTAAATTTTTTTACCACTCTGAGTCAGAGTTGATCTGAATGTATTGGCAATAAAGGGGCATTCCATATTCTTTAAACTCTAAGACTGTAGCCTCACCATCAGATGCAGTTTAATATTATACACACGGCACTAAATAGTTTCAAGTATTGTTATCTAACACTTATAATTCTATTCAAAATTTGTCATTGGTTTACAAGCAGTTAAATGGTTTCAGCATTGCTATTAAATACTAATTATATAATCTTATATCCCTTATTTGTTTGCACACAGTAGAAAATTGAAGAGTTCTATTTGAAACATAGAAGGGAGCCTAACAAATACAAATAATCTGGTCAGAGTGAACCTAGGAGTAATGGCGATGAAGGGGTACTCCACATTCACGAAAGCTCCAGCACTGGAGCCTCAACATCAAATGCAGTTTAGTATCATATGCGGCAGAGGTGCAGTTGATGCAGCCTCAACTGACAGATTTATTGAATGTTCCTCGTATATATATATATATATATATATATATATATATATATATATATATATATATTATGAGAGTGTTGGTCGTCAGATTCTCACTCATTCCTCATAACCTGCAGCAATGATAATTTGTCCCACAGTCAACGAAACAAATGTATACACATTCCTTAC
The DNA here is from genome assembly GCA_963585895.1 of Sepioteuthis lessoniana. Classification (NCBI taxonomy): domain Eukaryota; kingdom Metazoa; phylum Mollusca; class Cephalopoda; order Myopsida; family Loliginidae; genus Sepioteuthis; species Sepioteuthis lessoniana. The sequence goes on along the minus strand of OY757928.1, from coordinate 10,199,057 downwards.
CCATTGTTGCTATAACCAACGCTTTATGTTCCTGCCCTGACCTAACTTAAAAACACGCATCTACACGCACACACATACACACACCCATATATACACACATACTTACAACCACACATAAACAAAATCTTAACGGCTTTTTGTCTGCATTTTGTCACCTTTTCGATTTTCAATTTCATTCCATCTTCTTAACTGCCTGATGAATGTTGTTATAAACTACAAGAAACCTTAGGTCGCAGAACAATATTTTCCGTGGATCAAATATATATATATATATATATAATATATATGTATTTATTATCATTATATATATATATATATATATATATATATATATAATGTATGTAATTGGAAGAAAACTCAACCATTTATATGAAATACCTCATATATTCTATACAGAAATAATCCACAACCATTGTCTTCGGATAACTACTGGATATTACTGATATATATATATATATATATATATATATATATATATATATATATATATATATACCTGATAAACAGGAATTTCGTGTCTACAGTTATTGATTTACTACTGAATCCAATGATGGTATGTGCACGGATGAATATATGTATGTATATATTTTATACGCATTCGCGTATGAATGCCTGTAGAGGTGTAGGCGTGTTTATGTGTTTTTAAGCCAGTAAGTGCGTCTGTATCGAGATGAGAATATTTGTTGAAATAAATATTCAGTAGTCAATGATATCTGCGCTCCAATATATCAGATGCATTGATCAGCTGATCTTGAGATCAATAGGCTTTATCATATTTTAAGCCTGTCCGGCGACCTAAACCTATGTGACAATGCTCCAGATAATTCAATCAAAAACCTTCACCTATATTGATCCCCAAATTTACGTTCTTGTAAAATCAGATGAGATTACTCTTTCTGGTATCAATATCGATTACAAGTGTATTGAAGGGGTATTTTTATATACTGCTCTCTCAATTCTTTTCTTTTATCTTTCCTTCGTTCTTTTTATGCTCTGTCATTTTTTTTAACTTGTCCATCGCACTTGTTTCTTTTGACGTCCTTGGTTTCTTTCTTTATTTCTTCCCTTTTGTTCGTTTCTATATTTTAGTTTCTGTTCAGATTCAATGATCTTTTTCTTCATTGGCTTTATTTCTCTTCTTCTTTTTTCTTCTTCCTTTTCTTTTTTTTTATCTCGTTTCTTTCCTTCTGTATAATTTCCTCTTTTCTTCCTGTTTGTTTCTTTCTGATTTTCTTTCCGTTTCTACAGCTTTCCACTTCTCTCTTTATATGCATTCACTTTCTCTATCTTCTCTCGTGCCCAATCACTTTTCTCTTTTATTTTCGTTATGTCTTCTCTCTATTTTCCCCCCTCTCTTTATAATTCAATATATCTTCTTTCACCCATTTTCGCTTTTTTCTTGCTCACTCATAACTGCTCTTCTTCCACGTCTGTTTTTACTTTTTTTGTTTCTCTCTTCCTTTTCTTTTCTTTTCTTTTCATCTTTTCTTCCCAACTTTCAAACTCTCACTCCTTTGCAAATCGGATCTTTGTGTTACAACCACATCCAATATCATATATCCCAAATAATCGCCTCTCAGACAGATCATTTGCTTTTTTTTTTATCATTGCAATGTTTAATATTGATCTATCAACTTTACTGAACACGTCATCAAATATATTTTACAGTTCAAATTGAATGTGGTTTCTGCTGCAGTCATTTAAGAACTGTCCGTACTCTCTCTCTCTCTCTCTCCCTCTCTCTCTATCTCTCTCTCTCTCTCTCTCTCGCACACACACACACACACACACACATATATATATATATATAATACGCACACACATATATATATCATCATCATCATGTCGTGCCGCCAGGACGGATATCCCTGATCCTCTCTCGCCACTTCTCCCTATCATTCATCGCCTCCAGCAGGTCTTCAGGGTTACATCCTGTGTCCTCACTTAGTTGCTGTATGTAAGTTCGAGCTGGTCGTCCTGTTTTTGCACGGCCATATGTGGGGGTCCATAGGAGTACATCACTTATGAGCTCGTCCTTGCTTCTCCAGCAGTGTCCTGCGTGTCTGGTTCGTCTAACTTGTATAGTTTTCGTGATGGGGGGCAAGTGTCCGTATAGTTGGTGTCTCGTGGGGTGTTGTCACCAGGACTTGTTCAATACTGCTCTCAACATTCTTGTGTAATTTCCGTCTAGTTTCTTCTCCAGCCGTTTAGTTAGCGTCCATGTAGTGCATCCATATAGCAGTATCGACACAACCGCTGCCTGGAAGAAACTGCGTTTCATTTTAACGGTTAGGTCTGGTTTCCATATGATCGAGAGCCTATCGATAGCCGTCCATGCCTTCGTCAGTCGTGTGTCGATGTCTTTTTCGGTTGATGAGACGCTAATTCTTAGGTAGGTGAATTTGTCTAATATATATACAATACATATATATTATACATATATATAGTAATAATAATAATTATATATATATATATATATATATATATATATATATATATACGCGTACACACCTTCAAAATATACTCACAAATATATATACCACACATATATGAAATATATATATATATATATAGCAATTTACAGACAGACTGTTTCGTTTTATTATAACTCTTCAATGTGACTAGACACACAGGACGCTTCAAGCTAGGATCCAAACCCACCTAACTTTACGCAAGACAAGGTATCTAACCGCTCAGCCATTTCGGTGGCATACGTCAGCTCAGGAATTATAACTTCTATGTACACTGAAATGATAAAAGGATAAACGGAAATGTGAAAGCTTGCAAGAAAGAGTGCTCAATACTTCTACCGTAAACCAGAGGTACAACCCCAAAAATATCATATCATTAACACTTGAAAATCCCTCACTAATATAATGTGGTGTGTTAAATCAGTAAACGGTGAGCGAGATTTTTTCCTCAAGACACAATGAATAGGTATTGCTACTTCCTTTGTACGGATGTCTTGTTTTTTTCAAAACGACTATTTTATTATGGATGATTTGCCTGTTGTATATTCTATCAGCCACATAGGTTTTGCGAATATTTTACTGCTGGTATATTTTCTGTTCTTAAAGCAGAGTTTATTGTTATTTGATGTATTTTTTTAAACTCAGTTTGACGGCCAAAACCATGTAATCTTCTTCATATATATATATATATATATATATAGCAGCGAGCATAAAGATCAGAACGATGTTAAGAAAAAGTCTAAATGTGAAATAACTTTTTATTTTAAAGCTTCATAGAACATTTTATCAAGGAAAATAAGGATATAAAAGTATATCTATTTTATATCCGTTGATGAATGCAAGACATTAATTTGCTCGTGTAGCAAAAGATGTCAAGCTGTTATTAAAAGCAAAGTTCTACACATCCAGTACTAATGAATTATGAACGCTATTTTCATTTAGATATGATGTATTCAAAATCATTTATTTAATTGTTCTGATGTTTTGCATCTTATATTTTTTTCGAATGTTTTATAATTATTCGTATAACTTAATCAAAATAAGTTTATTGAGCTTTATATTTTGCAACTAGATAATTTACCTTTATATCCAGTTAGATTCA
>OY757928.1:10137984-10190484 GCA_963585895.1 Sepioteuthis lessoniana | reverse complement strand
CATGCCGGCCTTTTTGACCAATCATTTGACTTTTCCTCTTCCACCACCTCACCGAATCACGCAACCCGATTGACCTTGACTTCTTTCGTTCCAACAGGCTAAAGTGCAAAGGGTACAGTTAGCTTACCTTTTCTCTCCCCTACCACTTCAACGGTCGGTCCCTGTTATCCGATCTTTCTTAATGTCTGTTAATTCAAAAAAAGAGGGGTAAGGGTATTAACATCTCCTTCACTCTCTCTCCATAGCATACCACGTCACACTTTCAACAGAATACACCGGTATCGTTTAAAAGGAAAAGTTTTCAAATCCCAGGGACGTGCCGATGTAAAAAAATAAACCCAACTCCCACGATTTCAAATCCAGTTCTCCAAACAGACAAACGATATCAAATTGTCTTCTCTGCCAGCACAAGGTAGGGCTATATAGCAAAATAGTTATAACCTCTAAAAAGGCAAGATGTTGTTTAGACCTAGACAGAGAAAGAGTCATCTGAATAATTAGTCCTACATATATAGCGATCAACGAGATGATCAATAATGGCCGACTCTTAAATCTTAGAAGACCCGGATGTAGCATTCTAAGGCTGTCTTAATAATTTCCGTGGGACGTGCTTCTTAACTCTGAATTCTAACCATTGAATAGTCCTTCCTGTATAATAGAGCATCACATTGACATTAAAGTTTATAAACTGACATTGTTGCAGTATATGCAAAAAGTCATTTTGGGAAGACTAAAATGGTTCTACCCTTAACAGATTAAAAGCACCGCATAACCGATCCAGAGATTTTATCAGCAAAAAGCTGGCTGATGGGGTTCGTCATAATACGATTTTCTTCTTTCATATATATATATATATATATATATATATGCTTGGTTAAATAATAAGGACATATTTTGTCTATATAATTTCATTGAGACCTTTCAGGTTTCCTGATAAGTGTCTGGGTTTTAGGTTGAAATTGGTTGAGGAATTTACCAAAATTGTACTGAGCGCCATTAAGAAAGATAGTTCAAAAGGAAGATCGTAGTTTAGCTCTAGGAATAAGAGTTTTTATGATGATTCATTTTTAGTGGAAAGAGCATTCACTATGGAATTTGAGGGTGAAGAGATTAAAGTTGGTTGGGTTTTTTATATATGGAGGTGGTAAATCCGTCAATATTATTTGCGTCTATTAGGACACCGAGAAATTGGATTTTATTATGATACAGTTTTCAAGAGCTAAACGACTATTTCGTCTTGAACTATCTTCCTTAATGGTGCTTGGGACAATTTTGGTAAATTCATCTACCAATTTCAACCTAAAACCGAGACACTTATCAGGAAACTTGAAAGGATCTTAATGAAATTAAATGGACAAAATGTGTCTTTATGATGCAATCAAACGTACTTAAATGAAAGCCTGTTGCCTAACTACAAACAAACACACACACACACGCACACACACACACACACGCTTGCACGGGCACATACGAACACACACACATGCAAACACGTACAAAAATGAATTATATATATATATATATATATATATATAAATGCGTGTGTATGTCTGTATGATAGGAAGTGTGAGCATGTAACTTTTTTCGATTATTCTTACAATAAAATCATCTTTAACACATCTCACACAATATACACAAACATGAACAAAGCACACACACACACACACACACACACACGTATATATATATATATATATATGTTGTATACTCATAACCATAGCCATAATACATATACAAATATAAACAGAAACATAGTCAACAATAATGACGAACTTGAATGAACGAACGAAAACACTTCTTCATGAAAATATAACTCTCACACTTTATCTCGAAAGGGTTGATGTTGGTTGTGTGTCAGAGGTGAGTCGGAGACGGCGACAGACCGCTACATATTGACCCAAGTTCTTCTGACCATAGCAGCACTTCTTTCTCATCTTGGCTGGGGTTGCTCAACCGTGGGTCACTGAGGGCCCAAAGCCCTCTGTCTGCCGCTGGCTCTCACCTCGGCATCTTGTCTCCAACCGGCTCCAATTGGCTCCAGCCGTCTGTCCCCTGGTTATATTTTTGTTTTACGTCCACCAGCTTCCGCTGTTCTTCTGCTTATTTACACCGGTGCATCTCTTGATTGACGGCTCGTTCGAGGGTCAATACGTTACATATATATGTAGATATAGATATATAATTGGTTCCTAGAATGGCAATTCAAAATATTTGATTAGCTAAGGTAATATCACATGAATTATTTAACTGCTGGGATACTGTTTACCAATTATCCTTCAAGTGACATTATCTTTATCACACAACATCCACAGAAATATATACCCCCAGTCACTTGATTCCAAGTTTCAACATTCCCTTTTTTCTATATTGGCAGATGAAGCGCTTAAGTAGGTTTTACGAGTAGAAGGTTCAACAACTTAAGAAGTGATAAACAAATAAAATAACATAAAACCGCACAATAAAATACAGGCCACTGCTGTAAAACGCTAAAACGAGGTCAATAGAAAGTAAGATATAACTTGTAGGGCCAACGATCAAATGTAAAGTTAAAACTGTTTATCACCTTACCAATAGGAGTCACGTGACTGACAAGTAGTAACCGATTTGAATTAAACATTTTGGTCTATAAGTGACACCTGACTTTGTAATGGCTCTTTTTAAAATTTTATTGCAGCGGTTTGCTCTTTATTGTGCCCTTCTTATTATGCACACACACACACACACACGCACTTATATATATATATATATATCCACACACACAAACACGCACATGCAACATGCATACACACTAAACTTGAATTAATACGATTTTTAATTACATTCTAATTAAAATTCATTAATTAATCAAGTACACATTTTATTCGAATCTTTTTCCGAAATACTGAATTTTTTTGAATCCCTATACACCTTTCCATAAAAAACTTATGGGTACTCAGAATATTAAACCTTTTAATAATATCTGATTTGATCTACTTTTGCCCAAGATATCAATTTTTTGTCGTTCAGTAAAATAACACTGCCGAAATGTTAAGCATACGGGTTCATAGTTTTATTACAGTACGTGTCTACAAATTAAAACTATCTACTATAGATTGTTTTCTGGGATTGTTTTCTGTGTTTTAACGGGATATCAACTTTAGCCGGTTTTTAAGTGCCAAAATGACCCTTGTAGAACAGACAGGAAAGTAATATTTAACACTTACATAGAAATATAAAAGGTTTCATACGTATCACTGGAGTCCGAACTTGATTACAACGATATCGTAGTATATCACGTTAACCACTACATCATGAGGATTACGGAAAAGAACTTGAGAAAGGCATGAAACCATATGATCCCCAACCACTAATGGGAAAATAGTAGATCAGAGGTGGATGTTTGTAGTTGCTAAGGAAACTGATCTAAGGGTAGTATATACATATATATATATTGAGGGAGCAAAATGCTTGTAGGGTAACGGTTTCTGTCGTAAGAAATTGATATAGAGACACAAGTTCAAATCCTGCACGAGACTATTTGCATTTTACATTGTGCTAACAGCCTCGGGAAAGGCATGGCCCCAACTATTATTTCTCTAGTTCTAGGTAAATAGTTGGACAGATATTACTTTTTACCCTTGATAAGACAACCAGTCTAGGAGAAAGAAAACCCACTCTACTCCTCTTTAAAAATGACCGTAGCAGAGCGGTTGTGTATATATATATATATATATACGACGATCATCAAATAAGTTTCCAGACTTTTTCGTATGGACGTTTTTATTGATAGTAAACACATGAAACTCTATTCCCTTTCGAAGTAATCTCCTCCGGATGCAATGCACTTGTTGCACTGTTCCAGCAACTTCTGGAAGGCCCCATGGATGTCCTCTTTTGTGAGCGTGTCAGTAACTTTCTTCACAGCCTCTTTCATCTCCTCAATTGTCCCATAGCTTAGGGAATAACCAAAAGTAACAAGGAGCAAGGTCTCGACTATAGGGAGGGTGGGATGCTGTCTTGATACCCATCTTGATTAAATAGTCTGTGACAAGGATGGACTCGTGGACTGGTCCATTGTCCTGGTGAAAATGCCACTGAGCCGATTTGAAGAATGTTGGCCTTTTCCCTAGGAATCTCTTCCTCAACTCCCTTAAAACCTCAACATAGTAACCCTAACCATAACCCTTTGGCCAATCAATTCTGGTCTATTGACTTCCTTACTCCTCCCACACCTTTCATCATCCCTTACAGACTCTCTGCCTTCTTTGAATCTCTTATGCCACTCAAAAACTCATGCTCGATTCATGCAAGATGCTCCAAAAGCAGTCTGAAGCATTCAATATGTTTCTGTGGCATTTTTTCCAAGTTTAAAGCACAGTTTTATTGCATACCGTTCTTATAAGGTGTCGTGACGTCCAGATTGCATTTTTGAAATTCACCAGCTGTGAGAATCAGGCTTTAGTAGGGTGTATTCGAATTTCTGCTGTAGCTGTTCATTTGATCCTGAAATCATAAAAATTGGTCAGTCGTCTCATAAGATGGATAACATAGTGAATTTTCAAGAATCTAAAACTATTTTAAATTTTCAAGAATCTACGACAATTTTAAATGCCTGTACAAAGAAATCTGGAAACTTATCGTATAAACCACGAATATATATATATATATATATATATATATATATATATGTAACTATTATTTGGTCCAGTTAAACAAGAGTTGGGAGTAATTCCATCAGGACAAGAAAACTATTCAAGAGTGAACATTTAAAGTTTCCTGGTAAAGAGCTCAATGTAACAGACATTACAGCGATATCAAAAAAAGCGAAAAAAATTAACAGGCGTTTTTTGATTTTTCAAAAATACATAGCAGGATGTAAATAAATTTATAATCCTAATGTGACCAGTTTGTTGTTTTTTCTTAATGAAATATATATATATATATATATATTTGAATTCCATCTGACAAGCTTGAATAAGCAAAATAGATCTATTATGGAAACGAATACTAATTTCTAAGTTTCTTGTTATTTTCAACAAATATATATATATATATATGTGTGTGTGTGTGTGTGTATGTGTGTGTGTGTGTGTGTGTGTGTGTGTGTGTGTGTGTGTGTGTATGTTTGTGTGTGTGTGTTAGAGCGTGTGTGTGTATATGTGTGTGCCTATTCTGTGATATCCCTTCTTATAACAGTTCTTAAATTGAATACATCTGTAAAAGGAAATGGTATTCGAAAGAGCTCAGATCCGAAACCTTTACACAAAGCAAGATATGACCAAAGCATATGCATTAATTTTGACGACTGTTTGTATGTATCCGCTTGTGCTTTAGACGTAAACTATGAAATACCGACAAATTGAAAATAAACTTAAATGAAGAAGAGATCAGAAGCGCAACTGAAAATTAAATAAAGTCTCACTCGCTCATTGACTGTTTATTTGACACACTGATTTCATATGTATTCAACTCCTCTCTGGATATTGTAAACTCAGCATTGCCTACAATGAAATTCCAGGATTACGATTGAAAGGGGTTGGATATTAAGTTGACACACCCATTCTATCTATCTTCAAATCCTCGCTTGATATTATTAACTCAACATTGCTCACAATGAAATTCTTGGATCATGATTGGCAGTGGTTCAGGTGTATACTATAACAAATCTCTTTGATGAGTTTTTCGCAAACGATACCCGTGTTTCTACTTTCACTTTCACTTTCACTTTTCCCCGCTCTTTCTGATATGAACTAATAATTCCTTCTGCTTTTTATCATCTCTACATTGTCTTCTTTTTCTTTTTTTTTTTTGTCGGTCTTTGGGCTGGACAAACCTGTATATTTATCAGCTTATTTTTATTCGTGATGTCTTTCAATATATCATAGCCTGTTCATATCTATCTATCAATGTAAGTCTATTGAAAAATAAAGACACAAAGCAGATATCTATGAAACTCTGACAGACGTAGACTACGCGAGTGATCTAGTGATTCCCAGGGAATACGTCTACCCAAGCCGAATGCTTACTGCATAGCCTGAAGGAAACAGTAAATAAGATAGACTTCATGTGTTTCAAACAAAAAGGAGCTATCTCCACTTGCAGAAGAAGCAAACTTCTGAAATTAGTGGACTTGTTCATATAACTTGGCATTAATATCTTATCTATTGAAAGTGATATCAGCATAAGCACAGAGAAGAAGTGAACATCTTTTGAATGGTTGTCGATCATATGGAAATCTGATCTCCCTGACAAAATAAAACAAGATTTCTTTCAAGCTGTAGCCGTGTTGATACTACTAATGGATACACCACCTGGACTCTAACGAAAAGCATGGGAAAAAGCTTGATGCAAACTTGAAATGATTCATATGTGCTGCTTTGACCATATTTTAGAAGTTTCGCCCAACAAGAGAGCAGCTGTTTCGACCTCTTCACTCCCATCTCACAATCCATCTAAGTAAGACAAACAAGATATGCTTGGTATTGATGGGGAAGTAAATCCAAACCCATCAGCGAAGTTCTCATATGGACCCGTACACATAGACATACCAGTGGTGACCAAAAAACAGGTTTACTTACAGCAGCTCTAAGCGGATACAAGATTCTATCTTAGAGACCTGCCAGATGTATTTGACGATTGCGACGGATGGCAGAAATGAAAGTCGATAAACTACGTGCTATCCGCTAAACTTGATTATATATATATATATCCTTTTATTCTCAATATTTTTCTCTCTTTTTCATTTCCACTCACTTTTCATTCTACTTCATGCTTCTTTGCCTACAGTCACCAGTACTTATAAAGTATATAAGCGTTTATATATATATATATATACGCACACACATACAAAAACAATTATTTTCAAATGAATATTTATTTTTTACGGATAAGTCCTCCTTCATCAGTCAGTTTTCGTTTTTGTGACTAATTCTGTCTGTATATCTCTGTCTCTGTGACACTGATTCCGTCTATGTTTGTGTCTGTGTGTCCGTCTGTCTCTCACTCTCTCCCCCCTCTCTCTCCCTGCATATATATATATATATTTATATTCCCATTAATTCCACAGTTTTCACTTCGATTCTGTCTTTATCCTTATAATGTTTATATATCCATTTCTCCCTAGATTTCTCTCTTTCTCCCTCTCACACATTCTTAACATATATATATATATATATATATATATATATATATATATATATATATATATATCAAGCTATTAAGCGTCCTATTTCTGAGAATGTCTTGGCATGTCAGCAATCGTGTTGTGTCACTTCCAAGCAGGAGAAAAGGAATCTTGTATATAGCCAAACGGCAGGCAGCCAAAAGAAAAGGGAGGTTACTTTGATTAGACCTGGTGCGTGCAAGAAGGCAGAAAGGAAATAAATTGAAGAGTCAAAGCTACAAAGTCCTTTTATGTTTCAACGCTGAGGTCTCGATGCCATGATCTTGGAATACAGAGGTACATCAGATGATAAACCCTCGATAGGAATCTTTGCCTAACAGGTATTTCAATATAACAAAGGACATTTTCTCTCTTTCGTTTTATCTTCATCTTAATTTCATACATTTTCTCTTTTTAATGTTCCCTTTTATTCTTCACACGATTTCTTTTCTTAACCTTATTCTTCCTTTTTGTCTTTGATTTTGCTTTCTTTTTTCCTCGTGAAAATCCACACTGTTTAGTTTTATATTCTGTTTGGTTTTTCTTATTATTTCGCCGTTCTTTTTTTAAACATAATAACTCTTATTCAGACGGGGATTTTACAAGATGACAAAAACTACTATAGTGGACTGTAAGGTAAGGAATATTTCTACTGAACATTCTGTCAATCTATCTGTCCGTCAGTTCATTTTCATCAATCTATCCCGCTCAATTCTTTTTTATAGTTTTTTTCTATCTATCTATCTATCTGGTGTCCTTCTATCAATATTTTCCGTCTATCGATTTCAGCCTATTATATCATTCCATTCGTCAGACACAATCTCTTTTTTTATCCATCTGTGTAAATTAAACTATAAATTTGTTACAAAGTATTATTATTAACTCTTTTAGAGTTTATCACATCAGCTAACGCTGATGGTTTTTCATTGGAGTTTGAGTGACAGCAAGTCTTCTCAAGTCTCCAGGACTCTTCTCAGTATTCTTCCTGTCTTCAATAATACAGTAGTTTGTATGGTCTCCACTCGTCCGCCAACTTTCAAATCCTCCAGGCCCTTTACTAATTTTTCAGTCACAGTGCCAAAAGCACCAATCACAATTGGCACAATCGACACTTTCTTGTTCCATAGTTTTTTTTCAATTCTCTAGCAAGGTCGAGGTACTTATCGTTCTTTTCACATTCTTTCAGTTCTATTCTGTGGTCAGCTGGGACAGCAAAGTCGACAATTAGGCAAATTCTCTTTTTTTTTTTTTTTTTTTGTTTGTTGATTATTATAAGGTCTGGTCTTCTTGCCGAGATAAGGTGATCCGTGTGTATGTCAAAGTCGCATAGGAGATTGTGCGTGTCTTTTTCTAGGACAGGTGCTGGGTTGTGCATTTACCATCCGTTGGTATTATTATTATTATTATTATTAGTTACTCGAAACCAGATAACTGGGCACAAACAAATGATTATATTTTCATAAAATACTTACTTTACATAAAATTGCGAATACGTTATTTGTGTTATATAGAAATACTTGAATCCATTGAAGTATGTGCAAATTATTTCTATTAGATGGGAATAATTGATATCATATAACTGTTTACAAACGAATGCTTATAGACATACAAATTTCGGCATTAAATAACCCATAAAGACTTAAATTGTCGTAACATTTATCAGCCAAATTAAAAATATCTGATAAAATTTACGTCATAAGTGTGGTTCCATAGTAACTGTGTTTGATTAATGAAGATCAATTACTAACTTGGTTCAATAGTTGTTACTTTTTGAAATCAGATTGATTGATTCATTGATATATTTTAACGGCAAGTCAAATCATCCACGCTTATTTTATGTGAAGGTGTCAAACCAACATATATATTATTATTTTTTATATTTTTAATAATATATAAGTTGGTTTAACCCCAACTACACTTTCGAGGCGACTTACAATGCACTTTTCTAACACAAGTTCCATAGCACAGCATTTTAAAAAACATTCATGCCCAACAACAGAAATACGAAAAAGTCTCACCGAAAACACAATAATATTAGAACATCAAAATAATAAACAAAAACTGCAGATTCTCGAAGCACTACATATTAGGAACATTCAACCCAAACTTAACAATTAATTTTCAAACCAGTGCTAATGTACTTAAATGTCTTTAGCTACTGACACTATTTATAGAACAATTTTAAAAGTAAACGCTACTCTCTGCAACGGCCCAGACGCCCTTCTTCTTACAAAGCAGTAATGTACATACAAAAGTTACATCACTTTTGTAATAGATCCTCCCCTGATGATGGCCCAAAGTCGGGCAGAAAGTACTTGGGAAATAAACAATTACGGAAAATACGAATGTTATCAAATCAATACGGCAATATGAAAGGATCAACAAGAAAATAAGTAGACAGAAAATGTCCATTATGTTCAACGAAATGTATATATATATATATATATGTGTGTGTGTGTGTATGTTTGTGTGATAAGTTTTTGTTTTGCATACGGTCATATCGAATAAAAATAGTTTTCAAACAGATCTATTTGACTCATATTTGACATGTGCAACCACTCCGGGTCAGAGTGAACCTAGGAGTAATGGCTCCCAGAACTCTAGGACTGGAGTCACACCAGTGTCATACACAGGCCACCGATTTGACAAGGGATGTTTAAACCCTTTGAAGAGAATGCGGTTGGCGTATTTCAATCACTACCGACAGTGTGGTATTTAGTCATCGAAGTATCGATTTTGAGCTCTCAACGTCAGGTGTATTTGTAATAGCAAGGATATCGCTCTTTTGATCTTAACCGGGAAAATTAGAAGAGACCTGAGATAAATAGTTTCAATTGATTCAACGTGTGTGTGTGTGTGTGTGTGTGTGTGTGTGTGTGTGTGTGTGTGTGTGTGTGTGTGTGTGTGTAAAATTTATTGTAATTGCAGGGTCGAGTGGTCGACGAGGAAGGCAAGACAAAATGTAAGTGATCTTCGTTAAAAAAAAATTGTGAGAGAGAAAGACTATGAATATTGTGGGATTTGGGTGAACAAGCGTATGAGTTTCGATTAACACTTTGCTCTCCGCTATAAAATGGTCTTGTGTCATAACCTGGCAAGTTAGTAAAATGCCTCAACTTAAGATGGATGCGGCAGACACACTCAGAGGTTTTGCCCCGGGTGGATAGCATTGAGCAGTTTACCTGCTTCCAAGGGTCCTTCCCCACAAACAATACTTGTTTTGCATGGTTGATTTCACCACTTGGGGACTGAGTCACCCCAATATGGCGAATGACGAATGGACCGGGCATTTTTTTTTTATTTCCCGTCAGCTGGCCCCGTAGAATACACTGACTGCTTCACTGCAGAGGGGAAAGACTCGCCTCAACATGTGTCCCAGATAGGACGCTAAATATTCTGATGGCGAGGTTCCAGTAATGCAGATGCTTTGGGGAATGCGGAGTACCCTTTCAGTGCCAACACACCCAGATCCACTCTAGCACAGTGTGGTAGTACTTGACAGGGCCCTATCTATGGGTCAAATAGAACTAAACTGTTTTTGTAAGCTGAATTGTTTGAAATAGAAATGTTTTGACATTTAACTGTGCTTAAACAAAAATATACTTATACTGAACTGAATTGTTTGAAACTTTTATCGAAATGATTTGAATAGGTGTTAAATGACCCGAAAAGGGTTGATATGCCATAAGACTAACCAACCATCTTTCTTCAGGGTTTGAATGTGAAGAAATGAAACCCACGGGAAGAATATTTGTTCTCCGTCACACTCCGAAGATTATCATATAGTATCGCTTTGGATGCACCACAGTTCGAATCCACAGGCAGACTTTCACCAAGCAATTGAGCTTCTATTCCTGATTGGTTATTTTAACATCGAATCAGAATGGTGGTAGCCAATCAACAGACTCCAAACACTACTTTATCCCAAAAATGTTTTTCTATCCGTATGCCACGAGGTTGATGATGATGATGATGATCATCATCATCATCATCACGTCGTCGCGAAAGCAGATTTTCCTGACTTTCCCTCTCTATTCCGTCTCTATTGTCTATCGCATTTGGCAGGTCCTCTAGACAACATCCAGAACTGTCGTAGATAAGTTCTAGCCAGACGTCCAACACCTGGTTGTTTGTGTGAAGGAGTCCACATGAGAAAGTAGCCCATGAGCATGCTCTCACTTCTCCAGCAGTTTCCTCCATATCTTGTTCGTCTGCCCCTATGTAAAACCATTCAAATCAGACGATCAAAACGGCGTGATATTAGTTGAAATACTGATTCAATAGAGTTCTGAATTAGTTTCAGTAATAAAGATGCTGTTGGTCAGTTCTGCATTAGTTCCTGTTTCATCATTTATCGAAAGTGTTCACAAGATTATTATGGCTTTTTTTATTATTTTTTTTTGTCTGGTGACACTCCGAAAATGTTGATGTCGACTGTTGTCCAGACTGAGCAGATAAAAACTATACCGAAAAATATTTAGACAAAAATATCATCATTTTGATGTCGTTAATAAAATATTTTGACTGTCCAGTTCTTTAGTCTTCATCATGTGTAAAAAAAAAAAAAAAGAAGGGAAATCCATAGAAGATGGATTGGTTGGTTGGTTTGTTGGGTTTTATGGCATATCAACCTTTGTAAGTTATTTAACGCCAAATCCATTTTTATAGAAATAATTAGTTCTATTTTACACATTTCAGTTTAGCATGAGTACACAGTTTAATAGACAAACACATTTCTATTTCAAAAAGCAGTTCTATATATAACAATTCAGTTTAGTGTAAATATAGTCTCAATGTCAAAAACAGTTCAATTTAAAGCAATTCATTTTAGCATAAGCACGCAGTTTAAATGTGAGTACGGCTTAATTGTCAAAAACGTTTCTATTTCAAGTTATTGTTTAGTCAAACAATTCAGTTTAGCATAAATATGCAGTTAGATCTATTTAACCCATACATAGGACCCTTACCAGGTGCTACCACTCCGGATCAGAGTGGACCTGGAAGCAATGGCTATAAAGGGGTACTCCGCATTCCCCTGAGCTCCAGCATCACTGGAACCTCTCCTTGAGATTGTTTAGTATCATATCAAGGACACTCATTGGTGTGGTCCTACCCCTCTGCAGAGGTGCAGTCGGTGTATTCTACAGCCCCAGTCAACATAGAAGGAGATTTTCTATGAGTAGTTTCTTTTGTAAATCCATGCTTGTCTAAGAAGCTTGTCAAAAGGCCACAAAGTCTTAAACTTAATTTTTCTCAATGAATACGATAATTTTTTTTTATAAGAAATAATTTATCAAGCCATTATTTTCACTTATTATAGAAAAAAACGTAGGGCTCAGAGAATTGCGTTCACTGTTCATTCATTGTTATATTTTTATGTAGTTATTTCTTAAGATGTTTTGTTTTTGTTTTTATTTTTGGTGCATGATTCTTCTGAATACAAAAAAATTAACAGATCTATTAAATCATCGAATGAGGCTTTAACATTTTCTACTATTTCCGTTCGGAGTTGGCTTAGGAATAATGATGTTTAAAAGTTACTTTGCACTCCCTGATCTAAGATACAGTTTACTGTCTTACCCAGGACACACCTATGCAGTGAAACAGTCACCGACAGGGCGTGCAATGTTTTGCAGAAAATTATATTGTAAATTGCATTCTGGCAATTAAATTTATTTTGGCAATCTCTCAGTCTATCGGTCTGTGATAATATTTTTTGTTGCTATGTCTGAGTGATCAAATATCTATATTAGTAAAAAAAAAATCTTGTAAATATGTTTATAAAAAAGAACAACACTTCCTGTCTGAATATTATTCTTCTTGGCTAGACATTGAAAATGTATATTGTATATACGCACCCACCAAAAGGTACACAAATATACATACACATGAAAACTCGCATATCTGTCTATTTAAATACATACGTTTTTGTTTTTCTTTTTATGTAAACAATTATTGAATGAAATATGAGCAGACGATCGTCTTTCAGGAACTCCAACGTCTTGTTCTTTTTCCAAATACATATTCAATTTCATTATTAAAGAAATCTTGTAAACTGAAACTCCTTTTTTTTTGCAACGTAAAAAGATTTAAGACTCAAAACAGTGACAAGACATTTGCGGATTTCCTTTCAATCATCTTGCTTATATACAGACTTTGTAAATTGCTATCATAATACAAGATGTCACAAAATAGTTGGAACCCAGTAATATGATAATAACTAATAACTGAAACAAGCGCAATGGTGGTTATTTGGAACACTTCCTGTAAAAAATGCATCCTTTGAGCTAGAGACATCAAATCAATGTTACTTAATTTTTTAATTTTTATTATATCAGCTTCGAGGACATGCTATCTTTTTGGGGTTTCTTGTCTCAGTTATAAATCATAATCATATTAATGAGTTGAATCTATTTTGAGACAGCTTTGAATGATTTTGTCCGAAAATAAGTAACGGAAAATATTTTTCCTCTCTTGTCCAAAGCATTGTGATCGAGGATAATTAGTTGTTATAGTATACTATTTCAAAATCTGATATAAGAAAAGGACACAGCATTATTATTAGTAGAGTTGTTAGCAGTCTCGTGGTTTCCATGTATATTGAGACACCCTATATTATTAGTTGTAGAGTTATAAGTAGTCAAGTGAGTCCCATATATATTGAGACACCCTGTATTATTATTAGTAGAGTTATAAGCGGTCACATGAGTCTCGTTTATATTAAGACACCCATTATTTGTAGTAGAATTATTAGCAGTCACTTGGGTCCCATGTATATTGAGACACCCTATATTACCCTTAGTATAGTTATTAGAAGTCACGTGGGTCTCGTGTATACTGTGACACCCTATATTACCAGTAATAGAGTAATTAACGGACACATGGGTCACATATACATTGAGACATCCTATATTGTCATTAGTAGAGTTATTGTCAGTTACATATGTCACATGCATATTGAGACACCCTATACTATCATTAGTAGAGATATTAGCAGTCACATGGGTCCCATGTATATTGAGACACCCTTAATTATTATTATTAGTTGTAGAGTTATTAGCAAATACGTGGGTCCCATGTATATTGAGACACCCTATATTATTATTATTAGAGTTATTAGCAGTCACATGGGTCCCATGTATATTAAAACACCCTATATTATTATTAGTAGAGTTTTTAGCAACCATATGGGTCCCATGTATATTAAGACACCCTATATCATTATTAGTAGAGTTTAGCTGTCACATGGGTTCCATGTATATAAAGGCACGCTATATTATTATCAGAAGAGTTATTAGCAGTCACATTGATCCAGTGTATATTGAGACACGCTATATTATTGTTAGTTGAGTTTTTAGCAGTAACATGGGTCCCATGTATATTGAGACAGCCAATATTAGTAGTCATATGGTTCCCGTGTTTATTGAGACACCCTATACCTACAGAAGAAGACAGTTTGTGTTTAGTTTTGATTACTTTGTTCAATGGCATATCAACCTTTATGACTTATTTAATGCCAAAGCCATTTTTGTAGAAGGACAGTAGTAGTGTTATTTAATTTATAGTTTCAGGGATAAAGCGTTTCATACTTTGCCTGAGGGTGTCAATCCAAAAGTAAATTCAGTCGCACGATGCGTGTTCGAACTCACTTACTACAATGTTGCAGTACAACACTTTAGCTACTGCACAGCAGGGATTCCCTCTACACATCGATGCACATTGGTAAATTCCTAAAGATTCATATATGATGGTCTATTTATGACCAGTATATTTTCTGCAACACGTTTTTGTTCATGTGTGTCACGATCAAAATATATCTGCTCTTTTATCACGTTCACCTTTTATGGAGGTGCCCGTGGTGTAGTCGTTATCGTCGTTGGAAATGGACACGGCGACACGAGTTCAAATCCTTGACGAGCCTGATTGCATTTCACATAGCACTAATACCCTTGGGGAAGGTATGAATCATATAATTCTCCCTCCAGCAATGGGTAAATAGTAGGACAGACTAGGTTCTTCAGCCTTGGTTAGGCAACTAGTCAAGGAGAAGGAAAACTCTGAATTCAAACCTGTTAAACTCCGCTTAAAAATTGACCTTGTGTCATGTCCTGCCCGAGCGGAGAGGTTGGTAAATAGTATCACGTTCACCTTTCTTACCAATTTCACATTTGTTCTCTCCTTTTTTCTCGCTATAACTCTATCTCTCTCTCTCTCTCTCTCTCTCTCTCCCTTTTTATCGTCTTCGCTTTCACTTTTTTCTCTTTCTCTAAATTATTTTCTCTAATCTTTTCTATCTATCTATCTATCTGTCTATCTATCTTTTGAGGTGTTTTCTTTCACTTTTTTTTCTTTCAATTTATTTTCTTTCGGTGTCATTTCTTTCCATTCAAACTTTTCTCTCTCTCACTGTCTAACCCTCTCTCTCTCTCTCCCTCATTTTCCCTTTTTCTCGTCTTTTCTTTCACTTTTGTTTTCTTTCTCTGTAATTCATATTCTCTAATCTTTTCTCTCCCTCCTACTTTCTCTCTCTCTCACTCTCTCTCTCTCTCTTTCTCTCTCTCTCTATCTGTCTATCTTCTCTCTTTTGTGTTTTCTTTCATCTTCATTCTCTTTCACTATCAAATTTCTTCCAATTAAACTTCTCTCTCTCTCTCACTGTCTCTCTCTGTCTCCCTTTCTCTCTCTATGTCTCTCTGTCTGTCTCTCTATTTCTTTCATTCTCATTTTCCATCATCTTCTGTTTCACGTTCCTTCTCTTTCACTTTCCTTCCATTTCACTATAATTCTTTTTCATCAGTCTTTTTCTTTCTTATCTGTTCTCCCACTCCTTGCCTTTCTCTCTTTTTCTCTTTCAGTCTCCTTTTCTATCGTCTTCTGTTTCACTTTCATACTCATAACAATGATACCACTAATAAACAGTATATTTTACAAGTATCATAATGAATAGACAGTACTTGTAATCGGTTCTCTTAAAAGGCCTAAGCTAACATGATTTGCTCATTGGTTTATCTATTTTTAGAGTTGTCCGACATTACACCCAGACTTCATCAAACTATATCAAAATATTCCTTCAATGAACTTACTTTGATTTTTAACATATTTAACTACTTATACAATTTGTCTTAGGAATTATTTCACTTGCAGGTTAACTAACGCTTTTATGACAGGTTACGACGACAGTCGAACGCCGAAAACCATGTGCAATTATAGTCAAATTTCATACAACATTCTCTTTGTTGTTTTTCAATGTTCTGAGTCTGTTATACAAGTAAACCATCAATATATAATAATCATTTAGATACATATACATATATTCTTATATATATATATATATATATATATATATATACATATATATATACTCACCAGACACACACATATATATACATATAGTCATCCACAGAAGGACTATTTCTAGACTATTGGCTAGACGCGTGAAATGCTTTAAAATGGGATAGAAATCCGGCTGACCATACGCCAACCGGATATCATACCTCAAAGCCCCAAGAAAACTGAAACGTAATCGAAGCGATTTTAACGCATATGTATCCCTTTTCTTTCGTTTACATATATACGCTTAACGGCAATCGAGTGCTCAATTCATTAGAATAGCTAGGAATTACGCGATTGTGACGATGGGTTTCATGTCTTACGCATTCATCAGACAGAGCCAGGTGTGTGTGTGTGTGTGTGTGTGTGTGTGTGTGTGGTATCAAGAAAAAGCAACATGATAAACAAGCTCTGGGCCTAAAATTAACGTGCTTGGATGGTAGCAAGCAGAGCAGTATAAAAACGAAAACGTTTATCTTATCCCCGTTGCTAAATGTCCCAGGCACCGAGTTTGTCACAATCATCAACTTATGCTGTCTGATGATTGTGTCAAATTTATCAGATGGACAATCAATAATTGGGGTAAGAAAGTAAATCTTTTACATACGAGGATTATTAAATAAGTTTCCAGACTTTTTTCGTATGGACACTTTTATTGATAGTACTCACATGAAATTCTAGTCCCCTTCGTAGTAAACTTCTCCGGCTGCAATGCACTTGTTGTATCGTTCCAACAACTTCTAGAAGGCCCCAAGGAAGTCCTCTTGTGCGAGCATGTCAATGACCTTCGTCACAACCTCTTTCATCTCCTCAGTTGCCTTATAACGACAGCCTCTGAGCTTAGGGAATAACCAAAAGTCACAGGGAGCAAGGTCTGGACAATAGGGGGTGCTGAGCAACTGTCTTGATGCCTATCTTGGTTAAATAGTCTGTGACAAGGATGGACTCGTGGACTGATGCATTGTCCTGGTGGAAATGCCACTGACCCGATTTGAAGAGTACTAGCCTCTTCCCACGGAATCTCTTCCTGAACTCCCTTATGACCTCAGCATTGTAAACTTAACCCAAACCCAAACCCTAAACCTTTGGCCAATCAACTCTGGTCTATTGACTTCCTTACTCCTCCCACACCTCTCATCATCCCTCACAGATTCCTTGTCTTCCTTGAATCTCTTATGCCACTCAAAAACTCATGCTCGATTCATGCAAGATGCTCCAAAAGCAGTCTGAAGCATTCCATACGTTTCTGTGGCATTTTTTCCAAGTTTAAAACAGAATTTTATTGCATATCGTTCTTCTAAAGTGTCCTCACGTCCAGATTACATTTTTGAAATTCACCAGCTGTGACAATCAGGCTTTAGCTGAAATCCTAAAAATTGGCCTGTCATCACATACGTTGTATAGCAATAACATAGTGAATTTTCAAGAGTCTACGACAATTTTAAATGCCTGAACAAAAAAGTCTGGAAACTTATTAAATGCACCACGTGTATATATATATATATATATATATATATATATATATTTATATATATATGTGTGTGTGTGTGTGTGTGTGTGTATCTTCACATATATATTCCCAATATATATATATTTATATATATATATATATGTATATATATATATATCATTATTCATGTTTAACGGAAAAACCGTCTTCAATCTGTAAAATCTTTTCAAAGATGAAAAAAAAATAGCATATCAAATAAAAAATACAGTAATAAAATTAGCAAATGCTCATGACAGGGAGTTTCACATTGTCGATAATGGGGAGAAGTCGTATTTACAAACCGTAAAAAGAACGATGAAATAATCACAAAGCTTTTTCCATGAGCAAAACTACTCGCATATAATACAAAACGACCTTAGTACATATGGGATAATAAAGAAAAGCCTGGGAAAAAGACAGAGTTTAAGAGTCCTCCGTTTGCTTGTGATAAGGTTTTGAGAAATCGAAGTTAATATTTACGTTGTAATTTAGTGCTTGACTGAGCCATATGACATTATACGTCAACAACCTAATAGTCATGTGACTCAAAAAGACTAAATATCAGTTCATTTGAATTTAAGACAATCATTTAGTTAATATTAGAATTGAATAGGTCCTGGAGGCAACACCGCACAAAGCACCAACTATACTGCCACCTACCTCCCATCACGAAAACTATCCAAGTTCGACGAACCATACATACAGGACACTGCTGGAGAAGCAGGGACGAGCTCATCACTGATGTACTCCTATGGACCCCCACATATGGCCGAGCAAAAGCTGGACGACCAGCTCGAACATATATACCACAGCTATGTGAGGATACGGGATGTAGCCCTCAAGACCTGCCAGAGGCTATGAACGATAGGGAGAAGTGGCGAGAGAGGGTCAGGGATACCCATGCTGGCAGCATGACATGATGATGATGATGATGATATCACCTGAAGACCGACAAGGAGATATTCTCAATCATGTGTTTTTATCTTATTTTATGATTATCTGATCTTGAAATCTTGCCGAATGTTCCGTGGCTATCGCCAAATTTCAGTATTCTCATTTATCTTTCAGAAGTATCGAGAATATTCATTTTCCTGCTTCTCATCTTGCAGATGAAATTAAGATATACGCTATCATTGTGTCATTACCTGTTAACAATAGCGACCAGGACCAGAAGGTTTGCAGAAAGAAGGTGAGGTAGCTTTGTAAGGACCCCCACAGAGTGCACACGCAGAAGCACACCAAGTTCACGTAGTCTATGAAGCTTGTGGAGGTCATGAATAAAGAAAATAATATCATGCAATCTCACTTCCTCCTAATGGGCTTCAAGGTCGACTCTACCAAGTACACAGAATGTTGAGCACGGCATCAACCCATGGAACAATAGCGCAACCAAGGGGATGCTGTGCTCCTTTCCAGATAGTTCCCGTGACGATAATTTTTGTGATCTTGTCACCTCAATGTGCAGTCTCCTAAAGCTCCGGAATTGAACCTCCCTGGATAACTAGGTATGGAGCTTCGTCAAGAGTATTACAAACCAACAGTCCCATGAAACCGATTACTCTTGAATACTATCATCTGTAAAGAGATGGCAAACATGAACAATAACTTCTTGATCTGGAAATACGATCTCTTATGAGGTCTCAGGACATCTGTCTTGAAGCTGAAAGCAATTATTTTGTTTTTTTTTTTTAATTTTTCAACATTCTTTTTAATAATCTGATATTTTCGAGAGAATATGTTTATTTTTATTTTTTGCTTAAACGTGCGGTCGATACTATAATGGCAGACAGGTATAAAATCCAAAATATATTATGAACACTAGAAGTCCATTCCTTGAAGTTTTACATGGAAAGCAAAATATTCTAAAAGAAATGTCGTTAATGAAGAATCTTTACAGCCTATTCTAAAGTCACGTAACAAGATGTTAGAATACATGACCCACACACGAAAAAAAATACCTAATATGGAGATGTTTGTTTAATAAAAAAAAGACCAATCTTATAAAAGAGCTGCCGATCGTGTCTGGAAGAAAAATGATGCGTCCAAGAATAACTTGAAAATAATTTGTTGAATGGGTTGCTTTGGTTTGGTTTTGGGTTTGGTTAGATTTGTGGCACGTCAACCATTGTAGGTTATTTAATGCCAGATCCTCTTTATACATATTGTTACGGTGCATAAATAATTATCCCAGGAAGAGAGTTCATCTTATGCGGATGTGACGTCGAGGGTAGTCTGGCACTTGACTCTCCGCAAAATAAGTCCAAGTCAAGACTCCTATTTTGGGCATACGGTAAACTGGCAAATAATGGGGGGTTAATTTGGGGCTAGTCTGATCTCCGACGCTGGTAAGGGCGTTTCCAATTCACTTTCACATACCCAACTAAGTCCTTCGTTTTCCTATCCACTCAGATAACGGAAAAAACGGACCTCAAGGTTAGAAAATATTAACTGTAGTCAAATTCCCAACATTCCTTTGTAATGTTTTAAGGTGAATAAGATATTTAGCAAGAATTAATGAAAGCGATACGAAGCAGAAACAGATATGTGCAAAAGACTGCGACTCGATAGATAAATAACACAACCAAAAGATTTCAACACAAGGGTGCATATAAAATATAACAAAGTTTTTATAGGCGACGACCAAAAAAGTAATGATAAGATTTAAGAAACAGTTCCTTTTTTCTTTTCTCTTTTCTTTTTAAAATACAGACTATATTTGGATAATCGACCACCTCTTCCCTCTCTCTGTCGCATACCACGTCATAATATATATAAAAATATATATGATTGGTAAGCACATTCAGTTGATACATTTTTAAACGAGCCTAAGCTCATTGTTTTGCACTCGATAAAATGAATTCAATTAATGCTCTGTAACAGTAACTATTCAACATCAGTCTTTTGTTTGCACATATTTCAGTTGGTATAAACAATATTTTTAAGTAAATAGTTTGTTGGTAATTTCATTTTTAAATGATTTAGAGAAATCTTGCACACTAGTATGGCTGTGGTTTCTTGATAGTTAAATGGTTTCAATTATTGCTATCAAACACTTATAATTCTATTCAATAATAATCATTTGTTTGCAGACTGTGAAATAGTTACAAGTATTGTTATTTAACACTATTTTTTCTATTGAACACCCTAAATACATATGCACTGCGTCAGATTGTTCCAACTATTGCTATGTAATATACAAATAATTCAATTTAGGGAAACAGTTAAAGTTTTATGCATTGCTATTTAACATTAATACTTCCACTTATTCATTTGCATTCAATTAAATGATTCCAAGTATTGCTAATCTGATTAGTTATTTGCTTTCTAAAGATTTCTATTTCTAATAAAAATGATCAAAACAGTTATGTTTCTAACAATTCAATTTGATATAAGTCATTTACTTGCACACAGTTTTCTTTAACTCGTAGATGAGTCCTTATTAGGTGTTAGCCATGTGGAATAGACTAATGGCAATGAATGGGGTACTTTACATTTCCCTAACCTCCAGGACTTGGACCTCACCAGATTCTTTAATGACATATCCAGGACAATCTTAGGAAGGTTCTTACCCTTCTTCGGAGATGCAGTTGATTGGGGTGAAGCAAATTGATATCTCAAAGAAGACACGTTAACAGGTCTCTTTTATATCATTTATCATCAGTCTAATTTCATAAATGATTCTCCTTATATAGACTGGTGTATAATATATATATATATATATATATACGTGTGGGTGTGCGTATGTGTGCGTGGTGTGTGTGTGTGTACATTTTTGGTTTGAGTGTCACGTGTACTAACATCTTATCACGTGAATATATCCCTCGTTATATAGACGATTATCTACTTATCTCGAATTTATATGAGGATTTTGTACACCACATGAAACTTCTACTAATGTACTTCTAGTGTTTATATATATATATATATATATATATATATATATATATATGTGTGTGTGTGTGTGTGTGTGTGTGTGTGTGTGTGTGTAATTTGCTTCGTTGATTAGATAAAAAGATTTTTTTCTGGTTAAATAATTTTAATTTCGACATTATCTTTACTGAACAATTTATTGCTTTGATCGAATCTCTTCTGCCATTTTGAACAAACTTTATCATTCCAGCCTAACTTGTTTGATTTTTTTTACTACAAAGAACTTCTATAGGTACGTTTCTCAGTCTTCCAGAAACGGAACATTTTTTTTCTGAAAAAAATCGGAATAAGTGTTTATCCAAATGTGTAATATCTTTTGAATACTGAGAATAAGTGAAAACCCTCCCAGCTAATCTGTAACAATGTTCGGCTTCGCCCCATCCTTCGAAAAGATAAAATAAACAAAATGAGATAAGAAGGAATCATGCGCTCGAATGTTATTCTATTGGGATATTACTCTCTTTCTCTTTACTAATTTCCAACGCTCTTTCGTCGATTGCAGCCTACAGTTAATATAAATGGGAATAGTACAATTGTTTAGTTCTCTGGATGAAGTTCATATTGAAGTAGTCCCTCCCCGTCTCACAACATATACTGCATCCTATACTGTTGATGAAGACCAGCCTTAGGTATGATTAGCGTTGTCTCACTACCTATTATATTCCAATGATTGATTGATCTTAACAGCATGTCAGACCGTCTAGTGATATTTTATGCCGAGAGGTTATGGAATCAGGTTCATTGTACTTTCATATTTACTTTATTTGTTTGGTTCTTTCTTAAGAGTTTTTTGTTTTGTTTTTCTTTGTTTGGTTGTTTGGTTGTTTGTTTGGTTGTTTTGAACGCAGTTCTATCGACAAAGAAATAATGTTAAAATTGATCTATTCATGGTGTGTAAAAATCTCTTCAGAAACAAAAACACAAAGTTAATATAAATAGTCAATGAAAGCAATTCTCTAACCTATTGGTATGAAACAAACTTAATTAGTTTTACATGCTGTAAAATCAGTCAACAATACGAAATAAGTTGAAATATAAAAATGATTTTAACATTTCTAATTTAATGAGGAGATAACACCGTCTTGATTAAAACTTTGTTTTATCTTGCTTAACGTAGAGACCAACGTCCTTTTTCTCTGTTCCTGACTATGCAGCAGAGATTCGGCTTGAGCAAAAGTATTTAGAAGAAGTGCTAGATCATCATCAATCGTTTTCGTGAGATATCGTCTTCTTGTCTTTTTCATTGGGAATAATGGAAGAAGATGATTTCATGCTAAAAGAAAGATGTAGTAATACATTGGTATTTATATAGTGCACATTAAACCTTTTTCTATTTGCATCCACCAAATTCCAAATGTCTAATATTGTTTCAGACTGCCGTCTCTGAAGTTCTGATATGTGCGACTCAATGTCAAAACCGATTTCCAATAGTTTTCCTTTGAAGATCACTCAAGACTGATTGACTGAAAAGCTAGCGCCATTTTCTAATGGCGACACTTAGTACACTCAGATCCACATTTTACAATTGTCTCACCCATGCAGTCAGTTTTTTTTTTTAATTTTTAACGTAATTTAAATCCAATTTCATTTATATTTTTAGATTCCCTATCCACGATTCTATTTCTGCTGTCTCTTTTGTGGTCCATTAAAGGGTTGAACATAATACTAAATACAACCTTGTTTGGTGAAGGGATTATAATACTCTGACTATATCCCTTGCAGAAAGGTATTACCTTTACCCCCACAAAAAGGGGCCCTGTTTATGACGCTAATTGTGGTACTCAATTTCTGTAGTTTAGATGAGTGTGGAATACACTTTAATTGCTATAACTGTCCAGTCCTTTCTTACGCCGATTTACAGTAATTGTTTGTGTCTCATCTTTATATCAAATTCATTTGTTTCTATATTATTTGTATTCGATAAAAATACTTGTCAAACGGCGTAACTAATAAGAGGACAATGTATGAAATAAGAAAATAAGGTTAAATCAAATCAAACTCTCCGATAATATTTTTGCTGCTATAATTTTTTTAGTGGGCACAAATACCGTAGGACAGACGTGTGTTTTCTGGAATTGTCAAAGCAAGCACCTTTTTTCTCAGACTCCAAACAAAATTTTTTGTAAATCGAATGAATAAAGATTCTCCTCCGTTTATATGAGCTAGACTTCCCATCTTTCTTTTATTAGATGCCCTCGTTTCCGGAAAACCTACAACAACAACCAATTAGAGATAAGTAAACATCTGGATAATTCCATACCATACAACCACGAACCAGAAACATATGCACTAAAGTACAGCAGGAAAAAAAAACGAAGAAATAAAAAAAAATAAAAAATAAAACAAATACAGATCTGCTTTCTGTAATATAGTACATGAATGAAATAAATTAAATGTAAAAAGTATTCTTTTTTTACACACAGGGACGCTATATATATATATATATATATATATATATATATATATGCATACATATATATATATATGTATGTATGTATTGCCAAGTTTTCTTCAATAGATAAATAAAGACATATTTTTATTGAAATAAAATAGGTTAGATTATTGAAAAGATTTCAGTTGCTAAATGTCCTATGAGTCTGGCGAAAATTTTTTTTTTGACCCATAAAAATACATGACATCAGACATTCATGTTACATCCGTTTTTGACACCAATTTCTTGCACATATCTTTTTATCCCCACCTCTTTCTTTATTTAGTCATAATTTTCTCTCCATTATGAGATGGCAGTCTGAAGAGGCTGGGACAAGCTGAAATAAATTTATAATAACCAAATTACAGTCTGTTGAGTTTTTTCTTGCAATTATATGAATTTGCTCTGTATGAAATTTATAAATTTATATATTAATCATTATACATTGAGCACTCCTGGAGATTTATAAGAATCATATTGTATATTCTCGATCTGAATCATTCTCAACCCACCTTCTTTGGACATCATGTATGTATATATATATATATATATATATATATATATATATATATATATATATATATTGTGACCTGGTCTAAATATTTATCCCCAAACGGGAGTTTATTTATTTATTTTTTTTATTTTTTTAATTTTAAAAAATATAACAAGGTTTTTAATACATGCAGACACACATATTTAACGTGTCGGCTATATCATCAGCGGATAATATCAAAATACAAATGTCTTTCTTCCTTATTCTTTTCTTTCTTCCTTCTTTAAATTGAGAGAGAGAGAGAGCATACAATGACAGTACTTAGGAAGGGTGTAGGGAGAAAACGGTTTTACGGTGTACTTAACTTTTCGACGACGGGTTTCTTCTGAGAGTATTTTCTCTTTTACAGGCAGTTATCTACTTGTACAAGAGCTCTATTTCGCTTATTCACCCGGAGCTTTGGCCACAGTGTCCACACATCTTGTCACCCCAACTGCTGTCCTAAAACTCCGACTCTGCTTCTTCGCCCGGAGTTTGACATGAGATTCGCCTGTCCGTTCACGGCGACCTCTGTCTTCAAAACTGATATTCTTTATTCCTATTTACTCTGACGAAAAGGGTGCTACTTCCACTTTAGGGTTCTGGCCAATCATTTAGGCTCTTTCTTCTTCCTTCAACCTGTCAGGCGATTCGTTCGGACTACTATATGTCCCAATACCCCCTTTGTTATCCGTCCAGTCACAGAATGCAAACATCTGTTGGCTTTCATACTGACCCGGATTTGTTTCTTCGGTCGCGAGGAATTGACCTACAGTCCCCACTCCTCTTTTAACGGTCAGTCTTTGGCGGCCTGTTAATTCAAACACGGAGGGGTAGGGGAAATTTCTTATTTCTCTTCTCTCAGTGATAGGCCACGTGACAATATATATATATATATATATATATATATATATATATATATATATACCATCATAGAACTGATCGGAAAAAAACCATCGGAAATATTACGGAGATAATTGAAACACACTCACGGAAAAAGATAAAACCTTCCAGACACTGACCCCAAATGGATTTAACATCACTAACTGATTGGCGCTGTTTTGAAATAGGATAAGCAGATTGGATGTAAGACATAAACATCTAAATAAACTAATAAACAAACCTAGTGGTTACAGCTAATTTGAAACATCCCCACCCATGCTTAATGTATTCCTCCCAAATAAAGAACTGATTGATAGGAGACCTTGACGGCAAATATATAAGCCTAAGTTGAACAATCTTGGAGAGTGAACATTTATTTTCCTTTAACACAAGGGTTTTGCTACGTATCCAGTTTATTTTTAGTCAATCACCTTTTTTTTTTTAAATCATTCTGAAAAAAAATGTTTGTCTTGAAAAGTTTGTTTCTGCTGATGACTTAAGTTCGAAACTTGTTGACCATTAAAAATGTTGCTTGGTTGGTGGGTTTTTTATGGCCTATCATTTAACGCCACACTAAGTCAGTTTAATAAGGGTTTCAAACAATTCAGTTTAGTATAGTGACAGTTTTTTGTTTATACACAGTTAAATGTAAAAATAGTTCTATTTAAACAAATCAGATTAGCATAAGTACGTAGTTTATTGGTCTTATAAGTAGATTGCTCGACAATGGTTTGGGAGACCGGGATTCATACCAAGGATTCATATCAAAGATTCAAAAATTGGTACTAGCTGCCGCCTTGCTTAATAGTCAGCATTATAAGGTGATAATCAATAGTAAATTAGAGCAACTAAGAGAATGGAGTGGCGCCGTCGGTGTGACAGCTATTGAAAAGGGAGCCTTCAGGTCACTCTCGACTAAGGTCCCTAACTTTACTTACGTTTGCAAATTCACTTAAACTAATACAAACACGCATTAATACGCAACTATAACCCACACACGTATACATACACACAAACACACACGCTTACACACTTACAACCACACATAAAAAATTAATACAAAACGATAACGGTTTTTGACTATATTTTTTCGATTTTCGATTCATTTCATTTTCTTAACTGGCAGATGATTTTTGTTTTACAAAAAAATTCATGAAACCCAGCGGTCGCAGTCTAAATTCCATGAATTGAATATATATATCTAATATATCTATATAATATAATATATATATATATACATATATTGCATATTTCGTGGTGAATCATTAATTTTTACTTCTTATAATTTAGCTATGCCTATTGCCAATCATAAACTGAATAACCATACGTGATTTACATACATAGCAGTTTCAAGTTACTTGGTCAGATTGGTACGTTGCATTTCTATGAGTTGTCCTGTAAAGCGCACCTAACTGGCCATGATCCAATCTGTCCGTTCTATGGCCAGTGAACTGACATTCACCCCAATACACCAAGCAACCAAGCTGTCACATGATCAACCAACCGGTCAGGCAGGTGGGCTGCTCAGCTGAATAGAAACAACAGGAATTAGATTCATTCATTAGCGTATGCGCATTGTGAAACTACATTTAATGTATTTTTAGCTCTATGGATACCACCACAAAACGAATAAAAAGTGTTTGATGTGTTGTTATTGATCTCATGGTGTGTGTCTTTTAAACGTTACGTTGGCTTCTCTTTCAGTGTTGTCTAAATAAAGGTTTTTCAAAACATATATCAAATATAGCTATCAAATTTGTCATTTGATATATTTTTTGTGGGTATCAAGAGGGTTTAATTGACAAGTCTGTAAGTTTGAGAACTGTCACTAAAATATGAGAAATGGTTCTGAGAAGTAAAGACCTTATTTGTATTTTTAAGATTGTGAACACATTTCAGTCATTTTATTATGCAGTCTTCATCTGAGGGTTAATCTGGGAATAACTACGTGGGCAGGGTTGAACCACTGGCTGAGGCTGTAGGTGATTTCATCTGAGTATAATTTAGAATGGGTATTGTATTTAACCAACAGATAGGATCCTATCAGATACTATAACTATGAGTCGGGGTGGATCTCTCTCTCTCTCTCTCTCTCTCTCTCTCTCTCTCTCTCTCTCTCCAGATCCCCAGAATAGGAGCCTCAGCACAAAATGCAGTTTAGCAACATAACCAGGTTACCATCAGTTTTTTGGGGGGTGGGGGGTTCTCTGATAAGGATATAGTCAGGGTATTGAAACCTCACCTAAAAAGCTGTATTTAGTATTATGTACAATCATTTGACAAGTAACAATTGAAAAAGCATTGCTAATAGGGAATTTATAATATAAAAGTGAAACTAAATTTACATTACGTTCAGAAAATAATAAATCTGAATGCTAGGCTGAGAGAACGGTAACATATGGATCTGTGGGTAGACGGCATCGCAATTTTCTAATAGAATTTTAAATGGCAGTAGCTTTTCTTTCAATCATTGACTATTGTCTTGAGTGATCTTCAAAGGAAAACTATTGGACATCGACTTTGACATCGAGTGGCATCTATCACTGTTTCAGACTCAGCAGTCTGAAATAATGTTGGATATTTGAAATTTCGTGAATGCACATAGAAAAACTCTTCTTTTAGTGGGACTATCCAAAGTGATCTATATAAGCGACTACGTAATACAACGCTAACTTGAATAAAACTGATTAATTGATTGATCAGTTTTAACGACATATCAACCCATCTTGGGTTAAAAGGGGTGTTCTACAAATGACTTTAAACAACGTCTGCTTGCGATGCTCCAGTTCTTGAGCCATTACTCCCAAGACCACTGACCCAGTGTGGTCGTACCTGTAAGTGTCTCATTTTTAGGTCAAATATATCTGTCGGTAGATGATTTCTATTAGAAAGGATACTTGAGATCATATAACTAAAACTAGAAAAAAGCTACGTAAAAATATTGATAAAATGTATAATTTGGACCGTTCTTTAACTTCTCGGAATAAAATAAAACTTGACGAGTTGACATGCCGTTTAAATCAATTAATCTTTCAATTAATCAATCTTTATATTGAGAGAGGATTTTTTCTTAAAAATAACTTGAAAACTCAAAGTATGCCTTGTTAAATCAGAATCACATACGTACGTAGAATCATATTTTCATTTTTATTTCCTATGTCTATTCAAGCATATCACTATATATGTAAGTAAACCTTTTTGGTATAAACATGCAAGATGAAAAAAGTTCTATAATGGATATTAATTCGAGTTGAC
Source organism: Sepioteuthis lessoniana (assembly GCA_963585895.1). NCBI lineage: Eukaryota > Metazoa > Mollusca > Cephalopoda > Myopsida > Loliginidae > Sepioteuthis > Sepioteuthis lessoniana. Next base: position 10,161,494 of record OY757928.1, on the reverse strand, counting down.
CATTGGCCTCAAGCCATTCCACACCGACAATCACATCTCCATAGTAATGCAACTGTATGAACTGATGCCAATAGTAAGCAGCAGACATCTCCGATTTTCTAAAATTCTTCAGTTATTTGTCGTCTCGTTCCACAGGAGACATTTTAACGCAGACGCGTGGCGGGTCTCATCCAAACAGCTGAAGAGTGGACCGAACCAACTGTCTGGATAAGAGCCAGTGAGAACATCCATAGCACTGATATATGAACTAAAGCTGGCATGGCTCCAGATCAACCCACAGGTGATACCCCTACTTACAGGCCGGTAATAGGATAATAATGTAGGTGTTCAGTTGAACGCCTGGTCCCAAGCCAATGATATATATAAAGATGTCTATGTGATGAGATCTGGGCCTGAGGCTAGATGTCTTGCTTCTACTTTGTGCAGAGAGTTGTTGATAAGTAGCTTGAATAATATCAGCCAATGTGTAATCTTAATAACAGTGTTCAGACGTTAACGTGAGGATTTGGAATTTCAAACAAAACAAAACTTTACCGGAAACCGTGTAATTTTCAAACTCTTTACTTATCTGTGCTGACCCATGCCATTGACAATATACGAATGAGATCAGGCGTACTGGAATATTTCCTAATTAAGAGTGTCTTGCTTCGATTCTTCCCCTACATTATAATTTATAATTCATAATTCATCGATGTTTTGTGGTAGAATATATATATAGATATATATATATATATATATATATACACTACCAGTCAAAACTATTTGGCAAACCTCAATTTTTTTTTCATCCTAAAAGAATGAAAAGAAAGCTGAAAATTTGTGAAGCTCTGAGAGCGGCCAAAGGGGTCATCTTGATGAATCCAAAGTTTAAGAAGGTTTTTTGTGTTTTTTGCTTTAATTTGTATCGATGTATCTCTGGAAGACTTGTATTAGTTCGATAAATAAAATTATTGTGGTGTTTAACTTGTTTCATTAAAAATAACATTTTAGGAAGAGAAATAAACATTTTTGAGGGTGGCCAAATACTTTTGAGTAGTATATATATATATATAGTGATTGAAAAAGAAACTCCCTATTTTGAAATACTTAAAATAGTAAAAATTTGAGGAAATAGATTATAAGAATTTTAAAATAGGGACTTATTTTTTAATCATCCTATATATACTTGGATGGACTGAAAAGTTCATAGGTTGAAAACTTCATATGATGACGTCATATCTGTGGTTGATAACTTCTTTGACCAATATGATTCAAGTACAGCAACACCGATTGACGAAGTGTGTTGACCGTAAGGGAGACTATTGAAAAATAAATCTCATTTGTTCACATTCTATGATAGTATTTGCCCAGTTGGCCGGGGCTGTAGCATACATCGAGAGCATTTCTGCAGAGGGCTATGACCCCAACCAACATGTATCCTATTAGACACTGAATAATCTGATGGTGAGGTTTCAATAATGCTGGAGCTTAGGGGAATGCAGAGCACCTTTTCACAACCATCGATTCTAGGTCCACTCTGGCCTGGAGTAGTAACACCTGATAGGGTCTTATCTATGGGCCAAATACAACTAAACTACGTACTTATATAAAACTGAATTGCTTGAGATAGAACTGTTTTGACATTTAACTGTGTATGGACAAAACTATACAAAACTGAGTAGTTTGTATTAGAACTGATTGACTAAACTGAATAGCTACAATTAGAAATGTTTTTGACAATTAAATTGTGTACTTACATTTAAACTGCGTCTTTATGCAAACTGAATTGTTTTAAATGGAACTGTTTCTGTAAGCTAAACTGAATTGTTTGAAATAAAACGGTTTTAGACATTGAAACTGTACTTACGCTAACTTGAGTTGTTTGAGATAGAACTATTTTGATGTTTAACGGTGTGTAAACAAAATGTATACTTATACTAAACTGAATTGTTTGAATTAGAATTATTTGACTAAATTGAATAGCTTAAAATAGAAATGTTCTTAACAATTAAAGGTCTACTCATGCTAAACTGAATTATTTTAAATAGAGCTGATTATTTATATAAAAATGTATCTGGCATTAAATAACCTACAAATGTTGATATGCCATAAAACACCAAGCAACCACCCTACCAACCAACCAATCCATGACAGTTTATTGGTCAGCTTATGAAATTTTCAGCCAACCCTTATATATATATATATATATATATATATATGTGAAACAAAACTCAATTCATGTATTGGACACATTAACTCTACCGAATTTATCTATTTTTTGCCTCGAGTAGTTACCTTATCAAAGTCTGTCTGACTATTTACGCATAACTGGAGGGAGTGTTGATTTATGCCTTTTTCAAGTGCATTAGCGCATAGTGGAAAACTAAAAGCTTCGTCCAGGATTTGAAATGGAGTCTCCGATTCCATTTTCTACGACGATAAACCCTACAATAAATACTCTTCCATTTATCTAATACCGGCGCCATTCGTGTAAACATCTGCAAAGATATCACAAAAGACTACAACACCCCGACAAAAATGTAAAAAATAGTTTATAATACAAAAATCCAATGTAGCACAAAGTTTTAAAAAACTCTTGTGTACTTGAAGCAATGAAAATGGACATCGTACACTGAGCAAAATCACTTTTAATTTTGAAGTGGATAGACTAAAATACCTATGACACAGCATTGGGGAATTCTTAGCCACTTGATTCTGAGCTGCTATCTCTACACATTCTAACCAGTACCAATGGAAAAACGTTCTCACGTTGAGCAAACCCATTGAAAGAATTCCTTGAATACAAAAGTAATTACGAACTCCCGAACACAGGAATGGACACGTTCTCAATAAGGACAAGTGCTCATTGATGGACTCACCAGTTGAGACTTTGGCCAATTTGAAACATCTTTTAACCACCTATGAATCATCTCGCTGGTCAATAAAAATTGAGAAATTACAAGTTAAATACCAAATCATTGTCTATCATTTCAACAAAATATGCATATATTTAATATATATACGAGTTGCATACGATAAGGTTCCAGACATTTTCGTATGGACACTTTTATTGATAGTACACACATGAAACTCTAGTTCCCTTCGAAGTAATCTCCTCCGGCTGCAATGCACTTGTTGTACCATTCCAAAAACTTCTGGAAGGCCCCATTGAAGTCCTCTTGTGTGAGCCTGTCAATGACCTTCGTCACAGCCTCTTTGTTGAGGAGATCGTGTGATGAAGGTCACACCATCTCCTCAATTGTCTCATAACGACAACCTGTGAGCTTAGGGAATAGCCAAAAGTCACAGGGAGCAAAGTCTGGATTATAGAGAGGGTGAGGATTTGTCTTGATGTCCATCTTGTTCAAATAGTCTGTGACAATGATGGAGTTGTCGACTGGTGCATTGTCCTGGCAGAAATGCCACTGATCCGATTTGAAGAATGATGGCCTCTTCCATAGGAATCTCTTCCTGAACTCCCTTAAAACCTCAACATAGTAACCCTAACCCTAACCCATTGGCCAATCAACTCTGGTGTATTGACTTCCTTACTCCTCCCACTCCTCTCATCATCCCTCAGAGACTCCCTGCCTTCCTTGAATCTCTTATGCCACTCAAAAACTCATGCTCGATTCATGCAAGATGCTCCAAAAGCAGTCTGAAGCATTCCATACGTTTCTGTGGCATTTTTTCCAATTTTATTGCATATAATTATTCTAAAGTGTCAGATAGCATTTTTGATGTATGTGTGTGTGTGTGTGTGTGTGTGTGTGTGTGTGTAGAAAAATTTAAAAAAAGAGAGTTTTCCAAAAGTGATGAATTTATAAGAAGGAAAGTCGACGTTAAAACCCTTTAGTTTTAATGAACATTCGTCAGGACATTAAAATGTTAGAACAAGTGTTGATAGAACAATGATAGATGTATAACATTCTCCAGGCCCAGGTCACTTGGCTACCAAAGACAAGTCAACGGCTTGCTTTAACAGAAGCTGGGTGGAAAAATCTCATAGGTCAATTGTCGGGATCAAATAGTTCAGTCAAGAAACAACTGACTAATCACCAAATCATCGAAAGGGTACGTACATAAAACCTCAAGGAAACACAATTGTTCATAGATTTCTTCAAAGCATTTGATTCTATACACAGAAGGAAGACCGATCAAATGCAACTCGCATATGTTCTCCCCAAATAAACTGTTTCAGCTATAATGACACAATAGCACAAAACCAATGCGTCTCTCACCCTATGGCGACTCTGAATTCCTCGACATAGTTACCGAAGTTTTTAAAGGAGATATATTAACATAATGAATATTTATCATATTTAGCTAACCCCTCGGCTCGGGCAGGATATGGCACAAGGTCGATTTTTAAGCGGAGTTTAACAGATTTTAATTCAGAGTTTTCCTTCTCCTAGACTAGTTGCCTCACCAAGGCTGAAGAACCTAGTCTGCCCTACTATTTACCTATAGCTGGAGGGAGAATAATTGGATTCATATCTTTCCCAAGGTTATTAGTGCTATGTGAAATGCAATTAGTCTCGTCCAGGATTTGAACTCGTGTCGCTGTGTCCATTTCCTACGACGATAACCATTATACCTCGGGCACCTCCTAACATAATGAAAATTTATAATCTGCTAAGACTGCATACTTCAAACGTCGATAGGTCAATTAAATAGTATTGCAGTAAAAAAGGGAGAAGCAGACGATACTCTGAATAGCTATAACAGATGCTGACAACGTCAATGATCTAGCGCTTCTCGCAAATGCACTTGTCCAAGTTAAACCTTTATTGCATAGCCTTGACCAAGAAGCAGGAGGTATTGACCTCTACTTGAATGAAAACAATGTGTTTTATCCGAAAAGATGCCATGTCCATTTAAAGTAGCAGGCATCTAAAACTAGTTGACAAGTTATTTTCCTCATCGGCAATTAAACCTCTCCTTGACGTGTTGTCAACATAAGCTTTGCAAAGGCGTAGACTGCTGTCGGCAAGTTATCGATCGTATAGAAATATGATCTCTACGATGAAATAAAAAGAGATGTCTTCCAAGCTGTGGCCATGTTCGTTCAAAAGTACCTATGCACCACATGAATGTTAATAAAAAGCATAGAGAAAAAGCTAGATGGGAACTACACGAGGATGTTAGGTGCTGTTTTGATAAAATCCAGCAAGCAACGACCAACAAACCAGCAGGGGAACAGCCTCTTACCTACCATCTCAAAATCCAATCAGGTAATACAAACAAGACATGCGAAAAACTGCTGATAAAGCAAGAACTAATTCAGTATTGACGTTTTTCTATAGACTCCTACACATGTACGCTCCCGCGTCAGCCGACAAAAAAGAAAGATAAGCTTTGTGCGGGCAGAATATACAGTCTGGAAGACCAGCCGGTAGGGATAGTTAATATAGATTAATCGAGAGAGATATTGATCGAGAGTGAGAGAGAGAGAGAGTCGGGGAAATCCGTGCTGTTGGTGGCCAAGTCTGACTGCAGCACTGCAGAAGGGTAACTCTTTCAATAAGTATCCTGGATATGACATTAAACAATCTGATGGTGAGGCTCCAATAATCCTGGAGCTTTTGAGAATAGGAAGTACCTTTCTATTATCATCGCTCCCAGGTCCACTCTGGCCCGGAGAGGTAGCACCTGATAGGATCCTATCTACGGGTTAAACAGAATAGTTTCAAATAGAACTGGTTTTATATTTAATTTTGTGTAAACAAAAAAAAAACTAATTTTGCTGAACTAGATTTTTTGAAATACAGCTTATTCGCAGTTTCTTCCAAGCAGCGGTCGTGTCGATACCCCTATATGGATACACTACATGGACGCTATGTAAACGCATGGAAAAAAAGCTTGACGGCAACTGCACAAGAATACTGCGAGCAATATTGAACAAGTCCTGGAGGAAGCACTCCACAAAACAGCAGCTGCACAGATATCTACCACCCGTCTTGAAAACTACCAAAATTAGAGGATCCAGACATGCGGGACACTGCTAGAGAAGTAGGGACGAGCTCATAAGTGATGTACCCCAGTGAACCCCTTCACATGGACGAGCAAAGGCAGGATGACCTGCTTGAACCTGTATATAGCAGCTCTGTTCCGATACGGAATATAGCCCTAAAGTCCTGTCGGTAGCAATGGATCATAGGGAGGGGTGGCTAGAGAGGGTCATGGATATCCGTGCTGATTGTGCAACATGGTGATGATGGTGATAGATTTGTCATTAAAGAATTTACAGTGGTTGATATGCCATAAAACCTAACCAAACTAGAGCAAACCGTGCTGTCAGCTTGACTTGATAATGACACATACACACACACACACACACACATATATATATATATGTATAAATGAAACGCAGTTTCTTCCAGGCAGCTGTCGTATCGATACTGCTTCATGGATGCTCTACATGGACGCTAACAAAACGGCTGGAGAAGAAGCTAGACGGCAATTACACAAGAATGCTGCGAGGATTATTGAACAAGTCCTGGCGGCAACACCACACAAGACACCAACTATATGCCCACCTCCCTCCCATCACGAAAACTATCCCAGTTAGACGAACCAGACATACAGGACACTGCTGGAGAACCAGGGACGAGCTTATAAGTGATGTACTCCAATGGACCCCCACATATGGCCGGGCAAAAGCAGGACGACCAGCACGAACATACATTCAGCAGCTATGTGATGATACGGGATGTAGCCCTGAAGACCTTCCAGAGGCGATGAACGATAGGGAAAAGTGGCGAGAGAGGGTCAGGGATATCCGTGCTAGTGGCACAACATGTTGATGAAGATAGATAGATAGAGAGATAGATAAAGACACGCAAAAATGAAAATACAAGGAGTATTTATTCGGGGTTATTTTTTTATTCTTCTCAACTAGTTTTGGCCGGACGTCATCGTCAGGAGAAAATATTTTGCGAAGTAATGATTTTTTGATGTTTATAGAATAGTTTTAAAAAACAGTTACAATTCTATGATAGAAACAATAAAAAAGAAATGCTGATATAGCAAATGGATTTGTTGAAAATGAAAATGAAAATAATTTGTTTTATCCATGTATAATCAACTGAGCCTCAAATATGAGATCTCCATCTGAAAAGTATATGTTCACTAAAATAGGGGTGTTTCAAATTAACCATTACTGCTTTGTTTATCTAAGTGTCTTTATGTCACCTCTTATCTACCCATCCAATTTAAAGGCAGCACCATTCAAGACTATTTAGGGTCTGTGTTTTGAGACATTTTCTCTATTCAACTTCATGTTTCCATAATCATCGTTGACGACCGATGTCGAGGGCGCCAAAAAAGCTTCCTTTTCAATTAGCTACTATACCAAGGTATAGGGGAAGGCGGTCTTCCTTCCCCTTGATGGCTCCACATTATCCTTGATCCATACCTTGTAATGCTAAGTGTTAAGTACCATTTTTGAGCCTTTGGAATTACTTGAACTGGGATTGAACCCTGGTCACCCCGACCATAGGCAAACACTCTACCCACATGACGAATGGGCCGACCTTTATGATCGAATTGTTAATTTCACTGTTGAAAGCCCCAAGTAATTGTCATTCATTTTTGTGTGCTCTTCTTGCTTAAATAAATCTATTAATCCCGTTAGAATGATGACAAAGCATTTATTTATTATACTGCCATCTGCCTTTCATCTCACTAACCATCCCTGTAAAATGAACAAAACATGAGAGGTACCGCTGGAAAAATGCGACAGTCTCTCATGTAACCCTAAACAGGATCATGCTTCAGTTGGCCGGCCAAGAAAAACTTGCCTTAGCTCTGTGCAGTCTAGAGGACCTACCAGGAGCATGGATGAGAGTGATGGATGTCGAGAGAGAGAGAGAGAGAGAGGGTGGGGGACAGAGAGGAGGAAATCCGGCACAATTTGATTATGATGTTGAAACGAAAATATAGATGTAGACGCAAAATTGATTTAATAAAAACATTAGTCCACCGTACACTGATGAACTGCTCCTAGTCCAATCTCGCCAATGAACCCGACTAATTGTCAAAATAACATTATAAAAGAATTGATATCTAGAGGATATAATCACTACTACCGTGAGATATGATGTATGCAATTCTCCTCGAAACAAAAATTTAGACCAGGGGAATATCCTGTCTATCTTGAATAACCCTGGATAGAATATGTCTCTATTCAGCTTCTTGAACAAATATGAAGATCAGTCAACCATTGCTTTATTTCGGTTAAATTACGTGTCATCCTTAAATCCCATTTGCCATTCCATCCAAATCTCAAAGACAGTCAGATAATTTTCCAAAAACGCTTCCGTATTTACAAATTCTTATACAAATGTGATGTTTGCTAGAATGGGCGCTAAACACAGATATCAGAATAACTAGCGCATTCCTTCTCATATTCGCACAAATTCCTCGAAACTCTCTCTAGTGTCGGCCAAACAAAATCCACCTTTCTCTATTGTTCTTCATTTATTGGATAATCCGAGTTGCACAGCCGCATATAACCCGTCTATGTTTTTCATCCTTGAGTCTTCCAGCAATGAACTATTTTTGTCGATCAAAGAGGCCTTTTTAATTACCAAACTCCTGCCAGAACTCAGAATACAGAAACAATTCTATATACAGATTCTCATTAGCTATCTTTTTGAGCCAAGGGAAGTTAATATCACCCACGCAAACTCTCTAGGTTTACGGTATTTTTCTTTCCCTTCTTGCTTTTTTGTCAGTCACTACCCAAAAATTGATTTCCTCACATGTATTGCGGACATGCATTACTCTGAAGAGATGTAATCGAAATAAAGATTCCCTTTTAAAGAATTTTGAAATATTTTAATCATTTTTAAAATATGTCATTCATTTTAAACATGAGTACGCTTTTAAAACATGAGTACACTATTAAAAGCATAATGTATATGATAGACTCTTCCGGTGACCTTGATGTACGAGGGCCCAGCAGTTTAGCTAAAGATGTGAACTAGACTACGTACACAACTTCCGCAGGGAAGCCACAATTTTGTAATAAACTGGGAGGATAATGATGGTATACCAATGTTCAAAAGATTTTTCCTCAGGTTCTTAATTGACAGTTTTTCTTCCACTGGTTGCCTTACCAGAGCTAAAGAGCCTAGTCTGACTAATTTGGCCCATAACTAAGGAAGGAGAGAGAGAGAGAGAGAAATTCAATCCTTTTCCACAGATATAGTTACCAACGTGAAACAAAGATAATCTTATCCAATATTTGAACTTGGTTCGTCAACTTCATTATCTAAAACAATAATCGTTCGCTATACGCTTCTGACAAAATAGTCTCTTAGAATATTCAAATGTTCGGTTAAAAGAATTTTGTCTGTATTTGCCATGTATATAATCATGAATGTGTTCATTTTATATCAAAAACTGCTCTGATAGTCTGGGAAATTTCATATTTCAATATCGATTTCAGGTTTTCTTAAACATTCTTCTTTCCCTGAATATGTTATGTATATTCTATCACAGACAAACATTATCTACGTAAGAAAATTTATAGTTACTCAGATTTAATTCGGGGTTCTTCATGACGTTGTTGTTTATGTGCTGGACTTTGGTCTCATGATTAAGTTCACTTTTTGACTAATTCTCTTTGAAAAGGCATGAAACCCTTCCTTCCTGTGTAATGGGTGTAATACTACCACTACTGTTTTTCTAAAAGGATTGCTTTTGGCATAGAAATAACCGACTAGTACTGGTATTACATTAAATAAAGAAATCGTAACCGATATCATCTAGAAAGCATCCAGTGTCCGCACGGAGATGATAAACATAAGTTTTTATTTGCCAGCTTATAGCAAAACGACTCTGTCCAGCAGTGCATAAGAGAACGTTCTTGATGAATTTGCCCTTGCTTTTCCATTACATAGCATGTCTTTCTCGTCGTAGTAGGATGGCTTGTGAGATGGGAGTTAAATGGCCATACAAATGTTTCGTAGTGTGCTGCTATCAAAATTTATTCACATGACCAATCTAGTGTATTTCCCATTTATTTTTACAGCAAGCGTTTCGTTTGCGTCCAATTAGTGCAACTATATAACAGTACTTACACGGCTATCGCTTAGAAGAATTTCTGTTTTATTTTATCCGAAAAATCAAATCTCCATGTGGTTATCCATCTGTAAATAGCAGTCGACACTTTACCTACACGTATTGTAACATCACTTTCAGTAGATGAGATATTGCTCTCGATATATACGAATTACTAATTTAACAGTCTTGTCATATAATGAGGACAGGGTTCAATCTTGATTATATCGCATGATTTTGATTTTATCTGCGTTCACGTAAATACCCATGACTCTCGCTGTTTGCTTTATGCTGTATAACAGAAATTCGGTTTGAGCAGGTGAATTCGCAAAAAAAATGTTAGATGATATACGCAGTCTGCCCCATTAAGAGGGTCATCATTGCTTCTGGTCATTTTTACTATGAAACCATTTTCTTTCGTTAAAACTATCGAAATTCGTGGGACGTTACGTATTCCGAACGTCAATATATATATATATATATATATGTGTGTATGTGTGTGTGTGTGTATGTGTGTGTGTATGTGTGTGTGTGTATGTGTGTGTGTATGTGTGTGTGTGTATGTGTGTGTGTGTGTGTGTATGTGTGTATGTGTGTGTGTGTATGTGTGTGTATATGTGTGTGTGTATGTGTGTGTGTGTGTATGTGTGTGTGTGTGTATGTGTGTGTGTGTGTGTATGTGTATGTGTGTGTGTGTATGTGTGTGTGTGTATGTGTGTGTGTGTGTGTGTGTGTATGATACTATGAAAAAGTCAAGCCATCATGCTATATGAATATTCATATTGTTCAATATTATTGTGTATAAAATAGACATTATATTTATTCTGATGCATTTCATATGTAGATGTATATGCCATTTGCAAGGTTATGCGTGATTTGTTAATCGTTTAGTGCTGTGAAATGAAACGTAATTAAGAAAATAAATGATAAATAATAAAACGAAACCACACAGACAAAGGAAACTCTTTGATGACTGAAATAGAAAATCTACTACATTTATCTCTAATGTTGAAGTTGCCATAAAAATAAACACAAAGTAAAGAAACTTTATTATTGTCATGATCATCACAATCGTCATCATGTCGTACAAAACTTTATCAGAAGTAATGATACGGTATATTTGTTGGATTACTTCACAGCATATCAAGTCATTATAGTTTATTTCATGTCGAAATTTGATTCCCTCGTAAATGAAAGTCAGCGGGGTTGAGATAAAGAGATGATAACGAGTTTATATAAGAAAAAAGAAAAAAAAAACGAAAAAAGTCAGACAATTGGTCACCGAAAAAATGCCATTCACTTTGTTATTCAACCTTCCCCTGGACCGGTCTCTGAAACAGGGTGATAATACGAAATAGTTTCGAGTGGGTGAAGGTATTGCTAAATAGTAGCTAGCATATAAAAGGGGTGGGACATTTTTGCTTGCCCCGAAATTTGTTTTTTGCTGCTTTACCGAATTCTGCAACTCCATCGACTGACGCCTTCTTGCACCGATCGTGAGAGTTCTCGGTCTTCACCCTTTGTTGAGCAAAGCACCATGTTCCCTGTTAGTAGAGTAGATAATAGCCACCTCATAACAAGATTTTAAGGTTCCATTACAATCATTTTTAAACGTCTTCTTTTTATTTGTCTATAATAATTATTTGTTTCTCCGCCTAGTGACTGGAATCTAACAATATCCGGCAACATGAATAGCTTCTCGTCGAACATGACGTTCCGTTTGACTCGATTTTAATGATGTGAGTTAAGTGAGTGCTGAAGTGATCTACACAGCATTCCGTCACTTCTGTACATGTTTCCCTTTTTTCTTTGAAGATTTAGATTTCGATATATATGTACTAGTTTGACAATTCGGTTGAACCAAAATTATTCGTCCAAATTATTATTTCACTATTTTGAGAGTTTTTCACACTAGCATTAGATGATGGTTTCTTACAGGAGTTTAAATGACAGCAAGTCTCTTTCAGTCTCTAAGAATGTTCCCTATTCTGGCCGATCTCAATAATGCAGTAGTCTGATTGGTCTTTTCTGGTCCTCTTATTTACAAGTCAAGGGGATTCTTTACCAACGCTTTAAGGAATTTTTTGATGTACCAACTACAATCTGTATCACCCTCACTTTCAGGTTCAAGATTATTATCATTATTAACAGTGTTATTATTATCATTATTATTACTATTGTAATCATTATTAATGTTACTCTTTTGAGAGTTTTTTTCACAAGAGTATGAGCAAATGGTTTCTCCAGGACTCGTCTCAGTATTCTAGGCGATCTTAATAATACTGTAGTTTGGATGGTCTCCACTAGCCCTTGATGACCGTTTCAAGTGCTCCAACTACATCTGGTATCACTGACACTTCCATGTTTTACTGCATTTTCAGCTCTCTAGCAAGATCCTATCATTTTTCTATCTTTTTGCTTTCTTTCATTTTCATTAAATGGTCGACTGAAAAGAAAAATTCACGAGATGACGAGTTCCTTATCTTTCTTGTTAATTATTAATATTATTATCATTATTGTTGTTGTTGCTAATTTTCCTTCATTAAATGTTGTTTTTATACAGCTGATATCTGATTACCATCACTGGGGAACAAATAAAAAATCAAAGCCAATCTTATCATTTTTATGTCTCGCGTGATTCGTGCAGACTTAGATCATTCTCGAATTACTTGTCCGTAAAATCTTGACAGCAATGAACACACACACACACACACACACACATATATATATATATATATATATATATATATATATATATATATATATATATTGTTTTTGTGGGGAAGATCTCATTGACCCACTTCTGATCAAGACCCATACGTTCGTGTTCCTAAATATATTCAGCTTTTCGAGCAGAGTCTTGGTAATTTTCCAATTTTCCTGTTTTCTTTATTGTTCATTAGAATGGGTTACCTATTAGTTCATATGTTAATGCTTGTCCTGTAAGGATTGTGTAGCAGTAAAAAATCTTAAACCATTAGCTCCTCTTATCACCCTTACCAACACACTATTTTAGGAGGTGCACGTGGTGTAGTCGTTATCGCCGTAGGAAATGAACACGGCGATACGAGATCAAATCCTGGACGTGACTGATTGCATTTCACATAGCACTAATCCCCTTGGGAAAGGTATGAATCCAATAATTCTCCCTCCAGCTATGGGTAAATAGTAGGACAGACTAGGTTCTTCATCCTTGGTTAGGCAACTAGTCTAGGAGAAGGAAAACTCTGAATTCAAACCTGTTAAACTCCGCTTAGAAATTGACCTTGTGTCATATCCTTCCCGAGCGGAGGGGTTGGTAAATAGTACCAACTCACTATTTTTTTTTGTCCTTCTACTTCTTTTATAAATGCTTCAGAGTAGGACATGAGATTTACACAAAGTCTAAGGAATTAGTGTGGATCAATAGCAAATCCATGAGACGCCCCACAAATGAATATGCCGACTGAATTGAACTTTTTTGTCAACCCCCTAAATCAGGAGGCAATAGTTACATATAAAATATCAATCTTGTGTGACATAACTCTCATACGTTGGCAGGTATCTGCTGGGCAAGATGTACCAATGATAGCACCTTAATCGTAATGTTCCTACTTGACTTCACTTTCTGGTAGGGATATTTTTCAATCTCTACAAGTCCTCCATGGCAGTTTAACTGGAGTTTTTTCGCTAAAGTCTAATAGAGAACAAGTCTCTCCAGATTTCACCCTGTCAGCCGAAGCTGTGGAATACCCCATCTCCAATGAGTATCCAGCGTAAAACATTGAGTCTAGCAGCAGCTTTGGGGAATGTGGAGTACCTCTTTATAGCCATTACTCCCGGATCCACTCTGACGGGAGTGGTATTACCTGTTTGGTTCCCATCTATGGGTCAAATTCAACTATTAATTTACTATACTTGAAACTAAACTAAATTGAAATACATGAAATCACTTAACTATGTGCAAAGGAATGTATACTGCTATATGAAATTATTTGTTTTTGATGGCAATACTTGAAAATATTTTTTTCTATTTGCAAACAAGCGATTGATATAAGAATTATTAATACTTGAAATCATTTGATTGAGTGCAAACAAAGGAGCTGTGGCTCGTTTAAAATGTTACTTAAAAACAATTCACTTACAGATCATTCACTCACACACACACACACACACACACACACACAAACAGAGGTGTGTATATACATATATATATATATATATATCATGTGACCGTGGTGTAATGTTTATCGTCGTAGGAAATGGACACGGCGACACGAGACTGATTCCATATGATTCCACTCATATCCTTGGGGAAGGTATGAATCCAATTATTCTCCCTCCAGCTATGGGTAAAATAGTAGCGCAGACCAGGTTCTTCAGCCTTGGTGAGGCAACTAGTCAAGGAGAAGGAAAACTCAGAATTCAAACCTGTTAAACTCCGCTCAAAAATTGACCTTGTGTCATATCCTGGGTTGGTAAATATATATATATATATGTGGTTGGTAAATATATATATATATATATATATATATATATCATATCCAGTCAGCATCCAAAGACACTGGGCGTGGATTATTCTTTTATAGAATATATGAGAAATTTCATTAAAATCTATGTGAGTGTTCGATGTATGGCCATTTTTAATCTCTTATTCCATCACAGGGATATAACAAAATTCACATTCAGACCGTCGTACAATTTCATTACAACTTAACGAGGTTTGAGTTTCCATCCGATTATACTATATATATATATATATACGAGGATCATTAAATAAGATTCCACCTTTTTTTGTATGGGCACTTTTATTGATAGTACACATAGGAAACTCTAGTCCCCTTCGAAATAATCTCCTCCCGGCTGCAATGCACTTGTACCGTTTAAACAACTTCTGAAGGGCCCCATGGAAGTCCTCTTGTGTGAGCGTATCAATGACCCTCGTCACAGCCTCTTTTATCTCCTCAAATGTCTCATATCGATAGCCTCTGAGCTTAGAGAATAACCAAAAGTCACAGGGAGCAAGGTGAGGAACTGTCTTGATGCCCATCTTGGTCAAATAGTCTGTGACAAGGATGGACTTGTGGACGTGCGTTGTCCTAGTGGAAATATCACTGACTCGATTAGAAGAGTGTTTACCTCTTCCCAAGGAATCTCTTCCTGAACTCCCTTAAAACCTCAACATAGTAGCCCTAACCCTAACCCTTTGGCCAATCAACTCTGGTGTATTGACTTCCTTACTCCTCCCACACCTCTCATCATCCCTCACAGACTCCCTGCCTACCTTGAATCCCTTATGCCACTCAAAACCTGATGCTTGATTCACGCAAGATGGTCTAAAAGCAGTCTGAAGCATCCCATACGTTTCTGTGGGATTTTTTCCAAGTTTACAACACAATTTTATTGCATATGCTTCTTTAAAAGTGTCAGATTGCAGTTTTGAAATTCACCAGCTGTGACAATCAGGCTTTAGTCGGATGTATTCCAATTGCTGCTGCAGGTGTTCATTTGAACCTGAAATCATAAAAATTGGCCAGTCATCTCATAACATGTACAGCAATAACATAATGCATTTTCAAGAGTATATAGTAATTTTAAATGCCTGTACAAAAAAAAAGGCTGGAAACTTATTGAATACACCATATATATATATATATATATAAAGTGGATTCGGCGTCCAGAATCCTCGCTGATTTTAATTGTGATGTAGTCGGGATGATCTCGATTAATTCTCTGATAGGTAGGTCTCCTAGTCTCTTGTTCAAGCCGTTGGGGGTCATTTTAAGAGCAACAGTTTCAATTAGAATCTCCGTCACTTTTCAAGTTCTTTAGCAAGATCTGGACATTTCAGAAAATAGGCACCCGGTGTTTATTATTGAAACCGAACGTTAAACTATAAATCTCCAAACAACCTTTAAATATTTATTGCCAACATCATCTATACCATGATTTGAATTTTCTCTGCTCTTCATCTGATGTCTCATTATTTCGAAATTCTGCAAGGGAATTCAAGACGCTTCCATATACTCTAGGGATTATGAGTATTGCTTTTATGCTCTGAAATCTTTCTATCTCAAGAGCATGCTTTTATGTTTTAACTATTTTTCATTTATTTTTGGTTTATATCAGCATATATATTTGTGATTTTTGTGTGTGTATGTCTTTTGTTTAATGGCATATTAACTTTCGAGGGTTATTAAATACCAATGGTATCCTTGTAATACAGTAGTAGCATCCTTTCAGTTATAGATGACGTGAATATTAATGTATGGATTGACACATCTCAGAATTTACTAATTTAAAATGATGGCATCAGTCGTGTAAGCATCATGTAATACAGGAGCAACAGTTGAAGAATATCCCTTGAAACCATGAGAGTAAAATGAAAGAAACAAACAAACAAAAAAAAGAACAAGAGTAATAATGAAAGGAAAAAATCAAAAAGAAATGTTTGGAATATAACGAAAATTAAAATGGAAATATATGACATACGGTGACGTAAAAAAAGGAAGGAATACTGAAATATAAAGATTATCGTGAGGAAGTAAAAGGAAATAGCGTAAAATAGTAAGATATAAAGAAAGAGATGATATAGTAGTGTAGTGAAGGTACTTCGTCTCTCTCTCTCTCTCTCTCTCTCTCTCTCTCTCTCTATCACTCACTCTGTCTGTCTCTCTTTCTCTCCTTATCTCGAGATATAAAGCACAAAGTGACGCAGAGCAAGTAGGAAACGGAAGCGCAAAAGTTGCAAAGAGAGAGAGAAGAAAACTGAAGTAAAATAAAAAGACATCACATTGTTTAGTAATGTCCTTTAGATTCATTCTCTCTCTCTCTCTCTCTCTAATTGACTTCGATTAATAAGTTGTGATGAGACTAATTTGCTTGATATATATATATATATATATATATATATCTTGTCATCCACAGACTGTCTATTACGTTGTATTACAACTCTTCGGTGTGGCCAGATTGTGGACGTATTAAGCTGAGATCGAAACCTGCCTAACTTTACACTAGACATGATGTCTAATCTCTCAGCCATTTCGCCGACATATGTCAGCTCAGGAATTAGAAAGTATATGTATTAGCTTCTGTTTGTCTACATTTTATATATGACCTTTCTTATTTGCACCTAATCTTCTTACATATATATATATATATATATATATATATATATATATATATATATATATATATATATATCGTTTTTTTTCTATATCAAAAAACCCACGAAACTGCCTATGGCGAATATTGTATTTTATATATACTTCGATTTTTATTATTCTCAATAGAAATTATTGTTTATCGCATTAGTTGTTGTATCTCTGTTATCATTTCTCAGGTTTTGTTCAAGTTTTATAAACAAATCTCAAAATGAAACGTAAGCCTTACTTTTTATAAGGAACTGTTAAGGATCTGAGCATTTCTTAAAAGTCCTCTTTTCTGTGTTTATCCAGACAGTTATTTGGTACAGTCGTTTAAATGAGACCCGCCACGGGTCTGCGCTAAAATGTTTCCCATCGAATGGGACAATAAATAAATGAAAAATTTTAGAAAATCAAAGATGCCTGCTGCTTACTATTGGCCCCAGTTAATACAGTTGAATTACTATTGAGATGTGATGGTTGGTGTGGAATGACTTGAGGCCAATGGTCAAGTCGAATTAACATCAAATTGCAAAACTGTTATTCATCTTGAATGTTTATACCAAAAAGGTTTACTTACATATATACTGTTACGTAAATGCTTGTATGGATACCGGAAATAAAAATCTAAATATTAGTTTCCTTAGAAACCTGTTTAACCTTTTATGAATTTACCCAACCCCTCTACACAAGCATTTTGTGACATAAGATCAATTTTTAAGCGGAGTTTATCCAGGTTGAACTTACACTTTCTCTTCTTCTAAATCGGTTGCCCTACAAAGGTTAGGGAGAGTAGCCGTGCCTATCGCTGGAGAGAGAATAATTGGATTCATATCTTTGTCAAATGTATTAGCGCAACGGAAAATGCAAATAACCTCGTGCAGGATTTGAACTCGAACCTTCGTGTCCATTTCCTGTAAAGATAGCCGTTATGCTACGAGCACTTCACGTGTATGAATTCCATCCGGACTCAACGCAATAGGTTTGCCAAGCGTTGTTCAAGATACGTACTAAACTTATCTTAGTCTAGCTCACGGAGATATGAAGATAAATGACAGTAAATAGATTGTGTTGAATCAAATTTCGCAGCGTGTAATTCCTAAAGGTCTTGAGAATCAGCATACAAAATATTGTCCTATTTACGGAATCGAACATCGGCCCCTCAAAATTGCGAATACGAAAATATCTTTGTCACCAAATTGTCATTTTTGACTTAAGATCTTTCCATTTCCCTATACTTCTCGACAATATTAAGTCCATATATTAACCTTTCTGAAATCCAAAATTCAGTACAGTAAATCATTAAAGGAATAACTGTTTTATCTGACCTGTGATTGACTCAGTCATTAAAACTTTCATATTCAAAACTTTTTCGAAACTAAAAATGCTGGTAATATTCCTCTCAAAAATCTTAGCACAAATTATAAACATACTTTTTCTTAATGTTATTATCATCAAGAGATTAGCAAGCTGTGTTATTAAACCATACACCATGTGAAGTGCCCCCAAAACGATGCATAATATAAATTTGGCACAAGGCATCGAGTATGAGGTACCTATTTAAACTCGAAATTTCTACTCACTAGCAATATGTCTGAGAGAGAAAAAAAACTTGCTGGCTACGATGAGGCGCCCAAGAGAGATAAATAATTTAATAAAAAGTATTATATATATATATATATATATATATATATATATATATATATATATATATATATATATAATTTTACTTATTTTCTCGTTTTGAAATGCGTGGTTGGATGGTCTTAATCGCTCCGTCTGTGTTGATAGCCGTGACCCATATAATAATTGTAATGCCAACATTTTTGATTATGCTTGTCATATGTTCAAACAGTGCCGCGCCACTTCATGGTTGAGTGCCTCGCATATTGACTGATGCATATAATTTGTCTTTTTGTAGAACCACTGACACTGGACAGCAAACTTTAGTATGGGATAACACTTTATCAGATGTCTGGCATATTCATTTATCATCCTTTAGTGTTGGTCATTATAATAAATCATGTAAAAATAGGATAGGTTTCCGTTCATATTGTTATAGTAGTTGTTTTTAAGTTGATTTGAATCGAGTGATTCCATTCTAATTTCAAACACGTTATTCAAATCGTTTATTTTCACTGGAGTCTGAATGACAAGAAGTCTTTTCAGCTCTCGATGGCACTTATAACTATATTGCCGGTGTTAGCAATACCGTGTTCCGGACAATCTCAGTTTTATTAAATTTCATTCATTCTCTTTCCCAGGTTCTTTGAAATTGTTCAAGTGCTCCGATTATGAATGTCAACACTGTCACCTTTATATACCACAAATTTTTAAAGTGTCTGGTAAGGTTTGGATATTTCTTAAGATATTCCGCTTTCCATTATTTTAACTCTTTGATCTTCAGGTAAAGCAAAGACCACTTAATGAAACATTAAATTATTCTAGTTTCTTAAAACAATGTCTTGCCTTCTGCCCGGTATTGAGTGATGCGTATTCATCTCAAAATCTCAGAGGATTTTATGGATTTGATGTCTTGGAGAATTTCTGTGTGGCGCATGTAATATTTGTCTGGATGGTCAAATTCCCAGTGGATTACAACGACCAACAACCAAATATGACTGCTCTTGTATTAATTCTGTGCAAATTAGCTACATCTACTAATGTCATTTACTGCTCTCTCTCTCTCTCTCTCCACGTTTGCCCAGTCAGCTTGGGCTGTAGAATACACCGACTGCATCTCTGCAGAGGGGTAAGACTCCCCTAACGAGTTTCCTAGATATGACACTAAACAAACTGATGGTTAGGTTCCAGTAATGCTGGAGCTTTACGGAGTGCGGTTACCTCTTCATTGCTATAACTCCCAGGTCCACTCTGGCTCGGAGTTGTAGCATCTGATAGGGTCCTATCTATTTTTCAAATAGAAGTAAACATTGAACTTATGCTAAAATGAATTGTTTGAAATAGAATTGTTTATATGTATAAAAATGGATTTGGCATAATTAACTTAAAATGTTTGATGCACCTTAAAACCAAAACTAAAACTGTAATATAATTGCGGGGGGATTTCGTTTTGTATATCTTGCCTTTCGTTTTAGTTAGGATGAGAACCTTTCGCTTAGCGCATGGGTTGTTTAGGTGCAACATTAACGCTGGTGTGAACGCACACGCGGAGAGGATGTGTCATTCAGAGATGTCAAGATAAAAATACCAGATAGGGATTGAGATCAGTGGGTGTGAGTGATGTCACGCATGGGCTGAGGATTTTGGGATTTGAGAAAAAGCAGTGAGTTGAGTTCTTGCCTCGGAGGAAGAAGGTTGACTTTCGGGGCTCGTCGAGACCTGACCATTAGCTTTCGGCTGAGTGCCGCACGTAGTGAGGGGCAGATGGAAAAGTCAGCATAGAAAGATTGTGCCTCTCTCTCCTCATGTCGAATTACCTTTAATTCGAAAGTAATAAAAGGTTTCGTACCTGAACCAATTTCGTAAAGTTTCGTGTTTTTAGATACCCTATGTCTATTTCACACATCACTATATCTGGCTATGTAACAAAACCAAACAAAATCAACCAAACCAAATCAACCTCTCCACGTAGTCTACGCTTGATTTTCTCTTGGGTTCTATCGGTGCAAGGTTTTGCATCGTTCTTATGACAACATTTTGTTAAATTGATTTTATTAATAATCCCTTTAGGTTTTCTGTTAGAATAATCGTCAGCTGATTTAATGCACATGGTTCATAGTGTCACCTGAAATGTCATCTAATTATTTTTTTTATATTCTAGATTTAGTAATTCCTGTTTTTTATCTATCTTTATATTATTATTTTTTTTAATTTTTGGTTGCTCTGATTTCTTATGAGTGTTTATATTTATAGAGGGCCATTCAATAAATCAGGTGAATTTTGCCTAAAAAGTTGTTTCAAAGAAATTTATATAGATGTGTAATGCCCTCAAAGATTGTCCGTATTGACCACTGAGACTGAAACTTTTTCTCTACCGGAGACTAAGCATGTTTCCACTCTATGGACTCCCTTTTCGACTCAGAGTCATTGTGGTAGACCCATTATCTCCCCATTTGTAAACATATTTTATTTAAGTATGATTCTCCTTACACATCACACAAACTTCCATAAATTTCACATGACTGAACTTTTCAGATAATTCTTTTTTTTATGAAAGACCACTGTTCAAACCTGGATCATTGTGTTTGATATGCTGCCATTTTGAATAGCCTCAAAATAAATATTTGGGAGGTTAAACTAATTTTGGTCTATTAATTAATTAATCATAACACAGAGTTTATATTTACGTGAAAAATTATTTTGCTTTAAAGAAAACCTCCCTTTACATCGAATGTCCTTCGTGTACATATATATTTTTTTCAAATGATATTGTGACACGATGCGTAGCAATTCGTTTCCGTTTGTGTTGGCACCATTCAGACGTTCCCTTTGTCTGTTTTAGCGCGAAACACACACAAAGGGCCTGAGGATGAGATCTCCCGGGAGACCTGAAGTGGAGGAAGGAAGAAAGGTCCGAGAGAAGACAGAGAGAGACCAGTTGACAACGGTGGGCAGAAGAGACCTGTTGGCGTGAGATAGCAGTCCAGGGGAAGGACGGTCAGCAGAAGGAGGCAGTGAAAGAAGACAGTTAAAGATGAGTTAGCATTCCTAGTGGCTTTTGTAGAAGTTTTGCGCAAAATACACGCCCGCGATAGTGTACAAATGCACGGAGAATTCGAAGTGTCACAAACTCCCTTTCTCACGCTTGGAGCTGACCCAAGTCCGTGTTTGTTCGTTTGTTCTTTTTCTTCCACCCTCTCGATTATATTTTGTGTGGGCGTAAAGAAATGTGTGATATCCTTGGTCGGGAATGAGAAATAACGCTAGATGGATCACTGGCCATGAGTTGTTTTGTTTAACGACTTTGAGATAGTCGGGGGTCAGCCTGCCAGGGGGGGTTGTCACAATATATCTTAAGAAATATCTTATTTTCAACTTTTCCTAATAAGTTATATTTATATACTTTTTCCTATTAAAACATATATATATATATATATATATATATATATATATATACAACACTGGTGTGTCCGCAGAAGATCGTTATTTATAAGTTTGTCCTTACTTCTCTAGCAGTTTTCCGCGTGTCTTGTTAGTCTAATTTGAACGTTTTTTGAGATGTGAAGTAGTTGATCGTACAACAGTTGTTTTTAGAAGTGTTGTTTCAAGGACTTGGACAAAACAATACGTACCATTCTCGTTTAGTTTCCAACTAGCTTTTTCTTAGTGAATTTCATTAACGTCCATGTGGTGCATTCAAACTGCAGTATTGACAGAAACAGCTTGAAAAAACTCCCGTTTTAATTTAACGGATAAATCAGGCTTCCATATGATCAATAAAAGCATGTCACTATATGTTGACATATGTCGATATATTTTGATATCAAATTCAGTGGATGAGATATTACTCCTGAGGTATTTGAATTAGTCAACTAGTTTTAGAGGCTTCCAACTTAAACTAAAGATCTCTCCTTCTCGTTTGAAATACATGAACTCACTTTTATTTGCGTTCACGTAAAGGCCAATGCACCCTGGTGTTTGCTCTAGGTTGTGAAGTAGAGATTCAGTTTTGCAAATGTAATTGAAAGAAGTATTAGATCATCTGCATAGTCTGCATTTGTTACAGTTTCTGCTGTATATTCTAGCTCTTTTGAGTAAAACCATTTTATTTTATAGATCCATCAACCCATGAAGAACTAAGCGAATTATAAGCAACTTTGGTGCTAATGTGCCCCCTTGAAAAAATCCAGGGACTATGTCGAAGAAATCTAAGTTTCCATCAACTGAGTGAACCTATACTTTTATTTATTTTTTTTTTTTTTCATAAAGCATCGTTATAGATGTAACAATTTATTCTTGCAATGCAAATATTCCCTCAGTTTATGGAATCAAATGCCCGGGAGAAATCTTTGAAAAATTGTGCTGCCTCGAGATTTTTTGCTATTAATCCTTCGATATATATATATATATATATATATATACAAATTTCATTAAACATAATAGACATTCTCTGTCTACATATTTTCTTCTGGATCTGTTCGTATTCCCGTATTGCTTTTATCGTATTCGGCGGGAATTGATTTATGTATTGTCCATAATTGTATGTATCCCTAGTACCTTCTGCCCGATTTGGGCCATCATCAGGGGAGGATCTATTACAAAAGTGATGTAACTTTTTTTCGGCATATTACTACTATGTAAGAGCGTCTTTACCGTTGAAGATTATAGCGTTTGATTTTAAATGGGTTTCTATAAATAGTGTCAGTACATTAGCAC
>OY757928.1:10130484-10132984 GCA_963585895.1 Sepioteuthis lessoniana | reverse complement strand
CTCGGAAGACCAAGTTTCACTCCCTGGTTGATTCATGCTAAACACTCACCATTATAAGTGGAGCAATCTAGAAGTAGAGCCCTTCCCTACATTTCCGTGTAGAAGCTTTTGAAAAAAGAAGCCTTCGTCTTACCCTCGCTTACTGTCGGCCAACTTATATATATATATATATATATATATCCCGGCTTCGAGCGTCCTGCGTGTCTAGCCACACTGAAGAGTTCTGATAGAACGAAACAGTCTGTCTGTGGATGACTATATATATATATATATATATAAATATATAACGTGACTTATATTCTTTGTCAGAAGAGTAAGAAAAATAACGATTCTTATATTTGAAACAAAACTGCAAGTATTGTGCATCCTAGGAGCAGTGAATCCAAGTTGCAATAGTTTTACGATAGTATTTTGCTTAGTAGAAAATCATGATGAAATACTACATTAATTGGTATATGCGTATGTCTCTATCGAAACATGCGTATATGTATGTGTGAGTACGTGTGTATGTGTGCGTCTGCTTGAATAATGCAAATTATATATATATATACATATATATACGCTGTTGCATATAGAAGCTGGTGTTGGCCTCACGATCAATGAGCTAATGCCGTTGTGTAGTGTGGAGTAAAGAGAAGGCAAGGCGCTTGCTCTGCTTCGCTTAACCTGATTAATGGTTGAGCGTGCGTGATATTACCAAGAGCCACAGCCATTAGTCGGAACTTGTCAATGCAACACGAACAATTTGTTACTGCCTTCGAGTACTGTGCTTATTGGATTGTGTTTTTGATTGAATGATTCTAATAGGATCTACACAGCACATCATTCGAATAGATGGGAACCTCAAGCCTCCAACTTATCCCCTTCTTCCTCACTTGCAAGTAGAAAATTAAAAGAAACAACAAAAAATAGAAGGGCAGAATGATTGTTCCCTTTGGATATGTAGAATTGCTTACCTTGATTGACTAGACTAACAAGAAAAGTAATCATAGATTTACATCAACGTAGATGAATGAGCAACGACTTTTCATTCAAACCGCTTCTCGCTCTTAGTTCTTTCTTTCTTTCTTTCTTTCTTTCTTTCTTTCTTTTCATCTCTCACACACACTCTCTCTCTCTACTTCTTCCTCCTTTCTTTCTCCTTCTCTCGCTTTCAGTATATATATATATATATATATATATATATATATATATATATATATTATGGTTAAAATTAAACGCCAAAAGCGATTTTAATTATTCAAATCTTTTGGGCGTTCAATGTATGAAAGTGCTGCGGAATATTTAAATTTAGAAAAAATACGTAAAAAAACATAAAGCATAAAGCATAAAATACACGTCTTAGTGTTTCATGACTGCGATCCTCATGGAAGCAAATATTCCCTGAGTCTATTTTTCAAATTTGTGTGTGTGTGTGTGTGTGTGTGTGTGATGATAGAAAATCAAAGAGGATCTCTAATTTAACCGGAGAAAACGTGTTTGGGTTTTATGTATTATTGAAAACATTATTTTGAAACCCTTTCCCATATACGTAACAATATATGATTTTTTTTTATATTATTCTTATTAGCTGAGTTTTGATCCGACATTTTCGTTTTGTTATCTTTGATTTATGTTATATTCAATGTTAAATTGAGAAAGATGATTATCTTAATATATATTTGTCTTTAATTGAATATACAAACATATTCGGTAAAGAAAAATTATTAAGAAAATTTGATATCAAAATGTAATATTTTCCTGCCTATCTGCTGAATTTTTTATATAAAAAATACATGCTAGTTTCTGTATTTATGGCAATTCTTTTAAGTGGAGGTTATTTTTGAGATTCTTTGAAAATATTCTAACTGCAATTATTCAGATAAAATACTATTGAATAAAAGTATCCACTTATCAAATAGTATATGAAAATATTTGGAGGTCTCTGTGTCTTAATGGTATTTGTCGTAGGAAATGGACACAGCGACACGAGTCCAAATCCTAATACCCTTGGGAAAGGTATGAATAATTATTCTCCCTCCAGCTATGGGTAAATAGTAGGGCAGATTAGGTTCTTCAGCCTTGGTAAGGCAATAAGTCAAGGAGAAGGAAAAACTCTGAATTCAAACCTGTTAAACTCCACTTAATAATTGACCTTGTGTCATATCCTGGCCGAGCAGAGGGGTTGGTAAATATGTATATGAAAATATTTGTAAAATTTGAGAATATTTTCATTAAAAATTAACCGTGAATGACAAATTTCACTTAAAATTTAAAAATTTGTTTGTGTTTCATTTCGCACTAATTGTTGTATACTCATATGCAGATGCAGGCAGAAACATAACGACGCAGTGAAGACGAGCGGACACAGGTCCTTAGAAAAATTTACCTCTCACTTTATTGAAAGGGTTGTGTGTGAGAGGGAGTTGGAGACTGAACAGAACTGCAACATATTGACCCCCACTCTTCCGACCATAATAGCGTTTCTACCCTGTTCTCCTGGGCTGCTCAACCGAGGGCC
>OY757928.1:10088757-10130284 GCA_963585895.1 Sepioteuthis lessoniana | reverse complement strand
ACCCTAACCCTTTGGCCAATCAACTCTGGTGTATTGACTTCCTTACTCCTCCCACACCTCTCTTCATCCCTCACAGACTCCCTGCCTACCTTGAATCCCTTATGCCACTCAAAACCTGATGCTTGATTCATGCAAGATGGTCTAAAAGCAGTCTGAAGCATCCCATACGTTTCTGTGGGATTTTTTCAAAGCTTAAAACAGAATTTTATTGCATATCCTTCTTCTAAAGTGTCCTCATGTCCAGATTGTATTTTTGAAATTCACTAGGTGTAACAATCAGGCTGTTGCAGTTCATTTGAACCTGAAATCATAAAAATTGGTCAGTCATCTCATAAGATGTGTAGCAATAACTTACTGAATTTTCAAGAGTCTACGACAATTTTAATGCCTGTACAAAAAGTCTGGAAACTTATTGAAGGCACCACGTATCAGTTTTTGATATATCTCTGTACACACCCACAAGCAACAAAAATTACCTCTATTAATATGATTAAAAGTCATATATTTAAATCATCCTATTCAACGATCATGCAAAATAATGTAACTTTTGCGAATCAGTTAAGCCAAGTATATAGTTTTTAATTCATTTTTTTTTCATTTCAGAGATCGTATTTTCGGTAACTGAAAATTTAGTTTTGAAATTAATTTTAAAATTAGTGTTCTAAAGTGAATTTTTAACGAATAAATATTTTAGGAGAATTTTTTAAAAAAAAAGCAATGCTTCTTGCTGGAAATGGGAAGCCAGCCATAAAGCTACGGTTAACAAGCTTTTTTATTTTTCGCTATTGTTATTTTTACTTGGTGCTCAAATATTTGGCCTTGTGCCTAATTGGGAATAGCGGAAAATACATACCTTTCTACAGCTATTTTGAATATCATTCAAGATCAATATTTCTCACGGTGACCTGCGTTCGTATAGTGAGAGAGAGGAGGGTGGTGAGAAAGAGAAAGGTTGAGGAAAGAGAGAGAGAGGGAGAGTAAAGTGTAATTCTTACTTTCGAAGAAAAATGGACTAGGTGATTGGAGTTCAAATTTTAGACTGGCTGTTCGCTTTTCATTTGCACACGCGCACTTGGTCAAAACATATATTTATTTTCTCTCCCCACCTGCCTGCAATGTAAAATAGTAAAGTAGACTGACTCACTAAATTTGGTATGACGCCTGGTCTAAGAGAAGAAAAGACCCCACCCCCAAAACTGAGTAGAGTACCTCGAGAGAATCAACATCTCCATTCTTTTGTAATAAGCTTATCTTATTTCTTCTAAACAGGAATTCAACTCAACTCAACAAAAAATTCTTTTGGTAAGTCTATTTGCTTTCAACGAAGTTTATTATTAATATTATTATTATATTATTTACTCCTTTAGAGCTTTTCACATCAGTGTTAGCTGATGGTTTTTCACCGGAGTTTGAGTGATAGCAAGTCTCCTCAAGTCTCTAGGACTCGTCTCAGGATTCTGGCTGTTGTCAGCAGTACTGTCATTTGGATAGTCTCTACCCGTCCGCCAACTTCCAAGCCCTCCAGGCCCTTCTATAATCCTTTAGTTATTGTGCCTAAAGCACCAATCAAAATTGGCACAATCGTCACTTTCATGTTCCGCAGCTTTTTCAATTCCCTAGCAAGGTCGAGGTACTTATCCTTCTTTTCACATTCCTTTAGATTTATTCTGTGGTCCGCAAAGTCGACAATTTTGCAAATTCTCTTGTTTTTGTTGATTATTATAAAGTCTGGTCTTCTGGCCGGGATTAGGTGATCCGTTTGTATTTTAAAGTAGTTTATGTGTGCTATTTTCTTGGACAGGTGCTGGGTTATGCATATACCATTCGTTGGTATGGTGAAATTTAAATTTCTTGCACTTCTCCCAGTGGATCACCTTGTCGACCCAGTCGTGTCTAGTCTTATATTCCTTCTGCGCTAATTTGCTGCATTCACCTATTATGTTATTGATGGTTTCATCTCCGTCACTACATAGCCTACATTTGCTATTTTGTTGCGTCTTATCTATTCTTGCTTTGATATGATTTGTTCTTAAAGCGTTGTTTTGAGCTGCTATTTGGAGAGATTCCTTTTCTTTCTTAAAGTTTCCTTTTCTTAGGCAGGTCCAGGTTTTCCCATATGTGATGTTGTTTATTAGTGATTTAAAATGCCTAAAGAGTTGTTTTTCTTCCAATTTTTGTGTCCCAGTAATTGTCATCCTGTTGGCCATCGTGTTGTTGGTATCGTTTCTGATGGATGTAATCAGACCTCCTTCGTACTTTTCTTTGTAGTAATGCTGGCAAGCCCTCTTCCTCCTTCCTTTCTTGATACATATAGACTGTCAATATGGTCTCTGGGATGTAATGCCTTATGCATGGACATTAGTTTTCTTATTCTTTGGTCCATTTGCTTAAGTTCTTCTCTGGTCCACTTCATAAGGGACCCCGAATATCAAACGAGTGGTAGAGCCCAGGTATTTATTCCTTTGATAAGGTTTCTGCCAGATAGTTTTTTCTCGAGTTGCTTTCTTGTTCCCTATCTCATTTGGTAGGGGCTGTAAAATATGCCAACTGCATCGCTGCAAAGAGATAATACCCCGCAAACGAGTGTCCTGAATATGACACAAAACAATCTGCTGGTGAGACTTGTGCCCTGGGGATCGGGGATATTTGGGGTACCTCTTCATTGCCATTGCTCATGGGTCCACTCTGATCCAGAATCGTAGCACCTGATAGGGTCTTATCTATGGATCAAATAGAAGTGTTTGACATTTAAACTATGTTCAAACAAATTACTTACATGAAATGAATTCTTATTCTTACAAATAAAATCATTTGGCCATTTAACCGTGCGTAAGCAAATCACCGATGTTTAATAGAATTGTTAAGGATACATCTCCATAAGTGGAACTATTAAACGATATGCAAACAAATATGTAATGTGTTAGTGTTAAATAGCAATGCTTGAAATATTTTAACTGTCTCCCGAAAATGAATTATTAGTAATAGATATCAATACTTCAAACAATCTGACTCTGAGCAAATTAATGTTTTTGATGAGAATAAGTGTTAAACAGCAATATTAGTTACCACTTCAATGTCAGCAAACAATAGGGCGTCCAGCTCGAACCTACATACAGCAGCTCTGTGAGGATACGGAGTGTTGCCCTGGAGACTTGCCGGAAGTGATGAACGATAGGGAGGGGTGGCGAGAAAGGGTAGGAGATATCCGTGCGACAAGATTATGATGAACTTTGTTAAAAAAATGATTTATTGCAAATAGAATTTTTCGTGTTGAATAGAAATACTTGAAACCATTTAACAGAAAGCAAAAAATGAGCTCAGGCTCATTCAAAAATATGACGAATCAAATGTGTTTCAAAATTATATATATATATATAATGTATTTGGCATTAAATAAACTTCAATGATAGATGTGTCATCAAACCAAACCAAACTAATCTTCCTGTCTCTTTTACAAGCCTTTGAGGACAACTCCAAGTTCGCTAACTCCGAGTGGTATCATCGTCTACATTATGTTTCACAGCTTTGTCAACCCTTTAGCAGGATCTTGTTTTTCGTCAAACTTTTGGCTTTCTTTATTTTTCACTTTGTCATCTGCCGGAATGGTCTCTACTTGTCCTCTTATTTCCAAGTCCTCCAGTCCTTGTACTAAACTTTGGTGACTATACTGAACGCGGGAATTACAATTGGTATCACCTTCGCTTTCAGGTTTCATATTTTTTTTCAATTTTCTTGCAAAATCTATTTACTGATTTCTCTTTTCGTTTTCTTTCAGTTTTACTCTGCGGTCAACCGGAACAGAGAATTCTACTATTCGGCGTGTTCTCTTTTATCATTAATCATTATGGCAAAAATAGTTCTGAGCTGCCAGATGAAAAAATAACATAAGTCTCCGCTTGCCTGTTTAGATGTCGAAATTGGAGTTTATGCTTCACAGCTAAGTTTCTCACTTTCTTTTATGCAACAGTTCTTTGTAGTCCCTTAAAAGATCTTGAAAACTTACATGACTTTTAAAAAGTAGTGTCATGATTTTCTTCAATTATTGCAGGGTTCAAATAGGAATAACAGCTCTTGTTCATTCGTAGTACGCCATTTGCAGCTAATTTGCATTTCAAATTAATGTCAAACAATGCTTTAATAAACCTATCCGTTTATAATTTCATCTTCGATTAACCATTTGTAACGTCTACGAATTAAATGCCTATATACAAGGTTTGGTTGAATTTGGTTTAGGTTTTATTGCATATTAACCACTGTAGGTTATTTAATGCCAAATCCATATTTATACACACCAACAGTTCTATTTCAAACAATTCAGTTTAGTATAAAGACACATTTTTGTTTACACAAAGTTAAATGTAAATTTCAAACATTCAAGTTTAGCGTAACAATAGAGTTTGCTTCTATTTGAACCTCTCCATCAGATTGTTTAATGTCCCATTCGCTTGTTGGGGGAGTCACCCTTCTGCAGAGATGCAGACGGTGCATTCTACAGCCCCAGCCTATAGGGT
This sequence comes from Sepioteuthis lessoniana, assembly GCA_963585895.1. Lineage (NCBI taxonomy): Eukaryota > Metazoa > Mollusca > Cephalopoda > Myopsida > Loliginidae > Sepioteuthis > Sepioteuthis lessoniana. Next base: position 10,125,773 of record OY757928.1, on the reverse strand, counting down.
TAAAATTAATCCTTGAAATCCAAATGAGGAGAAAATGGATATTATCAACAGTTTCGCCATCCCTCCACCTCGGTTGAGGAAATTACATATGAGAAGAGATTTCGTCGAGAGACAGACAGACAGAGAGACCGATGCGAATCAGCTAATAGACTCCGTGATACTCTGAGTCTTGACTTTTTACCAGAATCCACGACACCGAGAGAAGCTGAGAGCTAAAGACTGAGAAAAGCGAACATAATACGCTACTTGAAATTACTTTGTACCAGACTAGCAAGGAACCAGGAAAAGCTGAGAGCAAAAAACTGAGAAAGGTAGACATAATCACCATTTGAGATTGCCTTCTGCCAGACAATTGAAAGCCAGAAGAGATAAGGTTAACATTTGTACAATAATTTGAGTGGCTTTACATTGAATGCCGAGAAAATAACTGACCGTTAATTCGTGAATTAGGCCTCTGTTTATCCCCACCAACCTCTGGGAAGGGTGAATCTGTATACCATTTTTAGACATTTTTAACTAAATGCTGTTATTGTTACAAAGCCGTGTTCTATCGCCTACTTGTTAGCATTCAACATTTTTTTCTTTTAAGGCAGTCTCATCCATCCACTCAGCAATTCCGATTAGCAATTGACCTGCTATCTGGAACAAAAAAAATCAACGTGGGCAGAGAAGCTGATCGATCGCGCTATCCGATGATATAACCAGCCAAACGGAATCACCCCAGTGTGTAGGGAGTGCGGAAGTACTGCACACACACACACACACTCACACACGTGTGTGTGTGTGTGTGTGTGTGTGTGTGTGTGATTTTGTTGTAACCTAACAAAAGGTTACTGAATGAGTTATTACCAAAACGGAGGTTGTAAATGAAGTAGAAATCTTTAAAACAAAATACAATACTCGCCAGCGGCGTGAAGAAGGTAACTGCTGCTAGTGTTGACTGCTTAGTCAACATATTTTTATCCACCTCACAATAGTGTTCAACGTATCTATGAGGAATAGGACATACCCCTTTAATGTTCATAAGTAGGGTATATAACAGATTTGTAAGCGAATAATTTTTTGGTAACTTTATTTTTACGTGATTTTTAAAGATCATTCAATTTTAAGTTGAATGATTTTAAGTATGCCTATCAAACTCTAATAATTCTTCTTCTATCAATAATATTTTAACACAGTTGAATGGTTACACGTATTCTTTTCTGACATGAATTATTATATTTAATATTTAATATTTTTGTACATAGTGATATTTTTTCAAGTATTGTTATCTCGTATTAAAATTGTATTATGCATTCCTTTGTAATATTAATAATTTGCGCATATTTGTATGGTTTCGAATAACTAACAATAATAATCCTTACAAAATGATTGAACAATTCTATTTGACGCATAGATGGAGCCTTAACAGATACTATCAATCCAGATAAGAGTGGGTCTGGGAATAATGGCAATTAAAGAATACTGCACATTCCTTAAAGCTCCAAGGTTGGAGCTTCATCAACTGATGCTGTTTATAGTCATACCAATACATTTGTGGTGGTGGAGGTATTACTCATCTGTGGTTTAAATGACTCATAAAGGTTGATATGTCATTAAATAATTCAACGAAACCTAATTAAACTCGTCTATAAAAAAGATGTTTGAAAATCATTCGTATTCGATAGGAACACTTGATGCTATATAACGGAAAATTATTAGCATTAAGAATAGTTACATGAAGTTATGATTGCTTACTAAGGATTTTCATCATTAGTTACTTGAAACCATATAATTATTTGTATTATATAGGAATCATGATCTTCATGTCGTGCCGCCAGAACGGATATCCCTGACCCTCTCTCGCCACTTCTCCCTATCATTCATCGCCTCTGGCAGGTCTTCAGGGTTACATCCTGTGTCCTCACGTAGCTGCTGTATGTAAGTTCGAGCTGGTCGTCCTGCTTTTGCTTGGCCATATGTGGGGGTCCATGGGAGTACATCACTTATGAGCTCGTCCTTGCTTCTCCAGCAGTGTCCTGCGAGTCTGGTTCGTCTAACTCGTATAGTTTTCGTGATGGGGGGTAAGTGGCCGTATAGTTGATGTCTTGTGGGGTGTTGACGCCAGGACTTGTTCAATATTGCTCTCAACATTCTTGTGTAGTTGCCGTCTAGCTTCTTCTCCAGCTGTTTAGTTAGCGTCCATGTAGTGCATCCATATAGCAGTATCGATACAACCGCTGCCTGGAAGAAACTGCGTTTCATTTCATCGCTCAGGTCTGATTTCCATATGATCGAGAGCCTATCGATAGCCGTCCATGCTTTCGTCAGTCGTGTATCGATGTCGTTTTCGGTTGATGAGACGCTACTTCCTAGGTAGGTGAATTTGTCTACTAATTTCAGAGAGGCTCCGTCTAGTGTGGTAATGTTGCCCGTTTGGTTGTAACACATATATTCAGTTTTGTGTGCATTGACATGGAGGCCAATGCCTGCTGCGGCTCGTTCCAAACTATGCAGTAGTGTCTCTGCTTGATTAGGCGTATTCGCCAGTAACGCCAAGTCATCAGCGTAGTCGGCGTCTGTGATTGTTTTTGCGGGGTACCTTTTGCTTCTTTTCTAAGTCAGCTCGAAGCCATCGACGCTTAGATATCAAATTTTAAAATTCAACTCACGCAAGCTTCGATATTCAATCTATGCTTTTTGCCTCAATGTTCTGGAAGAAAGGGGTTTGACATTGGTCAGGAATTTATGTAGTAATCACTACTATAAATATTTCAAAGGAGAAATACAAATGGAAATTATTGTTGTATAGAAATGTAACCTAATCAAGTAAGGGTTTGGAATACGTTAATTGTTTCTTATGTAGAGGGGAAAGACTGCTCTTCCCACAAAAAAAAAGGAGTGTATATGACACTAAACTGCACTTTGTTGTAAAACTTGAGTTATGGATCTCTTGGGTAGGTTGATTTACATCATCATTGCTACTTCACCCAGGTAGAGTCTGATTTATTTCTAAAAGTAATACATGCTTTCAGTGAGCACAAGTTCCAAAACCCAGGTAGACTCTGACTCGGAGTGGTAGTACTCGTTAGGGTCCCATTTATGGCTCAAATAGATATGTTTTAAAAATGTGTATCATATAAGAATACTTGATATAATGTAACTATTACAATTAGTTACTGAATCTATAATCGTTTATTATGGTTTATTATCTTTTTCTTAAAATAATACATATTAGTATTGGATAGGAATACTTGAAACTACATACCTATGTATATTTTTTTTTATTTCTTATTCTTTTTCTTTTCTTTTTTGTATTAAACATAAATACTTGATACGATGTAACAGCGTCCAAAGAATCTCTTTAAGAAACAATACAAAACAAATCTGAATATAAATATACAATATAGGTGATTTTCTGTACTCTCTTTATAAAATGACTCCAGACAGGTTAACCTACCATTAAATTTTACCAATCAATCAATAATTAGCTTGCCATTTATTTCGTAGCTTACAGTTATTAACGAATTCATGATATTTACAAAGGAATTAAAGTGAAGTAAACGCAAAAGGGCAGGCTAAAATCTAAACCCGATTGCTGATTTCACATTCCTAACCAAAAATTATAAAAGATCGAACCGATAAAACCGATTATCTAAATACGCTTGCAAATTATTACATCCAAATTTATCTGAGACGATATCTTTACGTTTCAAAAATGTTTTTAACCAAATATTATTATACAAGATTTCCGGGGTGTGTCCTTGCTGTGTATTGATTAAAGTGATGGACTGCAGAATCGTAGTAAGCGAGTTCGTACTCCAGTCGCGCTAATACATTCACTTTCGGGAAAATACCCTTGGGAAAAGTATGAACTCCCTTATCCTCCCAGCTATGGGTTAAATAGTACCACAACTGTTCTAGGAGAATAGCTTTGGCATTAAATAACCTACAAAGGTTGATATGCCATTAAACAACCAAAACCCACCAAGATTTCCTTATAGGCCATATTTCGTAGGAAATGAACACGGCGACACGAGTTCAAATCCTGGACGAGACTGATTGCATTTCACATAGCACTAATACCCTTGGGAAAGGAATGAATCCAATTATTCTCCCTCCAGCTATGGGTAAATAGTAGGTTCTTCCGCCTTGGTTAGGCAACTAGTCTAGGAGAAGGAAAACTCTGAATCAAAACCTGTTAAACTCCGCTTAAAAATTTACCTTGTGTCATATCCTGCCCGAGCGGAGGGGTTGGGTAAATAGGATAGGCCATATATATCTACAGCTTTCTAATTTTTCCTCAATATCATAAATTCGCATCTCTCTTACTTTTTACCGTTACCTATGTAAAATATGCAAAGAGATTTGTGTATGGGTATATGGGTGTGTGCTTACGTGGGATGTTCATGGCAGGGTGAAAACAAAAACAATGATATGGGTGAAGCTGTTTCTGATATTCTGTAGCAATATCAGCAATGGCGCCAGCCAAATGCGTTGAAGTGGAGATTGGTGTCCTCATCACGACATTTCTTTCAAAATCCAACGTTTTTCTTTTTTAGCAAAGGAAAAATGGCCGACCGACGATCCCTTTTGAGAATCTTACAGCTGGAGTTCCCCACTGACCTTTACACTGTTTGTTATTCAGCGTCTAAGTCAGATGTTTGGATTCACCTCGTGACTTCTCGGTCGAGGGTCAATAAATAATTCATGTCAATATCGGAGAACCGTGTATCAGCCTCTACAATCCTTTTCATTCAAAGAATCAGAGGGTCAGCACACTCCCTGAAGTAAATGATATTTAACTAACAGCTAAAAACTTTTTTATTGTCAAGGTCATGAACGTAAGTAGGTGTTTCATGAACGAAAGTATGACCCAGTCGGCTGGGGCTGCAGAATACATCGACTGCATCTCTGCAGAGGGGTTAGACTCCCCCAATGAATTTCCTGAATTTGACACTAAACAATCTGATGGTGAGGCTCCTCAAATTATGGAGCTTTGGAGAATGCCGAGTACCCCTTTATTGCCGTCGCTCCCAGGTCGACTCTTGCTCAGAGTGGTAGCACTAGATAGGGTATTATATATGGGTGCAATAGAACTAAACTGTATGCTCATGCTAAACTGAATTGTTTGAAGTAGAACTGTTTGACATCCAATCTGCGTACTTAGGATTAACTGAATTGTTTGAAATAGAACTCATTTGATTTTTAAACTGCGTACTAATGTTTATCTGAATTGTTTGAAATAGAACTGTTTTTGCATTTAAGTGTGTGTAAATAAATTACTGACCTTTAACTGAATTGTTAGTGATACATAGCAATACTTGGAATGAGTTCATTTTGTTGGTTAAACTGAATAGCTTGAAATAGGAATGTTTTTGACAATTAAACTGTGGGCCTATGCTAAACTGAATTGTTTGAAATAGAACTGTTTATGTGTATAAAATGGATTTGAAATTAAATTACCTACAATGGTTGATATTCCATAAAACCAAACCAAACCAAAGTTAATGAAGGTAATTTTATGATGTCACCTAGTTGTGGTGTTGGTAAAAGTTATTTTTCAAGGGAGTTAATTCTACATAGCCAAATATATAAAATGGTTGAGTTTAAGCCCTCGTAAATGTTATTCGTGAATATTTTTAATCTCAACATTATATCTTGAGTCAATAAGTTTTAGGACCGTTTCTTTAATTTTTCCCCATAATTCTTAGACGAAATTTGTATCCATTATCTATCAAACACATCACTCAATAAGTCCCGGGCCTAACTCATAAAACATCAACTTTTAGGTAAACTTCAACGTTATTCATCTACATATTTTCTTTCTTGGGAGATTCACCGATTCCAACACTTCACTAACAATTCTTTGCCTTTTTAATAAAACGATTAAAATACTCCTCATTTTCCAATATCACTTCTTCATTGGAGCCAAATCTCTTTCCCTGTGGCATTATTTTGTGGTATGCGAACAGCCAGAAGTCGATGGGGCGCAGATCTGGAGAATAGGGTGGGTGCGGAAGAAATTCGAAGTGTAATTCATGTAATTTTGCCATCGTAGCAATTGACTTGTGACACGATGCATTGTCTTGATGAAAGATACTTTTTTCTTCTTCATTTGTGACCGTTTTTGCGAATTCTTACTTCAAACGCACCAATAATATTATATGATATTCGCTATTGATAGTTCTTCTTTTCTCAAGGTAATCGATGCAAAATATACTTTGCGCATCCCAAAATACGGAGGCCAAACCTTTCCCTATTCATGTTTGAGTCTTTAATCGTTTTGGATGGCTTTCATCTGCTGCTGTCCACTCAGCTGACTGCCGATTTCACTCTGGAGTGAAGTTGTGGATCCATGATTCATCCATGGTCACATACTTACGCAAAAACACCTTTTCGTTGCGTTAAATCAGTTGCAAACAACGCTCTGAATCGTCCCCGCGTTGTTGTTCTTGATCGACTGTGAGCAGTTAAAACACAGCTTTCCTACTGACAAATGTTTTATGCAAAATAGTGAATACACTGTCTTCTGATATTTTTAAATCCTCAGCTATCTCACACAACTTCAATTCACGATCGGCCAAACCGAGTCTGTGAAGTTTTTTAGTGTTTTGTTGGACAACTACCGAATTTAGGTGACCTGATCGTTCAGCAGGATTTGTGCCAGTATAACGGGGTTTAAATTCAGAATACCACCTCTTAACCGTTGTTTCCGACCGATAGGATTCTGAGTAACACTAATCAAGGCATTGCTTTGCTTGAACAGTATTTTTCCATCAGAAAGTAATCTTTATCAACACACTAAATTCAGACTTTTCCATAGTTTTGAAAATTTGCAACAGTAAAAAAGTAAAGCTGTTGACTGTAGTCGAGGATGACCTGATGGCTCCCTTTTCAATAGCTACTACACCCAGGTGTAGGGGAGGGAGTTACTCCTTTCCCTGGATTTCTCCACTTTACCCTTGTTCTTTACCTTATAATGCTGAATGTTTAGCATCGCAGAATCAAGTACCATTTTTTGAGTCTTTGGTATGACTCGACCTGGGTATGAACCCCGGCCTCCGGGACCATTGGGAAAGACTCTACTCATTTGGCCAATAGCCCGGTTAGCTTCACGTAAATAATTGTAATTTGTAAACTAACACTCCGATTGAGCTCAACATTTGACACGTGCCATTTGAAGTTTATCACTTTATAATTCAATTGGATTTTTTCTTAGTGACGCCATCGATATGGCAGGCGCGGGACTTATTGAATGATATGTTATCTATCTATCTATCTATCTATCTATCTATCTTACCCATTTGAATATATTTTTATTGTTTGTCCTACCTGTCTTTTTTCCAATGTATCTTTAATCATTTATATATTTATTTTTTAATTTTTTATTTATTCTTTCTTTCTTTCTGTCTTTCTTTCTTTCTTATCTATCTATCTATCTATCTATCCATCTTACCGATTTTAATATATGCCTACAGTCTGACAGACCTGTCTTTCTTCCTATCTATCTACGTATCAACCTATATTTCTTTCTTCGTTCTTTCTTACGTGGTGCCTTCAATAGGTTTCCCGACGTTTTATGTAGGAGCATTTAAAATTGTCATAGACTCTTGAAAATCCGCTATGTTATTGCTGTACATCTTCTGAGATGACGGACCAATTTTTAGGATTTCAGGTCCAAATGAACAGCTACAGTAGGAATTCGATCACACCCTACTAAAGCCTGATTGTCAAAGCTGGTGAAGTTCAAGAATGCAATCTGACACTTTAGAAGAACAATATGCAATAAAGTTGTGTTTTAAACTTGGAAAAAATGCCACAAAAAACTATAGAATACTTCAGACAGCTTTTCGACCATCTTGCATAAATCGAGCATCAGTTTTGAGTAGCATAAGAGATTCAGTGAAGGCAGGGAGAATGTAAAGGATGATGAGAGGTGTAGGAGGAGTAAGGATGGAAATACACCAGAGTTGATTGGCCATATGTTTAGGGTTAGGGTTACTGTGTTGAGGTTTTAAGGGAGTTTAAGAAGAGATTCCGTCGGAAGAGGCCAGCACTCTTCAAATCGGGTCAGTGGCATTTCCACCAGGACAATACACCAGTCCACAACTCCATCTTTGTCACTGACTATTTGACCAAGATGGGCATCAAGACAGTTCCTCAGCCTCCCATAGTCTCTATAGTCCTCTCTGTGACTTTTGGCTATTCCTTAAGCTCACAGGCTGTCGTTATGAGACAATTGAAGAAATGAAAGAAGCTGTGACGAAGGTCATTGACACGCTCACACAGGAGGACTTCCATGGGGTCTTCCAGAATTTGTTGGAACGTTACACCAAGTGCATTGCAGTCGGAGGAGATTATTTCGAAGGGGACTAGAGTTTGATGCGTGTACTATCAACAAATGTGCCCATACGAAAAAAGTCTGGAAACTTATTTAATGATCATCGTATCTATTCATCTTTGTATGTGTGTATGTATCTATCTATCTATCTATGTGATGATGATATCTATATATTCCTATGTATACAAACCCTGTAACGTTTAAACTTATTTCATCAGAACTAACTGTTTAGAAATGTTTATAAACCTTGATGACATGAACAATTTTTTTTTAAATTCATAAAGTTCCTCGACTTTTCTTGATTTTTAAACAGAACTCTACGTCAAATTATGTTCTTGATAATGACCAACGATGCTCGAAAGAATATGAATGACAAGTCCAAAAAATCTTGGCGTTTTTTTTTTAATGTTTGCAATTTCTTGGTCGCGTGGACGGAGACTTTCAAAAAGCGAAGAAATGAATAAATAATGTTCAACAAAACACACACACACACACACACACACACACACACACAAAACAAAAAACACTCACAGAAAAAATACACGCACAGAGAAACAAGCACAATCACACACAGAGAAAGAAAGACACACACACACACACACACACACACATATATATATATGTATGTATATGTGTATGTATGTGTGTGAGTGTATGTGTGTATGAGTGGGTGTGTGTTTAAACAGCAGACTCTCTTGTAGACATTTTATTGAAAATGACAGACAGCGATTTAGTCTTTATCTTTTGATTGAGCGTTTTTTCTTAGAAAACAAGATGTCACAAATGAGGTGGTCGGCAGTTTAAAAACGCTCCAAAGTTTGTTAATGTAGTCCAGACAATATTATATATATATATATATATATATATATATATATATATATATATATATCATAAGTAAATATATATAGGTTTTTGTGTACATCTAAAAGCTTGGTTGCTTCTCTGTGACCCCTGGTTTCATGCTGTTTTTATACGACAATCATCAGCCAGATAATTGGCATATAAAGACGATTTGAAACCAGTGGTTGCATATAAGCATACATGCTATTATATATATATATATATATATATATATATACGTAATATTATATTATATAATAGCTCTATAACTGATATTGATCACTTTCCAATTTATATACCACATTTTTTCTGCCACGAACCAACCAAGTGAGATACGGACAATCATATACTGTTGGTATATATATATATATATATATATATATATATATATATAAGATGATCTTTGATTATGCTGATGTTTCAATTTAGAAGCAAGAGAAGGATTCTAATTATTATTTTGCAATCACATCCATGATATGGAGAATTTAGATGATTGAAAATAACGCCCTGCATAGAGGAGACTCAGTGAAATTATAATTCTGGAGCTAATTTTACCGAAAAAAAAGATTTACTCTGAAATTCACAATATTTTAATTCCATTGCTCTATAAGAATATCACTATGATGTTAAGTTATTGATTCGCTATTGTTATATCTACTTATTTACCTAATGAGAAATTTAGTAATATATATATATATATATATATATATACGTAAGGTTATTAAGGAGTGTTGTACTTCCCTAAATTATTATTAAATCTGGAGTTTTAAGTTGAAAAGTTTTTAGAATTTGAAAATTTAAAAATTTAATTTACTATAATTCCAACCGGTAATAAAAACTAAAAACCGGAAGTGGGCGAGATGGGGAGGAAACTCTTCATCCCTCTTCTACCCCCTACCACCCTTTCCTTCCTGTGTCTATTCTGAATTATTTTATCCATTAGATCTGAAAAAGTCCTGTTATTTTTGGTGTTATTGATTCATATCAATACCAATAACAGGACGGAAATAAATTTATAATCCTAATGAGACCTTTTTTTTTTAAGAAATTATTGCTCTGTGATGTCAGATACATTGAGCTTTTACCAGGAAAATTTAGATGTTCATAGTTGAATGATTTTTTGTCCTGACGGAATTATTCCCGACTCCGGTTTAACTAGACCGAATTATACACACACACACACACACATGTATATATATATATATTACATTAATTTCATTTTTCAGACTATTATCCTCATCTTTGTCGCCATGTTTATCATAACGTTTCAGCCGTTGTAAGCTCCAGCCTTCTTCAGGTGGTTGGAATGTCGAACTTAGCCCTTTATTTCACTCACCAGGTTGACTGTTCTTGTTCCGCGAGCCATATTTAATGGATATCAGTTATCAGTCATCTCCTGTTAATTTCCCCTCTGAAAGTTAACCACAGCCTTCACCGGGTATTGAACTCACATTCTTTTGGGTATGTCAGAGGGGAAATTAACAGGAGATAACTGATGAGTGACATCCATTAAATATGGCCCGTGGAACTAGAACAGTCTACTCCAGTGAGCGAAATAAAGGGCTAAGTTTGATATTCCAACCACCCAAAGAAGGCCGTAGCGTCCAACATTGTGATAAACATGGCCCTAAAGATTAGAACAGTAGTCCGAAAAATGTAAATAATGTACATAATACCTCATCTCAGAAATTTGTACCAATATATATTAGTTTATATATATATATATATATATATATATATATATATATATATGTATATATATGTATACAATAGCAAGCATATTGAGCATTTACAAATTATTTCGCATTTTGTTTGCCACAAAACAACGAAGTGAGTTAGTGGTAACCAAAACTGTTACAATAGAATATATATATATATATATATATGTGTGTGTGTGTGTGTGTGTGTGTGTGTGTGTGTGTTTGTGTGTAATGTATGTGTGTGTAATATGCCACCTCTTATCCACCAGCTATGGGTTAAACTGTATCACTGGTCTTATACAAAATAGATTAGGCACTAAATATCCCACGAAGTTTGAAAAAAACAAACAAAACAAAACCAAATCGTGTATATAGTTTATAACATATATTCCGTACTATATATATATATATATATATATATATATATATGTACCTACGTATGCGTACATATATATATATATATATATATATATATACAAACATACGTATATAAAAGTTCATTATACTAAATATAGCTTTACTATAAGATACCCACATAAACATGTTATGCTAAATATATGAATATCTATAATGATGCATAAATATACGTATATATATATATATATATATATATATATATATATATATATTGATACGTATTTCATGAATATATATTTGTGGCACTAATTATGAGTCAGAAAAGAATCAACCAAAAACATCTGAAGCGGCCTGGCAACTTCTCAAAGAGTAACATGAAAAAAACATTTCCAAACAGAAATGCATAAAAACGAGAAAATCACGTTTCTGATGACACAATAAAAACGTTACATTTTTCTTGTTTCTTGGCACATTGCCAGGCAAAGAAATGCTCGAATTTAAAACCTTCCAACGACAAACTTGATATCTGCTTGCGTAGACATAATAACGAAGTACAGATTTTTCTTCAACCATTTACAAATCCAATTAAACGTATTGATCTTCTGTATGCTAATTCTTGTAAGTTTGTCTCTTCACTTCCTCCAACACTCACAAATGCGTATGCATGCGTCCACACACACACACGCACACACACACACACACACGCACACGCACACACACGCACGCTCACGCACACGTGTGTGTGTCCGTATGTCTATTTGACCTCCCTGCAAAATGAGGTTGTGACAGAAGGTCAATTTTATAGAGGATTCTAACGTTTTCTTTCAAAGTTTTTCGTCTTAGAGACCGATTGTCATACCAATGTTAAAGAGCCCAGTCTAGCCTATTATTTAACCATAACTGGAAGTATAATAGGTCTATTCATAACTTTCCCAAGGGTTTTAGCGATATCTGAAATGTAAACAGTTCTCCCATGATTTAAACTAAAATCAGTAACAATTAACCCAAGAATTCACCCACATACACATATATATATATATATATATATATATATATATATATATATATATATATATATATATATATATATATATTGAATCGCGAGTCGGGACTATCCTACTATAGTTTACCGGCTCCTCAGGGTATCTAGCAGATACCCTGATAGCCGGTTTAGGCGAATCTGTAGTAGGATAGTCCCGACTCACGATTTAATTTCTGTAATTAGCTCTACTTTTGTATTGAGCACTATTTGTAATCGTAACATTGCAGCATTTTACGGTGGGTTTTTGTTCTTTTGACCAACGGACTGCATATCTCTTGATTTTTTTCAACTGGTGTGACAAAGTTGGCCTTTTCTTATTTTTTTCCCAAAAGAAATTTTTTTCTTTTTTTCCCCCCCAGGCAGTGATTCGAGATATTGTTATCTCTAAATTCTGGCGTTTTTTTCTCTTTTTCCTGGTAACCATGAATGCTGTTAGATAGTAAGTCAGTATATATATATATATATATATATATATATATATATATAACGTAAAGAAAGAAAATTCAACGTTTGAGAGTTCTTCCTTTGCTTTACAAAATATATTCATTCTGTATGAGAGTTTATATATATATATATATATATATATATGTGTGTGTGTGTATATATATATATATATATATATATATATATATATATACATATATATCCCGATAGATCTATTGACAAATGGTCAAACACTGAGTACTCCTGTGGATTCATTTGAAGTTTCTCATATGTTCTATATAATAATGGTCTCCGGACACTAACCGGATATATATATATATATATATATATATATATATATATATTGACCATGAATAACAAAATAAATATTCCTGTATATTACTAATTAGAACGGACATCATTATGTTTTATTTATTATAAATCTCTGCATCACTGAAATTTTGTCACAGAACATTCGAATATTTTTGGATGACTAAATGGTCATCCAAAAATACCAACATCTACAAATGTAGCATAGTTCTTTTGTCGGTCGATATACATTTTACGATCCTTGTTCGGCAACACTCCTCTGTATGATATTATGTGTATATGGTTGTGAATATGTACAAGCAATATGTTGTTATCAGCCTTACTCTCCGATCTACTTTATAATTATTGGTTATATATGTCTTTTATACAGATTGGTCAGCTTTCATCTCTCCAATTCATTACAATTCATTCTTCATTTAGTCTTTTCTCCAGTCGGTCATCTTGTCGCCTCCGATGTCTCTTTCATTTCGCTATCTTTGTTTTTTTTGGGCGGGGGTTGTTGAAGAATGACAAAGCAACAACCACCTCATATGCATTTTTTGCTTGTTTTATTCGTCGGATTTTAATCATTACTCGTCCGGCTTAAACGAGGAATTAATAATAAGAGAAGATATGAAGCGTTTCAACTGTTCAGCTTGAGTCTTTCTCAAGAACTAGGAATTATTTTGGTTACCGAATGAAAAATAATCATATGAGAGCTGTGATCGAAATTTGACAACGATTTTATCGGTTGTTCATCATCTACGTTGACACAGTTATAATCTTGGAGTCAAGACTTAATTTGAATACAACACTAATATCAAAAACAGATCACACCAATCTATTATAACACACACACACACACACACACACACACACATATATATATATATATATATATATATATATATTATACATATTCTATTGTTTTTGGTTTTATATATGTCTTAAACTAATTTTAAATGGAAGAGTTTCAATGCTATAGGGTATATAGATAATAGATTATAATTAGTTATAATTGTTTTAATGTATAAAATCTCACGAGAAATAAGATCCTTGTATTTCAGAAGTAAATCGGGTTTTTAGACAAAATAGCTAGATGTCTATTTATGGACTGTATGTAATCAGTAGCCTGTTAGTATTGATATATTATATGTCTATCAGTATGCTCATATGTATATTAGCTAATACTTATGTGAGAACGCTGTTCGATCTCTGATATTTGTATTTACCACTGAATTTAGTGTAGAGAAATTCTTAATATCTTCGATGAAAATTAGTATTTATAACAGGTAATTATGTTGTATAGCCGTAATAGAAATATAAGGAGAAACATAATCAAACATAATATACGAACTTCAATGAACGAACGAATATACTTCTTTATAAAAATATAATCTCTCATACTTTATTCTCGAAAGGGTTGATGTTTCTTGTGTGTGTGAAGAGAGTGGGGACAAGGACGGACTGTTATTTTGAACCAAGTTCTTCTTACCATAGCAGCACTTCTTTCTCATCTTGGTTGGGATTGCTCAACCGTGGGTCACTGAGGGCCCAAGCCTTCAGTCTGCAAGCTGATTCTCACGCTGGCATCCTATCTCCATTTGTAGATAGCATAAAGATACTACGTAATGAGTCTCTTGTATGACCTTCCTTCAATAAATAAAGAGAATCTTTTCAAAAAAAGGAAAATAGATTTATTTTAATTTTTTTTCCATTAATCTAAACTCTGCATGGATTAGAATTGATCTAAAGTAAATATTATTTTAATCTCTAAATGATATTATTTAGTTTGTGGTTATTTAGAGGACAATAATGGAGTTAATCTGGCCTAAAAAGAAGTTTGTTATCAATTATCTGGCTGTTGAGAAGTGCTAAGCATATGAAATTTATTGAAGAATGGGTGATGTATGCTGAGAAGTATTTTTAGTCAAAAAATCTTTACCTTGGGATAGTAATGGGTTTTCCAATACGAGTTTGAGTCTAAAACTGAGTACATAGTGCAAACATACTCTCCAGTAAAGAAAAATTTCCATATCGCAGCGGCCATTAAAGAAGGTCAGGCAGACAGTCTTCTGGAATATAAAAAGACCTGTCACCATTGAATTCCAGAAAAATGTGCAACTGTAAAAAGTATTTCCCAAATCCTCAGATAAAACTCGCCTTACTTATATATATATATATATATATATATATATATATATAATTCCTATTAAAACCATATATATATATATATATATATATATATATATGGTTTTAATAGGAACTTTTTTGAAATAATTTATTTATTGCAAAATATTGATGCATTTTATTTAATGGCACTCATTCCCGATCCACAGTCCCGTCAAACAGAATTCATTTTTTTTACATTTTCCATGTTTATAAAAATATTTCAAAACCTAGAACTGCATGAAACCTTATAACATCTACATTAAATATATTCATCAACTAATAAATATTCAGATTTAACCAGCGTAAATTCGCAAATGTTTTACATCTGATGTAAAGGTTTTATAAATCATAAATATGAAAAAATTTCGAAGTTGAATTTATTGATTTTAATGGCCTGACAAACACTCTTGAATTTTGTTATATACCATGCAGTTCGGGGAAAGAGTAAATTTTGTCTAGTTGTGTTCTGCAAGTTATTTTTTTTTTTTTGCACACGGTCTTATAAAATACGAGAAATTTTTTAACCGACCTATTTGACTTATAGATAAAATACTAACCGGTACTATCACTCAAGGTCATGGTAGACCTAGAAGTAATGGCAACGAAAGGGTACCACATACTCCCAAGGTCTCTATAACTGGGCACTCAACATTATATTTAGTTTAGTCTCATACTTGGGACACCATCCCTCTTTGTGGAGTGTAACTCCTTCCCAAGGGAAACTATCAGTGTATTCTAAAAATGCTGACCGGATGTTCAACTTCAGTTATTAAATGCAGACACCATATTGAAGACAAAAATAGAGAAACAAATGCGTGAAACTTTTCAATATTACAATTAGAGCGGACCAAGAAATCAACGCTACCATGAAGAGTTTGATTGCCTCCTGTGATGCTGTTTTTTGTGCTCATTTGTTAATCATTGGCGAAAATTCTATAATTCAATATGTGTAAAAGTAGCGATTGGTAAGTAAAAGGTAGGTTTTGAAATCGCATCACCGACACCCATGTCCCATGACGGTAAACGTTACGCTCAGCTCAACTTTATTGTATATCCTGTAATTTCTGAATTTTTCTTGAAATTAAATATGATTTATAACTTTTAGAACGCCCTTTGTTGATATATATATATATATATATATATATATATATATATATATATATATATGTGTGTGTGTGTGTGTGTGTGTGTGTGTGTGTGTGTGTGTGTGTGTGTGTGAACAGGCATTACTCTTTGATTTTATAAAATACTGGAGATTTTTTGCATTGAAAAATGATAACTTCTTATCAGTCTTTTCCCTCGTAAAATCTCGAAGCAACGTGATTACAGCTTCAGACTTCATATCTCTTTTCCCCGGGAAATTTAAAGTCGTGTTACAACTGCTTCTAATGTTTGTTCCGGATATTCATATAAAAAGCCAAAAGAAAAAAAAAAGAAGCAATCTCTTTTTATATTCTTACGGATTTTTTTATCTCCAAATTTTTTGACGAAGTTCTTTCTCTTTTCTAACTTCTTTCTTTTTCTTCGGTTTATTTTAGAATTTGCTGTCAAGAAATCAAAGTACATAGGAGCCAAATTTTAATCGACTTTTTCCAGTTAATGTTTCCCATTTTGTAAAAAGATATTCACGCGCCATAAAGTTGCTATCGTCATCGTTAAAGCGGGGAAAAGCTATTAGAGATAGCGAAAATTTATTATTCAACAGCTTTGTCAATTAAAAATGCAAGTATATATACATACATACGTATGAGTGATTGTGTCTTTTATAACATCTGCTATGTATTGCTCGGTTGTATTGGATGAAAAGATGTGTATTTGATTGCTTCTGTCAAGTTTGACAACAGGTGTGAAAACTTCTACATGATCTACAACATGGATGATATATACGAGACAGTGTTATTTTTCAAAGATGAAGATTAGTATTGTGACTTGTTTTACGGCATATCAACCCTTACCATTTATCTAATACAAAATCCTACATATAGGTGTGTGTGTGTGTGTGTGTGTGTGTGTGTGTGTGTGTGTGTGTGTGTGTGTGTGTGTGTGTGTGTGTGTGTGTGTGTGTGTGTTGGAATAGTGGGTTTAGTGTTCACCAACGGTCCAAGTAGAGTCATAACAAAGACTCAAAAATGGTACTTGATACCTTGCTTAACACTCACCACTATAAAGTACAGATCAAGGGTAAGTGGAAAATTCCAGGCACAGGAGTAGCGCCCTCCCTTACACCTCTGTGTAGTAGCTACTAAGGCTTTTGGGTCGCTCTCGACTACGATCTGCAAACTTACTTATGATATGTTTATAATGAGTAAGCGAATACTTTTAAACCAGCTTTTTTTTAAACAAGTTAACCTCGTTTGTTTACACACGGTTAAATGGTTTCAATATTTAGCGTTAGGAATTATATTTAGCGAGAATTTCAATGTAAAATAAATGGTTTGCACACCCGCCCCGTTAGCTGGAGCTGTAGAATGCACCGACTACACATTTGAAGAAGGAGAAGACCCCCCCCCGACCCAACGGGTATAGTTATCATACTAAATTGCCTCTGATAGCGGCGCTCGAGTCCTGGAGCTCCGGGTAATGTGTCGTACGCCTTCATTACCATTACATATTCAGATGAAATTTATTGACTATAGAAGAAAGAATTGATTTTGCAAGAATGAACTCAGAACACAGTATAAGTGTAAACAATGAAATGGATTTAGCGGGAATGAATTAGGAATATGTTGCTTTGACGTGAAAGAAAATGACGAAAAAATATTTATTAAAAAATGATGAGACAATTGTTATTTTGATCGTCCTAATGAATCAGAAACTGTTTTGTCTACAACCCAGAGTAAGCGAAATCGACTCGGGATTTTGCCAGGTGAGTTGGGAGTTTGTCAATCAAGCAAACGTTTTGGAATTACATGTTTTATTAATTCAATTATAGAAAATTTTGGTTCAATTTTCTTACCGTTATGATTGAACCATTACTAATGTCATGTCATGTGAACATAAAACTGTAATAGTGCCAAATTTTATGTAAGTGTAAAGTCGATGTAGAGGGCGTGACAAACAGCGGCAGGGGGAATTGATTGCGGTGATGCAAACTAGAAAATTGTTATTTTTTTAGCTTCGCCTATCACCACTCTTCAGAGGAAAGATATACATAAAATTGAAGGGATTCCGCCCCTCGAGAGAGTGTCACGAAGAGATCACGAATAGACTACTAGGTTCACGTCGCTTTGAGTCTTGACCTTTTACCAGACTGCTCTTTGCACAGAAAAATCGAAGTGAATTAAGAAAACACTACAATTGAAGAGAGACAGAGAAATTCCGAAATAACACGACAATAGCAGAAGCCGACTACAAGAATTAAACGTCACTCTGAGTTGTGACCTTTTGCCAGACTACCCTGGGTATAAAAAGTGAAGAAAGATCTTCATATTACAACATTGTGAAATGATACTAAAGATTGTAGAAAAGCAAACATAACAATCAATAAGATTACCTTTTCGCCGAGCTGTTGACAGTTTGAATAGAAGTGTCTAAAATTATACAAAGAATTGACTGACTGTTATTTTGTGAACCAGGTCTCTGTCTTAGGCCTACCACATCTTAGGTGAGTGTATACTTCTACCATTGTTAAACCCATTCTTTTTTTCTTACAAAATATCAGTATTGTTACAAAGCTGTGTTTGTTCTCATTTTATTGGCGTCGACTTCTTTTTTTTACTTTCTTAATTGTGCCTACTTATCGACCGGTAACTCTGATTAAACTATTTTCTCGAACTAAAATACACAACGTCAAAATAATTCCCTTGCAAAATTCATTTGGAAATCAACAGCCTATGTAAAGGTCAGCCTCGACATATATATATATATATAACGATAAATAAATGTATATTAGTTTTTATATATATTTAATAGCATGGACGCTTATCTGCGACCATTGGTTTTATGCCGTCTTAATACGACAATCATCAGGCAGATGATTGCCGTATAAAGATGGCATCAGTCAGATGAATTCCCGTACGGCATGAAACCTTTGGTCACAGATAAGTACCAATGCTCTTAGATAAATATAAAAACTAATATAGATTTATTCATAATTATATAATAGTTCTATCATAGATATTGAGCACTCTCCAAATTATATCGCATTTGGTTTGCCACAAACCCACCAAGTTAAATAGTGACTGCCATACACACACATACACACACCCACACACGCACGCATATATATATATATATATATATATATATATATATATATATATATATAATTGTGTTTTCTATTCTACAAAAGATATATGAATCATAGCTATGAGGTGATCGTGAGAAGGTAAGATCTTTTAGTTATGTTACTGTTCTCAAGGCCAGCATTTAAATACTTTTTAATTCATCAAACGCTTTTTAACCGATTCTTTATTCCCGACCTACACTCTTATATACTGAGCACTCGGGCGAGGAATTACCAGTTGTCACTTACGCGCAAATGCAAAACTCTTTGCATGAATTGAGTTCTACGGTAGACGTTAGCGTATAAATATATATATCCGAAAAAATTCCTTCGCTTACACTGATGATGACGATTGAACTACACTAAGATATCTGACTGGTGTAATGTCAGCCGGGTTTCGATTCCAGTTTAAAGCATCTCGCGTGTCTAACCACATTTTCTACAGTCCCAGCCGAGTGGGCAAGCGTGTGTGTGTGTGCAGTGTTAATCTGTGTGTGTGCAATGGAAAGGCCTAGAAACAATGTTTGGTGGGAATATGAATTTCTTGGTCGAACGTCTGTTCACCTGCAATCTCGCACCAACTGATTGGAATCCCATTGTACTTTTGCAACACTGATTCTATGGTTGAAACGTGACTTCTCGATTATTTTACAAATCGTTGATTTATTTGGCTGCTCAAAAATGATTTCTTCCATGACTTAATGTTCCTGAAAAATTCATTGTATTTCCAGCGCAGAAAAATAAGTTAATGTTTGACTGTATTTGCTTTTAAAATATTCCATATCATTGACAATTCAGTCTACTTGACTCTACAACCAATTAAAAGTAACAAATACAGACTTTTTTTTCTAAATCTTTTTTATGGTTAAACGAGTTGTGATATTCGTCTCAGCACGACCAGTCATTGAAGCAGAGATTTAAAATTTATAGCAACCACGGCTACATTGCAACACACAATTTTGTTATTTGCAATATTTTTTATTTACGAGATAAAACCAACTAAGACACAAATCGAAGTAGGAATTTAGTTAAATTAATTGATTGTAATATAACAGGGTTACCTTGCTTTTTAGAATATCGTAGTTATAATTATTTTCACTGCTGTCTAGAATGGGTTTATGAAAACAAAAAAACAATTTTTGTAGTTTTCTCAGAAAACAGGTTAACTAGTGTGATTAAGTGTAACCTGGTATTGCGATAGATCAAACTGTGTTGTGGATTTCAAAGCTGGCCTGAGGTGAAAGCCAGCAAAAGGCTGACAATATTGGAAATATTGTTTTGGGTTAATAAGTATAGAGAAAATGACCCACGAACTTGATTTAAACAACAGCTAAAAACAGTGTGTTTTCAGGGTCGGAATATATTTGGATTTTGAAGACTTCTGCATATAAGACAGAATTTTGACGTCACAATTAGTCGGTGTTTCGACTACGAAGAGAGCGGATCGACTAGTGTTTAGAGAGATGGAGCACACATAATTTTTACAGCAGTCTGGCGAGATGTAACATCAACTTATAACCAACCTATGCACTCATCAATAAATGACTCAAGCATTTCACTAAGATGCTATGTTAACTTAGGACCGACACATGTATAGTCTGTCCAGATGCTGTATTCTGTTTTTTTTAACTGTGGATGCCATACAATAGATCATTGCATTTCGCTAAATATACTGTTATTAAACTATTTACATTCTATCAGCTGTCTGTATTGTTCTTCTTGAGAAGGGTCCACACTTATCCTTTTCAGAACATTCGTCACCAGTGGAGATTTTACCACGATTTATTCTTTGGGAAACACGATTTCTTTAG
This sequence comes from Sepioteuthis lessoniana, assembly GCA_963585895.1. Taxonomy (NCBI): domain Eukaryota; kingdom Metazoa; phylum Mollusca; class Cephalopoda; order Myopsida; family Loliginidae; genus Sepioteuthis; species Sepioteuthis lessoniana. The sequence goes on along the minus strand of OY757928.1, from coordinate 10,104,571 downwards.
CCGTAAAGAATCACAACGCATTTTGAATATCAAGCTAGACTGTTCACGACTGAGGATGTGCCATCTACCCAGTTTCGACTTATGAATGTCTCACCGTTCCAAAAACTGTGTAGAGAATAAGATTTCACAACGGGGTTTGAACTGAATTTCATATAGATGAGAAATACGATGTGTTTGGAGTGAGAGAGTTATATTATTTTAGTAGTGACCAATACACACACACACACACACGCACACATATATATATAGCAAAATATAACAAGTTATAACCAGATATGCTGGTTCTAGCACCCTGAAGAACTGGAGGGTGGTAGTGGGGTTGGGTTGTTCTTTGAATACCAATATGTAGATTTTTCTTTTTCCTTATATTCTTTTTTTCTTTCTTTTCCTTCCGTTTCTTTTTCTTCTGTTTCTTTTTCTTCTGTTTCTTTTTCTTTATTTTTCTTTTCTTACTTTTTCTTTTATTTTCTTTTTCTTGTACTTCTTTTTCCTTCAAATTCTTTCATTTCGTTTGTTTCTTTTCCTTCTGTTTTTTTTTTCTCTTTTCCTTCCATATATATATATATATATATATATATATATATACCCTTCGCACGGGCAGGATGCGGCATAAGGTCAATTTTTAAACGGAATTTTATCAGTTTGAGTTCAGAGTTTTTCTTCTCCTCCACTGGTTGCCATACCAAGTTTGAAGAGCCCAGTCCATCCCACTATTTACCCATAGCTGGAGAGAGAATAATTATATTCATCCCTTTCATAAGGGTAATAGAGTTATAGAAAATGCAATCAACCTTGTCCAGGATTTGAACTCGTGTTGCCGGGTTAATTTCCTACGACGGTAAACATTTCACCACCAATGTGTGCCACTATACATGAAACGGGAATGGAAAGTTTTGATTTTATTGGAGAAAAGATTGATACTAAACTTTAAACTCGAATCAGCTGTCTGATTTGAATATCAACACTGAAATTTACAGATTTAGATTAAGTTCGAACGTTATCTATAGATGTTTTTACCAATTTCAATCAACTGCTCTCCCAACTGTGCTAGTCGTCTCTAGCGTAATCTTTTGAAAACAGTTTACTTGAAATGAACAGACAATCTATTCACAACAGAGCATATAGCCTAAAACTTTATGTGGGAGTAGAAAAGCAGGATGATCTGATAATTTTCTTAACTCTCATTCTAGCAAGCACAATTACTGACCCATGCGCAATATAATAAATACATTAATCCGATCTCTTTTATTCTACAAGTACCAAAATACCACACATACTCTATGGATTCCTACTAAAGATTTCTTCGCCAGTGTCTTCAGAGAACCAGCTTAGCAAAGGATACAGCTCCTTACACGGAAAACGGCTTGAGCCAATATAGCATAGGTGAGATGTCCATTTTATGAAATGCCGGACGTTGCGCGGGCGAGCCTGTAAGTCACGTAAGGGATTTCCGACTACCGCTGCGGCAACTCGTACTCACTAGATACTGGATAATCCATGCTCTTCGTTCCTATACTATCAACTGTAACATTGTAAGCAAATGGGCCCAGGAAGCATAGATAAGTTTTTCAAAAATTCAGCTGCGAAAAGAAAAACGAGTTGACAAAGTCATGTGATACGATAGGCTCTTCTTCTGGAGGCAAAAAAAAACAAAAACAAATAATATATATTCGTGCAAGTATATGTATTTCCATATGAGTATATAGAGATAAATATGTCATAAACTGGTTATTTTTTGCGAGGTCAGAGGTAGGTAGATAAGAGTCTCCTCCGTTTTAAATATTTTAATTTTTGGTGAATTACGCGAGATGCGCTGTGGTTATTTTCGGCATATATTCAATAAATATTCCGAATAAACTTAAATCTCTCTTCTCCAGCCTCCCGTATTGTACTAAGCGTTTGTGGTGTAATGGCATTTCACATTGCTCTAATACCCTTGGGAAAGGTATGAATCTAATTATTATCCCTCCAGCAATGGATAAATTGAAGGCCAGACTGAGTTCTTCAACCTTGGTAAGGCAACCAGTCTAGGAGAAGGAAACTATGAATTGAAACCAGTTAAACTTCGCTTAAAAAATTGACCTTGAATCGCATTCTGCCCGTGCGGTGGAGTTGGTACATATAGGGAGTTAGTTACAATCGAACTCCAACCGAAAACTAAAGGTCAAGCGTACTAGGCCGGGATGATTCATTTTCGAAAGGGAAAATCCTTACCTGTCGTCAAAATGGAGGAAGAGCGAATTAGCGTTCAGAGCCAGTTTTGCTAAGTGTCATACACGTTCCCATCTCTAAATCAAGAATATCTTAAAAAATTGGTTTTGTCTTTTTCACTTGTGGAGCTGTCTAGTGGCTTGTATACTTTCGAACCAAACCTGCGGCAACCAATCTGCCTTCGCAGCATCTAACAACGTCCGGCTGGAATAGTCTCTCAAGCCGTGCAGATAACGAGCTGAACTATGACATCGCAGTTTCAAGTTCAAATTCAAGCCTCACTTTCGGAATAATACTCTTGGGAAACCTACCAATCTCCTTTCCTTCAGTTATTTGTTAAATAGTACAAGAACAGTCCTTCTAAAAAAGATGGTTTTGGCATTAAATAACCCACAAAGGTTGATTACAAACAAAAGAAAGCGAAATCGTGCAGTCCGACTGTTCAATATCTTCAAGTGGGATGATGGTAAGAAAAAATGCTGGATGTAACACCCTGGATTCTTTTTTTAACGCCAATATATTCTTTTCTTTTTCCTTATAATTTTTTTCTATTGTTTCTTTTCCTTCTATATCTTTTTTTTCCCTGTTGTTTCTTCTGTTTCTTTTGTTAATTTTCTTTCTGTTACTTTTTTTTTTTGTGTGTGTTTCTTTTGCCTTTAAATTCTTTATTTCCCTTGTTTCTTTTTTTCTATTGTTTTCCTTCTTCTTTTCAAAATCTTTTGTTTCTTCTTTATTTCTTATTCATTCTGTTTGGTTTTCTTCTTTTTTTATTTTAGTCTTTTTGTTTCTTTTTCTTTCTAATTCTTTTATTTTTTACTTTTATTTTTTCTTCTGTTTCTTTTTACTTTGTTTCTTTTTTTCCTTTTTCTTCTGTTTTTTTGTTTCTTTTGTTTCTTTTTTTTGTTGTTGTTTCTTTTTCCTTCCAATTCTTTTATTTTTTACTTTCATTTTTTCTTCTGTTTCTTTTTACTTTGTTTCTTTTTTCCTTTTTCTTCTGTTTTTTGTTTCTTTTGTTTCTTTTTCTTTTGTTTTGTTTCTTTTTTTCTTCTGTTTCTTTTACCTACTGATTATTTCGATTCTTTTTTCTTCAATATTTACTATCTGGTCGGTTGGTGCAGAAGAATACACCGACTGCATCTCTTCAGAGGGGTAAGATACCCCATCCTGTTTATGACATAAAACCATCTGATGGTTAGACTCCTGTAATGCTGGAACTTTGGGGAATGCAGAGTACCCCTTGACTGCCATCTCCCTCAATTTCACTCTGGCCCGGAGTGGTAGCACCAAAAAAGGTCCTATCTATGGGTCAAATAGAATTGTTTGACATTTAAATTGAGTGCCATGAAAAACTTCTGTTGAAATGTTTAAAATAGAACTGTTTGATCATTTACCTGAGTTAACAAATGACAGATGTTTAAGTGAATTGCTAGAGATACATATCAGTACTTGAAACCATTTAATTATGATTGATGCTAAATTGAATTGTTAGAAATAGAACAATTTTATCACTTAACTGTGAGTAAACAAATAACTGGTGTTAGTGATACCTTTTAAATTTGACTTATGCTATCTTGAATTGATTGATATAGAACTGTTTAATTGAACATTTAATAGAACATTTAATTGTGTGTAAACAAATATTTGATGTTTAATTGAATTGTTAGTGAACGTGTGACTCTTTAACTTTACTGCCTAATGTTGACATATCATATATATATAATTTACATGAATACACAGGATTTGGCATTAAATACTCTACAACGTTTGATATACCATAAAACCAAACCAAATTCAATTTTTATTCTGTTTCTTTTCTCAGTCTCTTTTTTTTCTTCTGGTTCTTTTTATTTTGTTTATCTTTTCTTCTGTTTTTCTTCTTCGTTCTAATTCTTTTTGTTTTTCTCTTACCACGATTCATTATTGAAATTTTTAACTGTTTTTTCTTACCCGTTTGCCAGAAAACAACACGTTTCACATTGGAAAGGTTATCCTTACTTACCAACCCCTCCGCTCGAGCAGGATATGACACAAGGTCGATTTTTAAGCGGAGTTTAACACGTTTGAATTCAGAGTTTTCCTTCTCCTAGACTAGTTGCCCCACCAAGGCTGAAGAACCCAGTCTGCCCTACTATTTACCCATAGCTGGAGGGAGAATATTTGGATTCATACCTTTCCCAAGGGTATTAGTGCTATGCAATCGGTCTCGTCCAGTATTTGAACTCGTGTCGCCGTGTCCATTTCCAACGGCGATAACCATTACGCCTCCTCCAAGCAACCAACCCGTCCGCTCGAGCAGAATATGACACAAGGTCGATTTTTAAGCGGAGTTTAACACGTTTGAATTCAGAGTTTTCCTTCTCCTAGACTAGTTGCCCCGCCAAGGCTGAAGAACTCGGTCTGCCCTACTATTTCCCCTTAGCTGGAGGGAGAATATTTGGATTCATACCTTTCCCGAGGGTATTGGTGCTATGTGAAATGCAATCGGTCTCGTCCAGTATTTGAACTCATGTCGTCGTGTCCATTTCCAACGGCGATAACCATTACGCCCCCTCCAAGCATTAGAAAGCTTATAGCTTTCTAAAGTCAAACAAGATGTTTTAACATACCGTTTATTTTGCAGTTTTCTCAAGTTTGAATGTAATCATATTTTTGGTGCATCTGGTTTTAATATTTACAGCCTAGACGTCTCTAAACTATCCTTTCTATTTTTGCATCTGTTAAGCTCCGACCAAACGAATCTTTTTCTCCTTCTTTTCTGTTAATCTAACAGTCATTACTGTAATGTCAGCATCAACAGCATTATTATCATCATCATTATTATTAACTCCTTTGAGAGCTGCTGTTTTGTGACGTGATGCTTCCATGTTTTTTTTAATAGCATGTAGCGTTCTTTTTTTTCTTTTCCTATCTTGCCTTTTCTCCAAGCGTTTTTGGCTGTGGAATAAACCGACTGCTTCTCTATAGAGGGGTAAAACCCCCACCACAACGAGTGTCCTGCATATGACTCTAAAAACCCTCATGGTGAGGTTCCAGCAATGCTGGAGCTTTGGGGAATGCGTAGTACTCCTTCATTACCATCACTCCCAGTTCCACTCTGTCCCGGAGTGGTAGCACCTGATAAGGGTCATATCTATAGAACTAACGGCTTACTAATGCTAAACTGAATTGTTTGATTAAACTGAATGGCTTGAAGGAGAAATGTTATTGACAATTAAACCGTACTTACATTTAAACTGCGTGCTTATGCTAAACTGAATTATTTGAAATAGAACTGTTTTTGACATTGAAACTCTATTTACACTAAACTGAATTGTTTAACATAAAATTGTTTTGACATGTAACTATGTAAACAAAATATGTACTTATACTAAACTGAATTGACTTAATTGGAACTGCTTGAATAAACTGAATAGCTAGAAACAGAATTGTTTTTCACAATTAAACTGTACATTTAAACTGCGTGCTTATGCTAAACTGAATTGTTTGAAATTGAACTGTTTTTGACATTGAAACTGTACTTACACTAAGCTAAATTTTTATATATAACTGTTTGAATAAACTGAATAGTTTGAAATAGAAATGTTTTTGACAATTAAACTATGTACCCATGCTAAACTTAATTGTTTTAAATAGAACAAATTATTTACATTAAAATGGATTTGGCGTTAAATAACCTACAAAGGTTGATATGCCATAAAACTCAACCAACCAGCCAAACAACCAAGTTTTTCGTTTGTCCACGTGGTGCATCCATACAGTAATACTGACATATCTCCAGATTGGAAGAAATGCAGTTTTATTTTATCTGAGAGATCGAATTTCCACATGTTCGACAATCTGTTAAGAGTAGTCCACATCTTCTATATACCTATGTTGAATTCGTTTTCAGCTGATGAGATATTGCTGCCGAGGTATGTGTACTGATTTACTAATTTCAAAGGTTTGCCATTTAATATGAATAAGGTTCTCTCTTGTTTAAAACACATCATCTCTTTTTTATATACATTCAAGTCGAGTCCAAAGCCTTTCCTGTTCACCCCATATTATGGCGTAGGCATTCACCTAAGCCAGGACGATTTATCCCTTTCTTCACAGACTAACAGACCACAAACACACATTGAGGATCGTCAACTTAGATCCTTTTGCAGCGTTATCAGGTAATATGCACTATTGTGCCGTCATATGATAGGTTCAATTTATAAAGGGAACGAGAGGCCAATTTCTGGGGAAAGAGAAATAGAAGAAAAAAAAAGAAGAAAATGCAAAGAGATTAGAGGAAAGGCCAGCTGACCTCTGAGTAACCCTGGCTAAAGTGCTGTTTGTAAGTCAGCCAGTCAGCGGGGAATAACCACGGTAATTAAAAATGCCTAGAAATAAAACGGAAGTCTTAAATCTTCTGGGCATGTGTCGAACCACTGGAAACGGATATGGGCCTCCCTCCGACACCAGGCGGAAGTAAGTAGGCGACTCGTGTTTGAAAATGAGTTAGGACCCAGACGTGAAGAGGTAAAGACGCGAGTAAAGGGTAGCAGGACTGTTAAGATCGTCAAAAAGTTGGAGCCTGAATGCACAGCGGTGAGGCCTGACCCTGCGAGGAAATACGTGTGAGAATTAGAAAATGAAACGTGGAAGAAAATTCAAGGTTTCAATTCCCGATAATGTCCTGTGGAAAAACATGATTCTATTTTCCCCCAACTAGTTATGCGCAAATAGATTGGCTGACTGAGTTTGTTAGCCTTAGTTTAAGAGAATAAGACCTCTCAATTCATTTCCAACTGTACTCCGCTTAAAGATTGAATTTATGTCACATCCTGCTCGTGGCGTATGGTTTGAGTAAATACATACTTATGATACCGTAGAGCAACAATTAGTCAGTTAATTTAGAAAACAATTCCCAATAATTCTCTTCCATAATGCGTGCTGAACGTGACTGCTTTTGGATTCCTTAGTCAATCAAACCACTATAGTGATTCCATGTGAGTCTTTTCCGCACAGGAAACCACTGTATGGTTCTAGATTAATCTTCTCTTTCATCTTCTTAATATCCCATGATATATTGGTTGTCACTGGGCCATGCCGAGCTCTTTCTCTTTCGGAAATGGAAGAGGTTAATTAACTGTGCCCATCTTCTCTTCAAGTAACGTGTGGCCATTTGTATTGGTTTACATTGTATCAGAAGCAACGGTGATGCTAGCATTGAATTATCATATTTATCCAACCCCTCCACTCGGGCAGGATATGACACAAGGTCAATTTTTGGCGGAGTTTAACAGGTTTGAATTCAGAGTTTTCCTTCTCCTAGTTTAACAGGTTTGAATTCAAAGTTTTCCTTCTCCTGGACTAGTTGCCTCACTAAGACAAAAGAACTCTATCTGCCCTACTATTTACCCATAGATGGAGGGAGAATAATTGGATTCATACCTTTCCCATGGGTATTAGTGCTATGTGAAATGCAATCAGTCACGTCCAGGTTTGAACTCGTGTCGCCGTGTCCATTTCCTACGACTATAACCATTACACCACGGGCACCTCCATGGCTAGCTTTGAATTATAAACTGGTTTTAGGAGGCCTGCCTAGCATAATATTAATTGTCATAAGACCTGGAAACGGTGACCCGTGTGGCCGACTCTATTTACTTCTTCACTATTCACTGGTCTTGTAGATCAGTTTTGTCCTGGAAGTGCAACTCGTGACTCGTGTCTTGAGAAAAAAATATCTAGAAAAGCCTGGTTTGGTTTTGTTTGTCTTTATGTCATATCAACCATTGTAGGTTAATACCAGATCCTTTTTATAGAAATAAACACTTCTATTTCAAACAATTCAGTTTAGCATGTGTATACAGTTCAATTGTCAAAAACATTTCTATTTCAAGCTATTCAGTTTAGTCAAACAGTTCTAATACAAATAATTCAGTTTAGTACAAGTATAGATTTTATTTACAAACAGTTAAATGTCAAAGAAGTTTTATATTAAACAATTCAGTTCAGCATAAGTACGCAGTTTAAGTGTAAGTACACAGTTTAATTTTCAAACATATTCCTATTTCAAGCTATTCAGGACACTCATTGGGGGTCTTACCCCCTCTGCAGATAAGCAGTCGGTGTATTATATACCCCAGCCGACTGGGCAACATTGAATATATATGATTTGGATTGGTTGGATTTTATGGCATATCAACCATTGTAGATTACTTAATGCCAAATCTTCTTTATATATATATATATATATATATATATATATATATATATATATATATATGGTTGGGTTGGGTTTTATGGTGTATCAACCATTGTAGGTTATTTAATGCCAAATCTTCTTTTATATATAAATTAGATGTATATCTGATTTTTTAGATAAAATTCTTAAACGAGACGGAGCTCTTTTTTCACACTGTTAAATAGTTTCAAGTATTGCTAAATAACAGTCTCAGTTTAACATCTGTCATTTTTTTGTACACAGTTTGTTCAATTTGAGCCATTGATAGGATCCTATTAGGTACTATCACTCCAGGGCAGAGTGGACATGGGACCAATGTCAATGAAGTGGTATTCCACGCTCCCTAAATTTCCAAGGCTGGAAACTCGCCATCAAATTGTTTAATATCATAACTAGGACACTCGTTGTGGGAGTCTTACTCCACTTCAGAGATACAGTCAATGTATTATACAGCCCCACTCCAGAGCTAACTGTGCTAAAAAAAGCTTGGCGGTGGCCATCATTCTCGATGTGTTCAACAGATTTGAATTAAGAGCTTTCCTCCTAGACCGATTGGCATTCTGATGTTAAGAGCCCATAGATGGGGGGGATGTTTAGATCCATACCTTTGCCAACGGTATTAGCGCTATGTGAAATGCAATTAGGGTCTTTAAGGATTCGAACGTGTGTAGCTGAATCCCTTTCCCAGGACTTTCCAAACATTTCATGATGTTTGTTACGTTGTAATAAATTAAAGTCAATTCTTGTTAACATATACTGATGCAATATCTCTGAATATATTCTTAAATCTTTCAAAAGGATTCATTCTACTGTTTACAATTAGCATAGGAATATTTTTTTTACTAAAAGGCATTTATAACTATCGTTCACCTCTCAGTGTCTCTGTCTCTCTCTCTCTCTCTGTCTCTCTCTCTCTCTCTCTCTCTCACACACACACACACATATACACACTCATGCTCATGCGTGCACTTACACAATGTTTTACGAAACAAATAAAAAATATCAAAAAGTGATAAGAAAAATTGTACAAGGTACTGTCTCGTTCCTTTCTATGACATTATTGTATTACATATGTTAAATGTCACCCGAAGTTATTTTCACATCTGATGCCAGTGCCACTCATTATTTTAGATGTTATGAGACACAAAGGATTATTTTTGGTACCGCTTCAGTCAGAGAATCCTCAGATGTTAGTTTGAGTTACTGGCCCTGACCTCAATTCGATACCACATGAAATACAAATAGATCAGAATAAATCCCATTCTTTTTATTCTAGATATTGATAGATGCTAATTTTTGCATTGTCTGACACAAGGTATTGTGTCTGATTATGCAAAAATTAGATTGTGAGAACAGAATTCATTACAATTGCAAGTTAGTCTACCAGACTGACTTTGTAAGCAAGGGACGGCATGTTCAAGAATTATTTATAAAACTTAGTCTGGCACAAACCTTGGGTAGAGCCTTTATCTCTGGTTTGGTTTGGCTATTTAGTTTAATGGCATATCAACCCTTGATGGCTATCCAATGCCAAATGCTCAAGATTTTTAAGTTAATAGTTCACAGGTGACATTTTTAAACAAGCCAGAGCTCATTTGTTTGCTCACAATTAAATGGATTCAAGTATTTTTTATCTAACACAAATAATTCTATTTAATATCAATCATTTGGTAAATGATTCAAAACATAATAAATAATTGAACAGTTCTATTTGATTGGTTGTGTTTTACGGCATATTATTCTATATAGGTTGTCTTATGCCAAATACTGTTTATATATATATATATATATATATATATATATATATATATATATATATATGGTGTGTACATGAATATTTGGTAAGTAACAACTTTTACACAAAACAGTGCTCATTAGTTTTCATACAGATAACTTGTTTCAAGTATTTTCATCAAACACTAATAGTTTTATTTGCACTCTGTTAAATGGTTTCGAGTATTTCTAACGTGGATAGTTCTATTTGCTTGAGTTAGATTATTAGTATTGGACAGGAATCATAAAACTCTGTATAAATGATTAGTATTAGGTTTGTTTTTTTTTGTTTTTTTTTGTTTTAATGACATGTCATCCTTCGTGATTAATTTAATGCCAAAACCATCCAGATAGAAAAGTTGTGGTACTGTTTAACTCATAACTAAAAGAATTTGGGGTTCATGCGTTTCTTAAAAGTCCAAAAGTGAATCCAATAACACAAGTGAGGATCGAACTCATTTCCTATGTTGTTGCAGTTCAGGACGATATCCAATTCGCCACGTATTAAACGGGATTATTTGTATATTATAACTAAATATGTGCAAAAGAACACTTAAAAACAAGTTTGTTTTGTTTAACGGCATATCAACCTCTGTTGGTCATTTAATACTAGAAGGGTTAAATTACTTTTATTTTTTTGTGCATGTTTTAGGTTATAGGCATGAGTTTTAGTTATGCTTTATTCATTTGACTAAATTTTGATGAAGATGCCGATTTCTTTTAGAAAGTCTAAGATTTCCTCTGGTTTGGAGTTTTTGAAGAGGTCCTTTAAATTATTTGTTTGGTAATGTTTGGGGCGAATTCGTCTGAACCTGTCACAGTTTATGAAAATGTGATTGACTGTGAGAGGTACTTTGCATGTGTAACATACTGGGTAGGGTCTTCCCCTTTTAGGAGGTGTGAATCGATAATGTGGGTGTGACCAATATGAAGTCTGGAGATTGTCACTTCTTCTTTTCTATTTCTTCTATAACCTGCTGGCCATTCACCTATCCTGTCTTGAATATGGTGGAGCTTGTTCTGTGTTTGATCACCCCACGAATTTTGCCATTTCTTGAGTATAAATTTGTTAATAAGTGGTTTTAGGTTGGTGTATGGAATTGTTGTATTGGATATACGTGACTGGAGTGCTTTTTTTTTTTTGCAGCTCGGTCTATCCTTTCATTCTCCTGTATGCTAATATAGCTGGGCTTGAAAACAACTACACAAAAAAATTAGATATAAAAGTACAATGAATATGATTGCTTAATCTCTTGGCATAAAATAAAGCAAGATGGTTTGATATACCGTTAAAATCCATTAATCAGCAAACCTTTTATTAGGTAGAGTACGTCCTTCGACGCTAACAAAACGGCTGGAGAAGAAACTAGATGGCAATTACACAAGAATGCTGCGTGCAATCCTCAACAAGTCCTGGCAGCAACACCCCACAAGACACCAACTGTACGGCCACCTGCCCCCTATCACGAAATCTATTCAAGTTAGGCGAACCAGACATGCAGGACATTGCTGGAGAAGCAGAGATGAACTCATAAGAGATGTACTCTTATGGATCCCCACACACGGCCGCGCAAAAGCAGGACGACCAGCACGAACGTACATTCAGCAGCTATGTGAGGATACAGGTTGTTGTCCTGAAGACCTACCTAGGGCGATGAACGATAGGGAGGAGTGGCGAGAGAGGGTCAGGGATATCCGTGCTGCCAGCACGATATGATGATGATGATGAATGTTCAGCACAGTTGTGTGACTTATTATCGTTTTGAAAATAATGGAATCATCTTAAGAAAACTTATACAATCTCCTCATGAAAAGAAAACCCTTTGGAATTAGAAGACAAGTTCGTATACCTCAGTACCAATATCTCATCGACTGAAAGCAATGTCATCCTACGATTAGGTAAAGTATGCCTGTTATAAAAAAGATTATCGAAATCCGATCTCTGATGAATATAGAACGAGAATTCTTCCAAGGAGAAGTTGCTTCAGCACAAGTGTACAGTTGCACCTTTTGAAATTTAACAAAACTCTGGCCTCTATGACAAGAGGTTTGGGAATCGTATTCATTGAACATCCATATTAACATCTTTTTAACAATTCTTACTTAAGGGATTCTAATCGAATGTCAATAATTCCTAAACGGAACTGTTTTACTCATAGAAGGGACCCCAAAAGGGAAATGTAAATATGAACAGAGTTTATTATCACATTTTTGTATAGATGATTCTTATGGGGGAGTTCCCGTGATATAGTGGTTAATGTGCTTGACTGCAACATCTTAGTTTCTAAGTTCGAACTCTATTTGTGTAATTACGTTCACATTCGAACGAATACCTCTGGGAAAGGTATAAAGGCCTCATATTTCTACCAGCAATAGGCTATATACGATGATCATTAAATAAGTTTCCAGAATTTTTCGTATAGGCACTTTTATTGACAGTACACACATGAAACTCTAGTCCCCTTCGAAGTAATCTCCTCCGGCCTCAATGCACTTGTTGTACCGTTACAACAACTTCTGGAAGGCCCCATGCAAGTCCTCTTGTGAGAGCGTGTCAATGATTTTCGTCACAGCCTCTTTCATCTCCTCAATTGTCTCATAATGACAGCCTCTGAGCTTAGGGAATAACCAAAAGTCACAGGGAGCAAGGTCTCGACTGTAGGGTGAGTGAGGAACTGTCTTGATTCCCATCTTGGTCAAATAGTCTGTGACAAGGATGGAGTTGTAGACTGGTGCATTTTCCTGCTAGAAATTCCACTGACCCTATTCGAAGAGTGCTGGCCTCTTCCGACCGAATCTCTTGCTGAACTCCCTTAAAACCTCAACATAGTAACCCTAACCGTAACCCTCTGGTCAATCAACTATTATGTATTGACTTTCTTACTCCTCCCACACTTCTCATCATCCCTCACAGACTCCCTGCTTTCTTTGAATCTCTTATGCCACTCAAAAACTGATGCTCGATTCATGCAAGATGCCCCCAAAGCAGTGTTAAGCATTCCATACGTTTCTCTGGCATTTTTTCAAGTTCAAAACAGAATTTTATTGCATATCGTTTTTCCTCACGTCCAGATTGCATTTTTGAAATTCCCTAGCTGTAACAATCAGGGTTTAGTAGGGTGTATTCCAATTACTGCTGGAGTTGTTCATTAGGACCTGAAATCATAAAAATTGGTCAGTCATCTCATAAGATCTAGAGCAATAGCATACTGAATTTTCAAGAGTCTACAACAATTCTAAATCCCTTTCCAAAAAAGTCTGTAAACCTATTGAATACACCACGTAGTATCAATAATGTTCTTCTACAAAGATGAATTTGGCATTTAAAAAGCACGAAGGTTTATATGCCACTAGTAAAAAAAAACAAATTAGTTATATCTTTAATATTCTTTACACGGTCTTATGGAATACGAATGATTTTGAAATATATCTACTTAATCCATGGAGGTCGTACCAATATCGGTTAAAATCGACCCAGGATTAATGGCTATAGAATGGTACTCCACACATTGTAGATCTCCCGAAATAGAACGTCATCAAATGCAACATAGTGTTATACCCAGGACACGTCTTTTTAAGGTCCTCTCTCCGATGCGGTACATACAGTCAATTCATGCTAAGCCTACTTGTGTCGTGAACTGACAAATCGCTGCTTGACTTCACGGATCTGGTTAGAATTGGTGCCTTGTTTTTTGTTAAAAGAAAAAAATATATCAATAACTTTGTCTAAATAAAACAAACATGTTTTCATTAATTATAAGATTTTTTAAAAATAAAGTCAATTTTTTAAATTGGCAATCACATAGTCGTAAAGACCAATATTTTAATTTTAGTGTTATTTTGACATACACAGTAAGGCCATTTGAGAACAATATGGACGTGAATCAGTTATCAGGCAGATATTATTCTTACATGACAATCAAATTGAAACAATCAAATTAGAAAAGAAAATTCAGTAGTCAATAAAAGAAGCTTTTTTTTATATATATATAATTAAAACAAGAATTCTTGCAGGCTGTGGCCATGCAAGTACTAATGTATAGTTGCACCATTTAGATTCTACCGAGATGATTCGAAAAAAGCTAGATGGGGTCTATACAAAGGTGCTACGTGCTTTGTTGAACAAATTCTGAAATCAGCACCCTTCAAAATAGCAGTTGTACAGCTACTTACCTCCTCTCACACAAATCTTCAAAATAAGATGAGTAAGACAAGCTGGGCACTATTATAGAAGTAAGGGCGAACTTAGAAGTAACTAATAGGGGCAGATGGTGAGAGGTGGTGAAAAGAATCCATGCTGTTAGCACAACTTAGTAATAATAATGATCATATTTACCAACCCCTCCACTCGGGCAGGATATGACACAAGGCCAATTTTTAAGCGGAGTTTAACAGGTTTGAATTCAGAGTTTTCCTTCTCATAGACTAGTTGCCTCACCAAGGCTGAAGAACCTAGTCTGCCCTACTATTTACCCATTGCTAGAGGGAGAATAATTGGATTCATACCTTTCCCAAGGGTATTAGTGCTATGTGAAATGCAATCACTCAGGTCCAGGATTTGAACTCGTGTCGCCGTGTCCATATCCTGCGACGATAACCATTACACCACGGGTACCTTAGTAATAATAATGATGATGATTCAAGTAAGTTTATTCCCAAAATATTCGATGACTCTGACCCTAACGACATTTAAATTGATTACTTTTTTAGATTTTCAAAATGCTATTTTTCATTAAAGACTTATTTGTTTATATTTTAAACTTTGAAAATATATTTTGCTAAAGAAATCAGCAATTCTACCCATCGCTAAAGCCAGAAACAGAATTGCTATATAAAAAATATTGACTTAGAATCAAGATAAACAGAAAACATCAGTTCACCGAAGTAAAGCAACGATGGGCCTCATCAATACTTAAATAGGTGAATAATAAATAACAGTTATTGTACGTTTTGTGTACCTGACTATTTAAATCTTAGTAAATAGGTGTTTAGCAAACACCTACACTAAGAACAGCATGAGACCCAGGCCAATTTTTTAAAAATCTGAATGCAAGTGGTTTTAATTCACAGTTCCTTTTCTTTGAGACCACTTGCTGTAGTAGGATTAAGGGGTTCCAGTTAATCCTACTATTAACCAATAGCTGGTTAGAGAATAGGAAAATGGATCCCTACTGTTCCCAAGATCATTATTGGTTGTGAAATCCAAACAGTCTCTTTCAGTATTTGAACTCTAGTTGTTTTGTTTTGTTTCTGACACCAATAACCATTACGCTATGAGCGCCTCTATATAGTAAATAATGTTTAAAAAGGTTACGACTGCCAACAAGTTTCAGCTTCGTTAATGAAATTTCTGAAGGCAGCAACATCGTTTTATTGTAATGAATGTTTAGGCAACGCTTTTTGAATGTGCTAGAATCTGCGCTAATGTTCCTGTATTATGAAACTTTTAGCCAAAATAATAATTTAGATAAACTAATGTTAGGAGAAAGAGAACGAAAGATAATGTCTTGAAGATTGTCTAGCGTTCTACTTTCTGAGTTGGAAAAACACAGGGACAGTAAGACAGATTGAAAAGAACTTTAAATTTTCGATTTCTTTACATAATAACCAGTT
>OY757928.1:10063757-10078757 GCA_963585895.1 Sepioteuthis lessoniana | reverse complement strand
ATATAGGAACTTTTTGATAAAGGATATATAATTATTTTATTGAAAGAACTTGGATAAGGCACTGGTCTATGAAACATGTCAATTTCTATATCTCAGATGTAATTCCACGTAATTCATTCTCTAATGCCAGCCACAAGTCCTTCTTGCTACTAAATCTCGTCAATTCGTCGCTTCAGAATGACCCACAAGTTTTCGGTTAAGTCAGGAGAATTGGTTTGTCATTTCATCTTTTGAAGTCCACAGATGTCACATTTTTGCCGGTACTCTGAACTATTATGCACTGTCTGCATGAGAGCACGAATATAATCGTTCTCCCGATTGTAATCATTTGCTTTTTTTAACCAATGTTCAAGGTGCACTCACAGGGAAAGCTACATAAGCACCTACAGTCATTTGAATACCACCGGGTACATTCTACTGACCAACAATGATACCTCCAATAATACGAGCCCAAACCATGATACTTCCTTCTTATTGCTGTCATTTCATGTCTTTATGATTATCTCGTCCGTTTACGACCCATCTTTTGCTTCAACCGTCAGACATATCATGGGGAGAACAAGATTCATAGTTGAACCAAGCCTTCAAGAATTTGACTTCCATGTTATTTTTTAACCATTTCAGAACATTTACGAGTAGTTCTGTTAATAGAGACATTGTCACCGGCCTCGCTAATATTCCATTTTTTTTCAGGAGAAAACATCGAGTAGTTCTGGATACTGATGTTTCTCCAGTGCGCCTGAAATTTTTTCCGTCAGTTAAGCTTAGGTTACTCACAGCTTCATGTTAAACCTATCGCAGGGAACGTCGGGAAACAACCTTAGAGTGACTCTTCTCGACCCTCTTACGTACCTTCGAAATAGCTGCAACCACTTTTTCTCAGTTTTGTGATATATTCCAAATATTTTGGATATTTCTAATGTTAATATACACTTTGTAAATTTACATGTTATATCAGACTTCTCAGAAGCTGTCAAGTCACATTAGCAACCTATATTTGCATGACTACGAAGTGACTCATTCTCTATCAGGAAGACTGAAGTATCGTGTTACTCATACAAAGGATTACATTTTGTTTACACTTGCGCAGAACCTCACACATATAACTATTGCCATTATCCTGAGAAACTTTCGTAAAATGTCAACTCGTAAGTTTTTGGACAAAATCGAAAGTTGTTACTTTGTCAATATTTCGTTATACAGAGTATATAGTCTCTATCTGATGATAACATAAACGAAGAAATTAGTCAACAAGCACCAATGACTCTGTATCTAGGATGTTCAATCTACATATGCTCTATCACAGACAATAAACATCCATATATATATATATATATATATATATATATATATATACGTTGTGCATTCAATAAGTTTCTAGACTTTTTTGTACAGTCATTTAAAATTGATGTAGACTCTTGAAAATTCAGTATGTCATTGCTATACATCTTATGAGATAATTGACTCAGTTTCTTTTTATGATTTCAGGTTTAAATGAACAGCTACAGCAGCAATTGGAATACACCCTACTAGACCCTGATTGTCACAGCTGGTGAATTTCAAAAATGCAATCTAGACGTGAGGACACTTTAAAAGAACTATATGCGATAAAATTCTGTTTTTTAAACTTGGAAAAATGCCACAGAAACGTACGGAATGCTTCAGACTGCTTTTGGAACATTTTGCATGAATCGAGTATCAGTTTTAAAGTGGTATAAGAGATTCAAGGAAGGCAGGGAGCCTGTGATGGATGATGAGAAGTGTGGAAGGAGTAGGGAAGTCAATAAACCAGAGTTGATTGGCCAAAGGGTTAGGGTTAGGGTTTCTATTTGAGGTTTTAAGGGAGTTCAGCAAGAGATTCCGTCAGAAGAGGCTAGCACTCTTCAAATAGGGTCAGTGGCATTTCCACCAGGACAATGCACCAGTCTACAACTCCATCCTTGTCAATGACTATTTGACCAGGATGGGAATCAAGACAGTTCCTCAGCTCCCTATAGTCGAGACCTTGCTCCCTATGACTTTTGGTTATTCCCTAACCTCAGAGGCTGTCGTTATGAGACAATTGAGGAGATGAAAGTGGCTGTGATGAAGGTCACTGACACGCTCACACAAGAGGACTTCCATGGGGCCTTCTAGAATGTGTTGGAACAGTACAACAAGTGCATTGCAGCCGGAGGAGATTACTTCGAAGGGGACTAGAATTTCATGTGTTTACTATCAATAAAAGTGCCCATACAAAAAATAAAGTCTGGAAACTTATTTAATGATCCTCGTATATATATATATATATATATATATATATATATATATATGTTATCTTAGATTTATATATATATATATATATATATATATATATATATGTGCGTGCGTGCGTGCGTGCGTGCACGTGTATGCATGTGTGTGTGTATGTGTGTGTGTGTGTGTGTGTGTGTGTGTGCTAATTCCCCCGGGATGTGACACTAGATTAATTTTTAAGTAGAATTTAACAGGTTTCAATTCAGAATATTCCTTCTCCTAGTCTGGAAGCTTAATCAAAGCTCAAGTCCCCAATCTGGTCTACAGTCTACTCATATCTCGAGGGAGATTAATAAGATTTGTACGTTTTAGTGCTTCGTGAAATAGCCAGCACCATCTAGGATTTGAAACCATAGGAACCTCCTGTGTTTGTGTTCTACTCACTATATAATGGACTCTCCTTTCTCCATAAATACATGTCAACGAGAGCGTCAGCCAGATCTCACGTGTGATACCACTTGCAGTGTGGACGGATAGTCACTACCCCACTGGACACTCAGCATTCTATTTATTAACAGTTTAACCAGGTTCACTTGTATCTTGTTTCTGTTTTCTATCAACCTTTTTTGTTCCCTGTGTCTTTCTTTTGCCAGCATCACAGCAGTTTGTGTGTGTGTGTGTGTGTGTGTGTGTGTGTGTGTGTGTGTGTGGGTGGGGGGGAACAAAGAAAGAGAGATTGTGTGATGTATACATGTATGCGTACATTAGCTTATCCACCAACAATACGTGCACCTATTCATATATACATAAAAAGTATGTGTATATATAAACGAACAATTATTATATGCATTCAATATGCAATAAATGTCTGTAAAAGTGTATGTTTGTGTGCGTGTGTCTCTATGTTCTTTGCTTCCATTTTCAACAATTCAGTTCCCTTGTGACTGACTAACAAGGAGCCATAACATAACATAACATAACACCTTTCGTTTTTGTTTTTTTTTTTTCGCTAAAACACTTTTCTTTCCCCTCTAATTTTCAATTTTTTTTTTTCGGTTTTTCATTTCTTTTCTTTCTTCTAACTTTTTCTAAATATTTTTTTTTACTCCGCTTTAACAGTTTTTGTCCTTTTTTTTATGATTTTCTGTCTCAACATTTTCATTTACACATAAATAAACGCTTGTTAAAATATTTGTTTTATTGTTTTATTTACATATTAATTCTCCACGAAGCCAGCTCAGCTCCCAGTGGCCACTAAACATATACTGATTCGAGCAGAAGACAATAAGAAAAAAATTAGTTAGCAACAAAAGTGAAACAAAATGTTAAAAGAAAACACTAATCGCAGCCATTTTTTTTTTCTGACTAAAGCAGTTAAAAAGATTACAACAAAGATGAAAATATTTGGAAAGTTTTCAGTTCGTAAAAGCAAAAAAATAAGAGAAAATCCTTCATGCGCCATTCTTTTCTCTTGTCTAACTTTTTATGATGGAAATATCAAATTTTGCAATATATGTCTGGCAGCGGTGAACCTTATTCCTATCAATTAAGATAAATATAAACCACTAAAATCACCTTCTTAGCAAAAATTAGTTCATTTGAAGGCGTTTTTGTTTAGAAATAAAACTTATCAGAATGAGGTGAGGGCGAAAAAACTGACACCATAAAATTAGGGTTTTTAAAAGACACAAAAGTTTTTAAAAAATAACTAGAAAATTTACTTTTACGACGAAGAAAAAAGAAGGGGAAATAAGCAAGGAAAGAAAAAGTAATGATGAAACAGGGAGGTGAGAAAAAGAGAAATATTGTTAAAATTTGAATGTGTTTTTACTTCGAAAAAATGAACAAAATGAGATGAAGGCCAAAATAAACGATAAAATTAGGGATCATAAAAGATAGAATTGTTTTAAAACAAGAAAGGGACGTTGATTTTACGAGGTAGAAAAGATAAGAAAAAATACAAAGAATAAAAGAAAAAAAAAGTGATTTGTAAAGAAAAAGAAACGAAAAGAAAAGAAAAAGTTAAGAAAGAGAGAAAGCAAGAAAAGAAGTAGAAAGAAAGAAATAAGAAAAAGGAGAAAATGACGAAGGAACGAAAAATCAAGCAAGAAAAAACAAAAAACAAAAAAGGAAAAAAAAAGCTGTTAAAGAAGAAAAACAAGAGAAAAAAGTCAAAGAAGTCAAAAACAAGAAGAAAAAGAAGTAAGAAAGGAAAAAGAAAAAAGAAGTAAATAAAAAAAAGGAAAAAGAAGTGTAAAAAGAAAAACCAAGTAAAGAAAGATAAAAAAAAAAGAAAAAAGAAGTGAAAAAAAAACAAGTAAAAGAAAAGAAAGAAGGAAAAAAAAAGAAAAAAGAAGTAAATAAAAAAAAGGAAAAAGAAGTGAAAAACGAAAAACCAAGTAAAGAAAAGATTTTTAAAAAAAGGAAAAAGAAGTGAAAAATGAAAAACCAAGAAAAGATTAAAAAAGAAAAAAGAAATGTAAAAAGAAAAAACAAGTAAAAAAAAAAGAAAAAAGAAAAAAAAAGAAGTGAAAAAATTCAAATTGATATGCAGATAAATGAAAACTGATGTGTGTGTGTGTGTGTGTGTGTGTGTGTGTTCTAAAACAATGTCTTACATGATATTTCTTTAAAATAATTCAATTCAGTTCTGTCTCGGTTTATGGATAAACATCCATACTCGAAATTTTCAGTCAATTCATAATATTTAGTCGCCATTGTTGATTTCAGTATAAATATCAGCAACAGGACATGTATAATTATAATGTTAGACGCAAAACTCTCAGTCAGACTGTGAGTTTTCATTTCATTTAGTTTTATACAGCCATGTGCTATAATTACTCTTCAAAAGTCTGATTTTAAAAAAGCTTTTTGAAAAAGAAATATTGAATCATTTCCCCCTATAGGGCTATTTAGAGATCATAAATGGATTCTTGTTGTAATCCCGGCCAGTAAATATGAGCTCATTGTATGGTTTATCATATTTTGACAAATTTGCAATGTTCAATATAAATGTCCGGGAAACGTCAATTTAGCCCCCCACTGTGCACAAATAATATCGCCTTAACTTGTAATTCTTCTAAATGTATTAACCAATCTCATGTAAAAGCTGTCTAGTGAGTTTTATCCAAGAATTCATTAATATTTGACACGCCTCGTGTCTCAGTTGACCTCGACTTTATAGACTAATCGAACAAATTAGCCTAACAAAACCCCATAGAATTCGCAATTTGGCGAATGATCAGAAACATGGTTTACCCTGGCATTGGTGCCAATATACAACTGCTTCTCACGCTCATGTAACGTTTACCAACGTAAACAAGAAGGTATTTTAAAGCGGAGTATAATATCAAATATGGAATTATTGATATATAATGTGATTATATTTTATCAACCGATAACTATTGTCAAAAAAACTACGATAGCCTTTATTGGAGCTAACTAAGCTCATATAGAAAATTAGCCCGACAGAAAAAGTATTGACAGGTAATTTCCACTGAGATAAATAAAGTATCCTGCTATAACTTGCTTAGCTTCATCTTCTGAAGGCACAGAAGTCATTTTCAAGACTACAAGGTTAATAGTATATATTAATGTTTTTTGGCAGTTACATTTCTTACCTGGATTAGAAAACCCTGGTATCGTCTCTGGTTTACGGTGATTAAGTTAATGATTAAGTTTAACTGCATATCAACACGTTTAGGGTTATTTGATGCCAAAAGGTTAGGGAATCATGTTCATGGAATCGTGTTCATTTTTCATGTTGTTTCTTAAGAGTTTTGTTTGGGGTTTTTTTCGCCCATGGTCCGAATAATTCATTATTATCTCTTTACTATAAAATGCTAATTAGAATCATTTACACCTTCCTAAATAGATGCATCAATATCATCATGGACCGCTGTTAACAATGAAATGCTTTCTAGAAACCGTCACATATTTCGAGATAGAGGCATCAGTATCAACAGAGACCGCGGTTAACTATGAAAGGGTTTTTTGTAACCTTGACAACTTTCTAAATAGAAGCATTGATATCATCATGGACCGTTGTCAACAATGAAATGCTAAGTAAAATCTTTTACACCTTCCTAAATGGAGACAATAATCTTTGTTAACTATAAAATGTTTATTAGAACCCTTTTCATCCTTCCTGAATAGAAGCATAAATATCATAATGGACTGGTGAAATTAATTAATTAGAATGCTTCATTCTTCCCGAAATAAGAGTATCAGTATCATCATGGACAGTTGTTACGAGAACGAACCAACAGATTTACACTTTCCATATGTTACGACCCTCCCCCACCTGAATCTCTCGTGTTTGGTTTTTTTCTATCTCACACCCACACACACTCTTCTCACTCAGGGAAGGAGAAGACGGAGAGAGCCGGAGTGTCCATAGTAGGCCCGAAGGAGAACTTGAAGTTGGGCGCCAGCTTAAAAACAAATTGGAACAAGGTTTGGTGGTGCCATAAATCGGTCGAGATTGGACTATCTGCTGCGTTCGGCTCCCACTTATAGAGAAAGATTAGTAACCTCTGAAAAAGTAAGATAGTGGTTGATACTTTCTTTTTGCCTTCTCTGTCTTTTGGTTAGTTTCCGTGAGGGTTTGGTGATTTTGCCTCTCCTCCTTTGATGTTGAATTGTTACTATTCTGATTTTCTTTGAGAGGATTGTGTCCCGTGTGGAGGGGTTTGTCAGTGCTAAAGTGGAATGACCTACAAGTTTGTTGCGTTGTGTTGGGTCTGTTGTTCCTTCCACTGGTATTCGCGGCTGAGTAACGACCCGTAAAATCTTTTTGTTCGTCCGAGCTGATACCTCCAAGATGGCTGTTTTCCCCAGCAAGGATTAGGTATGTCACCCTATCCATAAAGAACGGGAAGGCAGTGACACATAATAGTATTTGATATTTATCCAACCTCCCATGAGGCTGGATTTGACATAAGGCCAGTTTATAGTAGGGGTACGTGCAAAAATTGAGTCTCATACGTGGTGTCGCCAAAAAAGTTTGATCCTGATTGTATTCCTCATTTTTGGGGTGCTTCAGATGCCAAGCAATGAACTCAGCCCGGCTCAGCATTTATTGAAAGGGGAACCCCACCCCTGAAACCAGACTGTTAGCAAAATAACATCCACACAGTGCGAACGCCAAAGAAGACGCTGTGAGGGTCGTATAATTGTCTATTTGTCTAGATTTTAAACTTAGAGTATATTTTGATAAAGAAGGCTTGATTAATTGAAAAGTCAAATTAGGGTAAAGGGTAATCATACAGAAATGGTGTTGACGTGTTAATATATGCGGGTGGCGTTGGGAAATAGGAATATCAGGGAAAATGGAGCCGTCCAAGAATAGTGGCGGAGGGGTCAGATAAGATTTCAACAACAGACATGGCAGCAAATATAGCTGTAAATAAAATGAAAATTTGTTAGATACAGAGAGTGAAATGAAAGTCAAAATATCTGAATGAAAAACAATGAGAGTAGACATGAGACGATACGTGAATTACAACAAGAAAAACCCTGCAGAAAAGAAAGCCGGGGGAAGAATAAAAAAGAAAATGATTTTGACGTTTGAAACGAATAAAGTAGGTCATGAATACTTACAAAAAAGGCTCGTAAAAACCTATTAAGGTATGAAAAAAATGATTTCGGAAAATATCGACATTCATCTAAAACCGATCTCCATATATCATGACCTAGTAAGATCTAAATTACAAAAACTGATACAGATTTCTTCGGATATCATTCTTCAAGTAAAATATCCAAATAGAGACGGCTGTCACTTTACAGATAACGAGCTGAGAAAAATCATGGACATTGCAATGAGAAAATCATAAGAATTCTTTTTTACTTTAGTTTTTGGGACAATTTTAAACGGCGAATAAACAGTTCATAAATTTAACTTACAATTTTTCTAGAAGTGGTATCTTTTTTAAAAAAATCAAACTCTGTTTATAATCAGTATGAACGATCATTAACCCTTTTTTTTGTAATTAAGATTCACCTTTAGCAATGTAAAGTTGGCAAAGTTGTCAACTACTTAGCTAAGGGATCGGATGATATGACACTGAGATGGGATAAATGAATTGAAATAATGATTGGAAAAATCGATCGTCGACAAGTGAAGATTTGACTGTGAATGTCTAGTTAAACGGAGAGTAAGTCAAGAACCCAAAGAACAATGAGATAAGGAATTACTTTGGACTTGGTGAGTTTATTCATCAATTAAGTGATTTAACAGCGTGTCAACCTTTCTTGGGTTATTTTATAAATAGAGGTTAGGAAATCTCATTCATTGTACATTCATATTTTTTAATAGTTTGCTTTCGTTTCTTTTGTTAAATGGCACACCAACCTTCGTAGGTTATTTAATGGCAAATCCATCCTTATTGAATAGCAGTGATGTTATTTAACCGATAGGTGGGGGATAAGAGGGTTCCTACTTTTCCCAAGGCTATTAGCTCAATTGGAGGTGCGCGTGGTGTAATGGTTATTGTCTAGGAAATTGACACGGCGACTCGAGTTTAAATCCTGGACGAGACTGATTGCATTTCACATAACACTAATACCCTTGGGAAAGGTATAAATCCAATTATTCACCCTTCAGCTATGGGTAAATAGTAGGACAGACTATGTTCTTCAGCCTTGGTGAGGCAACTAGTCTAGGAGAAGGAAAACTCTGAATTTAAACCTGTTAAACTCCGCTTAAAAATTGACCTTGTTTCATATCCTGCTCGAGCGGAGGGGTTGGGTAAATAGGGTTAGCTCGATTGGATTTCGAACTCGTTTACATCGAGACTGCAGTCGAACACTCAAACCATTAAGCCAAGGAGTCCACCTTTCGTATAATTATTTCTTAAAATGTTTTACTTGCACACCGTTTTATAGAAAAAGAATTCTAAAGCAGATTTATTTGAGCCCTAAAGGAGACCCTGACAGGATAAAATTTTGGATCTGCAATTATTTAGTCTCAAACATGAACCAAAAATATCTAGATGAACCCAAGAGTATATGCTCCAAATGTCCGCCGTTCAATTAAAGGCACTGTTAGATTCGGCGTCCAAATTTGTTGATAACGCGAGCAGGTTTCTTTTGGGTTATCAGAGGCTCAGGTAGCGAAGAACCCATTGCTCTACGATCTCCAAAAAATACCATGAGCTTTAAAATTTTGACCAACTTGCAAATATGACTCGTGTTTGGAAATGTGTTTAAATTGAACTTCCTTCTCTATCTTGCTTAAAAATTTTCGAAAGACAAAGTTTCATAATCGGTCTTCATACAAAAGCTCCTCTGCTCCGTCGTTCAAGGCCGGATTTCTCTATATTTGGTTTGGTTTGGTTTAGTTTGGTTTCTTTGTTTAATGGCATATCAACCATTGTAGGTTATTTATTGCCAAAGCCATTTTCCTAGAATAATAGTAGTGGTACTATGTAACCCATAGTTGGGGGGATAAGGGGGTTCATACCTTTCTCAAGGGTATTTGCCCGAAAGTGAACTGGCGTACGAACTCGTTTACTACGATTCTGTAAGTCAATCGCTTTTACCATTACATCACCAAGACACCCCCTCTATAGTTTGTTAAATGTATCAAAATATAAAATATTTTATAGCAACAATCTTAAAAGAAAAAGATAATATCGTCAAAAGGGAAGATTTCAAAGACTGCTGCTTTGTGTCAATATTGGTGGAAAAAACTGAACCTTTTAAAACATCAAAACTCGACTAAAAATGAAACACTCAAACAAATAAAAAGCTCAATCCCAAAATTTCATTAATGTCTATTCCATTTGACTTAGAATGAACAACAAGTTTGATGTACTATAAAACGCAAATTCAATCCAATTCAATCCAGTAGAAGTTGTCAAACACATAACTACTGAGTAAGCTCATTACTGCTTTACTGGTGCTCTAACAGGAACCAGTACGTTGTACGAGGTGCATACGATAAGTTTCCACACTTTTTTTTGTATGGGGACTTTTATTGATAGTACACACATGAAACTCAAGTCCCCTTCGAAGTAATCTACTCCGGCTGAAATGCACTTGTTGTACCGTTCCAACAACTTCTGGAAGTCCCCATGGAAGTCCTCTTGTGTGAGCGTGTCAATGACCTTCGTCACAGCCACTTTTATCTCCTCAATTGTCTCATAACGACAGCCTCTGAGCTTAGGGAATAACCAAATGTCACAGGGAGCAAGGTCTTGACTATAGGGTGAGGAACTGTCTTGATGCCCGTCTTTGTCAAATAGTTTGTGACAAAGATGAAGTAGTGGACTGGTGCATTGTCCTGGTGGAAATGCCACTGACCCGATTTGAAGAGTGTTGGCCTCTTCCGACGGAATCTCTGGCTGAACTCCCTTAAAACCTCTTGCCAGGACTTGTTCAATATTGCTAGCAACATTCTTGTGTAATTGTTGTCTAGCTTCTTCACCAGCCGTTTAGTTAGCGTCCCGGTAGTGCATCCATTCAGCAATATCTATACGACCGCTGCCTGGAAGAAACTGCGTTTCTTTTTATCGGTCAGGTCTGACTTCCATATCATCGATAGCTTATCGATAGCTGTCCATGCCTCCGTTAGCCACGTGTCGATGTCTTTTTCAGTTGATGAGACACTGCTTCCTAGGTAGGTGAACTTGTCTACTAGTTTCAGAGAGGTTCCGTCTAGTGTGGAAAATTCTCCTGTTTGATTAAAGCACATGTATTTAGTTTTGTGTGCATTGACATGGAGGCCAATGGCCGCGGCGGCTTGTTCCAAACGATGCAGTAGTGTTTCGGCTTGGTTGGGTATATTTGCCAGAATCACTATGTTATCGGCGTAGTCGGCGTCGCTAAAAGAAATAAGTTACCAAATTATTTCAAAACTTTTGCCTCACTCAAATCATACCGTAGAAAATGAAAATGGCGGTAAATCATCAAAAATGAAAAGTTTGAAGTATGAGATCAGTGCAAACATTAAACGAAAAAATGAAATTATTTAAAAAAAGAGAGAAAGCGATTTGATGAAATAGCAAAAGACTTATGACAATTAATTTGCATCACCGTTATGGGAAATACATTATGAAAATCATAATTATTTGAACAACCACAAAATATTTTATCATTGCCTAATACTTCAGGGATCATTAATGATTTTGAGTTGGAAGAGACCCAATTTGGCTAACCAGTTTGGCAACTCTTTCAAATAGCAATTACAATTAAACTTACTTAATCTCCGTAAACGATTCTAATCACGATTTTAGAAGTGGAAAACCTAATTTTTCATTTAGCAATTGAATTCCGTTAATAAAAGCATTTTCCCGAAATGAAACATTCAGACGCACAAAATATGACTAAATAGCATGTCTTGTGATGTTGACTGCAAAAAAAATGTGGTACTTGCGCAGTTTTCTTTTTTCAAATTTCAAAACCATGCGATTAGAGGAAATTTTCTTTTTCAGAAAATATTTCTGAACAATATCATATATATATATATATATATATATATATATATATATATATATATATATATTGAAAAAGGAGCATTTGGGTCACCCTTGTCTACGGTCGCCAACTTTATTTATCATATATATATATATGTGTGTGTGTGTGTGTGTGTGTGTGTGTGTGTGTGTGTGTGTGCGTGTGTATTACAAAAATCTGCCATAGTGATTTCAGATTCAGGTTTTTAGAATATATCCCATTTTCTTGAACGAATTACAAATCCAAATTGCTGAATACTATAATATACAAAACTAAAACGGAAACGGTGAACAAATTGAAATGACCATTTAAAATAACCGATAACTGGCCCATTGGCATGGTGGATCAATCCCTGGTCAAGTCAAACCAAAGACTTAAAAAGTAGTGCTTGATGCCTACTCTTTTAAAACTCGGCATTACAAGGCCCGGATAATGGATAAGTATATCAATCGAGGAAAAAATAGCATCATCTCCTACACCTCAGTATAGTAGCTATTGAAAAGAGAACCTTCGTGTCATCTTCGACAACGATCGGCCAGCTTTGTACTCACTTATATATATATATATATATATATATATGTGTGTGTGCGTGTGTGTATGTGTGTGTGTGTGTTGATTAACAAGCTTTTACACTTTACTACGTTTAGTTTTCATTTTATTGAATGATACATTGTTTCTGATGAAGCTATTTCTAAAGCAAAACATGTCAATCTAATTTTCCATAATGTCTTGCTTCTCTTACTTCCTATCCCTCTCACTCTTTTTCTATATATTTTATATATATGAACACACACGTCCACAGAGTGACAGAGAGAGAGAGAGAGACAGACAGACAGATATATATATATATAATAGCAAAACTCATGATAATAATAATAATAATAATAGTTTATCGAGAAGACCATGCGAACCTGGAGAGTGAAATTGACAACAAGACGACAAAGCTTAGCAGAGATAAAAATCCATAGAGGCATATTCCGGGAGATGCACTATCACCATTACTATTTGTGATAGCCATGATGCCACTCAACCACATCCTTAGGAAATGCACAGCTGGATACAAACTCAGTAAATCGCAGGAAAAGATCAATCACTTGATGTACATGGACGACATCAAACATTTTTGCCAAAACGAAAAAGAATTGGAAACCCTTTCACAAACTCTGAGAATATACAGTTAAGATATAGGAATGGAATTTGGCATAGAAAAATGTGCCATGTTAGTAATGAAAAGTGGCAAACGACACATAAGAGAGGGAATTGAACTACCAAATCAAGAAGTCATGAGAACGCTCGGAGAAAAGGAAACCTACAAATATTTGGTGATATTGGAAGCTGAAACGATCAACCAACTGGAAATTAAAGAAAAAAATTAAAAAAGCGTATCTAAGAAGAATCAGAAAATTACCCGCGGCAAAACTCTGTTGCAGGAACCTTGTCAAAGAGATAAATACCTAGGCTGTCTCCATCGTAAGATATTCGGGACCATTCTTGATGTGGGCCAGAGATGAATTTAAACAAATGGACCAGAGAACAAGAAAACTAATAAACATGCATCAGACATTGCATCCAATAGATTGCATTGTGACACAATATGTGTCAAGAAGAGAGGGAAGAAGAGGACTTGCCAGCATTGAAGATAGCGTGGACATATCGATACAACGACTCGAAGACTACATGCAAAAGCACGGAGGAAGCCTGATTACAGCCACCAGGAACTATGCTAACGACATGAGGAACAGCGGAACGAGAATAACCAGAAAACATAAGTGGGAAGGAAAAACATCTCTATCGATGTTTCAAACGAATAACAAGCGAAATTTCACACAAGAAAACGTAAACGTGGCTAAGAAAAGGAAAACTTAAGAGAGAAACTGAATATCTTCTAACAACAACACAAGACGTCACCATAAGGACTAACCATATCAAAGCTAAAATAGAAAGGACGCAACAAAACAGCAGATGTAGGTTGTGCGCTAAAAGAGAGGAAATGATTAATCACATAATAAGCGAATGCAGCAGATTAGCACAGAAAGAATATAAGATTAGGCACGACTGGTTGGGCAAGGTGATGCACTTGGAATTGTGCAAGAAGTTGAAGTTTCACCATCTGAACAAATGGTATAGGCACAACTCAGAATCTGTCCTTGAGAATGAGACACATAAATTCCTCTGAGATTTCGAGATACAAACGAATCACCAAATCTTAGCCAAACGAACAGATATTATAATAAACAAAATAAAGAGAACTTGCAGAATTGTGGACTTTGCTGTCCCGGCGGACCACAGAGTGAAATTAAAAGAATGTGAAAGGAGGGATAAGTACGTCGACCTTCCGAGGAAATTGAAAAAAGCTGTGGAACATGAAAGTGAAGATAATACCAATTGTAATTAGTGTTCTTTGTACAGTCACCAAACCATTAGTACAAGGACTAGAGGACTTAGAAATAAGAGGACGAGTGGAGACTATCCAAACTGCTGCATTATTGAGATTGGCCAGAATACTGAGAAGAGTCCTGGAGACTTGAGGAAATTTTTTGTCACTCAATCTCCAATGAGAAACCATCAGCTAACGCTGGTGTGAAAAACTCTCAAAAGAGAACAAATAATAATGATGAATTAGAAATAATTGTAACAATAATTACTTTAAATCATTAATGATGAAATTATAAATAATTAATTATTATATTAATATTAGCGATAGTAATGGTAGTTAGAATATCAGTGTCCCGAATAGAAATATAAAAATGAAAAATTAAATAAGGACTAAATTTTGATTTTAAATGAAAATCAAATAAAACATGTACGAATTTTCTTCAAATAAAATAGATTAATTCATTGACAAGATTTTCGCTGATTAGGGTTTTGTGAGTGGTGTAAAAAACACTTTAGATACATTAGGATACAGGACACAAGACAATAAAATTACAACCGTTTCTGACACTAAATTCAAGCCAGTGTTTTTTTCTCCCCACCTTCTTTTTTTAAGCGAATAAGTAAAAAAAAAAATGGTTCTCTCCATTGTGTGATGGCTATCTGAAGCTGTTTCTCTTATAGTGTCGGCGGTTAAAATAAATGTATAAAAGCCAAATGACAGTTTTTGTAGGTTTTTATTTTTCAATTATAAGGAAATTTGCTCTGTAAGAAATTAATATATATATATTAATCGTATTCCATTGAGCATTCCTGCAAATTCATCCGGATACACCAGGGGGCATTTATATATAAACACAAAACAACACAAGAATAAAAAAACAACAATAACTACAAAACAAAAATATTTAAAAAAACAACTGTATGGATATTTCA
>OY757928.1:9981257-10058757 GCA_963585895.1 Sepioteuthis lessoniana | reverse complement strand
GAAAGAATAGAAGCTATAAAAGTAATAAATGGTTAATAGAAATGATGATAAAAGAAAGAATTAAGGACAGAAAGGAAGAAAGGATTAATTCATTTTGTATAGCCAATAGCCATGAATAAAAAAAGGGATAAAAAGACGTAAGAATTACTGGTCAACTTGTTCTTCGCTTCTAAAGACTTCAGAGAATAAAAAGACAGCAAAAATGTTTTAAAAATGAACGCGGGAAAAATAACTTAAAATTTGGTATAGAAATTAATGATGTACGGACGAGTTTGAAAAGACCCTGAATAGTGAAATATCAATTTGTCAAGAAAAGGGTTTTTTAAAAAATAAAAAAAAAGGTGACTCAAAGAATTTAAGTGTTTTTGATCAAAGGACATTTTCTTTCTTTCGTCTTTCATTTATTTTTTTTAATGCGGAAAAAATTGAGGACGCTTTACAGAAGTTGTTTTTGTCAGAGAGACGTTTCAGCATTTCAAAGAACGACATGATATTAAAGGATTTTTTTCTTTTAATGTTTGTAACGGTCTTGATGGAGACAAAAGTGATCATTACGAAATGTGACTGGAACACTCAAGTCGAAGCAATTTTTAGAATCTGAAAGTTTTACGAAATGTTTTAAGTGCAGATGAACTTTGAAAATATCGAGACCTTTGACAAAAGTGGGTCGATAAGTGCAGTCAAACTGATTTTTTATATCCTGTAATATATCCCCAAAGGAAATCAGAAGATATATATATATATATAAGTGTTGAGGGTCGATGTGTTCATATGCTGAAACGTTCATATGATGATGTCATATCTGCTGTTGACGTTTTACCAATAGGATCCAAGCACTGCAACACTAAGGGAACACGTGTGTAGATAGCTAGGGTGACTCTGTTGAAAAATAAACTTCTTTTGGTCACATTCCGCGAGAGTATCTTGGAAAGCCTATTAACTTTTCAGCCGACTCTTGTATATATATATATATATATATATTGCCCGACTCCTGTCGAGGGCGAGCCTAAGGCTCCCTTTTCAATATCTACTACATCAGGTGTAAAGGAGACCGCTACTCGCTACCTGGATTGCCCAGTCGGCTGGGGCTGTAGAATACACCGACTGCTTCTCTGCAGAGGGGTAAGACCCCCCACAACGAGTGTCCTGGTATGACACTAAACAATCTGATGGTGAGGTTCCAGCAATGCTGGAGCTTTGGGGAATGCGGAGTACCCCTTCATTGCCATCGCTCCCAGGTCAACTCTGTCCCGGAGTGGTAGCACCTGATAAGGGTCCTATCTATGGGTTAAATAGAACTACGTGCTTCTTTCACTATACTGATTTTTGCATTTAAACTGCGTATTTATGCTAAACAGAATTGTTTAAAATAGAACTGTTTTGACATTGAGACTGCGTACTAGTGCTGAACTGAATTTCTCGAAATAGAACTGTTTTTGACGTCTAAACTGTGTACTTATGCTGAACTGAATAATCTGAAATAAAACTGTTTGACATTTAACTCTGTGTATTGCCCAGTCAACTGGGGCTGTAGAATACACTGACTGCACCTCTGCAGAGGAGTAAGACACCCCCTAACGAGTGTCCTGGATATGACACTAAACAATCTGATGGTGAGGTTCCAGCAATGCTGGAGCTTTGGGGAATGCGGAGTACCTCTTCATTGCCATTGCTCCCAGGTCCACTCTGTCCCGGAGTGGTAGCACCTGATAAGGGTCCTATCTATGGGTTAAATAGAATTAACAGCATACTTATGCTAAAATGAATTGTTTGAGTAAAACTGAATAGTTTGAAATAGAAATGACTTTTACAATTAAACCGTACTTACACTTAAACTGCGTGCTTATGCTTAACTGAATTATTTCAAATAGAACTGTTTTTCGACATTAAAACTGTATTTACACTTAACCTAATTGTTACATACAACTGCTTGAATAGTTAGAATGGAAATGTGTTTGACCATTAAACTGTGTACTTATGCTAAACTGAATTGTTTTAAATAGAACAGATTATTTACATAAAAATGGATTTGGGGTTAAATAACCTACAAATGTTGATATGCCATAAAACCCAACAAACCAAACCAAACCATCGCTACCTGGACTGCTCTACTTACCCTTGATACGTACTTTATGATACTGAGTGTTAAGCAAGGAGGCCTCAAGTAACACTTTTTTAGTCTTTGGTATAACTCGACCTGGACCATTGGCTAACATTCTAACCATTATTCCAATTGTCCGGTATATATATATATATATATATATATATATAGATGTCTGTGTGTGTGTGTGTGCCCGGTCCTCCATACGATCAGGATACTACACAAAGTCAATATTTAAGTGGATTTTAACAGAGTTTAATTCAGCGTCTTCTTTCCCCAAGAACTGTTGCTATGCCAACGTTAAAGATGTCAGTCTGCCCTACTACTTATTCATCGCAAGAGGAGGTATTGTTGGGTCTATACCTTTCCGAAGACTTCTATATGAAATGTAATCAGCTATATATTACCGATAGATTAGAATCAACAGCAATTAGTGACTCAGTTTCTCCCTATAATATCATCAGACCAAGTGGCTCCCACGCAATGGGTATATCTTTATATATTGGTGGGTAATACGATTGAAGGCTGATCAGTTTTGTGGATATTTCTGAAAAAGACGCGTGTTTTTTACGTTTCAGTGTTTGGCTTATAACAGCATATGCCCCGTCCTTTATAATTTACAAATAAGCGATAGCTTTTCTTTAATGGTTCCGACGCCCGCTTCAAAGGCTCTTTTCACATCGTACACCTTTCCAGGGAAATAGATTCGTTTTCTTTCTTTGTATTAATAAAAAAATATTTTATCTTTTATTGTTTTTAAATCTCGAATACCTTTGTAGAAAATTATTTGTCCATTTTTTTTCTTTGGCAATCAAATATTACTATCATCAATTTAAGGTATGAATCCAATTATTCTCCCTCCAGCTATGGGTAAATAGTAGGGTAGACTAGGTTCTTCAGCCTTGGAGAGGCAACTAGTCTAGGAGAAGGAAAACTCTGAATTCAAACCTGTTAAACTCCGCTTAAAAAAATTGACCTTGTGTCATATCCTGCCCGAGCGGATGGGTTGGGTAAATATGATCATCAATTTAAGAGTTGCCAGAATTCTTCTCACCATCTAACCTTATCATAGACTGCTCCTGGCGGGTGTTCTAGGCTGCATCTTGTGTCTGTACAAAATTTGTTATTTGGCCAAAAATGGCACATCCATATGCTGAACTTCGTTAATGAGTTTGTCCTTAATTCTCAATGAGTGCTCCACATGTCTTGTTCATTTTACTTGAATAGATTGAGAGATGAGAGGTAGGTAGCGGTACAGCTGTAGCTTTGTGGGCTGCTGCTTCCAGGATTTGTTTGCAACAATACACAGAATTCTTATGTAGTTCTCATCGAGGTTTTTTTTTTTTTTTTTTTTTTTGTTATTTGTAAGTTTTTGTAAGTTTCTGTGTGGTATGAACACAGCTATTGCTCGGAAGAAATCTTTTTTGTCAGATATATTAGATTTCCATACGATTAATAGCTAGTCAATACAATTCCACACCTTCTCAAAGTGTATACTGACATCACTTTCAGTTGATGAGATGTTGCTGCCGAGGTATGTTAACTTGCATACTAATTTCAGAGGCTTGCCACCTAGAGTGGAGATAGCTCCTTTTTTTTAAACACGTGTATTTTGTTTCACATTCATATTGAGGCCAATGCCTCCCGCTTTATACTCTAGTCCAGACTGTATGTAGATGTCACTTTTTTCACGGTGACGTTACTACAGGGATCGATTGAAACTTAAGGGGTAGTTCTACACTCATAGAACCTTTAATTACACGTGTATATAAGAGTTGTGGTGCAACAAATGCCTTTGTGGTACTGTAGCCCTACAAGTATCTGCTGGGAACCGTGACGGTACAAATGTCCATGTGGGGTCTACTGAGAACCGCTTCTGGTACAATCGTCTATTTGGTGTCGTACCATTATGAACGTCTTTTTGAGAACCATAGTATTACAGTACTTCGTTAGGTTCTCCGTAAACTTTCCAAGTTTGACGTCAAGTTAACTATTAATGATTTTTGAGATGTGTGTCAGAGATTGCAGTAGGGTTTCCCAGCATGTTCGTGAAATGTTCTTTTTTCTTCATAAGTCATTCTTCTTGGCAGACACGTTTTACTTTTGCTCTGGATGTACTCTTCCTTACACTCACTCTATTTATTGTAAACCATGGTATTCATGATTTCCTATCTTCTACTGAATTTCTCCTTTTTTTCGATTTGACCTAAGATGTTTTCTAATTGTTTTATTTTATATAAATTATTTGTTTATTCATTTTTTTGTTGTACGTGTTGGTTATTTCTTTCTGGGTTTATTTAAGTTTCTCTACGTTGGCATGTGTTGAGTTTCTGTTATTGATTTTTTTTTAAGTAACCTCGTTTTTCTTAACTACTAGTGACTTCCAAGGCTCTTTTGAATTTGTCTCTAGGTTTGGTTGGTATACACTCTGCTGTTGCTGCTTCAAAGAAGGCAGAGACAAAGCTTTCATTTTCGTCATCTAGAGTGTGTCTTTCGCCTATCTTCTAAAGAGTATAGATCTTGTTTCGTAAATTTACCTTATATTCATTGCTTATATGTCAGTTGTAACGTGTAATTTTGATTGTTTTTTGTTATTTCTGCGTAAGATCAGGCGTGTCTTTGTCGGGACGATTCTGAGATCGAAAGATACACCTTCAAAAAAGGATTATGCCTCACCCCACTGTTCAGTTCGTTATTTATCGATTTATTTTTTCTGGAGTTTACGATTTAGCTATGTTTTAGTGTTATTTGGGTTTTGGTATGGGGCTATAGTTTTTACTCTTCAGAAATTTTGTGTTTAGGTATGAAAGACTGTTATAGTTAAAATCCTGTTTGATATTCACCATTCTTATTTGGCTGGTTGTGTAAGCAAAATTTATTATTTTCGTCTTTGTCTGTTTGTGCATTAGTGTTCACCGATGTTTATTACATAATATTTGGGATTGTGTCTCGCGTAAGGGAAGATAGCTCGTCGTTGACGGGCTTAATATCCTTTTCATCACTGGCATTGGTGGGACTGTAAGCAGGAGACGATCATTGGCCACCGGTTGCTATAAAATGTGCCACATGTAATTCTCGGTCGGCCTTTCTCGATGTTATTTAGTGCTTTTAATGTATGAGGACGTAGAAGTATTTCTTCACTGATGCGGGCACTGGCAGAGTTTTTCCACTTAGATGCCGAAAAAAATGTCAACCCATTACTAGCATCTATTTGAAATCATAATTTCACTATATATATATATATATGTATGTATGTATTCCGAAACAAATGTCCACCCATTACCAGTATCATGGTATTCTATATATATATATACATGTAGAATACCATGATACTGTAATGGGTGGACATTTGTTTCGGAATACATATATATATATATATATATATATATATATATATATATATTTATATAGTGTGAAATTATGATTTCAACTCAATTTGTATGCGTCTCATAACTTCAATTCTCAAGTCTCAACTAAGATACGCACAACTCAATTTATTCTAGGTTTTATCCTTTCCTACTGCCAAACCTTTGATCAATTTTTTTTTTATTCACAGAAACGTTTTTAAACAATGTATTTGTAAACACACATTCACACACACACGCACACACATATATATATATATATATATATATATATATATATATAAATTTATTCAGCTTTAACAGTAGAAAATAAAGAAACTGTACAACAATGTCAAGCCTCTTCCTCATCAATTCTTCTTGTATTATTTTGGTCTGCTATTCATACTGATTCTATTCTTCTCTTTATTGTGTATTATTATTGTATGCAAGTTTTTCCCCCCGGTTTTAACTGGTGCTTTGTCACAAAAGTCTAAGTGACACCAAGTCTTTTTAGGTCTCTGAGACTCTTCTAAGAATTTTTGCTGACTTCAACACTGCTGTGGTCTGGAGGGTCTTGATTCCTCCACTGATCCTCAGTTACATTAGTCTTTTTTCTATACATTTTGGGATGGTTCCAAAGGCAACAACAAATGCAACTTGTATAACTTTCATCTTTATGTTCTACAATTTGTTTTTTAAGCTCTCTGGAAAGGTCCTAGTATCTGTCCATCTCTTCACTTTTGTTAAATATCATTCTGTGGATCAGCAGAACACCACAATTCTTTAGATGACAAATTATACTGTGTCTGGTATTCTGGCTAAGATCATATGATAAGTTTGTATCTGAAAGTCCCAGAGAATTTTATGCGTCTCATTCTCTAGGATTGAGAATTTTTTATACTAGCGTTAGCCGAAGGTTTTTCACTTGTATCTCCTCAAGTCTCCAGGACTCTTCTCAGTATTCTGGCCGATTTCAACAATGCTGTAGTTGAGATGGTCTCCATCCGTCCTCTTATTTCTAAGTCCTCCAGTCCTTTTATCAATCTTTTGGTAATTGTACGGAGCGCCCCGACTACAATTTCTATCACCGTAACTTTTTTGTTCCATAGTCGTTTTTTCAGTTATCTTGCAATGTTTACCTATTTATTTTTCTTTTCGCTTTCTTTCTTTTTTTACCCTGTCATCAACCGGGCCGGCAAGGTCCACTATTCGGCGTGTTCTCTTTTTTTCCGTGCTATCTATCACTAGTACTGGTCATCTGACCGAGATTAGGTGATCCGTTTTTATCTCAAAATCCCTGAGAATTTTGTGCGTTTCATTCTCTTGGACGGATTTCGGGTGGTGTATATACCATTAATTCATTTGGTCAAATTTAAATTTCTTGCATAATTCCCAGTGGATCACCCTCCCCACCCAGTCGTGTCTAGTCTTATACTATTTTAGTGCTTATATGGTGCATTCGCTTATTATGCGATTGATCGTTTCAACTCTATCGTCACATAACGTACAATTGCTATTTTGATGCGTCTTATCTATTCATACTTTCATATGATTTGTCCTCATTGTTTTTTTTTCTGCTGCTATTAGAAGAGATTCAGTTTCTCTCTTAAGGTTTCCGTTTCTTAACCAAGTCCAAGTTTTCTCGTATGATAATTCACTTGTTTGTCGCTTGAAATATCCATACAGTTGTTTACTTCCAGTTTTTGTTTTCTAGTTATTTTTGTTTGGTTGATCCTCACGTTGTTTGTATTGTTTCTGGTGACTGTAATCAGTCTTCCTCTTCGGTTTTCTATGTCGTCTTCTTGTTTTTGTATCGATGGATCAAAGCTATCTTGAATGCTGCCAAGTCCTCTCCCTCGTTCATTTCTAGACACATACAGTCTCTGTACGTCATCACTGGAATGTAAAAATGTATGCATCATCTAGGGTTTTCTTGTTCTCTGGTCCATTTATTGGAGTTCTTTCCTCGTCTACTTTTAAAATGGTCCCGAGTATCTTACGAGGGGGAAAGCCTAGGTATTTATACTTTTAAAGAGATTTCTGCAATTCAGTTTGGGTTCAAGTAGTTTTCTCGTTCTCCTGATGTATTCTTTTTTTTCTTTCATCTCCGCATATTTAATTGTGTCCGCTTCAAATATTCCTAAGTATCTATAGGTTTCCTTTCCATCATGAGTTCTAGTTTTTTCTTAATTTGGTAGTTCTATTCCTTGAATATTTTTATTTCTCCTTTGAGAGTTTTTCACACTAGCGTTTGTCGATGGTCTCCAACTGGAGTTTGAGTGACAACAAGTCTCCTCAGGGATACTAGACTTTTCGTAGTATTCTGGCAGATCTAAATGATACTGTCGTTTGAATGGTCTCCACTTATTTCCAAATCCTCCTGTCCCATTTATTATTATTATTTTTTTTAGGGCGGGAGTTTTTCACATCATTATAAGCTGATGACATTTCACTGACGTTTGAGTGACAGCAAGTCTCATCAAGTCTCCAGAACTTTTCTCGGTATTCTAGCCGATCTCAATAATATAGTAGTTTGGGTGGCCTCCACTCGTCCTCTTATTTCTGAATCCTCCAGTCCCTTTAACAATCCTTCGATGACTGTATCAAGAGCTCTAAATACAATTGGTATAAACGTCACTTTCATGTTACACATTGTTTCTGATTCCCTAGCATAGTCAAGGTATTTATCCTTCTTTTCATTTTCTTTCAATTTTACTCTCTGATTAGCCAGAATAGCAAAGTCCACAATCTTGCAAGTTCTCTCTGTTTTGTTGATTATTATAAGTTCTGGTCGTCTGGCCGAGATTTGGTGATCCGTTTGTATTTCAAAATTCCAAAATCCAATTATTATTATCATTATTATTGTTGTCGTTGTGGTTGTTATTATTATTATTATTACTATTATTATTATTTCACTGTTAATCTAAACTTTTTACGATACAAATATTAACTTCTTATCCAGCTTATATAGATATTTCGGCTAAAACCTTAAAACGATAAACTTGGAACGAAAACTCAGTATTGATTGAAGCACCTCAAGGGAGACAGTACAATTCTGTTAATCAAATATTATCTAATTTATATGTATATTAAATCATATTATGTATTTATTTATTAGTCGCATATTGATTCATTTGTTTTCATAAGATAATGAATTTATTTGAAAACCAATGTTACAAAAAGGATAGTGAAACTAATTTAGTGGAAATAGTTTAATCTACGACTCAACATCAGAAATACCCAGTGGCTATTTCAGGAGATCGAGTGTCTGGAAGTCTTTGAATGTTGTGAATATTTACTGTAGAATCCTAGCTAATTTCTTCTCCACTGTTGCTACCTAGAAAGTCAAAGTTCTAACTTGATCCTTATATTTATTCAAATGTTTTAGTGCTTATTTTTTAAACAATTTTAAAAACCACAACATGTTGCCACGATCTCAACTCTGATGATCCACATCTCTCAAAAATATCCCTTGGATTTTTTTCCTATTGCATCCTTTACTTAACCCTTTTAAGTGCTTAACTTTTGAGGCTTCAGATGTGTAGGTTGGCACACAATATTCCCAAAACAATCAACCCACAAATACATTCATCCTTGCT
This sequence comes from Sepioteuthis lessoniana, assembly GCA_963585895.1. Classification (NCBI taxonomy): domain Eukaryota; kingdom Metazoa; phylum Mollusca; class Cephalopoda; order Myopsida; family Loliginidae; genus Sepioteuthis; species Sepioteuthis lessoniana. The sequence goes on along the minus strand of OY757928.1, from coordinate 10,049,713 downwards.
TATAGTAAGGGTTTTCAAACTTATTCAAGTTGCCGTTGTTCTTGAATCCCTGCCCACATTCTCAGTATTTTCCAATCTCCACATACAATAATCACCGACTTAAAAATGAACCGTGATCATATTTATCAAGAGATTTACCTTTTGCTAACACGAAAGTGTGGTGATCATCAATCACCCATACATCATCTACGTGATCTTACAGCTGTATGGCTCATGTTCTATCCAATTCATTTTACTAAGATAAAAAGATTTGATTTTTTTCTATTTCTTTTTGACCATTGATGTTTTCTTCTTCTAATTCCCGAATCGTTTGAGCAATCCCAGTGTAAATATTTACCAACCACTTCACAAGAGCAGGATGCGACACAAGGTCAATTTTTAGGTGGAGTTTAACAGGTTTTCTATCTCCTAGACCGGTTACAATTCTAAGGTTAAAGAGCTCAGCCTGTCCCACTATTTACTTATAGCTGGAGGGATGATTGTAGGACGAATACCTATGACAATATACATATCCTATCCCCGAACCCTCCTCAGTACCAGTGTATCTTCGTTCAAACCCAATCATTATTATTTTTTTATATCACTCTAAAAAGCAGTTTATAAGGCTGCTGTTACTGTTGCTGCTGCTGCTTATTTTTTTGCTTTTACTTTGTTTTTGATTTTAACTTGATATTATCGTAATGTCCGAAATGTTCTGTTAACTTTAGACTTCCTTGGGTTGGTCCTACTCACCAGTTCTTTGCCGAGAAGGTTGCCTCCTCTGTGTACCGTTGTTATCATGCTGTTAATGTACGACCAATTTTCACTACTAGGACGGTCCTTAATTATATATATATCTATATATATATTATTTTTTGTCTTATGGTATATCACCTTCGAAGGGATATTTAATTCCAGATCTACCCTTGAAGAAAAGTAGCGGTACTACTAAACTAATCGCGGCTGGGATAAGGAGGTTAACACATTTTCTGAGAGTATTATTCCGAAAGGGAACGAAATTGCGCGAAAGGAGTTCGAACTCGCTTTTTACAAATTTGCTATTCAGAACATTAGCCACTTCGCCACGGGGTTTAGATTCTTTTTAAAAAGCATATCAAGCTTTTAGGCTATTCAATGACAAAAAAGCCTCCTCTAAGAAAATTATAGTGGTATTATTTAACCCATATCTGGATAGATAACAAGGTACATCCTTTTCCGAGGGATATTATTCTGAAAGGGAACATTATTGTGTGAAGATGTCGATGTTTAACACTCTAGGAACGTTGTTTATAATGCCAATTGACTCCCTTACAATAGATTGGTCTCTCTTATCTTGCTAAGAGCCGCTGATTTCAAAGAAGGAACACTGAAATTCAAACCTCATTATGTGTGGCAAGCTATTAAGCCAAGCTCGAGAGGCAAAACTAGGTGTCCCTAAAACGGACCGATGTTGAATTAAGCCTCGTTCTGATTACTTCAGAGGTTTCAGTAATGCCATCTTGTATATCAGTTGGCTTTCTTAACAACATAGGTGTCGTGAGGAAAGAAGAACTGCCACGTAAGCAACTGGTGGTCAGCCATGTAACCTTTCTTCGACTTATACCAAGGTCCAGCCGCAGATCCATAGTCTTGTGACTCTGATGTTTATAAAAGAAAAAGAAAAAAATCCTGTATAAATCAACAGAGAGTTCATGAAAATGCTCCATGTTTTTTAGGTTCATTTGTTTGTTTGTTTGTTTTTTACCTTACGTTTGTATTCTTAAGAAGAAAGGCGAGTCAGTATGGGAAATCAGAATGACATACGTCACTGTAAGAATTATATCCTTAAGATTCTATTCTAATAGCAAAATATGTCAGTCAGATATTCCATAGGGTTTTTTTTCACTCATAGTGTCCAATTTTGTTTCAAGAATTACCTACTGTTCTCTCTCTCTCTCTCTATATATATATATATATATATATATATATCAGTAAGACTGGACGGAGGGTGATCGAGTTGAATTTTAAAGTCACATAATGGCTTTTATTTCTACAGACTAGATTCAACCCTTAAGAAGCTTTGGGAATCATAATCAAGCATTGGTTCATTTCTTTACACTTGACGAATTTTGCAAACATCTTTTATTTCTTTAAGATTTCTTATAAAAAACGACTCAGAATTGATAGAATTTCAATATTTGCATCTACCATTAAAATATATAAAACAATTTCTCTCAGCAGAAGAGTATTGGTGATAATGATAATAATCTAAATATAAGTTGTCATTTTTTTCACAAGTCACCAGTGTTGATCATCTAATTTCTATGATTATTATTGAGTTAAAGACACAGATTTTTAGTCTAAATTTCTAATTTTGAAAAATTTAATTGAGACATTCCTATTAAATTTACTTCGATTCTAAACAGTTCCGCGGGTGTGCTATACCGATAGTCATCTGTTTGTTTACCAATATACGAGTTAAATGATCACATACGTGCTAACTTCAATAAGTTATCAGACTTTTTTGTACAGGCATTTTAAATTTTCGTAGACTCTTGAACATTCAGTATGTTATTGCTATACATCTTATGAGGTGGATTAATTTTTATGATTTCAGGTTCAAATGAACAGCTACAGCAGCAATTGGAATACACTATACTAAAGCCTGATTGTCACAGCTGGTGAATTTCAGAAATGATTTCCGGACATGAGGACACTTTAGAAGAACGATATGCAATAAAATTCTGTTTTAAACTTGGGAAAATGCCACAGAAACGTCTGGAATGCTTCGGTCTGCTTTTCGAGCATGAGTTTTTGAGTGGTATAAGAGATTCAAGGAAGGCAGGGAGTCTGTGAGGGATGATGAGAAGTGTGGGAGGAGTAATGAAGTCAGAACAACTGAGTTCGATTGGCCAAATAAAGAATCTCATGGATAAGGACTGTCGTGTGTCTATAGAGACAATAAGTGCACAGTTTGATGTTAGTGTGGGAACTGTACACTCAATTATTCGCGACGAACTGAAGATGCGGAAGATTTGCGCAAAGTTTGTCGCAAGAGTGATCAGAAAAGATCAGAAAGAAAGACGTGTTCCTGACAGCAGGGAGATGGTCGAGCTGATCAATTCAGATCCTGCAGTTCTTAATGCTCTGGTGACCTGCGATGAAAGCTGGATCTACTGCTATGACCCAGAGACCAAGAAACAGATTTCCCAGTAGAAGCATGCTGGCTCTCACAGGCTCAAGAAGGCCAGACAGAGCAAATCCACCAACAAACATTTGATGATCCTTTTATTGACATCACAGGCATGATCTACATGCACTGGGTTACTACTGGATGGACAGTCAACGAGGAAGACTATGTTGAGGTTTTAAGGGAGTTCAGGAAGAGATTCCTGGGGAAGAGGCCAGCACTCTTCAAATCAGGTCAGTGGCATTTCCACCAGGACAATGCACCAGTCTACAACTCCATCCTCGTCACAGACTATTTGACCAAGATGGGCATCAAGACAGCTCCTCACCCTTTCTTTAGTCGAGACCTTGCTCCCTGTGACTTTTGGTTATTTCCTTAGCCCAGAGGCTGTTGTTATGAGACAATTGAGGAGATGAAAGAGGCTGTGACGAAGGTCATTGACACGCTCACACAAGAGGACTTCCATGGGGCCTTCAAGAGGTTATCTGAACGGTAGAACAAGTGCATTGCCGCCGGAGGAGATTACTTCGAAGGGGACTAGAGTTTCATGTGTGTACTATAAATAAAAGTGCCCATACGAAAAAAAGTCTGGAAACTTATTGTAGGCCTCTCGTAAAATAGACATCAAACTTCACATTTCCCGACCAAGACAGGGAAATTCATCATTGTTCCCTGAGGTTGTTTTGTTTTACTTTTCTTTTGTTGTTGTGTTTTTGTTTTCTATTATTTATTTATTTGTTAGCTTGTTTATTTAATTTTTTATCTTGCATTTTATTTTTTTAAGTCACTCTCAAATCAAAACTTTAAAAAGTTGTCTTATGTTTAAATTTATAGTATGATATACGATCATCCAGTGACATAAATGTTAACCTTTCTTACTTATCTTTAACACATAAATCTTCATCAAAACGGTAATGTATTACTAACTTAAAACCCTTTCGTTCGATGTCTTTTTAGCTAATATTAATCATCTAGTGAATTCATATTTAGACATGTATATGAAATAAGCTTTTTATTGGTATGCCACTAAATTACGTCTTGTGGTGAAGCCTAGATTTCTAAGGAGTCTAGAGTCACCTATTCATTGCTATTACACGCAGGTTAGTTCTGAATCTGTGCATTAGGATGGGGCTATGAATTTACCGACTAGAGAGTGTGGAGTCCTCTTTTATAGTCGTTACTTCTATGTCCATTCTGGCTGGGATTAGTATAACCTGAGTTAAATCTATGGATCAAATAGATCTGATTAAAAATTATTTGATAGGACTCTGCAAAAAATACTCAGAAACTATAAAAAAAATGTATGTATTAACGTGATTTCCTAACCTCTAGGCATAAAATAGCACTAAGCTAGATGACATGCAGTTAAAATCAATTGATCACGCACACATTGAAACCATATAATCACTATTTCAAAGGAATACGTAAAACCATACAAGTGTGTGGGAATTATTTGTATTTGATAAGAATACTTGAAACCATATAACTGTGTGCAAACAATCTTAAGATGTAATCATAAATGAATGCAATACCTTACCTTTAGACATAGTATAACCCCAGACCGATTGACATGCCGTTGAAATCAATCAAACAATCATAAATATCCGTGGTGTAATGGTGATCGTCGTAGGAAATGGACACGGTGACACGAGTTCAAATCCTGGACGAGACTGATTGCATTTCACATAGCACTAATACCCTTGGAGAAGGTATGAATCCAATTATTCTCCCTCCAGCTATGGGTAAATAGTAGGGAAGACTGGGTTCTTCAGCCTTGGTGAGGCAACTAGTCTAGGAGAAGGAAAACTCTGAACTCAAACCTGTTAAACCCCGTTTAAAAATTGACCTTGTGTCATATCCTGCCCGATCGGAGGGGTTGAGTAAATATGATAAATGTAAAACTAATTAGGGCATAAATTAAAGAAAGGAAGATTGAAATATTGGAAAATTAACCCACTGTATAACTTGTTAAAGTAAATGTCTGAAAAAAGCAAAAAATATTTTTTTGCTACGAATTATTTACTCGACAACTTTTTATGTGTTTACTTGTAGATTCAAAATGATAACTTGTCTTGTAAAAATAAAAAGAGCCAATCAAGGCCTCTTGCATCGATTCCAATCAGAAATGTGGGTGAACTTCAAGGCTTAATGACTCGAGAGCGCGGTTGTCGAACTTATGAAATCTGAAGCTGAAGTTGGAAGTAGAAGAAAGAAGATTGTCACAATTGTCATTGGGGGAAAACACTCATGACCATAGTTAGCGATAAAAAGAAAAGAATTAATAATAGAGAAAAAAATCGTTGAAATGTGGTGATTAGGCGCGTTGAGGGTTCTTAAAAAGCGTTTTTTAAGATCTATAAGAAAATGAAGGGGAGCTTAAGAAGTTAATGAAGACGCCTAATGTTCGCTTTTGAAAAGACAGAGGACGTGCAAAGAGAAAAAATGACAGATGGTAAGAAAGGGAGATAATCGTGAAAAGTATAAGTGGAGGGGAGGGTGATGAAAAAGGAGAGAAAAGAATCGCAGAGAGCAAGTGGATTGGCTTGTCGTGCGAAATGGTAAATTGTCTTTGAAAATAACAACAGTAAAATTTCTTAGAGTGCACTTCTATGAATAAAAAAACGGGAAAGAGATGAAAGGAAAATATATATATATATATATATATATATATATATATATATATATATATATATATATTTGGTAAGATTAGGAAATGCTGAAGAAGAAGAAGAAGAAGAAGAAGAAGAAGAAGAAGAAGAAGAAGAAGAAGAAGAAGAAGAAGAAGAAGAAGAAGAAGAAGAAGAAAACAAAATCTGACGAATTAATAAAGCAAAGATCCAAAAAGAACAGGTATAAAATAGAAAGAAAGAAAGAAAGAAAGAAAGAAAGAAAGAAAGAAAGAAAGAAAGAATCCTTAAGAAAAATTACATATAAAGGATTGAGAAAATGAAGTCAAATAAAAAAGGATAATAGTATGTTAAAAGAAAGCATGGCTGATTAAGAAAAAAAAAAGAGATGAATTTAGATGGAAAAGAATGACACTGAGAATGAATTGAAAGACAAAAATAATAAAAATAATAAAAATAAGACAAAGTTAACAAAAGGGAAATACGAACAAAGAAAGGTTGTGTTTGTTTGAAATTAAGAAAATTGAAATTCCAAAAAGAAAGAAAAAAGTTATGTTCAGAAGAATAAAAGAAAAAAAAGTATAGAAGAGAAGAGACGAGAAGAGTAGAGACGAAAAGAGAAAGAAAGAAAGAAAGAAAGAAAGGAAGGAAGGAAGGAAAGAAAGAAAGAAAGAAAGAAAGAAAGAAAGAAAGAAAGAAATGGGTAAACGTGAAGATAAAAGCAAAAAAAAAAAAAGAAATAAACCAAACTAATGAGTTAATGAACTCAAACACTACTATAGTCCGCTTACTTATTTAAGCGTGACTGATTACATCAAGTCCCTTCATCGGCACTATTACAGCTTCCGCCTGTCCCTCATCAGCATATCAAGATCCTAACTCCACTTCCACCCCTATCACATACCCCTATATTGAATTGCTGCTAATTCCACAAATCCCTTTCATTTCCCCACCTAGATTTCTTACCCTGCTCCAATCGAATGAACGCAGAATGAACAACAACGAATACAGACAGAACAAAGCAAAGAGATAAGATGGAATCCAAGTAATAATGAAACATAGAACTAGTACTTGTCTTGCATTTTCTCCTGTCGACTGTATTCCATGTAGAGGGGTCAGACTACCCCTAAAAAAGGAGGATATCCTGCATAGGACTGTATACTATATCGGGTGGTGAGACTCCAGTTCTAAAGTTCTGCAAAGAGTGGAATTATCAATTACTGTGCATTTCTTCCAGTTTTATTCTTATCTGCAGAGGGCTACACTTTCCAAGAAAAAAAAAAACGACTGTTCTGGTCATACCTGTTCTGGTCAATCTGTGTGTCATGGTTAGCATCCATTTATAGAAATCTGAGGAGTATGGTATACTCCTTCATTGTCTTACTCACAGGTTCACTCTGACCTGAAGTGTTAATCTCTGTAAAGGTCCCATCTATGATTGAAATAAAACTGTTCAGTTATTATTGTATTTAGTTACTTGAAACTAAATAACTGTACGCAAGAAATTTTTATAAGTTGGAGAAACTTAATATCACAAAACCATGTGCCAATAAAAAATTCTTAAGAAACAGCAACATAAAAAAATATATTATTTAGGGTATTTGGACTATTGTCTTTATCTTTATTGTTATATCTACAGCCTTTCGACAGACACGTCCTTCGTCCTTCTTTAGGGGTTTCTTGTCGAACTTGGGAGCCTACACGGAACTTCGAACCAATTTTTAATATGAGCTAAGTTAAAAATCGTATATAATAGTAACTACAGGTTGATGAAGATATTAGGTTTATAAGTACCAAAAATTCAGTCCCGTAAGACAAATAGCGCTACGGATATTCGTGTTTGGTAAGCGAGCTTCTAAGGGAAATTATCTGGCGGTTGCAGGTTCAAGCCTAATTACAGGTGAAAATAACAAGGAATACATACAACAGCTTAACGCTTGTAACAGGTTATGGTTAACGGAATTAGAACAATGTACCCTCGTGGATTAGGATAAAGGGGTCGTTTCAGTGTTCTAGGTAGGCTCTCGTGTTCGACAAGAAACACCTAGCGATTGATACATCGGTCGAAACGTCTTGCTTGAATGACTTACAAACCTTCAGTTAACAACAGGTGTCCCTTCAGGAATTTTCAATCTTCAAGTATTGTTGTCTTCTCTAGCATTAAAGAATTATCTCCCTTGCATTTTTGTCTCTTCTCACGTTACCTCTCATTCCCTATCTTTGTTTTCTGTTTCCGCCTTTTATTTACACCGATAGTTACACCTCTGGAGTTTTACATCTCTCTCTCTCTCTCTCTCTCTCTCTCTCTCTCTCGCTTGTTCGCTCGCTCGCTCTCTCTCTCTCTCTCTCTCTCTCTCTCTCTCTTACATATATATATATATATATATATATATATATATATATATATCCGCCCGCATAATGCAAAGCTCTTCGAAAAAATTGAGCACTCTGGTAGCCGATTGGGTATAAAAATGGAAACAAACGGATACTGCTGTTGCTACATAATACCTTAAAAATTCCCTTAGCCAACGTGGTTCGCTTGTTGGCCGAGCGGTCTGAGACTAAGTCTAACGTAAATTTGGATGGGTTTCGATCCCGGCTTCGAGCGTCCTTCATGTCAAACCACACTGAAGAGTTCTCATAGAACGAAACAGTCTGTCTGTGGATGACAGTATATATATATATATATATATATATATATATATATATATATATATATGAAAGTAGATAATGAAAATAAATCCAACAATATGGAGAATACAAAAAAACGTAATCCAAAAGTGAACAATTTATTATGAAGGCGAGTCAACATTAAAATGTTTTTAGTAAACCTTCGTCAGGACTTCAAGATAGTAAAACCATTGTTGCTAGAATAGAGATGAATGTTTTAATAGAGTAAAATAAAAGGCGAAAATAAAATATATATTCAAAGAAAAATCATTACCGTTCAATAATTCAATCAGCGTTCTTTTTTTGAAAAACTATCATGAGATTGGTACAGGCAGTGATGTTTAAATAGATACAACTTGTGAGAGATACAACAGAAGAAGAAGAAGAAGAAGAAGAAGAAGAAGAAGATAAGAGAGGAAAGGAAAGAAAAGGAAAGGAAAGGAAATAAACAAACAAACATGCCATATGTAAATAAATAAACAGGGTTGAATCATATTAATATCGACCGTATGTAAATTGTTATATCTATAAGTGAAATTGTAAGTTATAAGCTGTGGCTAAGGAGGAGATTCTTTGTGAAGGTTTTAGATAAATAATGTGGCTATCGTAAACAAATAAATAATATGGCTATCATAAATAAATATCAAAGAACGGGGAAAGAGATTGAGAAAACAGGACGTAAGATAATTTGTCTAAACAAAGTAATATTGAAGAATATGTAAGAGGATAAAATATTGGGGTGGTTTAATTCATGGGGCTGAAAGAAGTAAAAATATATATAGAAAGATAACAATTTATTCCTATTCCACGAAAACCCCAAATTCTAAAAAAAAAAAAAAAAACCTTAGAATCAATATAATTGCAAATATTTGTAAACCTAGAATAAAATCTTCTGTAAATGGTTTTCGTCAAATTTCATAATATGAACAGGAAAAAAAAATTCTAATGCCGCCTTTAAACTCAAACTCAAAAAATTTTTCACTTTACAACAAGTCAAAACAATGTTACAATCACAGTTCAAAAATGTTCAGTTTTCTTTTCTTCTTTTTTTTCAATCTATGTAGTGATGTACTGTCTATTTTAATAAAAATGTCTGTTCTTTCTTTCTTTTTTTTTTGTATGCTGTGTTCAACAATGTTCAAGTTTCTCTCTCTTTCTTTTTCTTTTTTCTTTTTGTTTTTCTCCATTTTCATTGTCCTGTAGCTTTTTGTTTTTGTTTTTGTTTTCATTTTTTTTACTTTTCCTTTTTCATTTTTTTTTCATAATAAATTGCTCATTCAATGTCCCTTTTTTTTCAACCTTATATCTACCTCTCTGTTTTTACCTTAACACGATAACTATAGGTCCGCTTCCCAGTTTATTCAATTTCAGTCTATAGTACCATAAATTAAGCCTGATTTATAATACAACTTTTTCAATAGCTTACGAGCATTCTTCTTCTTTTTTCATTTTTCTTTTCACAAAATATCCCGAGTTTTTTTTCTAAACAACCCAAACTTTTATAAATTCTGCCAACATTTCCCAATTCCAAATCTGCGAATCTTCACCACACTTGGTTCCGTCAAAATTCTGCGCATCTCTTTATTACATCCAAAACCCTGTTTCAAAATATCTTCCCCAATAACAATTCCAAAGCTTCACTCCAGGGGGAACTCAAAAAATACCTGTCTGCCTCGTCAGACACAAAAAACATCTGTCTCTTAGTTACTCTACCTCCTCGGCAAGACCATTTTCAATCTATATGGACCACGACAAATCTGAGACGATACCCATATCTTCAATAATTGGTATCTAAAACTTCCACAGAAAAAACCGGCCTGATTCTACCAGCGCCAAAAATATCGATTCTCCCAACTTCATAAATATCAAAAAAGTATATGCGCATTCTTCAGACAAACACCAATGTGCGAAATTCATGAGCATCCCATTGATGCTCCCAGGATTACATTTCTCGGATTAAAATTCTCATTTCCAATCCTCAAGTTCCAAACATAAAAACTTACCCAAAAGATCTTAACTACTGATATGCGGGATTCCAAATCTTGGACTGAAATTCTAATTTTCAATCACCACTTGTCTGGACCAATGAAAAGCTACAACGAATTTTTTTTTTTACTCACAAAGACCTATTTGCGATAAAAAAATCCCCATTCATAAGATTTATCATAAAATTTATTGTTTACGATAAGCTGTCTATCAAAAAACGGACAATAACTGTCCCATAGCCATCTTTGTTCCCTTCTTTTTTCCTCCCTCACTACAATACAATATTACACATAGCAGTAATTTCAATTTTTATCTAGGGATCACACATTTTTTAAAAAATTATTTCCAATTTTATGCTTCTAGAAAGGCCCTTGTCATTAAAACAATTCTTTCACTATTATACCCAATTTAGATAACAGAGAGAGATAGAAGTTACATGAATGCTGCAATCTACTTACAATTTTTTTCTTCTTTCTTTTCTCTTTTCTGTTGCTGGTTTGTTCTTGTTTTTTTTTTTCGTTTTACTTCTTTCAATTCCAGCATTTTTCCTGGTTCTTTTTTTCTGTTCTTTCCGCGTCGGTCGGTTCCTTTTCCTTCCTTTTTTTTTTTTTTTTTTGCTAGTTTGTTCTTGTTTTTTCTTTTTGCTTCTTTCCATTCCAGCATCCTCCTTTGTCCTCTTCGTTGCTGTCGTGTTGTGATGCTTAAAACTGCAGTTTACGGTAACTAGGTTCATTCTGAGTCCTTAAAAAACTCGCCTGGCACAAGCACCAAATCGGGATAATGTTGTAAACTCATTTGCCGTATCATAACGACTCAATAATAGAGACAGACACACGCAGAAAGAGGCAGGAAGGAAGACGCAGGAAGACATCTTTAACAACATATTTACCTCTCACTTTATTTGTAAGTGTTCGAAAAGGGTTGTTGAAGGTTTGCATGTGAGAGGGTGCTGGAGACCGAACATAAACTTCATATTTTGACCCCACTGTTATGACCGTTACGTTGTGTCTTTCTTGTTCTCCTGATGTTGGCGTCAACTCCATCGGGGCTTTCCGAGGGCCGCCTCGGTCGGGTGTGGCTTTCCCTACCACATCGGGTCTCTACTGTCAGGAATTCTGCTGGCAACTGGATCGGGGTTTTCCGAGGTCCCCCTCGGTCGGTTGTGGCTTTCCCTACCACATCTCGTCTCTAACTCTCTGGGAGTCTGCTGGCAACTGCTTTGGCACCCCAAACTCAACTGAGTTAAATAATAACTCAACGCCCACACGATCGCCTACTGGATCTTTGAATCGGATGTTTAATTGTCATCAAGCGGAAATAACTGTCATGCAGTTAGTTCAGAGGTTACTCTCTTCCAGTGCATCACTATTAGTGGCACAATGGAACCTTCACCTTGTCCTATATCATAAGCCTTAATCCGCCCACTGCGATCTCTTTCGATTACTGGCCATTGGAATGTGTCACTTCCTTCCGGTGTATCACCTTGGAATAGTATTTTTGGGCCGGGTCGAAGGTCAAAATATAACATTTTATGTTCATAGAGACTTTCATTAATATTTCTGTGTAGAAATATTTCAGGTGTCACCATCTTAAAATCCTGATAAAGGTTTACTAAACCGAAACATTTTAACGCTGTCGCTCCCTCGTAATAAATGCATCACTTTTGGATCATTTTGCTTTACTGCTCTCTCTCTCTCTATATATATATATATATACATATATATATATATATATATATATATATATATATATATATATATATATATAAGAGGAACAAAAGTGTTTGGACAAATAGGAATATTTCTTTAATGTTATCGATTTTTTGATACTTCTCAACTTATTTTGACCTTGGGTCATCTTCTGGAGAAATTTTTTTTTTTGTGAAAAAACGTTAGGTTGACAAATTTACTTTTAAAATAGTTGATATAAGAGAAATGACAAAAATAAACTTGTCAAGTAGCATATCCATTCGTTGAATAAAAGTTATTCAAGTATTCAAGTGTCTTCAGTGAAACTTTATAGGATCTCTGTTATCGTGTACATCTGGCAGTGAATTCTCCTTTTAAAGATATAAGTAAAGTATCGATGAGTTTTGTTTTAAATTAGTCGTGATTGATTGGTTTGGTTTTTAGAGGTTCATGCCACACCCTAAATCCCCCCCACCTTTTTGCTTTTTGAGCCATTCCGCTTGACGTTCAAGACATCTTGGGTTGGTATTTACAGATGTTTTAATGTTATATTAACCTTTCTTGGTTATTTAATTCCAGAAGAATATCAGTGGCACTATTTAACCACCAGCTGGGAGGATAAGAGAGTTCATGCCTTTCCTAAGGGTATTTATCGGAAAGTGAACGTAATGGCACAACTGGCGTTCGAACTTGTTTACTACGATTCCGCAGTTCATCGCATTAACCATTACATCACGAGGAACCCGCTACCTGCGATTGTGAAATTTATATATCTGTTGGAATTCAGCCCAGTTATTTGGGGCTTTAGAAAACAACGACTGCATCTCTGAAGACGAGTAACACACCCCACAACGAGTGTCCTGTTTATGACATTAAAACATCTGATGATGAAGATCCAGTAATCCTGGTGTTTGGGGAATGTGGAGTAACCCCTCATTGCCATTGCTCCCAAGTCTACTCTGACCCAGAGTTGTCGCACCTGATAGGGTTTTATCTATGCATTCAATAGAACAAACTGTGGGCAAACAAATGAGTGATGTCAAATTGGGACTTTTATATAGCAACACTTTAGCCATTTAACTGAGTACATAAAAGAGCTCTGGCTCATTTAAGAATGTTATCTACAAAATGTGTTTTTAAAGCATATATGTATTTGATACATATGTATAAACAGAATTTCTTATCAAATAACTAACAATAGTTGATATGCCATAAAACCCAACCAAACCCAATACTATATATTTAATATATATGTATAAAGAGAATTTGGCATTAAATAACAACCAATAGTTGATATGCCATAAAACCCAACCAAACCCAATACTATATATTTAATATATATGTATAAAGAGAATTTGGCATTAAATAACAACCAATAGTTGATATGCCATAAAACCCAACCAAACCCATCTTTTAAAATTATGAGTTTTTGAGCAAAAATCTTATTCTACAGTTATCGATTTGTTGTAATCTGATTTGTTTAAATCTGGGACTGTTATTTATCCATATATATTTATATACAGATGTAGGCTTCATTTTTATTCTTTTTGGATACATGTCGAGCCTATTGAGCGGACGTTGGTCAGTTCACCTTTTTTCCTCCGTACAAAATGCTTCCAGCAAAGGTATTGCTCGATATCATGGGATTGTTGCCAAATATTGTGATGGCCATGGTAGAATACCAGACGGAAATCATCATATATATTGATAAATAATACATTTTACTTAGACTTTCACGAAGCCCTTTTGAATGAAATTAAATTTAGAAAAGTCATCCACTAATCTGATATGCGTTCTCATAGGTTGATAAAGATATTAGGTTTATAAGTACCAAAAATTCAGTCCCGTAAGACAAATAGCGCCACAGATATTCGTGTTTGGTAAACGAGCTTCTAAGAGAAATTATCTGGAGGTTGCAGGTTCAATTCTAATTACAGTTGAAAATAACAAGGAATACTTACAACAAAAGTTGCATTTTGTCCCAAAAAGTGAATCCTGATAGCAGTGGAAAATACACAACCACCCTGTAGGACTTCAAGTTTATCTATTAAGCTAAAAACGTCAAGCACAAAGTTACACTAGCGTCCCACTATAAATTCGCCAGATATTTCACTTAATATTTTGGTGTTAATCTAGGGGCAAATACTGATTGTATATGGCATCTGTATAATTATGATATTACCAGATACCTCAATTTCACTTATAAGACAAGAAATATATTTTAGTACTTTTCTGAGGTAAAAATGTTTTCTTTGCCATAAAACACGTTATTTGCATACATTGATGTTTTGTTGGCGTAAAAATCGTGTGGAATTGTACAGAAACTTACACAGATCTATATATTCGAAAAGAGTTTGAGATGGATGGTGAGAGAGAGAATATAAGATAGACATAGATAGATAGATAGATTGGGTGAGTTCAAAACAGAGAGTGAAAACTTGAGATAGAGAAAGAGTTTGAAATAGAGAGAGAGACACACAGAGAGAGAGAGAGAGAGAGAGAGACTGACATATATATATATATATAGAGTTTAAGATATATGGATAGAGAAAGAGAAATGGATATATATTGAGAGAGTTTAAGAGAGAAAGATTTGGAGATAGAGAGTGAGAGGGTCTGAAATAGAGAGATCAATGCGAATATATTTATGTGTACTGAAAGAACCCCAATTAGATTGTATCACTCCTTTAAATTATGAATCTCGCCTATTCACGAGGAAGGAAACAAAATCGTTTCGTTGTTTCAGCTCCAAGATTTAAAAATCCACATCTATTATGACGTTACTATGTTAAGAGGAACAACATGGGAGAACGTGTCTCCTGGAGCTACAGATTCTAACCAAAAGGAGCTTAGTTTTGGTGGAAGTATGAAGTAAATTATCACAATTATATTCATAAGGTATTAATAAATTGCTGGACTAGCGTACAAACCAGTAGATGACGGTAAGGCTACAAGCTTGGTCAGGAGACCACATGTAAGGATCGGGTTGGTTTGGTTTCTTTATTTAATGGCATATCAACCTCCATGGGATATTTAATGCCAAAGCTATCTTTAAAGAAAGACAGCAGTGGCACTATAGCTGTGGCGAGAAAGGGAGTTTATCATATTAACCAACCCCTTAGCTCGGGCAGGATATGACACAAGGTCAATTTTTAAGCGGAGTTTAACAGGTTAGAATTCAGAGTTTTCATTCTCTTACACTAGTTGCCTTACCAAGGCTGAAGAATACAGTCTGCTCGACTATTTACCCATAGCAAGGAGGGAGAATAATTGGATTCATACCTTTCCCAAGGGTATTAGTGCTATGTGAAATGCAATTAGTCTGGTTCAGGATTTGAACTCGTGTTTCCTACGACGATAACCATTACACCACTGGCACCTCCACAGAAAGGGAGTTTATACCTTTCTCATGCATATTAATCCGAAAGAGAACGTAAAAGCGCCTCTTGAGATCGAACTCACAGACTATGATTTCGCTGTCAAGCACATTAACCATTTAGCCACAAGAATTCTCCCTATTTGTTTAGTATCTTTTTGATAGACAGAAAGAAAGAAAGAAAGAAAGAAAGAAAGAAAGAAATTCGCATATATATATATATATATATATATATATATATATATATATAATGAAAAAATTAGTAACCTTCAATCGACAAATATACCTCATCTAGAGATCGATTTTTTGAAACTTGAGCTGATTTATATCTTACTGCTTTTTTTAATATTGAGATATTAGCTCTACTTTCGTTTATTCTATTTAACACCTTTAATTACCATAATTATACAGGTTTTCTGCCTTTTTAGATTTTGTTTTATGGTGAGTGCATCAGTTTCATTGATTACTTGTCCATTTTTGTCGTTTCTTCTGGGACATTTAACCTCCTTAAAGAATTATTTTAAAAATATTTTGAACAATTTTTTCTTCAGAAAACCCTTTTTCCTGATGATGACCCAAGGTCCCGAAGTAGTTGAGAACAATCAAAAAATGAATAACTGCAAAGAAATTTTGTAAAATAATTTGAGATTTTAGTTGATAATTTTAGTGATATATTGTTTTCTGGCTAGACTTAGGGTTCGAGGTTTGGAGGTTTTCGACTAGTGACGGTGAAAGTGAATAAACCTTGATTGGCGTAGACGTGTCACTCAAAGTTTTAAGGATAATGTGTGATAAAAGCATTAGTTGAAATAGCTGGAGGGATATATATAAGAAATGAATTCAAAAGAGAGAGAGAGAGAGAGAGAGAGAGAGAGAGAGGCACAATGATAAGGGTTACACAGAGAGAGAGAGAGAGAGAGAGAGAGAGAGAGAGAGAGGCTATTAAAAAAAAGGGGAAAACGATTGAGGAGGAGAATGGAGGTAAGCCCAAAATCCAAACCATGGAAGCAGTAGAACAGTGCCCAAGTTAAATCAGCTGCCACTCAGCCTCACTGCCAGTGATTGGATGAAACAAACTCATACTAGATGTCGTTAAAGTGGGCGTGGGATAGAAAACAGGGGACGAAAGTCAGTTCCAGACCAGCCTCGAAAACGTGAAGACGTACCGAAAAGTCGGCATGCATTTGGGGTGAGATCCGCAAAAGGACCAGCTTACCCCAGCAGACAACCAAACTGTCGTGGAGAAGTGGAGAAGTATGAATGAACATCAGGTGATCCCTTTGAAAATGCGAGAGATGATGTTACAGAGAAGACGATACAGAAGAGTCACGCGAGTCTAAGAAATAGCAGCAGAAGAAGCAGAGAGGCAAGAGATGAAACCCTGAGCGAAGTGGCTGCCGGATCAGTGAAGAAGAAATGACTAAGTCAGTGACTGTCCCTTTCACCTCGCACTGCTTGTTCTCTCTCTCAGAATCAGTTGACACATTTCTACTCTATATTTCTCTTTTCGGCGACATCTATGATAGAATAGTAGCAAATAGTATTCCCTATCCTGTAACCAACAGACAGTAAATTGTGTTCGTCTCTTTTTATTATGATGAGGTTATTACGGGGTCCGACTGAAAGCTAAGGGGTATTGCTACACCTAGATTGTATTTGGAGCAGTGGTGTTAGAATATCCCTCTTCGCTCTCTCTCTCTCTCTCTCTCTCTCTCTCTCTTGATATATAAACGTATGCGTGAGAGAGACAGACAGATATACCGACAGACAGACAGAGTGTACAATTAAAATACACACACCCAGATATTGGCAGGTAGACAGACAGGCAAAAAGACAAATAGATAGAGATGAACAAAGTGGAATAGATATTCATAGAACAAGATAGAAAGATAAATAGATAGAAGAAGCGGGAGAATGATTGAGATGAACTGACTGTACCACTGGAAATTAAGTATATATATATATATATATATATATATATATATATATATATATATATATATATATATATATATATGTACGCGCTCCTTTGTACTCACATTGTAATATACTGAGTTAGCTGGCGATGTGGATGAACTAAGAAGATTCCATGCGGTCACAATATACCATCAACAAAGTAGTTTCACAGGAAAGAGAAAATAAAGTAGGATGGTGAAGAATAAAATTTATCACTCAATGGATAGAGTGAAAGATATTTCCGCTCGCAGATAAGATCAACAAATTACCGGAAAAAACAACCCGGAAGTATCTAATTTGCGATAACCAGCCATAAACATAAAATACGTGAGGTGAAGAGGATGTTCATATTTCTGCATTGGACTTGAAAAGACAATATAAGGTCTGTAATATTGAACTGAAGGCAGAGATTCTGCTGGTCACTCAAGCGAAGGGAGAGAGAAACTGGTCACTCAAGCAGACCTGTCAGCTCCCCCGTGTGTGTTCTCCAGCTGTGGCACTACTTCACAAAAAGGGTCCCCGCCACAGAAGAAAGGTATGTGCGAACCCTCTCTGACTATATTCCTACTTCACACAAATGTCGCCGTCGAAGAATAAAACTATAAATTATATTTTTATAGAGCTACAAGATTTTGTTGTTTGTCTAGCGGTTCAATATACGACAACATGTTCATACTTACTCGTAATTCTATGTCTGTATATATGTGCATAAGCTGAAGAAAGATGTGAACTACCAACGAATGGGAAAGTGAGTGAAATATGCTGGTTAACATGAAAACAATTATCGAAAGATATCCCAGAAAAATCAGGTATTTTCTCAAGACCTATCATCGAGCGTTCATGACTCCTGTGCCAATTCGAATTAGACGTTTGGCTAGATTTTCTACTGTCTTGGGTCATGTGGTTAACTGGTCAGGTGACACAATAATTTCACATCTTGTTAGAGCGCTTTTATGATTTGTTTAAGTATCCTACATAGTTTAAAAATCTAAAAGAATGTAATATTCAAAAAAATGTGCAGCCTAGGCGGCTAGAGATGTAGAATACTCCGACTGCATCTCTTTAGAAGTGTCATCTGATAGAGAGGCTCCAGTTCTGGAGCTGTGGAGAATGTGGAGTATTCCTTCATTGCTATTGCTCTCAGGTCCACTCTGGTCCGGATTGGTAGCACTTGATAGGGTCCTATCTCTGCGTCAAATTGAACTGTTTGACATTTAAACTGAGTGTAAATAAACGATGTTTAATTGAATCGTTAGTGATGTATAGCAATTCTTTGAACCATTTCACTGTGTGCAAATGAAAGACTAAGTCTGAATAGAATTAGTTGTGTTTAAATTGGAATACTTGTAACAACTTCAGTGTATGCAAATAAAAGGCTAATATTGAATAGAATTATTAGTGTTAGATTACTATAATTGAAACTATTCAAGTGTCGAAAAACAATCCAATACTCTATGTAAACAAATTAGTTCTAACTCATATAAACAGGAAATTACCTTTATATATATTATATATGTATAATCATTTAACAGTGTGAAAACAAATGACTGATGTTAAAGTCTTATTGTTACCTAGCAATACTTGAAATCATTTAACTTTGCGCCAAAAATAAGCAAAGGTTCGTTTGAAATGTTATCAACAAAATGCGTTTATAAATCATATATATTAAATATGTTTTTATAAAGAGGATTTGGCATTAAATAACTTACAATGTTTGATATACCAAGAAGCCGGAACGAACCGAAACAAATCAAAAGGTATGAATAAAACGTTTTAACCAAATTTTCGTCAGAATTAAAGAATGTAAGGAAGTATCTTTAAACGTAAAACGTAAAACATTTTCTTTTATCTTCAATTTTTGGTCAATATTTTCATTTTGATTACTTACTGGGCACGTCATTCAGGTTTAAGATATTATTATCATTATTCAAATTTTAGCGTTACCAGATTCTTTTTCACTGAAGTTTGAATCTCCAGGATTCTACTCAGTTTTCTGGCTGATTTTTATAATGTTGTAATCTGGAAGGTCTCCTCTTGTCTTCCGATTTCTAAGTCTTCCAGCCCCTTTACCAAGCCTTTGGGAATTCTTTCAAGCCCACCAATTCCAACTGGTATAACCGTCACTTTTATTACTATTATTATACACCATGCTAGTCTTTTGCACCTGCTAATTCTGGTGAGAAACTCACAGGAGTCTGAGTGACAGCAAGTCTCCTCAAGTTTCCTGGACACTTCTCAGAATTCTAGCCGATCTTAACTATACTGAAGATTGTTTGGTCTCTGCTCGTCCTCCGATTTACAACTCTTGCGGCCCCTTTTACCAAGCCCTTGATGATCATTATAAGCGCGTCAACTATAATTAGTATCACCATCACTTTCGTTTTTATAGCTTTTTATAGTTCCTGGCAAGATACATTTCTATTTCTGGTGTTCTGGCCGGGGTTCGGTGATCTTTTTTTAACTTAATATCAGTGAATTTTATGTGTCTCATTCTCCAAGACAGATTCTGGTTGGTGCAGAAAACATTTAGCAGATTGCTGTAATTTCAGTTTTTTGCACATATTAAAATTATTATTCATTGATGACAATTTTTTTGCGTTCGTTAAGTGTATTTTGTTACTTGGTGGTTGTGAGTTCAATTTCTGGGTCTGTTAATCCATGAAAGATAGAAAAATAGGAAAATTATATATCAAATACGAAATTTTAAAGAATTAACTCAGCGAGATATTCTATTTGGTGGGACAGGGATATGAAAACAATATATCTCTACGGGTTAAATTGAGAGCTGGGTTCGAAATTTCCAGATTATAAAGGGCTGGAGGGTATATCAGTGATAACTTTATGATAATAACAACTAAAATGAGGATACTATTCTGAGAACATCAGTAAGAAAGACTATTGTGTTTAGTCAGTATTTGACTGATTAATAACTGACCACATCTCTTTATTGTATCAGTACTAGTTATTTATCAGATGATTTTCAGAATTACATTATTTTTCGCTGATATTCTTAGCATTCTATGGATCAACATGAAAGCGTTCATGATATTAAGATTTAGTTGAAAATGTCATCAAGCAATTCCCAAGCGATAATAGATAAGACACAACAAAATAGCAAATGTAGGTTATGTGTCGATAGACAAAACCATCAATCACATAATAAGTGAACGCAGTAAATTAGCACAGAAGAAGAAGATTAGATACAACTGGGTGGGCAAGGTGATCCTCCGAGAGATGCGTAGGAAATTTAAATTTGAACATACTAACAAATGGTATATGCACAACCCAGCAGCTGTCCTAGAGAATGACACACATAAACTCCTATGGGACTTTGACATAAAAACGGATCACCTAATCTCAGCCAAAATACCAAACCTCATAGTAATCAACAAAGAGAGACAACTTGCAAAATTGTAGATTTTGCTGTCCCGGCTGACCATAGAATAAAACTGAAAGAAAGTGAAAAGAAGGATAAGTACCTCGACCTTGCAAGAGAATTTCAAAAATATAGAATATAAAGGTGACGATTTTACCTATCGTGATTGGTGCATTCGGTACAGTAGCCAAAGGACTATGAAAGGGACTGGAGGACTTGCAAATTGGAGGACGAGTGGAGATCATCCAAACTACGATATTGTTGAGAACGGCCTGAATACTGAGAAGAATCCGGGAGACTTGAGGAAACTTGCTGTCACTCAAACTCCAGTGAAAAGCCATCAGCTAACGCTGATGTGAAAAACTCTAAAGGTGTCAATAATAATAATAATAATAATTATTATTATTATTATTATTATACAAGACTAGGGATATTTGACTGGAAATTGTGCAAGAGATTAAAATTTGACCATACAAAAAATAGTATACAAACAAACCAGAATCGGTCCTAGAAAATGAGACGCATGAAATTTTGTTGGATTTTTAGATAAAAAACTGAACACTAAATTCCAACCAGAAAAACAGCCCAAGAGTTAATTAACAAGCAAAGAAAAAAACTGGTCATCTGATGGGTTTTGATGTTTCTGCAAACTTGGGGGTTAATAAAAGAAAACAAAAACGATTAACAAATACCTAGATCATACGAGAGCTGAAAAAAAAACTGTGGAACATGAAGCTGTCGGTGATACCAATTATAGTTGGATCACTTGCAACGGTTTCCCAGAGCTTGATAAAAAAATACTAAAGTAACTGGAAATAGGAGATAGAAGGAAGAGTATAGAGACCAAAACATTCTGGGATTGGTGTCAACACTCACAGTTACGTAGAACCTTCAATAAGTTTCCAGACTTTTTCGTACAAGCATTTAAAATTGTCGTAGACTCTTGAAAATTCACTGTTATTGCTATACATCTTATGAGATTACTGACCAATTTTTATGATTTCAGGTCCTAATTAACAGTTACAGCAGGAATTCGAATACACCCTACTAAAGCTTGATTGTTACAGCTGGTTAATTTCAAAAATGCAATCTGGACGTGAGGACATTTTAGAAGAACAATATGCAATAAAATTGTACTTTAAACTTGGAAAAAATGCCACAGAAACGTCTGGAATGCTTCAGACTGCTTTTCGACCATCTTGCATGAATCAAGCATCAGTTTTTGAGTGGCATAAGAGATTCAAGGAAGACAGGGAGTCTGTGTGGGAGGAGTAAGGAAGTCAATACACCAGAGTTTATTAGCCGAAGGGTTAGGGTTAGGGTTACTATGTTGAGGTTTTAAGGGAGTTCAGGAAGAGATTCCTTGGGAAGAGGCCAGTACTCTTCAAATCGGGTCAGTGGCATTTCCACCAGGACAATGTACCAGTCAACAACTCCATCCTTGTCACAGACTATTTGACCAGGATAGGCGTCAAAACAGTTCCTCAGCCTCCCTTTAGTCCAGGCCTTGCTCCCTGTGACTTTTGGTTATTCCCTAAGCTGAGAGGATGACGTTATGAGACAATTGAGGAGATGAAAGAGGAGCCTTCTAGAAGTTTTTGGAACGGTAGAACAAGTGCATTGTAGCTGGGGGAGATTTTTTCCAAGGGGACTAGAGATTCATGTGTGTACTATCAATAAAAGTGCCCAAACGAAAAAAGCCTGGAAATTTATTTAATGATAATCGTAATTTGACTCCAGTTGAAGCTGGTGGGAAAAACCCACAGGGAATAAAATTATGGTCATGTTAGTATCTCTATCATTGTTTAAAGAAATAACACTGGTGTGCAAATAGATAAGTTATAAAAAAAAGTCGAAAGATAGATGTGTAGACGCAGTTCAACATTTCTTTGAGTGCTCTTGGTATAACAAGATATCTTTGATTAAGTATTCCGGACATAAACCTTGCCCAGTGTGTTTGGTGGTGGTGGGGGGCTGTAGAATACACCATCTGCACTTCTACAAAGGGGAAAGAACCCCACCACCACCAACAACCAGTGTCCTGGATAGGACAATCCTATTTACCAACCCCTCCGCTCGGGCAGGATATGACACAAGGTCAATTTTTAAGCGGAGTTTAACAGGTTTGAATTCAGAGTTTTCCTTCTCCTAGACTAGTTGCCTAACCAAGGCAGAAGAACCTAGTCTGCCCTACTATTTACCCATAGCTGGAGGGAGAATAATTGGATTCATACCTTTCCCAAGGGTATTAGTGCTATGTGAAATGCAATGAGTTTCGTCCAGGATTTGAACTCGTGTCGCCGTGTCCATATCCTGCGACGATAACAATTACACCACAGGCACCTCCTCCTGGATATGACAATAAGCAATCTGCTGGTGAGGTTCCAGTAATGGTGGAGCTTTGGGGAATGCAGAGCACCCCTTCATTGCCATCGCTCCCAGGTCCACTCTGGCCCTGAATGGTAGCACCTGAAAGTGAGTCAAATAGAACTAAAATACGTGTTAATGCTAAACCGAACTACTTGAAGTAGAACTGTTTTGATATATAAACTGCATACTTATGCTCAACTGAATTGTTTGAAATAGAACTGTTTTCATGCTAAACTACTTTACTTGAAATAGAACTCTTTGACATGTAAACTACGTACTTATGCTAAGCTGATTTCTTTGAAATAGAACTGTTTTTGACATTGAAACGGTACTTACGCTAAACCGAATTATTTGAAAGAGAACTGTTTTGACATTTAACTGTGTGTGGACAAAACCTATATGTATACTAAACTGAATTTTTTGAATTAGAATGGATTGAGTAAACTGAATAGCTTGAAATAGAAATGATTTTGACAGTAAAACCGTGTACCTATGTTAAACTGAATTTTTTGAAATAGAACTTTTCATTTGTATAAACCCTGATTTTGCATTAAATAACGTGCAGAGGTTAATATGCCATAAATCTCAAACAAACAAACAAACAAACAAACAAACGGACGGGAACCACCAGCTCTATGTGGAGACGGAGATATGATTTTCTTGAAATGGAAGTGGACCTGAAGCGTTTTGTGAATCCCGCTATATATATATATATATATATATATATATATATATATAAGTAAAGTTGGCGACCATAGTCGAGGGTGACCCGAAGGCACCTTTTTCGATAGCTACTACACCAAGGTGTAGGGGAGGACGCTACTCATTTCCCAGGATTTCTCCACTTTACCCTTGATCCGTCCCTTATAATGCTGAGTGTTAAGCAAGGTATATATATATATATATATATATATATATATATTGGTTGCTAGGGGGTGAGATGACGAAAGGAGAATGTAGAACGAGGAGCGAATAAAAGATGCGAGAAAAGATGGTTTCTAAAAGAACAAAGCAAGTCAGCTCACACGCAATGTACAAGGTCTACAATTTCTTTCTTCCACGGTGCCAAAAACTGAATAAAGAAAGAATAGAACAGCAAAGGTCCTAACACTAAAAAAGTTCAGATTTTTGTGGGTTTATTTCTCCCCACCCGAAGAATCAAAGCTAACATAAAAGTTATTGGTGTGACTCGGGATATGGACTTGGATCTAGATTCAGGCCTATGTTTACATATATCATTCTGTTCTGGTTAGAAAACCAATACTCCTTTAGATTGGAAATTCTATCCGGAACATCAATATTCTGGATTAACTTGAAATGAGTTTGATACCTTCTCTGTGTAGCAATTACAACTTCAACCGTCTTAAAGATTGTTTCAACGCCAAACGTTCAGCATAAACTGGTCCAAGCCATAACTGTTACTAATCGTAAATGAATAAACTAAGGAAGGACATAAGAAAAAAGAAGCTATCATTGCCACTTACCTAACTTCACTTGCACCACAAAGAAGACAGCTTAAAAAGTAGGAAGTACGAGGATCATTAGATAAGTTTCCAGCCTTTTTTCGTATGGGCAATTTTATTGATAATACACACATGAAACTCTAGTCCCCTTCTACCGTTCCAACAACTTCTGGAAGGCCCCATGGAAGTCCTCTTGTGTGAGCGTGTTAATGACCTTCGTTACAGCCACTTTCATCTCCTCAATTGTCTCATAACGACAACTTCTGAGCTTAGGAAATAACCAAAAGTATAGGGGGCAAGGCCTGGACGATAGGGAGGCTGAAGAACTGTCTTGACGCCTATCTTGGTCAAATAGTCTGTGACAAGGATGGATTTGTTGACTGGTGCATTGTCCTGCTAGAAATGCCATTGACCCGATTTGAAGAGTGCGGGCCACTTCCTAAGTAATCTCTCTCCTGAACTTCCTTAAAACCCCAACATAGTAATCCTAACCCTAACCCTTTGGCCAATCAAGTCTGGTGTACTGACCTCCTTACTCCTCCAACACCTCTCATCATTCCTCACAGACTCCCTGCCTTCCTTGAATCTCTTATGCCACTCAAAAACTCATGCTCGATTCATGCAAGATGGTCGAAAAGCAGTCTGAAGCATTCTATACGTTTCTATGGCATTTTTTCCAAATTTAAAACACAATTTCTTCCTCACGTCCAGATTGCATTTTTGAAATTCACCAGCTGTGACAATCAGGCTTTAGTAGGGTGTATTCCAGTTGCTGCTGTAGCTGTTCATTTGAACCTTAAATCATAAAAATTGGTCAATCATTTCATAAGATATATAGCAATAACAGTGAATTTTCAAGCGTCTACGACAATTTTAAATATCTGTACAAAAAATGTCTTGAAACTTATTGAATACACCACGTATATCTACCGCACCATGTACAAGGATATTTAATATCTGGCGTGAAAAATGTCTTATATTTGAGAAAATATACATCCTGCTTATAGGCCATCGGTATTTATGTTGAGGTATCTATTTAAAGAAACAATTCTCTGTCGTAGGAAGAGCGACATGTTATAGCCAAGTAGGTTATATATTTACTTCTATCTTTCCTATTGTACACACATCACTGGACTGTGAATTCCAGTTTTACATGAATGGATTTTTAACGTTTTACATTTTCCCTCAGTGATTATCCAAGTGTACTAGCGATGTTCGTAGGCTAGAGTTTCTGTTTGCGTGTGGCTATCGTTCTCCAGAGAGGCCGACAGAATGTCCCCTCTTGAAACAATTCTACGGGCAGCTGTTCGTGATCTACTTGTAGTCTTCGGGTTCCGTGTTGTGTGCGGAAAACCAGTCAGGTGTGACTCTCAATCATCAGTCCATCCGTTCCTTCTATTCTTGTAGTTTTCTTCTGAAACTTTTCTCCTCAAATTCTTCTTCTTCTTCTTCTTCTTCTTCTTCTTCTTCTTCTTCTTCTTCTTCTTCTTCTTCTTCTTCTTCTTCATTTACTTTTTCTCACTTACCTTTACTTTCTTAGTGATCTTTCTTTCTTTCTTTCTTTCTTGTTTTTCCTTTTTATTCTAGTTTCTCCTCTGACTCCTTTTCTTTCTTTCCATTCTTCTTCTTCTTCTTCTTCTTCTTCTTCTTCTTCTTCATTTACTTTTTCTCACTTACCTTTACTTTCTTAGTGATCTTTCTTTCTTTCTTGTTTTTCCTTTTTATTCTAGTTTCTCCTCTGATTCCTTTTCTTTCTTTCCATTCTTCTTCTTCTTCTTCTTCTTCTTCTTCTTCTTCTTCTTCTTCTTCTTCTTCTTCTCAACAGTATTTCTTCCTTTCTTTTTCAACTTTTTCTTCACCGACCCCTCCTTGTCTGCAGTTTTCCTCTGCTTGTTTTCTTTTATCTCCCTTTCTTTTTGCTACTTCTTCGTCAACTTCTTTCTTCATTTCTTCTAAATTTTAGCGTTTTATTCTTCTCTTTCTTTCCACTCGTTCTTTTCCTTCAATCTTCTTTCTTCAAATTCTCATAGTTTTCTTCCTTTCTTCCTGATATTTACTGACTCAAAAAGAAAAATCGATTAAAAACAGAAAAAAATCAATCAATACACAAACCAATACTGATTAATAATAGATGCATGAGTTTAAAGAAAGAAAGAAAGAAAGAAAGAAAGAAAGAAAATATCGAGAGTGAGACAGAAGCAAAAAGTTAGAATATAGGGAAGGTATTTATGTAGATCAATAAATCGATATATCGATATATAGATTTTTTCATTTCTCAGGAAATATCTTTATTTGCTCTCATATATCAATCGGACGGCCACTTGTCTAGCTTTATCAATGTGTCTGTATTTAAAGTCACGAATTGCTTGTCTCGTATATTGGGGTCTGCTCTAGAGTGACAATTAAAATGATAATATATGTCTTCGTTTAAACTTATATGTGTATGTGTAGATATTTGCATATATATACATATATATATATATTTATATATATATATATATGTGTGTGTGTGTGTGTGTATGTGTATGTGTATTGCCCTTCCAAAGCTTGAGAACCTACTCGTCAGTAAAATTTTACCCATAGAGGATTCATGCCTTTCCTAAACGCAACAGTTCAAAGTCAATACAAACGCCCTCTTAAGTAAGATATCTGATTCAATTTTCCGAGTCGATAAGCGTTACACTACCTGCGCATACCTACGTCACATGGAATATATATATATATATATATATATATATATATATATGATGTGTGTTCAAAACGGATCGCAAGTGAAGCTGTATTTACCAAAACATATGTGAACAATAAATGATAAATTAGTTTTTCTTGAGAATTGTCGACAGTGAATTCAACGCATAAGGTCTAGTGAGTATTGATATTCCTTCTCTTTACTAATCCTATGTTGGACTAAACTATTTTGTTAAAAAGTACCGTGACAAGCTTTTTGTCTTCTTAGAATTATCACTGACTCATCTTGACAACAATATAGACATCATCACTTTATTATATGTGCCACTCATCTATCTATCTATCTATCTATCTTTCTCATTGGTTGTTCATATATAACTATCTGTATGTATGTATGTGTTTTTGTGTAAATGTCAGCACATCTTCGAGTGTACAAATATGTATTTAAATACAAGTTTATAATGTATCTTTTTATTTTTCATTTTCATTTTCATATTACGTAATCAAGAAATATTTCACATATATATATATATATATGGATGCACTACATGGACGCTAACAAAACGGCTGGAGAAGAAACTAGATGGCAATTACACAAGAATGCTGCGTGCAATCCTGAACAAGTCCTGGCAGCAACACCCCACAAGACACCAACTATACGGCCACCTGCCCCCTATCACGAAAACTATTCAAGTTAGACGAACCAGACATGCAGGACACTGCTGGAGAAGCAGAGATGAACTCATAAGAGATGTACTCTTATGGATCCCCACACATGGCCGCGCAAAAGCAGGACAACCAGCTCGAACGTACATTCAGCAGCTATGTGAGGATACAGGTTGTTGTCCTGAAGACCTACCTAGGGCGATGAACGATAGGGAGGAGTGCCGAGAGAGGGTCAGGGATATCCGTGCTGCCAGCACGATATGATGATGATGATGATATATATATATATGTATATATATATATATATATATATATATATATATATATATATATATATATATATATATATTGTGTGTGTATGCATGTGTGTGCCTCAATTGACAACAGAAATAAAACACTTTATGGAAATTCATAAAATTGATTAAATCATTTGATTCTTTCTGATCAACTGCCATGCATGTGGTCTATTATTGCTTCAACCACTATATATTTTCTTCATTTAAATAACATATTTTAAAACTCCTCTCTCTTTGAATACTCCTCTCTCTTTTTGATCAGATCCTGCATGCACGGGTAACGGCGAAAAGGTCTCGGCCCATCTAAGATGGTAATTTTTCTAAGTTTGGTTTGGTTTGATTTGGTTTCTTTGTTTAGTGGCATATCAACCTTAATGGTTTATTTAATATCAAAGCCATCTTTACAGAAGGACAGTACTGGTAATTTTTAACCCATAGTTGGGGAGGAGTATATTTTTACCAATGGTTAGAAAGGGAACGTAATAGCACGACTGGAGTTCGAACCCGCTTAACGCGATGTCGCAATTGTTACCCACAAGCCACGGGGAATCTCTCTCTATATAAACGAATAGCTTGTTCCTAACAGTTTTTAAGCGAACTGTCTGACCTTATTTCTTTTCACACAATTAAATTATTTCAAGTATTGCTTTTTAAGTAATTCTACGTAAGTATGCCAATGTAATATAAATAATTTGCACACAATTGTATGGTTTCAAATATCTGAATATAATTACCCTCGGTAGATGATTAAACAATTATATTTGATCCATAAAAAAACATCAAAGATATTACCAATCCTGGAAAGAGATGATCCGGGAGTAATGACAATGAAGGGGTACTCCACATTCCCTAAAACTCCAAGTCTGGAGCCTCAGCATCAGATACAGTTTAGTGTCATTGCTAGTATACTCGTTAAGTGGGGTCTTACTCCTCTCCAGTAGTTTAATCAGATTATTCTTCAGCCAGACGGTTTGTTTGTTTGTTTGTTTATTTGTTTTAATAGATTACCAAGAGTAGGTGTGTGCGTGGAAATGGGAAATTGATCCAAGTATTCACTTTCAAAGCGGTCTCTGTTAGTCAGTTAAGAGACAATGTTTATCCTAAGTTGCCAAGCAGGTAATATAGACAGACAGCGATTTTGTTAGAAAATAAACGCCTTTTCTGTATAACGGTATCGAATAAGTTTTGCACAATTTCCGTTCTTCCTCACGTACACGTCGTAGCCGAGACAATAACTTCCTTTGCTTCGAAACACACTTCCCAAATAACAAAATTAGCCGCTTTATATGCAATGAAGGCGGGCAAAAATTTGCATAGGTGTTACGACGATCACGCCACAAATGAGACAAAATGAGACCACAACCTATAAATTTGTCTTTTAATGGCAGCTGCGATCTTCTAAGGAAACCTAACACGCCAAAAACAGATGCGTTTCGACGAAGGTAAGTCATCTGGTTCATTACACTTGTTTTGGAGGTGCCCGTGGTGTAATAGTTATCGTCGTAGGAAATGGACACGGCGACACAAGTTCAAATCCTGGACAAGGCTGACTGCATTTTACATAGCACTGATACCCCTGGGAAAGGTATGAATCCACTTATTCTCCCTCCGGCTATGGGTAAATAGTAGGACAGACTGATTTCTTCAGCCTTGATGAGGCAACTAGTCTAGAAGAAGGAAAACTCTTTATTCAAACCTGTTAAACTCGGCTTAAAAATTGACCTTGTGTCAAACCTGCCCGTGTGGAGGGGTTTGTAAATATGATTGCACTCGTTTTATCTTATTTTGAATAACTCATCTCAGAAAGTATTAAAGAATTTTGAGAAATCATCTGCTAAATATACACCAGCCTCATCAGACACAGGATTGATTCTGCTTCCAACACGCTAATCGTTCTGGTGATCGAATGGCACGATTAATTTATTATCTGCCCACTTTGTGTTTTTTTTTAAGATCAAACGCTAATCGGAGTCGCAGGTGGACGAGTAAACGGATGAGACCGCACAATTAGGAATTTTTTTTAAAAATCGACGCTAACGGAGAACAAACACAGTTTTGTTCCAATAATAAAGTTTTTAATAAAAGAAAAAAACTCTCTTTCACCATGGTACAAGCATTCACACTTCTCAGAAGTGTGGAGGACTTAATTCAGAGACCCGGTTCACAAAGTATCAGTCAATCGATTCTTTGTATAAGTTTAGGCTTTTCTATTTTCGCTGTCAACAACCTGGGGGTTATAATTGCTTTCTCTCAAACGTTGGGATTATTTCATGATGCTGAATCTAGTTTTCGCTTTTGCTACAGACTAGCTATTTCGGGCTTTCTCGGATCCACTCCAATAGTCATGTTTTCTCATTTCACTTCACTTTTTCTACTCCCAGAGTAGTCTGGCAAAAGGTCAGGTCTCAGAGCAACTGAGAATTCAATTTGTGTTCTCTGCGTGGGACAGTTCTTCTCTTGTTGTGTCCTTTAATTTACTTCGTGTTTTCTATACACAAGGGAGTCTGGTAAAAGGTCCCTCTTGATGTATCATATTATATCCATTTCTATTCTATTCTCTACCTCCACAAATATGGCACGAGTGATCTCTAATTAGAGTAATGATTTTTTATAATAATCATTTTTTGTTAATCATATTTTATTATTAGTTTGGTAAGGCTTTGAACTACTCGGTGTCTCTTTGTTCAGGTGCCATAATCAGATAGCGCACTCTTACGCCCGTGCGGAAAGGATATGACAATCATCTTTTGTCTAAACCCTTAGACAGAAATGGAGCCTGGACGGCCGTTGGAGTGAATTTAGTGGGTGGTTGACGTCATATTCGGAAGAGATGTTCCTGAGAATTTGAGGATTTTAAAAAGACAGTTGATGTTCGACCGTTGAAGCGCGTGGTTGGATTTTTCGGATCTGATCAAAGAAGAAAAATTTGGGTCTGGGCCGGTAGAGATGACTTGAAATTCTAAACACCACAAGATGCGCTGTGCGTGGGGGTGGAGTCATTATAGCATTGTTAGCATAGGCTTTTATGATATGTGTCTCTCTCCTTTTGTCGCCAAAGAAATAAACTCGTTCGTACCGCCTGTATTTGTATTATTATACAACAAAAGGGCATCTCTCGTCTGCTCTGTGCTGGTTTTTGAAGTATCATATTATCCCGATTTCTCTTCGTTTCGTCATCTGGACGAGTAAGGAACAAGAGCATCTGTCGTCTGCTTCGTGCTGGTATCTAAAGTATCATATTAAACGATTCATCTTCACTTCTTTCAAAGTGTTGTATATCGGTAAGACTACATCACGTCCAAGCAACATGTAATATGACATTATCTGCCTCTCCAATCTGAGCAGTCGGGGTAATGCCAGATGAAAGAGCGTCTAAAATCTGTCACTTCGCGTTCTCTCCATGGATCTCCGTTGAGAGGAAGAAATACCTTGTATTTTAGGAACATCTCCATCGGAGGGGCGGTGATGTGTGAAGCGAATATAATATCAGTCTTCTACTAATTTAGTTTCCGACAATCAACTCCACCTCCCAATGTTTGTCACCCACTTCACATCTACTTTACTTAAAAGGAGTGATCCTCTCCAAATCTGGATTTTTTACAATTTTATGTTCACGTGAAGTGACTTCATCAAATGTCTATTCATAATGGTAAGACAATTGAATTAAAATTTTCCCTAACTGATTTTTTTTAATAGTTGTTGCCCGAATCTTTCGTTGTCAGGTCTACTGATAGACAAGCGATGAATTGCAAATCAAATCGCCTGCTTACTCTGGCTTGAAGACAAAACAATTCCGTTTGGAGTTTCTGATTCCCGAGAACAGCAAAAAACAATCATTTCAATATATATATATATATGTATATATATTGTCAGTTTCTTTTTGTTAAAACAATATATTCCCGATTTATTGCGTCTGAATATATTTTCGTTAATTGCCCCTTATAGTAATGAACTGAGTTCATTCTTCTAAAATCCGTCGCGAGTGATTGTTATTTTTATGGTCAATAAATTTCATTGACTGACCTCTAACCTTGAGGATCACATGCTGAACTCTGGGTTCAATAACCAGAATATCATGTATTTTACATCTGTTTAGGTTTGTCCCGTCTTTGGATGAAAACTTTCCCATTTTCCGTTATATATATATATATATATATTTGGACCGGCGACGGAGCAGAAACATACTCAGCTCGAAATAGACGGGAAGGAACAAAACTAATGAAAAATACAAGATATTCCATATATTCAACCCACATTTTGGCATACTCAAGAGATGGTTTCTCAAGATTCTTTGTTTATGCAATTCTAAAGTAATATATATATATATATATACGTTTGTGTGTGTGTGTGTGTGTGTGTGTGTGTGTGTGTGTGTGTGTGTGTGTGTGTGTGTGTCTTGGATGACATCAGGATATAATAATTAGTAAAATGGGAAACGTGGAGTTAACGACTGAAATCGATTAAAACGAATATAAAACATTGGCAAA
Organism: Sepioteuthis lessoniana; assembly: GCA_963585895.1. Taxonomy (NCBI): domain Eukaryota; kingdom Metazoa; phylum Mollusca; class Cephalopoda; order Myopsida; family Loliginidae; genus Sepioteuthis; species Sepioteuthis lessoniana. The sequence goes on along the minus strand of OY757928.1, from coordinate 10,016,916 downwards.
TTTTAACTGACATTTCTTCAAAGTCATTCTACGGTAAAACGAAGGGAAATAGGTTTTAAAAGAAAACGATGTAAAAATTGGAAGAAAACAAATAAATTCTTTACACTCCAGATCAATTTAATAACACCTCGAATATTTCTAATTTATGTTTGAGCTCTCTCTGTCTAAAATGAGTCAGACGTTGTGTTTTATTCCTAACAGCTTCCGAGATGCTGATGTCGTGCTAGGTTCGAGCCGTGTGGAGAACAGAGAACTCTTCTGAATACTTGAAACAGTATCCATTCATATTCAAGTGCTCACCAGAGGCAGACTAATGCGTCTGTAAATGGCCAGTGAATGTTATTAGGGTATCCCGACGAACCCGGCACATTTTGGGCAATTCTCACCTCTAATCTTTAGACTGTTTTACCTACATAGTCAGTGGCTTCAATTGGGGTCTATCATCAAAACATTGGTGGCTGAGAATTAAAAAAACCCTGGAATTTACAGAAAAACGTGTGTTGTGTATGGATAAACATGTTTTAATCAAAAATGTTTTACGAATAAGCTAAACATGGATGTGCCACTGTGAGCCTAAGTTGATAAGACTGTCCATGTAGTGGAAACACATTGACTCTCTGGTGAAGAAATAATACCTGGCGTAGCTGTGAGTAAAGTATGATATATTGACAGTGTCCTGGAATATGAAATGACTTATCAGAATTGATTTCCTGGAAATAGAAACAGTACTTCTTACCTACTCCTTAGGCAAAATCCACCTTATTTATCGAATGGCTCACTCGCGCACACACATTCACACACACACACACACACATATATATATATATATATATATATATATATATATACTGCATATGTGTGTGTGTAAATGTCTGTGTATGTGTGTGGCTTGTGCTGAACCTAACTGTTGACCGGATAGAGTATGAAAAAGGTAGTTTTCTTTCCAGTTATTTACTTGATTGTAATTAATAATGAGGGATGAAGTGTTTAATGAAGATTGCTTTTTGTTGCAAAACCACTGAACGGCCATCTTATGCAGCCATAAGGGATATGATACATTTTCCCAGAATGCATTTCAGTTCTTTTATTGTCCCCCCCCCTCTCTCTCTCTCTCTCTCTCTCTCTCTCTCTCTCTCTCTCTTTCTCTGTTTCTCTCTACTAATGGTGTGCAATGAATTGAAACTTTTCCGATGACTGATGATTAAGAAACGAAAAAAGAAAACTTTTGAATGCTTCTTTTTATTTTACTACAAAAACAAACGAATAGATAAACAGGATATGACTTGCTTGTTCTGAATGGACACCATTGAAACATTCACGAAATGATGTTTCTTTGTAATTAAAAAAGACGTACATTAACCTACTCGAACATACAAACGTATTCATACGATTATTGTACGCATAGACGCAGGTATGCTGACTTGTGTCACGTACACATGAAAAAGGAAAACACGAACAAAACATTGTCCTGTCGGTAGATTCTAGCATATACTGACTGTATCATTTGCAGACGGGTAAGATCCCTCTAAAAAGTGTATGACACTAAACTGCTTCTGTTCTATAGATCTGGGGAATGTTAAGTATCCCTTCATGGCCATTACACCCAGATCCACTCTGAGGGTTGGTGTAGTACTTGTGAGGGTACCATCACTGAGTCAAATAGTTCTGTTTGTGAATTATTTGTATTAGATAGGGATACTTGATATGATTAAAATCTGTGCAAGTTATTTGTATCAAAAATAAATACTTAAAACTATAACTGTTTACTAAGGAATATTATTATTGTTCCAATAAAACTATATAAATATTTATAAACTCATGATTGATATTAAGTAGGAATAGATACTTGAAAACATACCAGTGTGTAAAAATATTTGTATAAGATAGGAGTACTTTAAATGAGATAGATAGATAGATAGATATGAATAACCAGAAAATGAAAGGTAGATATGAACAGGGATAGAAAGTTAGAAAAAAACTCTCTGTCTCACTCTCTCTCTCTCTCTCTCTCTCTCACACACACACACACACTCATATATATATCTATATCTATCTATCTGTATATATATATATATATATATATATATATATATATATATATAATTAAATGAATGAACCAGTTAATTGAAAGTTTATGGTTAGATAGATAGATAGATATGAATAACCAGAAAAGGAACGGTAGATATGAACAGGGATAGAAAGTAAGAAAGAAAAAAACTCTCAATCTCTCTCTCTCTCTCTCTCGCACACACACACACACACACACATACATATATATATGTATGTATATATATTTATATATACATATGATTGAATGAATGAACCATTAGATAGATAGATAGATAGATATGAATAACTAGAATACGAAAGGTAGATATGAACAGGGATAGAAAGGAAGAAAAAAAACTCTCTCTCTCTCTCTCTCTCACACACACACACGCACACACACACATAATTATATATATATATATGTGTGTGTGTGTGTGTGTGTAAATAAAAGAATGAACCAATAGATAGATAGATAGATAGATATGAATAACCAGAAACGGATCGACATATATGAACAGGGATAAAAAGTAAGAAAGAAAAACTCTCTCTTTTTCACACATACATACGCACACACATAAATACGTGTGTTAGTGTGTTTAAATGAAAGAATGAACTAGTAGATAGATAGATAGATAGATAGATATGAATAGATATAGATAGATTAGTCGATAGACGTCTAATAAAGCTCTACATTGAACGATATGATTTATTTATTAATATACCATGGAGAATCTTTAGGAGGCTCGTCTTACAGACGAGTACATCCAGTTTTCCCCGTGGACTTGAGATTTAGGATTTTGTTCGAGATAAATCTAAGTAAATCTCTAAAAGTCACGCCCCAGAACCTCTGCTAGTAAGCCAGGCTCAATGACTATTACTTTCCTGGTGAGTGAATTCATTCTCGCAGTTAGCTTGAGACTTACCCGATTTCGTCCAATAAAGATTTAGACAGACAAAAAGAAACTTCTTAAAATTAATGTCAGCTGAATGCAAGCGAAGGAAGAGATATTCCCTGAAAATGTAGGTTTGGATAAGTAGAGGTTATCTATCTCGTTTAAATACTAATTAACGTGATAGCATTTCCAATGGCTATGGCGTCCAGGTATGTACACTGAACGCCACAGCGCTTAGCGGCGATATCCGTTTTGCATCGACATTTTCTCTTTCCTATCAATAATACTCCGTAATCTTATTTGAAACCCCCCAACAACAAACAGCAACAGCCAAGGAAGATGCAGTCCAGTCGATAGCAACGTTTATTTAAGACTCTAAATGACCTCCTTCATTGAAGAACCGACCCTTAAGCCTTTTCTCTTCCTACCTCTTCTACAACACTTTTCCCGCCCAAATTCTCCTGCGTGTTAGTTAATTAAATTTAGTCGCAACTGTTGCTCGCAAACTCCTGTAGGTCGATGATGCTAGTGTAATTTTATCAAATTTATCTCCAGCGCCTCTGCATCGCCCGTGCGTTTTTCCTGTGTTTGAGATCCTTTCTTAATTCTATTCACTCCACATACCGCACCCTGTTTCTACTACCTTCACGTCTTCTCGTCGAACTGCACATCACTACTAACAGCAATATAATCATTGTCTACACGTTGAGCATCTTAGACTGGCCCGTTACACGTGCATGGAATCGACCAGTTTCTCAACGACTTGAGCGTGCGCATTATGTGCATGGCAACGTATCAACATCTTTCGAAATCTTGTTTTCATTTATGTGTCATTTATGTCAAAGCTTTCAAGTAAATACCAGATATTTGATAGATTTTCCTTTTCTATCACAAATTTTCCAGTCGATCAAATTATATATATATATATATAAGATCTATCTTTAGATCTTTTGGAATTTAAGGCGTTCTCTCACCCGCCTCGCTAAACTAACCAACACCTTTTCTCCCACCCATTTTCTTGCGTAGTTTCACTTTTCAATAACACGGTTTCCGTTTTTTTTTTTAAATTTCTACTTTCACTATCACTTTCTTTTTCCTTACACGTTTTTTGATTTTTTTTTTCTTTTTAAGCTTCCAGTTTCTATTTCCCAGTTGTTAATTTTTTTCTTTCCTTTTTTTTTTTTACTCGTTATATTTTTAACACTTCATTATTATTCTTCCTATTTCAATTTTATCTTTCTTCTTGGTTCATTATTATTATTAATATTATTATTATTATTATTTAGTGCATCACTTTGAGATTTGACTTGCACGATTTTTTTCTTTTTCTTTTTTTAATTGCTCTCTTTTTTCTTCGTCTTTTATTTATTTTTCGCTAGCCTTGTCACATCTCAACTTGTTGCATCTTGATCTTCAACTTTTCGTCTCTTCAATACCAACCTGCTTCCTTCCACTCCTCCACACCCTTATCCAATAAACCAATTCTCTGTATGCCAAGCAATTATTTGCCACTGTTAGTCGTTGCTCTTTAGCTGATCAAACATAGCCAACAAAAAGCACCTGCCCTTCCTTCCTTTTGGCATTATCATCCCAACTCTTTCTTTTTAGTTTTTGCCTAAATAAAGGCATTTGGCTGCTTTTGTTGCGAGAACGGCTTCCTACTTTGCTCTCTCAGTACTTTTCCCTTTTCATAAAAGTTGCGCATGTTGTTTATGAAAAAGAAGATTTACTTTCTCGTCATCAGGTGACATTAAAGCCTATGGCAACATATCGATATTCGATGACCTGCTCGAACAATAAAGAAAAATTAGCTCTTATGTTAGATTCTGAGGTTTATTTGAATAAGTGTGCGTTTATAATATACTCTTCAATAGAGCACTGACCTCTAAAACGAAAGCTTGGAGTTTGAAAACGTTTGGCTCTTCTAAACCGCTGTGGTTAATATGACATCTCACAGTTACACTAAACTGATCTTGCCCTTTCGGAGGTGCTTTGAATACACTGACAGCATGCTCTGAAGAGGGGTAACACCCCTGCAATAAAGGCGTGTCCTAGGTAGAATACTAAACTAAATTAGATGGTGAGACTCCAGTGATAGAGTTCTGGGTAGTGTAGAGTACTCCTTTATTATCATTACTCCTAGGACAACTCTGAATAAGAGTCATAATAGCAGTTGAATTCCTATTTGTGGATCAAATAGTTCTATTAGCAAATTATTTGTATTAAACTCGAATGTATGATACCATATAGCCGTAAATTAATTGTATTTAGAATACATACTTGAAGCTATAATTGCTTACTAAAGATTGATATTATTATACGAATCCCCCCCTGCGTCAGTGTTATGTACGGGGTGCCTTCAATAAGTTTCCAGACTTTTTTTTATAAAGGCATTTGAAATTGTCGTAGACTCTTCAAAATTCACTGTTATTGCTATACATCTTATGAGATGACTAACCAAATTTGATAATTTCAGGTTCAAATGAACAGCTACAGCAGGAATTCTAATACACCCTACTAAAGCCTGATTGTCACTGCTGGTGAATTTCAAAAATGCAATCTGGACCTGAGGAAGAACGATAAGCAATAAAATTAAGTTTTAAACTTGGAAAAAAATGCCACTGAAAAGTATGGAATGCTTCAGACTGCTTTTCGACCATCTTACATGAATAGAGCATCAGTTTTTGAGTGGCATAGGAGATTCAAGGAAGCAGGGAGTCTGTGAGGGATGATGAGAGGTTTTGGAGGAGTAAGAAAGTCAATACACCAGAGTTGATTGTCCGAAGGTTTAGGGTTAGGGTTACTATGTTGAGGTTTTAAGGGAGTTCAGGAAGAGATTCCTTGGGAAGAGGCCAGTACTCTTCAAATCGGGTCAGTGGCATTTCCACCGGGACAATGCACCAGTCCACAACTCTATCCTTGTCACTGACTATTTGACCAATATGGGCATCTAGAGAGTTCCTCACCCTCCCTCTAATCCAGTCTTTGCTCCCTGTGACTTTTGGTTATTTCCTAAGCTCAAGGGAAAACTTAGAGTCTGTCGTTATGCGACAATTGAGGAGATAAAAGAGGCTGTGAAGAAGGTCCTTGACACGCTCCCACAAGAGGACTTCCATGGGGCCCTCCAGAAGTTTTTGGAAAGGTAAAACAAGTGCATTTAAGCCGGAGGAGATTATTTCGAAGGGGACTAGAGTTTCATATGTGTATTATCAATAAAAGTGCCCATACGAAAAAAGTCTGGAAACTTATTTAATGATCCTCGTACCTATGCGGTACCAAAGAGAATTTAAACTCCACCGAGGTAAAAGTTGACGAACACATGAAACTCTTTTTAACTACCCAAAAATTTACTGACTGCTGCAATTTTTAGGTAGTCGTCAGGAGAAAGAAAGAAAGAAAGAAAGCAAGAAAGTATAGAAATTAAGGTAAAAATGTCCGCGTGACAAAAAGAAGTAAAATATCCTGGTGAGGAAAAAATGAGCAGATACATACTTTGAATTTTTTCCTGGTTATAATATACTTGACTGCTGGGTCACATTTAGGGCCCTCTTTAGAGCGCAAAATTGCTTGTAAAATTTCTTGAAAAATTCCGCTGCTTCATATCTTCGCGGCACGTGTTCAATTGTAGGTCTTTTCTTATCACCTTCCGCCGACAACTCAAAAAAAAAAAAAAAATAACACGAGTCAACCGCTCACTTTCGCCAGTCGTGTCGGGGGTCGGAACATCCTCTTTTGGTCGCTCCGCACATATGTATACCATAATCAGACCTTTAGTTTTCCCCAGTCATTTTTAACTACAAGAATCTTGGCAAGGCCTTTCGAAGCTTGTCTGCTTTATTTACTTATTTATTTATTCAATTTCAATTTTCTGTGAAATGTTCAATTACGTTCTAGTTAGATGAAAGTCTTTCATCGGTGTTTCAGTGAGAAGAATTCTCCTCAAGTCTCCAGGACTCTTCTTAATATTCTGGCCGATCTCAATAATTCTATCATCATCATCATCATCATGTCGTGCCACCAGCACGGATATCCTTGACCTTCTCTCGCCACTTTTCCCTATCGTTCATCGCCTCCGGCAGGTCTTCTGGGTTACATCCTGTGTCCTCACATAGCTGCTGTATATAAGTTCGGGCTAGTCGTCCTGCTTTTGCTTGGCCATATGTGGGGGTCCATAGGAGTACGTCACTTACGAGCTCGTCCTTGCTTCTCCAGCAGTGTCCGGCGTGTCTGGCTCGTCTAACCTGTATAGTTTTCGTGATGGGAGGCAAGTGGCCGAACAGTTGGCGTCTCTTGGGCTGTTGTCGCCAGGACTTGTTCAATATTGCTCTCAACATTCTTGTGTAGTTGCCGTCAAGTTTCTTCTCCAGCCGTTTGGTTAGCGTCCATGTAGTGCATCCATATAGCAGTATCGATACAACCACTGCCTGGAAGAAACTGCGCTTCATTTCATCGGTCAGGTCTGATTTCCATATGATTGAGAGCCTATCTATAGCCGTCCATGCTTTCGTTAGTCGTGTGTCGATGTCGTTTTCTGTTGATGAGACGCTACTTCCTAGGTAGGTGAATTTGTCCACTAGCCTCAGAGAGGCTCCCTCTAGAGTGGTAATGTTGCCCGTTTGGTTGTAACACATATTCAGTTTTGTGCGCATTGACATGGAGGCCAATACCTGCTGCAGCTCGTTCCAAACTATGCAGTAGTGTCTCTGCTTGATTAGGCGTATTCGCCAGTAACGCTAATTCATCAGCGTAGTCGGCGTCTGTGATTGTTTTTGCGGGGAACCTTTTGCTTCTTTTCTTAGTCAGCTCGAAGCCATTTTCTCTGATTTTGTCGATCGAAGTTCTAAGCACGTAGTCTAGACAGATGATAAAGAGGTATGGGGCTAGCGTGTCTCCTTGTAGTACTCCTGCAACAATGTCGAAGTATTCCGTGTCTCCATCTGGTGAACGTACTTTCACTTTTGTGTTTTTGTAGAGGATCATTATTGCTGCTACGGTTTCTTTTGGTAGGCCGTATGCTAGTAAGATTAGTTCCATTTTCCCTCTGTGGATGGAATCGAAGGCCTTGGTAAAGTCGACAAATAGTAATGTCGCCTGAAGGTTTTTTACCCGAACGCCTTCAAGGATTCTACGGATGGTCAATATTTGTGAGGTTGTGGATCTATTTCTCCGGAAGCCATTTTGGTTTTTCCTAAGGATGTTGTCTATTTTGGGTTCTATGCGGTTTTGTAGTAGGCCATTGTAGATTTTGGCTGCTATGGATGTAAGTGTTATCCCTCGGTAGTTCTTGGCTAATCCGAGGTCGACTTTTTTAGGGAAAGGAAGGATGCATCCCTTCATCCATCTTTCTATTGCCGGAGCAGTATATCGTCGAATTGTCTAGTCTTCCACACTTCTGGGGGGATCTCGTCCAGCGCTGCAGCTTTCCTATTTTTAATTTTTTTAAGAACCGAATCGAATTCTTCTTTGGTGAAAGGCCCTAGTTTAATTTCTAATTGCTTACTGATAATTCTGGTGATCGGTTTATCCGTTATTTTCGGCGGGCTTCCTAGTAGATTTTTGAAATGCTGTTCCCACAGTTTTACTCTCTCTTGTTGGCTTGCAGCTTTCAATTTTGCTTTCGCTGTACTCTTCCTTCTATTTACTTCGTTCATTGTTTGCCGGGCTATTCTGGATTGTCTATCTTCCACCGAGTCTCTAATCTTATCTATCTGATTTTGTATGTATTCTGCCTGTTCTTTTAGATATATTTCTGCTATATATTGTGCCTTTTCTAGTTTTCGGGCTTTTGTGTTTGTTGGGTTCTTCCGATATCTTTTGGAGGCAGTTTTCACGAGTGCACGTTTTTCTCTAACCTCTGACGTTTCCCAAGGGACTCTATATTTAGTTCTAAGTTTTTTTGGGATACACTTTGATGCCGCCTCAAGGTGTGCTTCAACAAAATTTTCATATTCGTCATTTGGGGTAACTTTTTCTGTCTTCTCTTGTAGTGTTTTGAATCTGTTTCTTAATTCTAATACATATTTGTCCCTAATGTCTCTGTTGTTAAGTAGGGCCCAGTCATAGTGCCTAGTTGTCGCTGTTCGTGTGGCGTTTTTTCGTAGGCTTAGATGTATTTTTGCCGTGACTATTCGATGATCGGAGGACACACCCTCGAAAGTGGAGTATGCCTCGCAATTCATCGCACTATTTTTCTATTTTCTGTTTATAAAGAGGTAGTCTATCTGTGCTTTACTCTTGTTCGTGTATGTGTGGGTCCATAGTTTCCCTCCCTTTTTTTGAAAGTTTGTATTGAGGCAAGTTAATCTATTTTCTATCATGAAATCAATTAGATGTTGTCCATTCCTGTTTGACGTGTTGTGTAGGCTGTATTTGTTGTTTCTGTTTTTCCCGATTCATATCTCCGCCAATGACTAGCAAGTTGTGTTTCGGATTGCTACGTACTAGGGAGGATAGCTCCTCGTAGAAGGTGACTAGTTCGGTTTCTTCGCTAACATTGGTAGGGCTGTAGCAGGAGATGATCGTTGCTTTGGGGTTGCCATTAAACGTTGCGGCCATCATCCTAGGTTGTATTCTCTCAATGCTATTAAGTATTTTTAGCGCTCTTGGTCCTATAAGCATTCCCACCCCTCCTACCGATGCATTGACAGAGTTTTTCCATGCCGATACAGTCACCAGCATCCATCCATTGCCAGTTTCGTGATATTTGATATTTTCGGTGTGCGTGTATCGGTGCTCTTGTATGCAAATTACGTCTATCTTATGTTCTACGGCTGATGCAGTTAGCTCTGATAGTTGACCTATTCTATTTAGGGTTCTAACGTTAAATGTCGCTATCTGTATTGTTTGTTTGCAATTTAGTAGTGTTTGTTTGAGCTCTGTAGCTGATTTTTCGAACACTGAGGCCAGGGCTCCAACCTCAGCAGTACGCGCCCCTTTTTTACCTGCGCGAAGAGCGATGCGGTTTGTGTGTGTGGTTTGAGTATGAGTCATGGTTATCTTTCGATGGCTGTTTTTATTCTCATCTATAGAAGCCACTCTTATAGATGAGCAGCAGTAGTTCCCCGATCGAACTGACAATCCTGAGCGTTAAGCCGCAAGACTCACACGTTCAGGAAATATTAGGCATTGCGAATTCGAACACCTTTACGTACACGATGCTGCTTCCCATGTGTACGTGAAAAAAATAAATAAATAAATAAATAAAAAAAATTAAAAAATTAAAAAAATAAATAAAAAATAAAAAATAAAAAAAAATAAATAAAAAATTAAAATAAAAAAAATTAAAAAAATAAAAAAAAAATAGAAAAAATAGAAAATAAAAATAAAATGAAATAAAAATAAATCCTTTTACCTTAAGTAAAGTCCAGGACTGACGTATATTCAAAGAAATTTGGGGGTATATTTTATCTTGTCATCCGATACAGGCCCTACCAGGTTTGTATTTTATTTTATTTTTTTATTTTTATTTTTAGTGGAGGTGGAATGCTAAATTTCTAAGTTTGGCGCGGTAAATTCAACCAATTGTTAACTTGACTCGTGATAGTTGCACCTGGTAAAACAATTTAGTCGATTAGAAATAAATCAAGATTCTCAGATTAAAATATAACAAAAATTCACCAGCAGATTTTTCAAGTCATAGAAAATCCAGTGTTATTTTTCAAAAAGAAAATTGTACTAACCTCTACCCAACGAGTCTTTCCTCACAATTGTTTAGTTTTTTCTATATATCCACATATTTATGAAGCTTTTATGCCTTTCCTTATATTTATAATGCCACCTGATTCTAGAATGTTCCATTCCAAATATTTCTTTAACGTTTGGTTTGGCCGTTTTCTTTGGGGGGGATTAATTTGTGACAACTGGGTGTGTTTGCATTTGTCGGCACAAGAATCTATACTAATTTATGCTAAATTTCTAAGTTTGGCGCGGTAAATTCAAATAATTGTTAACTTGACTCGCGATAGTTGCACCTGGTAAAACAATTTAGTCGATTAGAAATAAATCAAGATTCTTAGATTAAAATATAACAAAAAACATTTTTAAAAAATAAAAAATAAAAAATTATTAATAATGCTATAGTTTGGATAATCTCCATTCGATCTCTTATTTCCATGTCCTCCAGTCCCAGTACCAATATTTGGTATCTGCAACGAATGCGCCAATTACAACTGGTATCACTGTCACTTTCGTATTCCATAATTTTTCAGTTCAATAGCAAGATCTCTTTTCGTTTACCCTGTGGTCAGTCCACTATTATTATTATTATTATTATTATTATTATTATTATTATTATTATTATTATTTTTACCAACCCCTCCGCTCTGGCAGGATATGACACAAGGTCGATTTTTAGGGAGCTTAGGTTTGAATTCAGAGTTTTCCTTCTCCTAGACTAGTTGCCTCACCAAGGCTGAAGAACCTAGTCTGTCCTACTATTTATTCATAGCTGGAGGGAGAATAATTGGATTCATACCTTTCCCAAGGGTATTAGTGCTCTGAGAAATGCAATCAGTTTCGTCCAGGATTTGAACTCGTGTCGCCGTGTCCATTTCCTACGATGATAACCATTACACTATTATTATTATTATTATTATTATATCCTTGAAATTATATGATTCAGAGCAAACAAATGTTTATTATAAAATAGAAATAATTACTTTAGATCCTAAGACTGTGTGCAAATTATGTGTATTTGACAGGAATACTTGATATGTAACTGTGCACAAAAAGAAGCTCTAGAGAATCGATTACACAAGAAATTGTAATATGGATGCACAATGAACGTGATTCTCTAACTTCGAGGCATAAAATAACGCTAGAAGAGTTGACATTTTGGTAAAATCAATCAAACAATCAATAAAACTTCTCTTTGGACACTGTTGATTTGCTTGAAAAAGTCAGAACTGAAAACAGTGTTTCACATAACCAACCCCTAACATCACTCAATAAGTCCAGGGCCTAACTAATAAAGTCCACAACTTTTTGGCAAAATTCGACTTTATTCATGAACGTAGTCTCCTTCTAGGGTGATACACTGATTCCAACGCTTCTCTAACAATTCGATCACTTTTTTGTAGAACGATTTGTTTAGACGATATTCTCCTTGTCTATTGAATGACTACTGTGTATATAGACGCGCGTACACACACACACACACACACACACACACACACATATATATATATATATGTATAAATTTAAATGTTCATTGTTGAATGTTTTTTTGTCCTGATGGAATTACTCCCAACTCCGGTTTAACTGGACCGAATAATACCTATATATATATATATTTGCGGGTGCAAATTAGGAATATTCTAGTATAGTGATAAACGACTCCATTATGAAACAAGATTGATTTTGATTTTAAAAGATAAACAACAAAATAAGAAGATGAACACAGAACAGTAAATTTATTCAATATGGCCACCATTTATTCAATTATTGTATCAATATGCCTTCAAAACTATTTGTACACGTTCAAAATGAATTTTTCGATATTTTATTCCATTCCTCCTAAATAACAGTCTTAGCCAAACCAATATTCGCATGGTAAATTGCTTTTGCTTTGTTTCCTAAAACGCACCATAGAGGACAATCAAGTCGCATTAAAGTCCTTGCTTGATGATAAAGAAACTCCAGTAATTTCGGAAATGTTTTTAGGTTGGTTTCAGCATCAAGTAAATCATGGATTTTTTTGTCGTATGTTTTCTTGCATATTAGACAGAATTTTAATGAAAAAGTGCTTGAATACTAGAGCTAATAAATAAAATTTAGATTTATCACGTTTTTTTTTAAATTGGACAAAAGAAAGTTTTAAAAATTATTTCATATTAGCTTCTGCACCTTGTATAAATATATTCCGTGTGTATATATGTATATGTATGTATGTGTTTGCGTGCGTATGTGTGTGTATGTGTGTGGCTCACTGGGTTGGAACAATGATATTTAAAAGACTTTAACTTGCTATGTAAAAGAAAAACAACAACTAATAGATATAAACAAGAAACGGTCAATAAAACTGGAAAAAAGCGCTAATTATGATTGATTAGAAACTAGGAGCTGCTCACCTGACTTTGGATTTCATAATGCCTCTCAAAAAGTCTAAACATAAACCAAACACTTTCTTTAGAGCTTTAAAACCAAAAAAAAAATTAGACTGTACGAAATGATTATCTACTTTGAAATGATAAGACATCTATCTGACAATAAAAAAAAAACGGTAAAAATCTAAACGAGGAATTATGTTTAGGATTTAAAATAAAAAATATCGATTCTCCAGTCGGTTGGGACAGTAGAATACACTGGCTGCATCTCTGCAGAGAGGTAAGACACGCCCCAATGAGTGTCCTAGATATGACACTAAACAATTTGATGTTGCGGTTCCAGTAATACTGAAGCTTTGGGTAATGTGGAGTACCATTCATCACTATCACTCCCACATCCATTCTAGCCCGGAGTGGTAATGCCTGATAGGATCCTATCTATGGGTCATATAGAACTGAACCATGTACTTTGGCTAAAGTGAACTACTTTAAAAATAACTGATAGCCCAGTCGGATGGGGCTATAGAATATACAGAGTGCTTCTCTGCAGAAGGGTAAGATTCCCTCAGCGAGTTACCTGGATATGTCACTAAACAATCTGATGGTAAGGTTCCAGTAATGCTGGAGCGTTGGAGAACGCGGAGTACACCCTGATTGCCATCGCTCCCAACTCAACTCAGGCCCGAAGTGATAGCACACGATTGGGTCCTATCTATGTGTCAAATAGACCTAAGCTGTGTAATTATGCTTAACTGAATTGTTTGAAATATACTGTTTTTATATTTAACTGTGAGTAAACAAAAAACCTTTTTAAACCAATGACTATGTGTAAAGAAAAGATTTTACTTATTCTAAACTGAATTGTTTGAAATCGAGTGAAGCCATTTAACTGTTTCAAAAATGAACTCAAGCTTGTTTAAAAATGTTATCTTCAAAATACAAAAAAAAAAATGTGTTTGAAATAGAAATATTTTTGACATTTAAACTAAGTACTTATTCTAAACTGAACTGTTTATATGTATGAAAATAGATTTTGCATTAAATAATCTACAATAGTTAAAGTAAGTTAGCGACCATAGTCGAGGGTGACCCGAAGGCTCCCTTTTCGATAGCTACTACACCAAGGTGTAGGGGAGGGCGCTACTCCATTCCCAGGATTGCTCCACTTTACCCTTGAACCGTACCTTATAATGCTGAGTGTTAAGCAAGGTGGTATCAAGTACCATTTTTAAAGTCTTTGGTATGACTCGACCTGGGATTGAACCCAGGTCTCCCGGGCCATTGGCGAACACTCTAACCGCTGGGCCAAAAACAAAAGAAAACCAAACCAAAAAATTGATATGACCGGGAAGGAATGATGATCCACTGAAAGATGTGTAAAGGCTTAGATTTGATGATGCAAGAAAAAGAGGTATAATCATAAACCAAGAACTTTAAAATGAAAAGTTAAATGATTTTTGGGAAGAGAAAGAAAAAAAGGCAAAGATTCTGATAAAAAAGCTGAAATAGAGAGGAAGAAAGAAAGAAAAAAGAAAGAAAGAAAAAAGAAAGAAAGAAAACAAAGGGAGCTTGACAGAAAAAGATTGTTCACTTTTTAATTGTGATTCATATTAACAAAAATATATATCTAGAAACAACCTGCTCTACGCTAAAAATAATGTAAGCTTCCATCATTGAGGTAATGCAAAAAATGGATCAAGGGATGCTCAGTTAGATGATGAGAATACAACTGAAGAAGATGAACAGATACTATGCTGTATTCCTAACTAGAAATTGGGAGATCTCCGCTCTGACCCTTTTGTATCATTGCCCTGTTGGCTAGGGCTGTAGAATACGCCAACTGAATCTCTGCAGTAGGGGAAGACTCCACAACGAGTGTCCTGGGTATTTTCTGGATATGATGTAGGCTTCAGCACTGAAACTTAAGAGAATGTGCAGTTCTCCTTATTTGATATTACTCCCACGTCCACTCCGACCCAGAGTAACAGTATCTGTTAAGGTCCCATGTAATAGAACCGTTCAATCTTTTCCTATACTTGATACCATTCAACTATATGTAAATAAATGACCACTATTAATTTAAATAGAATAAGATCGCAATACTTGAAACCATTTAACTATGCGCAAACAATAACAAACTTGAACCCATTAAACTGTATGCAAGCAATTGCAAAACTTGACACTATTTACCTATGTGTGCAAACAATAGTAATACTTGAAACCTTTTAACTATGTGCAAACAAATGGGCTCTTGTTCATTCAAAAGATTAAGTTACTTACAAACTATTCACTTAAAAAACATAGATTATATATGTATAGACTGGATTTGGCATTAAATAACCATCAAAGGTTGATATGCCTTTAAACTAAATGATCCAACATTCTTTTATCATTATCTTCATTAACAGAAGCAACAAGCTTACTTTTTGCCGCTCCTGTTCTGTTTTGCTCCTTGTAAACCGTTTTCTCTTTTCTTTATTTATTATGTAAATGTTTTTGGTGTGTGTGTGTGTGTGTGTGTGTGTGTTCAGGCGTGTAATGACATTTAGTCGATGTCGGTTAATGAGGGTTCCATACAGCGATGAGTAAAGTTACTTGATGATTAATATCCAAACCTGGTTCCCAGCCACATTTGTACAAATAGTTTGAATTCAAAGTCTTCCTTCTCCTAGACCGGTAGGTATACCAAGACCAAATATCACAGTTTGCCCTACTACTTTACCCATAGCTGGAGAGCGAATAACTGAATGCATATATTTCCCAAGGGTATGAGCACTACTTGTGACGTTCAAGATTTTAACTCAGGTTGCAATGTCCATTTCCTACGACGATAACCCTTACCACCGGAGCGCATCATTTGTTTTTGATACCATAAAGCACTCAATTTCTTTCCTCTTCCAGCAGATAATATTTTAGAAATTCCTTCTTGTAGTCTTTTCATGCTTCCTCAATTACGTGAAATGTCTTTTAGATTAATTCCTTTATCCCACACTTCTCACTCACCCAGTTGCCATAAGCGCTCTTCAGTTCTTGGCTACCGTTTAACTGTCTACCATTGCAAAGCAGTCAACAACCGACCTTTCTGTGTAAGCTCTGCGTGTGCAAGTAAAACAGTCAAAAAACAAAAGGAAAACAAAACAAAAAAAAAACAACAAAGCAAAAAACGAAGACCTCAACTGCGCATCGAAGCTATTGCTCCATCTTCTTCAGTACTTAAAAACCTTTTCAACTTACTCTGGTTTTTTTTCTGCTTCTGTTGAAATCTAAAAGCTTTGTTTCTGGATGTTTACTTTTTAAATTACTTTTTTTTACAATAAATCACCTTTTCTCTTACTTTTTTTTTTATATCGGATAGTTTTTTTCTTCTTTTTTTTTTCTCTTTTGGTCATCCATATTATTCCAGTTTTGTTTTTTTTCGTTGATTGATTGATTTTTACGGCATATTGACCTGTCTTGAGTTATTTTATGTCTAGAGGTTAGGGAACTGTGAACGTTGCACGTTTATATTCAAGTTTTTGGACAGTTTATTCTTAAGAGATTTTTAGTGGGTGGGATTGCAAACGGTTATATGATATCGAGAATTCATATCTTATAAAAATAATTTGCCGACAGATTTATTTGACCCTTAGATGGGACCTTGATTGTTACTACCACTTCGATTCAGAGTCGACCTGGTTGTAACCGGAGCCTCACCACTATATGTAGCGTAGGTTTGCTTTGGTTTTGTTTCGTTATTATAATGACATATAAACCTTCGTGGATTATTTAATGCCAAAGTCATCCTCGTAGAACCAAAAGCCGTAGGGATAAGGAGTATTTTCCTAAGAGTATTAATCGTAGGCATAAGGAGTATTTTCCTAAGAGTATTAATCGTAGAGATAAGGTGTATTTTCCTAAAAGTATTAATGGTAGAGATAAGGAGGAATTTCCTTAGAGTATTAATAGTAGGGATAAGGAGTATTTTCCAAAGAGTATTAATCGGAGGTGCCCGTGGTGTAATGGTTATCGTCGTAGGAAATGGACACAGTGACACAAGTTCAAATCCTGGACGAGACTGATACCATTTCACATAGCAATAATACCCTTGGGAAAGGTATGAATCCACTTATTCTCCCTCCAGCTATGAATAAATAGTAAGGCAGACTAGGTTCTTCAGCCTTGGTGAAGGAAAACTCTGAATTCAAACCTGTTAAATTCCGCTTAAAAATTGACCTTGTGTCACATCCTGGGCGAGCAGAGGGGTTGGTAAATATGAAACTAAACTCCACCTGATGGTCAAACTCCGGTTCCGGAGGTCTGAGGAGTGTGGGTCACCCCTTCATTAGCATTATATCTTGCTCCATTCTGTTCTTGTAGGATAGACTCTATTCCGGTCTTTACTATGGGTCAAAAAGATCTTTTTAAATATACTTGCATTTGATAGAACCGTTTACAGAAAAGAAAGAAAGAAAGAAAGAAAGAAAGAAGACTCTTTAGAAACATCAAGAGAAAAATGCAAATAAGAACATACAATGAAAGCGATATTCTAAATCCACTTATTCTCCCTCCAACTATAAATAAATAGTAGGACAGACTAGGTTCTTCAGCCTTGGTGAGGCAACTAGTCTAGGAGAAGGAAAACTCTGAATTCAAACCTGTTAAACTCCGCTTAAAAAACTGACCTTGTGTCATACCCTGCCCGAGCGATTAAAATAGGATTAATCGGTAAATAAGCATAATAGCATGATTGAATGTCAACTCACATCCTTCGTGGCCCCAGTCAATCATATTTGTCAACCAAGGGTTAATATCACGACAACCCGTTTTGAAGAAGTCTTGACCCTCTGCAGACGATACCGTCAGCATATTCTTCACTTCACCCACTGGGTAGTCTTACTTTTCTATAAATATTTTTTATTTTGTTAAGATTTCCTTCCTGCCATGTTGTACTTTTATTATTATAACACGCTTAAAAATTGCCTTTTTTGGCATTAAAGCTCAGTGTTAGATCACATACAATAAATGAGATGTGGGATTATAACTAACGACAAAATATAAGTGGAATAACTTTATGATTGGGATTTAATGGTTATCTCTTGAATACTTCTAAGTTTGTACAAATGTAAACCACTCATAATAATTATCATATTTTAACTTGATTCTTTTTTTTTTTGTTTGCCCAGTCGGCTGGGGCTGTAGAATACACCGACTGCCCACAAACGAGTGTTCTGGATATGACACTAAACAACCTGATGGTAAGGTTCCTCTGATGCTGGGGCTTTGGGGAATGCGGAGTACCCCTTCATTGCCATCGCTCCCGCTCTGGCCCGGAATGATAGCACCTGATAGGGTTAAACAGAACTAACTGCATACTTATGCTCAACCGAATTGTTTGAATTAGAACTATTTTACTAAACTGAATAGCTTGAAATAGAAATGTTATTGAAAATTAAACCGTACTTACATTTAAACTGCATGCTTATGCTAGACTGAATTGTTTGAAATGGAACTAGTTTTGACACTAAATCTGTACTTACACTAAACTAAATTGTTTAATATAGAACTGTTTTGACATTTAAAAGAGTGTAAAGAAAATCTGTACTTATACTAATCTGATTTAGTTGAATTAGAACTGCTTGTCTAAATTGAATAGCTTGAAATAGAAAAGTTTTTTCACAATTAAGCAGTACTTACATTTAAACTGCTTTCTTATACTAAACTGAATTGTTTGAAATAGAACTATTTTTATAAGAATGGATTTGGCGTTAAATAACATACAAAGGATGATATGCCATAAAAACCCAACCAACAACTATTTTTTTGTTCTTTAGTTCTAAGCATTTTAACACTGTTGTGCATCTTGCACATTCGCTGTACTGTTTTTGCTATGTTATCATAACATATAAAAATTATGTTCGTCATAATAAAGACGTCTGATACTGAAATTTTGAAAGATTTTTTTCTAATCTGACACACAGGCTTTTGGTTACATACAATAAAAAAGGGTTTTCCGTATGACAGTAAACTGCCTCTGATGCCGAGGCTTAAGTTCTGGAGATTTGGTGAATAGAATACCCTTTTATTGCCATTACTTCTAGGTCCACTCTGACATGGTTCGGTAGTTCCTTTTAGGGTCCCATCAATTGTTTAGATCTGTTTACAAATTATTTGTATTCGACAGGATCGAGTGAAAAAAAAACGAAAGAAATTACTAGACAACAAAATGTAAATATGATCATACAATTAACGCGATTCCCAAATCTTTACGCATAAACTAACTTGGAACAGGTTGACATGCCGTTAAATATCAATCAACCGTTTCTAACTATTCATATACATCTCGGTATTGTTCCTGAGATTTAGGCTTGCGCGGATGTTACGTATTGAACTTTGGCAGGTCGTGTGGGTTCATAGATTTCAAAACAGGATTTGCCCCTGTGTCTTCAGGCAGACTACGGACAGGGTAAATACTACGCGAAATGCGTAGGGATAGTGCGTGAACGTGCGAAAAAATTTTAACGACCGAAGTTTTCTATTCTGATCATTCAGTCGGCAGTCAGCTGTCAGTGGTAAGCATTGAGCCGTACCACTAAACCTTACACTGTCTCTGCGACTTTCCTGGGTCGAGAAGTACAGAAAAGTTTAAATGTACAAGACTCATATATGTCGAAAGCGAATATGATCCCCGAACAAAGGAACGAAGATGATTAAATGTTTTTAACCGGCCCTGTACCAGTCTCGTGGAGACAGAGTGAAGAAGTAAGGTTCTCTGAGGATGTATATCAATCTAGTGAAAATCTTAGCAGTTCCGACTCTCTTTCTCACAAACAACTAATTTTGCCACAATTTAGTTATAAACAAAAAAGATTATATCTTATAGATAAATGTTATGGTCTCTTTCCTTCTGCTGGTATATAATACAGACAATATAACATCATTCAATTCTAATTTATCTTTAGTCCAGCTAAGGAAGGGACCAGTGTAGCTCATTAATGATCTTATTAAATTCTTTATCAATTTTCTCTGTTTCTTATTATCTGAAAAAACCCACTTATTTCATTTTATTCTTTTTTTTATTTCCAGTTCTTTTATTCAATTTTATTAATGGCTCATAAGTTATAGTATATTGTTTATTTTCCGTCTATACAGAACACTGTTGCATATCATCACTCTGGCCCATGTGATCATTCCGTTACATGTGATCACTTTATTCTATGTGGTCACTCTGTTGCATATCATCACTCTGGCCCATGTGATCATTCCGTTACATGTGATCACTTTATTCTATGTGGTCATTCTCATGCATATCATAACTCTGGCCCATGTGATCATTCCGTTACATGTGATCACTTTATTCTATGTGGTCATTCTCTTGCATATCATAACTCTGGCCCATGTGATCATTCCGTTACATGTGATCACTTTATTCTATGTGGTCACTATGTTGCATATCATCACTCTGGCCCATGTGATCATTCCGTTACATGTGATCACTTTATTCTATGTGGTCACTCTTTGCATATCATCACTCTGGCCTATGTGATCATTCCGTTACATGTGATCACTTTATTCTATGTGGTCACTATGTTGCATATCATCACTCTGGCCCATGTGATCATTCCGTTACATGTGATCACTTTATTCTATGTGGTCACTCTGTTGCATATCATCACTCTGGCCCATGTGATCATTCCGTTACATGTGATCACTTTATTCTATGTGGTCACTCTGTTGCATATCATCACTCTGGCCCAAGTGATCATTCCGTTACATGTGATTACTTTATTCTATGTGGTCACTCTGTTGCATATCATCCCTCTGGCCCATGTGATCATTCTGTTACATGTGATCACTTTATTCTATGTGGTCACTCTGTTGCATATCATCACTCTGGCCTATGTGATCATTCCGTTACATGTGATCACTTTATTCTATGTGGTCACTCTGTTGCATTTCATCACTCTGGCCCATGTGATCATTCCGTTACATGTGATTACTTTATTCTATGTGGTCACTCTGTTGCATATCATCCCTCTGGCCCATGTGATCATTCCGTTACATCTGATTACTTTATTCTATGTGGTCACTCTGTTGCATATCATCACTCTGGTCCATGTGATCATTCCGTTACATGTGATCACTTTATTCTATGTGGTCACTCTGTTGCATTTCATCACTCTGGCCCATGTGATCATTCCGTTACATGTGATTACTTTATTCTATGTGGTCACTCTGTTGCATATCATCACTCTGGCCCAAGTGATCATTCCGTTACATGTGATTAGTCTGTTACATGTGATTAGTCTGTACTCTTTTCCATGTGATAATTCCCTTGCATGTGATTAGTCTGTTTCATGTAGTCAATCCGCTCCATGTGATCATTCTGTTGCATGTGACCACTCTGTTCCATGAAGTCACTCCATTCCCTGTCATCATTCCGTTGCATGTAATCACTTTTTCATGTAGTCATTCCGTTGCATGTGATTACTCTGTTCCATGTGGTCACTCTGTTCCATGTGGTTACTCAGATCCATGGGATTGTTTCGTTGGATGTGATAACTCTGTTTCATGTTGTCAATCCACTCCATATAAAAATTCCGTTGCATGTGATCACTCTGTTCCATGTAGTTACTTCATTCTATGTGATCATTCCGTTTCATGTGATCACTCTGCTCCATGTAGTCAATCCGCTCCATGTGATCATTCTGTTGCATGTGATCACGCTGTTTCATGTAGTCAATCCATTCCAGGTGATCATTCCGTTGCATGTGATCACTATGTTCCATGTAATTACTTCAATCTATATGATCATTCCGTTGCATGTGATATCCCTTATTCATGTAGTCAATCCGCTCCATGTGATCATTCTGTTGCATGTAATCACTCAGTTTTACGTGGTCACTCCGTTGCATGTAATCACTCTGTTACATGTGGTCACTCTGTTACATGTGGTCACTCTGTTCCATGTGGTCACTCTGTTCCATGTGATCATTCCGTTGCATGTGATTCCTCTGTTCCACGTAGTCATTCCGTTGCATGTGATCACGCTGCTTCATGTGGCCACTCTGTTGCATGTGGTCATTCTGTTGTATTTTGATCGTGTGAATTTTTCACAGCAATTGTAACTGGAGGTCTTCCGCGCAAGTCTGGATGATAGCGATTTATCACAGGTTTTTAAAACTATTCAAAGTATCTCAGCTGATTTTAACAGTGCTGTGGTCTGGATCATCTCGGCACATCCAGAAATCTCGAGTTTTTTTTTGCAAGTGTTGTGGGATCGTTTCAAGGGGTCTTCCTTTTTCTTTTCATTTGCTATTTTTGTATTATAGTTTTTCTTGTTTTTTCTTCTAATTTCATTCTCGTCTATTTTTCTTCCTTTTATTCTTAACTTTCATTCCTATTTCTTACGTTTCCTTTGCCACGTTCTTTTTTTTCTTTCATCTTAATCGTATTTCCCTATATTTTCGTATGAGACTCTTTTCATCCTTGTTTCTATACTTTCTTTTTCTTTTTAATCTTCTCTTTTTCATCTACCCTTCCCTTAACCTTCAACCTTTCTCGTTCTTTCTTTTTTTTATTTCGTATCCCATTTCCTTTCCTTTCTTTTTCCTATTTTCTCTTTTTTACACCGTTTTACCAACTTTTCTTCCTTCTCTTCTCTCTCTTTCTCTCTCTCTTTCTCTCTCTCTCTCTCTCTCTCTCTCCCTCTTTCTCACTATTTTTTCTCTTTTTTACAGCGTTTTACTAACTTTTTTCTTTTCCTCTCTCTCCCTCTCTCTCGCTTTCTCTTTCTCTTTCTCTCTCCCTTTTTTTCTTTTTTACAGCGTTTTATCAGCTTTTCTTCCTTTTCCTCTTCCTCCCCCTCTCTCCCTCTCTCTATTTCTCTTTTTCCTTTTTTCTCACCGTTTTACCTACTTTTCTTCCTTCTTCTCTCACTCTCCTTCTCTCCCTCTCTATTTCACTTACTTTCTCTTTTTCCCTTTTTTACTCCGTTTTACCTACTTTTCTTACTTCTCCTCTCTCTTTCTCCTTATCTCCCTCTTTTTTCTACATCATCTCCTGTAATTCTTGCCCATCTTTCACTCTAGAGACAACACTGCAACTATTCAAATCTTCTTTCTTGTCACAAATCGATTTTCCGCCTATCGATCCGTGCACATCTCGGCAAAGGCCTATCCGAAATCTCCAACTCCCAGAGCAAGGTGCTAACTGAGCAACTCCCCGCCTCGCTTCACCCTTTCCACCAATCGACCCTCATTTACGAACATTCAATCCACCACACATAGAGATGCGCATGAACGTTCCTACCACCAGTCCGAACACATTTCAGACAACATAGAGAAAATTACAATTGATCGCTGACCTTGCTTTAAGAGGTTGATTTCGTGGCTGTACACCAACGATGAATTCCCACGTGTAAAACACCAAAACCGGAACCTGTATTTACAATCGCAATTGTTCCACTCTCGGTTAGTACTTTGCTTCGTTGCAAGAATATCTGTGATCTATATCAGACTAATTCCAAACATCACTGCCTCCGAAGAACAACTATTCATTAAACAAACCAGTAATACAACTTTTTAATTCACTAATACATTCAATGCCTCTCACCTTATTGTTGTGGTATCATCCCTTTTTCCGATTCACAACGGACTCTTCCAATAAAGATATACTATTTGACTGTAATCCACTCAACAAATTGGAAGTCAATGCTACTCTAGCGAAATCGTATTATTTGTTTACTGTAATATATAACTTTTATTCTTTTAAGTAAGTGTTTTGTTATTTATTTTATGTCCTTTTCCAAGTACTTAATCTCTTTAAGAATTTACGCTCACTGAAAAATTTAGAGATATATTGTTAAAAGACTGGGTTCTTCAGCCTTTGTGAGGCAACTAGTCTAGGAGAAGAAAAACCCTGAATTCAAAGCTGTTAAACTCCGCTTAAAAAATTGACCTTGTGTCATATCCTGCCGGAGCGGAGGGGTTGGTAAATATTGATATACAGTTTAAATAACTTAGCAATTATATTCAATCTTTGAAATATATATCTAAAATTATATATATATATGTATATATATATATATATATATATATATATATAAAGTGTAGTTTGGAACGTTTATAAATAAAAATTGTCTATTAGCTAAATCA
Organism: Sepioteuthis lessoniana; assembly: GCA_963585895.1. Classification (NCBI taxonomy): domain Eukaryota; kingdom Metazoa; phylum Mollusca; class Cephalopoda; order Myopsida; family Loliginidae; genus Sepioteuthis; species Sepioteuthis lessoniana. Next base: position 9,992,799 of record OY757928.1, on the reverse strand, counting down.
GTAAATGTTCCCCAATGGTCCGGGAGACCAGGGTTGAATCCCAGGTCGAGGCATACCAAAGATTCAAAAATGGTACTTGATGCCACCTTGCTTAATATAAAGCATTATAAGGTAAGGATCAAGGGTAAAGTGGAGCAATCCAGGGAATGGAGTAGTGCCGTCCCCTACACCTCGATATGGTAGCTATTGAAAAGAGAGCCTTCGGGTCACCCTGGACTAAAGTCGCCAACTTTACTTTTATAAATAAAAAAGTGATTAATATCACTGAGGGCACATGTAAATTTGGACAAAAAATTAGTCAACAGCGCCTGGTGACTTTCAATTCCTTACCAATTCAATCATCAGATCATGAGTTCTTATATATATATATATATATATATATATATATATATATATATATATATATATATATATGTTTGTGTGTGTGTGTCTGAGTGTGTGTTTATCGAAACCCTCCTTACGAACAGGAAGCGATACAAAGTAATTCTGCGCGAAGTTAAACAGATTTGATTTCAGACGTTAAAGTGTTCAGTCTGGCCAACTATTAACTAATAGCTAAGGGCAGAATTGTAAAATCGTCTTTTTCCAAAGGGTATTAGAGTGATATGATCTGCAAACAAACTAGTTCAGAATTTGAACGTGGGTCACCGTATCTATTTCCAAATACCATAATTGCTACACCACGAACTGCTCCAATATTTTTGAATATATATATATGTATATATTTATACATAATCGCAAGATTTAGAATGCATGATTTTATATTTGTTTTTTCTCCCTCACATACACTCAGACACACACACACACACACATGCACTCTCTCTCTCCCTATCTTATTTACTCTCTCTCTCTCCCTCTCTCCCTCTCTCTCTGAATATATACATGAACATACACAGGTATACACTCGTGCAAATAAATATATATATATATATGCAAAAATAGATAACTGTCCCAATATATATATATATATATATATATATATAAACAGAGTTGAAAGTTCTACAACGTAAAGAGATCTAAAAAGAGAGATCGAGAGAGGAGGAAAGAGAGTTATAGTGCGATAGTATCGAAGGTCGTTACATGAGCCCGAAGGCAAAAAATAAAAGGACAAGACACCTTGTGTTTTGAAAATTAACCCAGGTTTATTTTTATATTCCCGTTTTATTGACCAGCCTTACAAAAAGGAATATGTGATGCGTGTTTTTTTAGTTGATAGATGGAATAAATGATCTTTTATTTACAAGATTTTTCTATCTTCCATTGGAAGTGAGTATTTTGGACTTCAGCCACAGATTTGATAACTTTTTCTCTTTACGATTTAAACTCTACAAACTTTTCCAATATTATTAAAATTTTCAAGATAAGACGTGACACTGTCTAGCCAATAGCCGAGCACCTAGGCGACTTTTTCTTTCACATAGTTGCTTCTGTATTAACAGAACCTTAAACTGCACCTATAAATCATGCCTTTGCACTTTTGCTAGTGTTCCAGCGAATAGTAGTGGGAATCATTACATAACAGCGAGTAAAAGAGAGAGTGAGATAGATCCTGTGTGTTTTTTATTGTGTGTGTGTGTGTGTGTGTGATAAAGAGAGAAAATTGTATATTGTTGTTTATTTAACGATAAGTGCTTTACAAATTATCTTTGTTTCTTAGGGTTGTTGTTTTTTTTCTCCTTTTCTTTGTTTAATGACACATAGACTTTCCTTTCATAAATTATCGTAGAAAAATATCAGCCACGATTTTCATTGTAGAGATTTTATAAGCACTGATTGAAACTAGAGTAAGTCACCAAGTGGTTGCTTCGCTATGCAACAATGATTAACAATGAGTCGTCTCTGCACATGCGTTGTCCACACTTGTTCGCTAATAAACATAGCTAAGTGTATCTATAGAAGGATTGATTTCATTATAGGAGTCAGGTGTTTGAAAGACATGTTTGGGAACAATTACTCTACAGCAGGGGTGCCTGAGTGAATGTTTACTAAACTTTGATTGATTTCGGAGAAATCGATATTGTGAAGTATCCAGCTGGTATCGATAGGCAGTATAGTTCGCGAGAGGGGTTTTCAGAATCATTGCCTTACATCAAGGATTTCAAATAGTACTCGAATAAGCCTATTTTATTCTGCTACAGGGACACGAGTGTTGATTAAATGAGTGATTTATGGATTAACCTGTCTTGAATTATTATAATCCAAGAGGTTAGAATATCGCTTTCATTGTATGTTCTTATTTGCATTTTTCTCTAGATGTTTCTAAAGAGTCTTTCTTCTTTCTTTCTTTCTTTCTGTAAACGGTTCTATCAAATGCAAGTATATTTAAAAAGATCTATTTGACCGATACTAAAGACCGGAATAGAGTCTATCCCACTAGAACAGAATGGAGCAAGATATAATGCTAATGAAGGGGTGACCCACACTCCTCAGACCTCCGGAACCGGAGTTTGACCATCAGGTGGAGTTTAGTGTCATATTTACCAACCCCTCTGCTCGCCCAGGATATGACACTAAGCGGAGTTTAACAGGTTTGAATTAAGAGTTTTTCTTCTCCTAGGCAAGTTGCCTCACCAAGACTGAAGAACCTAGTCTGCCCTACTATTTACCCATAGCTGGAGGGAGAATTATTGGATTCATACCTTTCCCAAGGGTATTAGTGCTATGTGAAATGCAATTAGTCTCGGCCAGGATTTCCTACGACGGTAGCCATTACACCACGGGAACCTCCGGTGTAGTTTAGTGTCATAGCCAGGATATACCGCTGTTTATGGAAACCCCACCAGTAAAATAAACTAAACCAATTTTGGTAACAATAAGAAAAAGGGAAATTACCTAACTAGTAATTGATACACTACAAAAAGCGCGCATACAGTAAGATGTCCCTCATGCTATTATCATTTCTACCGAATAATTCTACACAATGGAAAGTTGAATATTTCTACGTTGAATAAACGTTTTAACCTTATTTCATTTTCTTATTCAATAAATTGTTGTAAATTAGTCTTAGGATCATCAGGAGAGAATGTCCCTAATACTAATTAATACACAATTAATTTCTCTCTCTCTCTCTCTCTCTCTCTCTCTCTCTCTCTCTCTCTCTCTCTCTCTCTCTCTCTGACACCCGATAAATCCAGGATCCCGTATACTGACCTGAAACCAACAATTAATAAATTTCTTCACACAAAATGGCAACAACAATGGAGCAATAACATCCACAATAAACTCTTCCAAATTCAGCCCAACTTAGGGGAGTGGGGACCAGCATCGAGAAAATCAAGAAGAGAACAAGTTGTTATAGCCCGATTGCGAAATGGTCATACAAGGCTTACTCACTCTTTCATTTTGAAACAGGAACCACAACCACAGTGTTCAACCTGCCAGACAACTTGCACGAATAAACACATCCTTATAGAATGCAGAACTTTCGCTGTTATCAGAAAGCGATTTTTCAAAGTAAATAACTTAACCGATCTGTTCGAGAATGTCAAAATAGATGACATTCTGTCCTTCTTGAGAGAGACAGAGTTGTACGAAAAAATATGACAACTTAAAACTGGTTAATCTTGTGCAAACAAATGAAATCCAGCTAATAGAAAATTTTAACTACCTTAATATTCGTTTCGAAATCTTTGGTTGAATATGTATGTATATATTGACAGAATTCGGCGTTGAATGACCTACAAAGGTTGATATGCCATAAATCCAACCAACCAACCAACCAACCAACCAACCAACCATCTCTCTCTCTCTGTTGGTATTCGAATAAATCTGTGACCTGAATATGAAAAAAAAAGTATTTAATTTTTTAATTTTTTCTCCAACTTTGTCATTGCACCTAATCAAACATTTTTTCCCATCATCGAGAAAGCAGAGAGAGGATTATACGGTGAAAATTTCAAACCAAAATTCATTTAGTAACTGTGGCAAGCTACAGACTTATTGATATATATTTAAGAAAATAAGATAGATAACTCTTCTTTTTGATGTTTTTCAATACTAAGCCGTCAGATAGATAGAAAGATCGATAGGCAGATATATCTGAGTAAGGGTTGCGTAGACACAGAGTCAATTGCATTTAGTGTCTATGCAAGAACTCTTGATCTGATTATCACATAGGCGAGAAACTGTCACCAAGCTCCGTTGATTTTGCGCCTTCGCTACCTAAACGTAGATCTATATATGTTCTTTTACCGATATTGAGCACTCTATATTTATAAATAGGAAAAGCCGTATGATAGATAGATAGATAGATTGTTCTACATTTCTGGTTTTGTCTTTTTTTTTCTTTGTTTTTTGGGTTTTTTTGTTCTTTTTGGATTTAGCTTCATCGACGGACAGAAAACTCGGTTATTCAAGAGTGATAACGAGTTTGTATTTATAACTTCGCAGTTCAAAACCTAGGAATATTGAATCTCAATTTTTTTTTCTTTTTTATCGTTAAAAACATTGAGGAGTCTCGCTAAACCAGCTATAAAATGAAATTATACACTTTTATTCCTGTTCCTAAGGGCATTGATTGACACCAGTCGATTTTCACCATGTTTGTAATTTTAATGAAAATTCAAATAACCCGAGTCACAATACAAGGTGAGTCAAAAGTACTGACACAATCTGAGATGAACAGGGTGTTTCAGAAAAAGAAATATTTCATAATCTTATAACTTGACCAACGCAACATTCTCTGTTTAATGTTTAACTGCTTTTTTTATTAGCTGTGAATGACATTTATATACCGAAGAAGAAAAAACATCGTTGGGTGATGAGAATTAAATATCAAAAACAACAACCGTATAAATAGAAGTATTGATATGTTTTTATTTTTTCTTAAAGGTGTCTGAAGAAGTCGAATACGATACTCACAGATTATTTCTGGTTTTGGTATGTTATTATACTTCTCAATGTTTATGAGACTGGGCATTTTGAAGAACTTTTGTTCTGTATCTTTGATGATAATTCCTACTGGCTTGCTCTCTCTCCCTCTCTCTCTCTCTCTCTCTCTCTCTACACACACACATACACACACACACACACATATATATATATATATATATATATATATATATATATATATCAAGCTATCTGTATATCTGTTACTCGGGGCCCCTTAATGTTTATTTTACGAGAGGTCGTTTTGGAGGTGAAATACTTCAGTTACTTGGCATTAAGAAGCCCTGTAGGGTTGATAACAAGCATTGAGTATTCGTTTACTTTGACATCTTTGGTTTTAGGGGTCTGAATCCGACAGAGATATTTTAAGCATTATGAATTGGGGTCTTAGGGGTTAAGTCGGAAAACAGGGCGCATGCAGTATTGCCTACAATATATTAAAGGTTGATGCAATGATCATCTTAAGGCCGAAAGAAACAAATTACCGTATTTGACGGCATATAAGGCGCACTTTTTTTTACTAAAAATAAATTTAAAAATTTCCCCGTGACTTATGTGCCGTATGTCGGTTTAACATTTGCAATCGTCATTATCATCATGTCACGCTACATACATGGATCTCCCTGACCCTCTCTCGCCACCTGTCTCTATCGTCCATCGTTCCTAGGAGGTCTACCAGGCTACATCCTGTATCAACACAGAACAGTTGTAAATAGGTTCTAGGTGGTAGTCCTACGTTTCTTCGACCATTCGAAGGGGTCCACAGGAGAAAATCGCTTATGAGTTCGTTCTTACTTCAACAGCCGTGTCCCGTATGTCTGGTTCGTCTAACTTAAGTTGTTTTTGTGATGGGTGGTACAGCTGCTCTTTTGCCTCCAGGAGTTGTTCAATACTGCTTGCAGCATTCTTGGGTAATTGCCGTCAAATTTTTTGTTCATACGTTTAGTTAGCGTCCACATGGTGCATTTATATAGCAGTATCGACACGACCGCTGCTCAGAAAAAAACTACATTTCATTTTATCGGTCAGGTCTGACTTCTACATGGCCAATGGCCTATCGATAGCCGTCTATACTTTTGTAATGGCGTGTTGATATCATTCTCGGTTGATGAAATACTTCTTCCGGGGTATCATCATCATCATCATGTCATGCCGCTAGCGCGGATATCCCTGACCCTCTCTCGCTACTTCTCCCTATCGTTCATCGCCTCTGGCAGGTCCTCAGGGCTACATCCCGTATCCTCACATAGCTGTTGTATGTATGTTCGAGCTGGTCGTCCTGCTTTTGCCCGGCCATATGTGGGGGTCCATAGGAGTACATCACTTATGAGCTCGTCCCCGCTTCTCTAGCAGTGTCCTGCATGTCTGGTTCGTCTAACTTTCATAGTTTTCGTAATGGGAGTCTGGTGGTCGTATAGTTGGGACCTTGTGGGGAGTTTCTGATTTCTGATAGTGTTATACAAATCCAACGCCTTTATTATTTGCATATTACATATGTGTATCTCTCCCTTTGTATTCTCTGGAACGATTTACCTTTTCTCTCTTTCAACCTGCCCAAGACAAGATGATGAAGATGATGAGTTATTGTCATTCTGTTATATATCGTGTTTTCAGTATTGTTTCTGATGATCTGATTTATGATAGTGTTATACAAATTCAACCTTTTTCGTTTTTAGTCTACCTTTCTTTTTGTAATACATGCTGAAATGATGTCAGTGTATTGTTTCAGAAGACTTTGCAAACCCTGACATGAATGTTTTTATAAAGCTTGAAGTTATGCCGTAGTTTTTATGTTCAGGATTCGACTATGACTATTCACAATTTCTGGACGGTACTCAGTCAAACTTTCAAGGTGTTTTGTCGATGTAACAAAATACTAACAAAGCAACAATTCTATTTCGTGTCAAAAGAGAAAAATCTTCAAAAACTTTAGAGATTACAAATTTGAAATTTTTCTGTCGCTTATAGCATTAGAGAAAAAGAAAGCCTAAACAATTGAACCATTTTTTTTTATCATTGCTAAAAATTTTATTGAAACTTCAATGGCTTAAACAGACAGACAGAGGAAGTTATTATTTTCCTGGATTATTATGGACAAAGTTCTGTTTGTTGTAATGAAAGGACATTAGCTAAGGACTAATTACAAAATATGAAATCAAATCAAAGAAAAGAACATACTGGAAAATATCATTTTTTTTTGTTGTTGTTGGGCGGGGGGAATTCTGAGAATTGTCTTTTCAGAAAATTATGACTTTTCGCAACAACTGAAGGATCTTTAAGGATCAAGTAAAATAATCACTCTCTATCGGTTTCTATGCCATTAAAGTTTTATTAGAATTTATGGTAATAATTTAAAAATAGTTTAGTTCATACTGTTTGTTTTTTTCTTTTTTTTTTGTCAAGGCGTTTATTACAGTCAAACCATTGAAAGTAATTTTATTTTCTATATTATTGCATTGCACTGTATACAGTTGTACCCTCTATCTTGGTGTATGAAACATCAGATGGAGTTGAATGCAGCAATTCGAAAGGTAAGTTTTTGCAAAGAAAGTTGTTTTTTTTTACTTTAAAATAAACTATTGCAAGAATTAAACGAACCAAATTTTGGGGGGAGCCCTGAATATCATTAAAGCTCCAAAATACAAAAACTTTATTTACACATTAAGGGCTTTTTTAAATAGTTGCATCTTTCTTGAAAGTTTTCAGTTTATTTTATTCTTTTAATTTTGAAATGATTCCTCTTATCTATGTATTTACCAAACTATTCCACCGTGGGAAGGATGTTCGTTTTGGTTTGGTTTCAACGTTTAATGATGTATCAACCTTCATGGGATATTTAATTCCAAATCCATCTTTTTAGAAGAATAGTATTGGTACCATTTAATCCATAGAAGGAGGATAAGAGGATACCTTTCCCAAAGGCCCATTAGTCCAAAAGAAAACCTAATTGCACAAAGGGAGTTCGAACTCGCTTACTATGATGTTGTAGTCCAACACGTTAGTCACTACACCAGGAGGAGTTCTTCCCCACTCCGCCGAGCAGAATGTAAGATCATCATCATCAACATCATCATGTCGTGCCGCCAGCACAGATATCCCTGGCCCTCTCCCAATCGTTCATCGCTTCTGGCAGGTCCTCAGAGCTACATCCCTTATCCTCACAGAGCTGATGAATATAGGGTCGAGCTGGTCGTCCTTCTTTTGCTCGGCCATGTGAGGGGGTCCATAGGAAAACATCACTTGTGAGCTTGTCCCTGCTTCTCCAGCAGTGTACTGCATGCTTAGTTCGTCTAACTTTGATAGTTTTCATGATGGGAGGTAGATGGCCGTACAGCTGGTGATGGGAGGTAGATGGCCGTACAGCTGGTGTTGCCTCCAGGACTTGTTCAAAATTCCTCGCAGCATTCTTGTGTTGTTGCCGTCAAGCTTTTTCTCCATCCGTTTATTTAGCATCCATGTAGTGCACCCATATAGCAGTATCGACACGACCGCAGCTTGGAAGAAACTGCGTTGAATTCAGGATTTTCCTTCTCCTATACTGGTGGTCTCAACAAGACCAAATAACTCAATTTGCGCGACTAACAAGGTTAAAGAACCTAATCTGCCCCATGCAAGGGTTAAATTGATTTTTCGTTTCATTCTACAGCTTATTAAAGTAATCCTGAACAAGAGGTTTCTTTGATAGTAAATATTCTTTTAATACTGGAAATGTATTTTATATTCACAATTTTTTTGGCACAATAGGATATATTAAGTATATGAAAAAATCAAATCAGTGGTTTGTATTTTTTTTTTTATTTAAGAAACCAGTTGTATCAAATTTCTATCAAAGCAGTTCAGCTAGATTTTCAATATCCTTAAATATATGAACGTGAACAGTGCTGCAGAAGTCTATGGTTCGCGTACATGTCCACGTAGCACCTTTTTTGTGGCTCTGTACTAAGGGAATGTTCAAATATAGGCTTGAAGATACGAAAAGATTGATTGCCCACAGTAACTGCCAATCAATGAAAAGACTAGGAATGGACAAGTGAAGGGAAGAAAATCGTCAGCTGATTTAAGCTAAGGTCAGTACGACCTGAATAGAAATAAAACAAGGCACTGCAGAAATTTTAAGAGAAAAGCATAATGGTATCCAAGATTGTTCCTTTCGCAAGAATTTCTAACAATTAACAGGAAATTCATTACAAGAACCTTTCCTCCCAGAAAATTATAAAGAAAACCTGTGACATAAGATTAAATTTGAAATAATCAATAAAAGTTCCACAATGAGGAATATAATCGCAGGACATTGTTAGTGATCGTTGTTTATAAAAGAAGCTCCTTTGACGAAGATCAGTGTCAGAATTCTTAATAAAAAATTAGCGGTTATTTCATTCAGATATTGAATATTGTCTCCTATCATACATCACTTATTTATTGAAGACTGTTAGGCTATTTCAATCATTTCCATTTGATCAAATTTACTTAAGTCCCATTTACGGCAGGGCTTAATATGCTACTTTTACCCTCTACATAGGGATAAAATCCTTCACAAAAAAAGTTGTCACATGAATGACATTAATCTTCATCTTCCAATGAGGCCCCAATCTTAGGGATCTACAAAGTATAGAGTACTTCTTCTTCACCATTACTCCCAGGTCCACTATAATCCGGTGTTGTAATATCTGTTATGGTGCTAAAGATGGATCAAATAGATTTGTTCGAAAATTATTCGTATTTAATCATACCGTGTGGAAAAAAGTAAATAAAGTTGGCGACCTTAGTCGAGGTCGACAAGAAGGCTTCTTTTTTCGATAGCTACTACACCGAGATGTAGGGGAGGGCGCTACTTCTTTCCCTGGATTGCTCCACTTTACCCTTGATATGTACCTTATATTGCTGAGTGTTAAGCATGGAGTTATCAAGTACCATTTTTAAAGTCTTTGGTATGACCCAAACTGGGACTGAACCCCGGTCTCCTTAACCATTGGCAAACACTCAACACACGAGGCCAATGAGCCAGTTCATGTGTAAAAAAACTTTTTAAAAAGTATTATAAAAAATGTAAATATGATCGGCTAATTAACGTAATTCCCTAACTTCTTGGCGTAAAAAAACCCTTGAGGGGGTTAAAATCGAATAGTCAATTAGATTTATTTAAAATTCATTGAAGATGACCCCAAGGCTCACTACTTGCATTTACCCAATGCAGGTAGGATAAGGGGCAAAGTTAATTTTTAAGGAATCGCTACCGTCTCCTAAACTGATACCCTTACTAAGGCTAATCAAACTACTGTTTATCCAAAGCTGGATGGAGAAGAGATTCATTCTCGTCTATCCGAGGGGCATTAGCCTTCATTCAACTCAACGTTAGATCAATTCCGATTTATAAAATTCCACTTATATTTTTTATCGATTGATTCATTCGTTGTTTTATCGCATATCTATCTTCGTGGGTTATCTAATGTCAAAACCATCTTTGTATATGAACAGCAGTGATAACATTTAGGCCTGAGCTGGGTGGGGGGGATGAATTGATTTTTAATTTTCCCGTGCGTATTAGTCCGAAAGTGAACGCAATAGTACAGATGGAGTTCGAACTCGCAGACTTCAAGGCCACAATCCATCACTTTACCCATTACGTCACGATGATACGCAAACAGATTTTAACTCAAGTCGATACGAAGGAGTACAGTAGGATTAGTATTTAAGGGGGCATACTTAGTATAATTGTTATCAGCGTAGGTAAAAGAACAAACGACCCATGTTCATTACTGTATGAAGCTGTTTGTGTTTTATCTCATGATAATACCCTTGGGAAAGGCATGAACCTATCTCTTCTCTTTCCTGCTCTGAGCATAAACTAGGGAATACTGGGATCTTTAGCCTTCGTTAGTCAACCATTCCAGAATGAAAATGAATTCAAACCAGATAAATCCCTCTTAAAATTTGGCCTTCTGCCTTATCCCACCGGGAACAGAGGGGGGCTGAGTAAATACAAAGGATTAATATTTTGTTGCAGATCACCCAAAGAAGTTAAATCAAAGTAAGTAAGAAAACTAACCCAGATGATCAACATTAAAAAACATTGAAATTACCTACCTACTTCCTTTATCGACACTTGGCTAAAGTCACGTTAAAGGAAGTATGGATAGATTCACACAAGTAAAATCTTTACCTCATACCAATGTACGTATGATAATAATAGATGTCAGAAAGTGAACCGCATATTGAATCGCCCAGTCGGCTGGGGCTGTAGAATTCGTCGACGTCATCTCTACTGAGAGGTAAGACACCCACCCAAATGAGTTTCCGTAATATGACACAAAGCAATTTGATGCTGCGACTTCAGTCCTGTAGTTTGGGGAAATGTAGAGTGCCCCTTTATTTCCATTACACCCAGGTCCACTCTGACTCGGATTTGTAGTATCTTTTAGGGTCCAATCATTGGGTCAAATAGAATTTTTTTAAATCATTTACTATACTGGAAAACATTTAACTGTGTGAAAACAAATGAACTCTGACACATATTAGAATAATGTTACATACAAAGTATACATATATATATATATATATATATATATATATATATATATATATATATATATATATGTGTGTATGTGTGTGTGTGTGTGTGTGTGTGTGCAATAAAATTAAAAAACCCATATTGATG
>OY757928.1:9898757-9976257 GCA_963585895.1 Sepioteuthis lessoniana | reverse complement strand
TCTAAGCTTTGGATCAAATACATCTGTTCAAAAGTATTCCTACTCGATAGAGCCGAATGCAAAATATATATAAACAGAAAATATTGCTTAAAAAACAATTACATATAAAGGTAAAATGTATAATCAATACGATTCCCTAACCTCTAAAGATAAAATGGACCAAGATGGTTTTAAATGCCTTTAAAATCGACCCGTCAATTAATCTGCTTATATAAATGAGCACTACAAAACGCCATTGAATTTCTCAAGTAACCTTTTTTCGACTTTACTGGGGACGGTCTTGTGATCTAAGTGAAATTTTGACGAGAGGCACGCATGTCCCTATTTCAGTTGTGAGTAAACGATCTCCAAAAGTCCATGTTGACTCTCCTCACAAGATATTTGCTGTAGACGCTGTTAGGCCTGCCACTGTTGCTCTTAAAGGCTGACCTGTAGTTGGAGGAATGTTGATCTGATCATTATTGCCAACACCAAAGCAGTAACGACGCATCACGTCTCACTTGCACAGCAATTCTCTGCAATGACCATCTATCTTTTCGAATACTAGCATCCTAAGAAGGAATACATGTTGTAGTCCCCTTATTAACTGTTTTTATTGCTGCCGGTCTTGCTACTCGTTTTATTATTATTATCATTAATCATTTTCTTTTTTTAGATTTTTCTCTTTTTCCACCACCTTCTTCTTCGTCTTCTTCTTCTTCTTCTTCTTATTATTATTATTATTATTATTATTATTATTATTATTATTATTGAGAGTTTTTAGCATCAACTAACGCTAATTATTTTTCACTGGAGTTTGAGTGACAGCAAGTCTCTTCACGTCTCCAGGGCTCTTCTCAGTTTTCTGGCCAATCTCAAAAATGTTGTAGTTTGGACAGTCTCCACCCGACCCGTTATTTCAAAATCCTCCAGTCCTTGTACTATCCTTTGGAGACTCTACCGAGAGCACCAATTACAATAAGTATAATCGTCACTTTCATGTTCCATAGTTTTTTCAATTCCCAACCAAGGCCGAGTTATTTATCCCTCTTTTCACATTCTTTCAATTTTACTCTGTGGTCCGCCGAGACAGAAAAGTCCTCAATTCTTATAGTTTTCTCTTTTTTGTTGATTACTATAAAGGCTAGTCGTCTGGTCGAGATTAGGTGATCCGTTTGTATCTCAAAATCCCAGAGGTGTTTGTGTGTCTCATTCCCAAGGACAGATACTGGGTTGTTCATATACCATTTGTTCATATGGTCAAACTTCAATTCCTCGTACAATTCCCGGTGGATCACCTTGCCCACCCAGTCGTGCCTCGTCTTATACTATTACTGAGCTACTTTACTGCATTTTGCTTATTATGTGATTGATCATTTCCTCTCTATCACCACATTACCTATATCTTGCAATTTTCTTGCGTCTTTTCTATTCTCCCTTTGATACGGTTGGCTCTTATGGTGTTTTTGTGCAGCTATTAAAACAGATTTAGTTTCTCTCATGAGCTTTCCTTTTCTTAGTCAGGTCCACGATTTCACGTGTTAGATGTCACTTGTTAGTAGCTTAAAACGTCCATATAGTTTTTTTCTTCCCACTTATTTTCTGGTTATTGTCGTTTCGCTGGTCCTCGTATCGTTCGTATTGTTTCTGATGGCTGTATTCAGTCTTCCCCTGGGTTTTTTCTATGTAGTGTTCGAATCGTTGTATCGACGAGTCCACGCTTTCTTCAATGCTGGTAAGTCCTCTTCCCCCCTCTCTTCTTGAAACATACAGTCTGTCAACGTCATATCTAGGATGCAAAGCCTTATTCATGGTCATTATTTTTCTTGTTGTTTGGTCCATTTGTTTAAATTCTTATCTGGTCCACTTCAAGAATAGTCCCGAGTATCTTACGGAGGGAACAAACCAGGTATTTATCTCTTTGACAAGGTTCTTGCTGTTGAGTTTTGTCACAAGTAATTTTTTGGTTCTTCTGAGATACGTTTTTGTTATTTTTTCTTTCATTTTAACTTGTTTGATGGTGTCAGCTTCCAATATCCCCAAACATTTATACGCTTCCTTTTCTTCGAGCGTTCAGATTACTACTTGATTACTACTCGTATCCGGTTGTTGGGTGGCTTCGCCCATTTTCCCCCTAATTGTCGGTAGAATTTTTTTTTCGTTGTTTTGGAACGTCCTGTTTTGTCTGTATTGTTTTGTCTTTACTCGCTATCTTTTTAGTCTTCCAACTTTCGCCAGTATTTTTTGGTTGGTCTTCTCAAGTTTTATTTTTCGTACTAGTTTCCGTGATTTTTCAGATTCGTTCGAATATTTATTAATGTTCCGTTTTAGTATTCTTGCTTGTTGCCGTAGTCTTTTAATCTGTGATTCTAGTCTGAGTTCCTTCCCAGGCTTTGACATTCTGTCTATGGTCTTCAAGAGGACCCCGATTTTTTCACATACATATTTTGCTCCTCCGTATATTAGATCGCTTAACTCCGTGATGTCGTTATTTTATTCTGAAGGTTTTTCATACCAGCGTTAGCTGATGGTTTCTTCCTGCAGTTTGAGTGACAGCAAGTCTCCTCAAGCCACCAGGACTCTTCTCAGTATTCCAATTTTAATAATGGATGCTCTCTATTTGACATCTGATTTCTATGTCCCCTAGTCCCTTTATCAATCCTTTGAGGTTTATTTCAAATGCACAAATCACAATTTGTATCATCATCACCTTCCAGTTCCATGTTTCTTTAGTTCTCTAGCAAGGTCCCTACAAGGAGGACACACGTTGGTAATGAGGGGCAACCAGTAACTCTTGAAGCCTTGATCTGGATGGATGAGCAGTCTGTGACCAGGCAACCCAAGTGACCACTGGACTTACCACAATACACTTTCTTACTCGGCTAGACACGCAGTCGGAGAGGTCTGATCAACTCAGTTGGCTGGTCATGTCAGCCCCAAGCACTTATTACCCCGACTGTATTCTTCAAATTGATCTTGTGGCTAACAAGTGCCCTATTTTATCCAAAGGGGTTAGAAGGCTGTGGCTGTGAGTCAACTGCGTTGAAAGAGCAATACTTGAAATTAAATATTAAATCGAATTTGATGTTAGATTGCAATACTTGAAATCATATAACAGTGTACAAACAAATGGTTAATATTAAATAGATTTGAAAATTTCACGTGACATAGTTGTAAAAGTCCTGGATTGCAGCCTTGAAGTAAGCGAGTCCAAACTCCAGGCATGGTATTGCGTTCTCTTTCAGACTGATATGTTTGGAGGTGCCCGTGGTGTAATGGTTATCGTCGTTGGAAATGGACACGGCGACACGAGTTCAAATCCTGGACGAGACTGATAGCATTTCATATAGCACTAATACCCTTGGGAAAGATATGAATCCAATTATTCTCCCTCCAACTATGGGTAAATAGATGAGCAGACTGTGTTCTTCAGCCTTGGTGAGGCAACTAATCTAGGAGAAGGACAACTCTGAATTCAAACCTATTAAATTCCGCTTAAAAATTGACCTTGTGTCATATCCTGCCTGAGCGTAGAAGTTGGTAAATAAGGATATCTTTAGGAAAGGTGTGAACTCCCTTATAACCCCACCTATGCATTAAATAATATCACTGCTGTTCTTCTGCAACGTTGTCGTTGGCATGAATATATATGTATACATATATGTAAACTAGATTTGTCATTAAATAGCTATAAAAGGTTGATATGACATTGAACAAAGCTTTTCTTTTTCTTCTTCCTCATATTATCATCATTATTTTTTTCTGTTTCATCAAAACCTGTCATATCGATGTAACTAAATAAACAGCTTTGTTCATCTTCCCAGTACCACACCTACTCGCCTAGTACTTTTGTTCAACAAATTGAACGTTATCATAGCATGCAGCACCGTGTAAACCTTAGAATGTTATAAGTGTTCTTGTAAAAGAAGAAGAACCAAGGCTTTAAACATCTTATTTAATTATCTTCTTCCCTAAACGAGTAGCTACTGTATCGAAGTCAAAATCGACCCCATTTTTAGAATGATGCAATTGTATATTATGTCTAAGTATATGATGACTGCCACATCTTGATAGATGATAGCTTTCTTTACCACCAAAATAACAGATCAAACATCTTAATTAATACCTTATTTAACTCGGGGAAATATACAAAATGCGTAAGATGATGAGGTAGTAAGACACCTGTTCATAGTTGCGTTGTAGTGATATACAATTGTACGATATTTAAGGTAGTCTTTGAGTCAACATAACTACAACTTATAGACGAATATAGCAATATGATTATTAAACTTGCAGGTGTTATTTCAGAGTATCACTCTTAGACTTTTTCCATCAAAGAATACCTACAAGCGAGCTGCAGTAGATGCTGGAGCTTCCTTAACCAGTTTTGATTTTGGTGCTAACTTCCCCTAGAAGAATCGCCTTCAGCACCGTTTTCTCATAAGACTAGAATTCAGTCTACCCCATAACGTCAGTATATATAGATATGTATATAAGTAAGTAAGCGACTGTAGTCGAGGGCGACCTGAAGGCTCCCTTTTCAATAACTACTACACCGATGAGTAGGGGAGGGCGCCACTCCTTTCCCTAGATTGTTCCACTTTACCCTTAATAGGTACAATGTTGAGTATCAGCAAGGAGGTATCAAGTACCATTTTTTAAGTCTTTGGTATGACTTGACCTGGGATTGAACTCCGGTCTCCCGGATCATTGGCGAACACACAACCCTAAAACTAATGAGCCGGTTTATATATATATATATATATATATATATGCGTGTGTTAGTATGTGGGGGGGTGGTTGGGAGTGTTAAAATCCAATCAATGTTAATCCATATTTATGGACATTAGATTTCGAAAGTCAACGTGTATAAGAAGAGTAACCGTGGTGTAATGGTTATCGTCGTAGGCTATGGACACGGCGACACGAGTTCAAATCCTGGACCTGACTGATTACATTTCACATAGCACTAATACCCTTGGGAAAGGTATGAATCCAATTATTCTCCCTCCAGCTATGGGTAAATAGTAGGACAGACTAGGTTCTTCAGCCTTGGTGAGGCAACTAGTCTAGGAGAAGGAAAACTCTGAATTCAAACCTGTTAAACTCCGCTTAAAAATTGACCTTGTGTCATATCCTGCCCGAGTGGAGGGGTTGGGTAAATAGGATAAGAAGAGTAACTTAAGTATAACACATAACTTCCAGAAGAAGACATGTTTCACATGATCATTTCCTTGAAAATAGGTTCAAAAAGTTCGAAGCCTAAATGAAATTTGAAGTTGGTTTAATTTTGTTTTAATGGCATATCAACGTTCATGAGTTATTTACTGTCAAAGCCATCGTTTTAGAATAACAGCAGTGATACAATCTGACCCATAGTTGAGGGATAAAGGGGTTTATGCCTTTCCCAAATGTATTAGTCAGAAAGTGAATGTAGTAGCGGGACTGGATTTTGATCTCGCTTTTTCGCAACTGCAGCCAAACGCATGGGTGACTTCGCCCAAGATTTTTTTTTATTTGTAGCACAGTTCACTTAAATGTGGGCATCAGCTGCACAGAAATCAATCAGAAATCTGCATTTTTTCCCTTAGTTTTATAGGAAGTGGTTGAACGTTGCTGCAACCAGAATTTTCAGATATGGCTCATCTTCCTTTGCTGAGCTTAGAAATTTTGAGGTGCCTTCCTATATATATATATATATATACCCCACAGAATACATAAGTTCACATATGTAAGCTTTCCGTTATTAATGTAATGTCCACCATTTACATATATGTATAAAAATATATGATTATCGACTTCCTGTGAGTTTATATATATATATATATATATATATATATATATATACATATATATATTCGTATTCGAAAACTAATTAATGATTAAAGTTCTGATTTTTTTAACCCATTTAGACATAAATACATTTTTCTATTGTCTATTTTACAATAGAAAGCATAGTTTGTGTGTCTTTGTGGATTCGCGTAGAAAGCAGACGAAATGATGGTTGGTGGGGGGTCCGCGGGGTTAAAGCGCTGAACTGCGGAATCATAGTCAGTGAGTTCGAACTTCAGTCGCGCTAATACGTTCACTTTCAGACAAAAACCCTTTGGAATGTTATGAACCCCCTTATTCCCCTGGCATTAGGTTAAATTGTATCGTTAATGTTCTTCTTAAAGGATAGATTTGGGCTTAAATAACCCTAGAAGGTTAATATACCATTAAGCAAAAACAAACTACCATCCAACAGACGAAATGAAAGAAGATGCAAAAATTTCGATACATTTTAGTAGCAGGATTTGTTTTAGCTTCAACCATTTCCACATTTTCTCTCTCTCTCTCTCTCTCTCTCTCTCTCTCTATATATATATATATATATATATATATATATATTTTCTTCTTTGAACTCTCATCAAATTATTCATGCCTATTTATTCATTCAATGGTTCTTCTTCTTCTTCTTCTTCTTCTTCTTCTCTATATCTCGATGTAAGTTTTAACATTCTTCTTGTTTTCGAAGAGCTTTTTAGTTCTTCTTCTTCTTCTTCTTCTTCTTCTTCTTCTTCTTCTTCTTCTTCTTTGTTGCAATTTTCCTCCTCTTCATCCTCGTTTTCCTTCTCTATATCTCGATGAATGTTTTAACGTTCTCCTTTTCTTCCGAATGATTTTCAGTTCTTCTTCTTCTTCTTCTTCTTCTTCTTCTTCTTCTTCTTCTTCTAGTACTCAGTCTCTCTTTTTCTCTTCAAACTCCTCCTTTTCCTCTGGACAACTTTTCTCCGCTTTCTTATCATATCAATCTTCCTTCTTTTTCTTTTTGTTTCGTTTTACTTTCGTCCTTTTCTTCTTTTTTTTCTTTTTACTTTACGTTTCTCCTTTCTTTTTTATGCAAATCATATTCCTTTTCATTTTCCTTTCCTTGTATTTCTATCTTTCTTTCTCTCTTTCACCATTCTTGCTTTGTATTTTTTCTTTTTTTTCATGTCTTAAATATTGATTTTCTTTCTTCGTCTTTTTCTTTTCCTTCTTTTCCTTCCTTCTCATTTAATCCATCTTTTGTGTCTCGTTCTCGTTCTCTTTCTCTTTCTTCTATTTTTCTTCTTCCTTATCTAATGAAAATTTAAAAAAAAAACAAGTATGAGGGTGGTGGGAAAACTTCACAACGGAAAAGAGTAAATGGCTCACATGCTGTTTTCCCCGAAGCCGGGATGTTTCCCTGCTGACAATCCCCACCCCCCGGGGAATCAACCTCTTAATATCAACACACTAATTGAATCTTATTTCGTCTCCTATAAGAAAAAATTGAATATCAACAAATTGATTGTGACATCGCAGCAATAAGAAAAGATATGAGAATGTATTCTTATTCATTTCCAAGTTATTTTATGACTTCCTTTGTTGTTTAATTACCTGTGCATGGCAGATCATCGACAGTTGCTATTCCAATATTAGCAACTAATTTGCATATTATTTAAAGCAAGATTCCAGTCCACAGTCACAATTAGTTCATTTTTTTTCCGTATAAGAACTTCCCCAGGACATAAGAGGGTGAGTCAAAAGATTTGCAATATTTTATTAGCCTTAGGTACGATTCGGCCGATCCGGATTTTTTAAACAAAGATTGTAAAGAAAAGTGACGAACCACACTGGCCGAACTCGCCTCATAATCTTCGAGTACTCCCCTCCGGATTTTCTAATATGGCTTGGAAAAGAGTCTCAACATCCTCAGTTTTAGGCCTACCTAATCTTCATCCGTTCATCTAGGTTGTTATATCCAGAGTAAAACTTTTTCAACCATCTTGTTACAGTACTGTGTTCAACTCTGCTTTCACCTTTCGCTAAACAATTTTTTTATTGATTCCGCTGCGTCATGGCCTAGTTCAAACTCGAAAAGTATAAGTACCCGAAATAGAATACCGAGCACATTCATCTATGCAGCTTTTAAATCACACACAAAATGAACAAATGCACAACGTGTTAGCGCACCAATTACCACGATACACCCAACCAAAGGGTGTGCCTTCCACGGCTTTAACGGCTTCGGTTTCATACCATACACTAGCACCTTGAAAAGATTGAAAAACTTTTGACACCCGATTAAACCAAGAATGTCCTTCATCATCATCATCATCATGTCGTGCCGCTAGCACAGATATCCCTGACCCTCTCTCGCCACTTCTCCTAATTATTAATCGCCTCTGGCAGGTCTTCAGGGCTACATCCCGTATCCTCACATAGCTGCTGTATGTATGTTCTGTTATGTTTTGACCTTTTGACCCGGCCAAAAATGCCATTCAAGGTGATGCACCGGAAGGAAGTGACACATTCTAGTGGCAGTTATGAGAGGAAATCGCGTGGGTGGAAATTGGCTGATGAAATGAGACGACGTAAAAAAAAAATCCCATTATACTCTCATAGACTGACACACCGGAAGAGAGTGACCTCTGAACTGCATGACAGTTATTTCCGCTCGATGACGATCACACAGGCAATTACAAAGATAGCGGAAGTGACACATCCCGATCACCAGATATCGGAAGAAATTGCGGAGTGGACTCCAGGGCTCCGGTTGAGCAGCCTTGGAGAACGAGAAAGACACAACGCTGACGGCCATAACTTTGGGGTCAAAATATTTCAGTTATGTTCGGTCTCCAGCTCCCTCTCACAGTAAAACCCCACACAGCCTTTTCGAACCCTTGCAATAAAGTGAGAGGTAAATATTTTGTCTAAGAAGTCTTCCTGCGTCTTTATCATTGAGTCTGTAATTCCTACGGGCGTATTTATTATTGTGTCGTTATGATACGGCACATGAGAATATAACAGTTCGAGCTGGTCGTAATGCTTTTGCTCGGCCATATGCTGAGCTCGTCCTTGCTTCTCCAGCAGTGTCCTGCATGTCTGGTTCGTCTAGCTTGAATAGTTTTCGTGATGGGAGGCAGTTAGCCGTATAGTTGGTGCCTTGTGGGGTGTTGCCGCCAGGACTTGTTCAATATTGCTCACAACATTCTT
Organism: Sepioteuthis lessoniana; assembly: GCA_963585895.1. Taxonomy (NCBI): domain Eukaryota; kingdom Metazoa; phylum Mollusca; class Cephalopoda; order Myopsida; family Loliginidae; genus Sepioteuthis; species Sepioteuthis lessoniana. Next base: position 9,967,275 of record OY757928.1, on the reverse strand, counting down.
GTGTAATTGTCGTCTAGCTTTTTCTCCAGCCGTTTATTTAGCGTCCAAGTAGTGCATCCATATAACAGCATTGACACGACCACTGCCTGGAAGAAACTGCATTTCATTTTATCGGTCATGTCTGATTTCCATATGATCGAGAGCCTATCGATAGCTGTCCATGCCTTCGTTAGCCGTGTGTCGATGTTTTTTTCGGTTGATGAGACGCTGCTTCCTAGGTAGGTGAATTTGTCAACCAGTTTCAGAGAGGTTCCGTCTAGGGTTGGAATAAACTTCAGTACAATGAATCAGTCGAGCACTTCTTCAGCTTTTTTCAGATTTGAATTATGTGCGAAAGCAAAAACAAAGCAACATTTTTTTTCAAATTTCTTTTTCCATTGAATATACACTTTACGAAGGCTGAAGAATTGGTTTGCTGGAACGTTGTACAAAAAATATCAAGTATACAAAAAAGGTTCAGTTGTCCGAAATGGATTAGGAATTTTAAAGATATTTTTTATTTCACCCCTTACATGTTTTTCACCCCAGTTTTAAGTGGTGATTTTTCACTGAGATTCGAGTGGCTGAAAGTCTCCTAATATATCCAGTACTCTTCTAAGTATTCTGATTGATTATGATAGTACTATGATGTGCATTGTTACAATTTGTCTTCTGATCTCGAGATACCCTAGAATTTTTTTCCTGGTTTCTAGGGACCGTTCCAAGTGAACCAACTACAAATAGAATCACCGTCACCCTCATGTTCTGCAGCTTTTTTTACTCTTTGCTATGATGTGTCTGGCTTCTTTCTTTTTTCTTTCTCCTGGAATGACAAAATTCATTAGATGACGGGGTATTTTTTTCTTGTTTATTATTACTTGGGTTTGATAGTCCATTTGTATATGAAAGTCTCATATTGTATTAAAAATTCAATTGAAAATCGCTTGACTCTATAAGTTAGGATACAGAATTGCCCTATCAAATATTACACTAAGAAGTTCTCCGTTTGCTGCGTAATTGTGATATACATAGAAGTCAACTGAACCTCTTAATGTAGATGACTTTTTTGGGGTGGGTTTAGGATAGGTTTTTAGCTTTTAAGTTAAAGATATTTATTACAGACCCAGTGACAGCAAGTCTCCTCTGTTCTCCAGATTTCTCCTCTGTATTCTTGCCAATCTCAGTCGTGCTCTGGTCTGAATGATCTTAATCATTCTACTGGTCTTTAACTTACCCAGTCTCTATTCTTGATACATTGCGATTGTTCCAAGAGTTCCGATTATTATCGGTATCACTGTTATCTTCATGTCCCATGTTTTTTTTTTTAATTCTCTAGCAAGGTCCCAATATGTACATATTCCTTGGATCTGTGTCATTATTTTTTTAATCTTCTAGAATTTGTATTAACATAGAAAAATCAATTTATATTAATTGATTTATTGAAATTTCTCACAGTTATTGATGCAACAGGAGAGAATTGATTACTAATTACATGAAGATGCATCTGATGACGGCAGCAGAGAATTGTAATGGTGGATCATTCTGCACTCCAAAGTGAAAAGAAAAAGAAAGAGAGTGGGAGATAAAAGAAATTATAGGGAGAACACAAAAGGAAGAAGAGAAGAAAGACAAAAAAAAAGAAAGGAAAGGAAAAAAGAGAAAAGAAAAAGAAAAAGAGAGATTGATAGAGAAAAAGAGAGATCGATAGAGAAAAAGAGGGAACGACAGAAGAAATGAGAGAAAGAGGATGAAAGAGAGAAAATAGAAAGAGAGAAGAAGAAAGGAAATTGAAAAAACAAGGGATACAAAGAGAGATAGCCTAATAGAGAAGGAGAGTAAAAAGATAGAAGGATTGAGCGAAGGAGGGAGAAAGAGAGGAACTTGAGAGAGAGAAAATGAAAAGAAATATAAACATAAGAATAATTGAAAGAGAGATGGCTTGATTGAGGAAGAGAGGGGAGAGAGACAATGTGTGGGTGTTGGAAGAGAGATAGCAAGAAGAGAAACTATATATATATATATATATATATACGTTCCCCCCATGAGGGTTGAGCTCTCTGGCAAATGAATTTTCGGCTGCCACTCGCATAATGCAAAGCTCTTCGAACAAATTGAGCACTCTGGTATCCGGTAAGGTATAAAATGTAAACAAACGAAAGCTACTACTTAATGCCTTAAAATTCCCGTGCTGACGTGATTCGTTTGTTAGCTGAGCGGTATTATACTAAGTCTAACGTAAAGTTGGGCGGGTTTCGATCCCAGCTTCAAGCGCCCTACGTATCTAGCGACACTGAAAAGTTGGGATACAACGAAACAGTCAGTCTATGGATGACAATATATACATATATATATATTTCAATACCTCGGAAGCAGCGTCTCAACTACTGAAAATCACATTAATATGCGACTAGCGAAGGCATGGACTGCTATCGATATATTATCAATTATATGGAAGTCAGCCCCATCCGAAAAAAGAAGACACAATTTTGTTCCAAGCAGCGGACGTGTCAATTCTACTATATGGATGCAGTACATGGACGCTAACTAAGCGTAGCGGGAAAAGCTAGAAGGGAATTGTACAAGAATGCTACAAACTATATTGAACAAATCCTTGAGGAAACGTCACGCAAAACATCGGCTGTACAGTCACCTACCTCCCATCTCTCAAATTAAGATAAGTAATTATTTCCATTTAATTATAATTGCTTGCATACAGTTGTATGTTTTCACGTAACTAATAAGAATTCTTTATAAACAATTTCCTTAAATTATTAATTATTATCAATTTGTATGTATCTGTTCGACCACCTACCATCCAGACATGCGGGACACTCCGGGAAAAGTAAGGATGTAATCATAAGCGACGTTCTCCAAAGGACCCCTTCACACGGAAGTACAAGTGTTGGACGACCAACTAGAACTCATTCACAACAGCTCTGTATGGACTACAGATGTAGTCTAGAAGACATACCGAAAGCCAGGAGATGATTATATATATATATACATATTGCGCAGAAGTCTTCAGCCACTTTAAACCATTGTAGATTTCTACTCATTGCCTGCAAAAGAGTGGGAGTTTCGCATTGTATTTTTACAACTCAAAAATTGGCCGTGTTGGCAATATTTCCATACTTAATCATTGTATTGAGTAGTAGGGGTTCAGAATTTCAAAGTGGTGTTAACTAGTTTGTATTCAAAGTTTCCTTCTCCTAGATCGGTTGCCATACCAGAGAGAAAGAGTCTTGTCTGTTATACTATTTTCACCCTGCTGAAAAGGGAATAATAGTATTCATAACTTTGCCGAAGGTATTAGCACGAAGTGAATTTGAAACAGTTTTGTTCAGGATTTGAAGGCGCGTCGCCGAGCCCATATTCTGCACCGATAAGTATTACATCATAAGCCCCACCAATGCTTGAGTATATTTTTATACAATTTCTCGCCTATGCCCATACCTATATTCATAGTTCTTTGCTACCCTAAGCTAATTTCGTGGAATAATGTAGTTACGAGGAAATGGTTTTTCTTGAGTGTTCATTCGCTTTCTTCACTAACGAAGATCCCGATATGCTAGTGACAAGATTATTTTAGCTCAGTCGAGGTAACATTGAAAGGGAGATGTTAAGCCTAAATAAAGTAACAGAAATCGCCATTCTAGGCCTGCGTGGCCCGTCCTCATCTTGGATACTAATTCAATCAATTTCATACTAAACCAAGCGCAATTAGCTGAGTCGGGTGGGACTGTAGAATACACCGACTGTAGCGGGGGGTTAAGACCGCCCCCAATAAGTGTCCTGGATATGACACAACGTGATTGGTAACATTGAAAGGGAGATGTTAAACTTAAATGATTGAACATTTAAGAGGTACCAGCAAATGTAATAAAACAGGAACTAACCCGCATCCAGGCTCATAGACATCACCTTCAACGTTCAGTTTAAGGTTAAAATGTCTGTGTAATTAATCTGAGCCCTCCAATACAAACGTGTTGGTTTCTCACCCTCGGCTGCTATCTGAAAAATAGTCGAAAATGTAAAATGCTGTAACCTCTTATCAACAACCAGATTGGCTGTATTGTTGCCAGGCAATAACAATGATGAAATAGGTATTTCTCAGCTGGAATTCAGGCTGCTCGGATATTTGTATATTTTTGAAACTGTAAAAAAAACTAACGAATGCGCCTGGCTATAGTTCAGATGTAAATAAATATGAAACATGAAAAAAGGGTATATATGTTTATTTCTATTGTTACTTGTAAATAATGGTGTATAACTAGATATTAATCGGATGTAATTCAGGCCTCTAACGTTGTAAGTGTTAATATCTTTTTGAATGAAAGTCTTTAAAACAATTTGAATACAAGTTGACAAACATATTTTTGCAGGATTTTGTAAACATTTTGCATGCAGGGGGTGTCCTCGTGGTGTAATGGTTAAAGCGATTGACTGCGGAATCGTAGTACGCGAGTTCGTACGCCAGTCGTGCTATTACGTTCACTTTCGGACAAATACCCTTGGCAAAGGTATGAATCCCCTTGTCCTCCCAGCTATGAGTTAAACTGTACCGCTACTTTTCTTTTAAGAGAATGGCTTAGGCATTAAATAACCTACAAAGGTTGATATGCCTTTAAACAAAGAAACGAAACAAAACTTTGCATGCAAAGCTTTATGTTACATCGCTCGAATCATGCTAAGATAAGGAAATGTTGACTAAAATATAAGCACAGCCCAAACATTTTTATAATTGGATAAATTAACATTTTCAAAAATTTTAAAAGTTATATGTTGCTTGAATTAAATTTTTGAAACATTTTGAACATTTTTGTAACAGATTTGTGTATTTTATTTTGTTTAAAAAAAACTGAACAGAAATGCTAACTTCACTCAAGAGCAAGAGCCGAATGCATGTCTGCACAGGGTTAAGACTCCCCCAACGAGTGTCCTTTTTATGACTCTAAACAATCTGATGGCGAAGCTCATGTAATGCTAGGGCTTTAGGGAATGCGGTGTGCCCATTTATTGCCATCGCTCCCACGTCTATTTCTGCCTGAAGTGGTAGCACCTGATAGGTTCCTATCTATGGGTCAAAAAGAACTAAACTATATATTTATGTTAAGTTGACTTGTTTGTAATAGAAGTGTTCATGACATTTAAATTGTGTATTTATGCTTAACTGAATTGTTTGAAATAGATCTGTTTATCTATATAAAAATGGATTCGGTGTTGAAGAACCTACAATTGTTGACATGCCATAAATCCAAACCAAACCAATCATTTACCTACAAAAATATCGCCTTAAATAATATAGAAATAAATTCACAAATAACAACCATATCTTACAAAGATTGAACAAAAAACCGTTTTGGACAGGAAATAACCGAATTGCTGACATGCGGTAAATCCAACCAAATAACAACTTCTTTATCGTCAACGCAAAAAAAAAAAAAAAATACGATACAGGAAATTATTTTTTTGAAGCTTTACTGTATTTTGGTTCGAGACTAGAAATATAAAGCACCCGATAAGAATCGAACTCACTCACAATAATCTACAAACCATTTTACCAGACGCGGTTTCCTTAACATAGAAGAGTAAAAATATATAAGTATCAAAAATGGTATAGTTTAAGAAATACTGCCATGTTGTCAGTGGTTTCTGAGCTCAAGATGAAATACAAAGAAGTGGAAGGTCCTTTGGAACAAAAGACGTTCAAATCTCGTCGGAACGAGATTTTGACTTGAACTGATGCCTTTTGAGGCCGAACATTAAATCCGCTTAAATAATCAATGTTATACAAATCAATAACAGAAAATTACAAAATCATTTGCGAAATGATGAATATATTTAATCTGAAAACCTCAAATTAATACATCACCACCACTGCTATAATTAATACTAATACTAAAAGTACTTAGTCGTTTACAAAAATGTGGTGGAAACGGTCGGAAATAAGAACCACAGAAGAAAATTAAGGACTTTTAATAACTTAGCTCCTTTAATAACCCTAACGATCCAATGGCTCATTCAAAATTACGCGAATACCCACCCAGTATTTTTAGGGGGAAGAATTGATTTATCCGAAAATGTCTTTATTGATTGAGGTTTCTCTTATGCCTCAGGGTTAAGGAATCACGTTCGTTTATATTTTCATTTTTGTGTAGTTTCTTAAGAGGGTATTTTTCTATCGAATACGAATAGTTAGCAAACATGTATTTGAACTTTAGATGGGAACATAACAAGTGTGTTCACTCCAGGTCACAGTGGATATGAGAGTAATGGCAAAAAAAAAAATTGACTCTACGACCCTCTGATTTAAAGGACTAGAGCCTCACTATCAAAGGTAGTTTCGTATCCTACCCAAGACACCTCATTTTTGTGGAGGCATCTCCCTGTGTTGAGGATTCAGTCAGCTTACTCTTAGCACCGGAAATGGGCGGAAATAGGATGTAACTACTGACATCATACCCAGCGTTTACAAATACTTCTTTTTTCTTGGGACTATATACAATCATTTAAACTTATAAATAAATGTTGGAAAAATCAATATGGAAAACCATTTAGGCTTTCAAGTGATCGATGGAATATTTATATAGTTTAAGTTACTTTTTTTTTTTTTTGCTCCTTTTATGGCTGTTTCTGTGTTTATTTCTTAATACATATCGTGTCCTCATTCTACAATCGGAAATTTAAAAGAATAAGCTGGCAACAAGATTAATAACATTATCCGTTATTTACTGACCAGTGATATATTTTTCGGAGTTACTTTCATTCTCTACGACTATAGATAATTGTTATTTACCCCCTAGACCGGCTTGACTACCCAACCCTACTGATAAAAAGGTCGCTAGATAATTTCTTTCATTTATTCAGCGAATAAATATAACCATCAAAAAACGCTTTCCATTTATACCATTTTTGTTTCTTCATTCCGATTTTTAACTTTTACGTCAGTTCAGCCCAGTATCCGTTCATAACAAGTTGAAGACCTTGGCGAACTTCTGCGAATTCCCAGGATTGTCCAACTGAAATTAGTTTCACTGAGCACACAGCCATGTTTGAGGTCGCACAAGGGCTCCTCGCCTGCCAGTCTAACTTTTGTCGATACCAACTAGTTCTGATCGCCTTCAGCTCCGTGAATTACTGTTCTGTAGAGGAATGTAGCTACTTGGAACTAAAAATGGTCGACGAATGAAAAGTAGAATTTGTCTGGTCATTTGATAAGATTCTCATGAACACTGTTATCTAATGTAATAAGATTCGGCAAATTACTTTTGTGATGTTTCTAAGAATCTTTTATAAGGAAGCATTCTCCCGCGGCCAAATCATAACAAAACTGTTTTGACATGACAAATGATAAGTTTGCGCATTGATAATGAAATGAGAAAGAAAGAAAGAAAGAAAGAAGGAGAGAAATAAAGAAAAAAGAAAGAAAAATAAATACAATACAAAGAGATAGAAAAATAAAGACAAAAAGACAAAAGAAAAAAAAAAACAAAAGAAAACAAAAACAAAGAAAATGTAGGATAGAAAAATAAAAATAAAATAGAAAGAAAGAAAGAAAGGAAGAAACAGTTTGGGAAGAAGAATAACGATAAAACAAAAAAAAAAACAAAAAGAAAAACGAAAAGAAAGAAAGAAATTGTAGGAGAGAAACCTAAAGACAAGAAAAAAAGAAAGAAAAAAAAAGAAAGAAAAAGTATAAAAATATCGAGAAAGAAAGAGGAAAAGCAAGATACAAAATTCCCCGAAAAAGGCAAAAACTCAACAAAATAAATGAAAACAACTATAAAAGGGATAAAAAAAAGAATAAAAGAAAGAACGAAAGAAAGAAGAAAATAAGAAAAGAAAACGTGCGATAAGTAATTACCCCAAATAACAAATAAGTAAGTTATAATTGAACAAATAAAAAAGTATATATATATATATATATATATAATGAAAGAGTACAAAATAAAAAACATACACACAAAGAAATTGATTTTGTCAAATGAACGCCGAGTCAAGAAAGAAACATTGCAGTTTTGTCGAAAAATAATATCAAAGAGGAACATAGAATGAGCATGTCGGCACTCGGCTGTCAGAAATGTTTCTCGAAAAGACTGATAAGAAATGCCATTCGCCTATTACGGGAAAAACGGCCCAGGTCAACGGTGGCGGGTCAGGTGCACCCTTGGTCAGTTATACAACTCAAGAGAGGCGAATGAATTGTGACGCGTAGACTTTCCTTGACTCTCCCCTTGGAGAATCGGTTGCGCCTCACGAAGGTTGTATTGTCAATCCTTTTCTCCTTACCTTCTCAATTCGCGAAGTTTTCTTTGCTCGACCAAGACGAGATTTGATGCTATTGTATTTCATGTAATTTGACTGCCGTTCATTTCTCCTGACAGCACCAGATCATTGTCTTTGTCTTGTACAGGAAACCCCGTCACCACCCAACCATAACAAGGGACCCCTGTTTGCTATTTACTTCTGGAGCTTCGTTTATTTATCCACCTTAGTTTATTCTGGCAAAAGGCCACAGATGTGAAAGAGAGAATTGAAGCCTAAACTCACTACACAACGGAAATGATTAGAAAAACAAGCTTGCTCACCATTAAGAAGCAAACATCCAGTAATATATATATATATATATACCTAATCCTTCCGTATGAGTAGGATGCAAAAGAAAGTCTATCTTTAAGCGTAGTTTAACAGGTTTGGTTTGGCTGGGTGAAGAGGTGTATATGGCATATCAACCATTGTTGCTTATTTAATGCCAAATCCAGTATATATATATATATATATATATATATATATATATATATATATATATATATATATATATATATAATTAAGGTATTCTTCAATCCAGTAAATCCGGGGTAGGGAATAATTCCGTCAGGACAAATAAATTATTCAAATTTCGAATATGCAAATATTCCTGGTAAAGAGCTCAATGGAAATATATTCACAGAGCAAATAATATTATTTCAAGAAAAAAACAATATTTGGTCACATTAGGATAATAAATTTATTTCTATCCTGTTAAGAGGATTGATATGAATTAAAGACTCCAAAGTAATTTTAAACAAGACTTCATCCAATCCAACAAGAAAAAGCAATCCCATGTCAAGTCATACCAAAGATTCAAAAAATTTTACTTGATTCCTCTTTGCTTAACACTCAGTATTATAAGATATGGAACAAGGGCAAAGTGGAGCAATCCATGGAAAGGAGTTGCGCCCTCCCCTACACCTCGGTGTTGCAGCTATTGAAAAGGGAGTCTTTGACTATGATCGCAAACTTTAAAACTTTTTATAACTGTCACAATTTAATATCTGTCATTTGTTTACACACATTGTCCTATTTGACCCATAATTAGACCCCTATCAGAACCTACGAGAAATGGCAATAAAGGGGTATTATACATTTCCCGATTCTCCATAAACGTAGCCTCGCCATCAAATGGTTTGATGACATATCCAGGATACTCGTTGGAGTGGGGGTCTTAACCCTCTGCGGTGATGCAGTCGGTGTATTCTACAGTCTCAGCCAAGTGGGCTGATTTTGATAGGTTTGCATTCAGTGCTTTCATTTTTCTAAACCGGTTGTTAAACAGTAAAGTTTGTCCTGCTATTTACTCCATAACTGATGAGAGAATAGTTGGATACAATCCTTTCCTAAAGGTATCAGCATAATCTAAAATGCAAACAGCTCATCCAGAATTTGAACTTGGGTAGCCTGTCCATTTTTAATAACATTAACCTTTCATAAACGAGCACCTCTATCTATCTATCTATCTATCTATCTATTTCTTCCAAATAGTTATTCGACACAGAGTCACTGGCACTTGGTGACTGTCAGGTTTTAGCCTAAAATAAACATTAAAAAGCCAACAAAAAGAAAAATACATGAATATAAAAGAAAATAAATAGTAATCCAACCTCCACATGAAAGAAATCTTAGTCTCTTTCTCGTTCTACCTCTCTCTCTCTCTCTCTCTCTCTCTATCTCTCTCTCCCTTTCTCTCGCTTTCTCTTTCTATATATATATATATAATACATATTTATTTATTATTATTATTATTATTATTATAGCTCTATCATAGATATTGAACCCTCTCCATATTATATTGCACTTGGTTCGACACATAACCACCTAGTGATTTACTGACGACCAACACTCTCATAATATATATATATATATATAGTTGGGGACCGTAGTCGAGGGTGACCCAAAGGCTCCCTTTTCAAGAGCTATGGTACCAATGTGTAGGGGAGAGCACTACTCCTTTCTCTGGATTGCCCTACTATTTCGCCTGATAATTGTGCAATTGTAAACCTGCAAGTATCAATACGGGTGTTTGCGTTTTTTAGTATGCTTTTACTATATATGAAAGTATGTATGTATGTATGTATGTATGTATGTGTATGAGTGTATGTCTGTGTGTGTATGCTTATATATTCATATATATGTGATAAAAAAGATATTCAAAGGTGTATATATACTTATGAACGAGGTGCATACGATAAGTTTCCAGACTTTTTTCGTATGGGCATTTAAAATTGTCGTAGACTCTTGAAAATTCAGTATGTTATTGCTATGCATCTTATGAAATGACAGACCAATTTTTTATAGCCTGATTGTCACCTGATTTTATAACCTGTTTGCATATCACTTTGCGCTAACACTCTTAGGAAAGATACGAATCAAATGATTCTCCCTCCCTTTATGGGTAAATAGTAGAATAATCTCGGTTCTACAACATTAGTAGGCAACCGATCGAGGAGAAGAAAAACTCTGAATTGAAACCTGTGAAAATCCGCTTAAAATTCACCTTAAGTCGCATCCTGATAATTAGAAGGGTTTGGATATATATATATATATATATATATATATATACACACGAGAGTCACATTTCTTTTATTTGCCCAGTCGGCTGGGGCTGTAAAATACACCGACTGCTTCTCTGCAGAGGGGTAAGACCCCCAAACTTATGTTCTGGATATGACACTAAACAATCTGATCGCGTGGTTCCAGTGATGCCTGAGCTTTGGGGAATGCGGAGCATCCCTTCATTGTCATCGCTCCCATGACCATTCTGTCCCGGAGTGGTAACACCTGATAGGGCCCTGTCTATGGGTTAAATAGAACTAACGGCACACTTATGCTAATCTGAATTGTTTAAATAAAGTGAATAGCTTGAAATAGAAATGTTTTTGACAACTAAACCGTACTTACATTTAGACTGCGTGCTCATGCTAAACGGAATTATTTAAAATAGAAATGTTTTTTGACTTTGAAACTGTACTTTCACTAAACTGAATTGCTTAATATAGAACTGTTTTGACATTTAACTGTGTGCAAACAAAATCTGTACTTATACTAAACTGGATCAGCTGAATTAGAATGCTTGACTAAACTGAATAGCTTGAAATAGAAATATTTTTCACAATTAAAATATACTTACATTTAAACAGCGCACTTATGCTAAACTGCATTGTTTGAAACTGAACTATTTTCATAAAAATGGATTTCTTGTTGCTCAATGACCCAAAGTATATTTAATGATAAATCTAAATTGTTCATTTCTCTTGTAAATTAAGATCCTAGAATTTGAAGGAAGACTAAAAAAACGCAGAATTTATGACTCTTGATGTCCAATAGGAAGTTTTCTCAGTTAGACATGATTATGGGCGCCACTGTCTTTTATTCAGTCCAACGTCAACGTAACTCTCTGATGAAGACTTCTGTGAACATTGACATCTTCAACTGACACTGCCTTCTATTATTTCGTCACGATCTGCTTCACGTTCTAATCAATTCTCAAAAATTACGTTTTAATTTTTAGAAAAAGGAAATTATCCCAAAGACTGATAAAGGGAACAGAGGTAATGATTCCACTGCAATATTCTTTTCGTGTAAAAACGTACTCGTAGTGAATGTGTCAAGAAAGGGATTTGTCTTATTTTTTTTAAAATCATTTGCCAAATAAGATTGAAAAGATAGTCAAAATTAATTCATCACTAGTCATTCTCACTATCAAACGTCAACTAACTCTGTTGGGACCCCTCAATTTTCTCAGAGTTCTTCAAGTGACCGCTTGACTAGAACGGGTTTCTTCTTGAGCAGTCTCTCAGCCATCCGAAAATGATGGGAACTGGAAGAGAATTTGGTCTTCATAAAATTGCTTCAACTTGCTGATAAACTTCATGAAGATGCTGTCTTCGTCTTCGAACAAAAATTGGGACTTGTTTACTGTGTCCGATATTGCAATTGGTTACCTGTTTATGGTATTACTGTACTGAGTAGCCAGCCAACTCACCCAACAAAGAGATCTGTCATTAGGTCTCAGAATGCGACGACTGTATCTCCAAAGAAGGATAAGTTTCCTTCCAAATGGGGTGTCTAGAATATGACACTCAACCGCATCTAGTGATCATGATCCTGTTCTGGATATTTGGACGAGGGTAGAGTACCACTTCATTGTCATTACTCCCAGATCCACTCTGACTCATAGCACTTGTACTTGTTAGGCTCCCATCCATAGGTCAAATCATCATCATTATCATCATCATGTTGTTCTCGTAGCACGGATATCCCTGACCCTCTCTCGCCACTTTTCCCTATCGTTCATCGCCTCAGGCAGGTCTTCTGGACAACATCCTGTATCCTCACATAGTTGCTGAATGTATGTTCCTGCGTGTCGTCCTGGTTTTGCACGGCCATGTGTGGGGGTCCATAAGAGTACATCACTTAGGAGTTCGTCCCTGCTTCTCCAGCAGTGTCCTGCATGTCTGGAAACACATGACATCATATAAAGGTAAATTTTTGTTACAGGAAGCTATATCTGTTAATAAATAATTATTATCAGCTGCATAAAATTAAATGGCTGTGTCAAAAAATATGACAATTATTAAATATAGATAATTACTTGAAAACATATAATTATTCGAATTAGATACTAAAACATGAAACTCTGTGCAAATTATTTGTATTTGATAAAAATACTTGATATCATATTACAGTGGTAAAAAAATCTTAAGAAACAATTGCACCAAAAATTCAAACATAAATATAAATGTAGAATGAACACAATTACCAGGTATAAAATAACCCTTGATGTGTTGACATGCCGTAAAATCAATCAATCACTGCATTTCTAAATGATCTTATTAAATATTCTAATATTTTTAAGTCGAGAATTATTAATGCAGTGATAAAAATTAAAACGAGGCTGGAAATATTCTACTTCATTTGCAAGTATTGAATATTTGAATTTCTGTTTAAATCTAATTTCTGAAAAAGTAATTTTTCCTTGATATTGTGAAGTGAACATGCAGGTATTTACCCAAACTCTACACCAAGACAAAGATGCAACACGGTATCAATATTAAACGGTGCAATGTTAATTTGAATTCAGAGTGTTCTTTCTCTTTTATTGGTTGCCATACTGTGGCTAAAGAATCAAATTTGCTCTCCTTTTCATCCATAGCTGGAGGGCTCTAGTAGGAGGTCGAAGAAAAGATGCATTTATACCTTTCTCAAAGGCATTGAGGAAGTGAAAAGCAAACAGCTTCGTCTAGGAATTGATCTCGAGTCCCCAATTCTATTTTTTACCGCGATAATCTTTTCGATGAGTGTCCCTTTATAAATAATAATGCCCTTGTATTTTTGAAAAAAGTATTATATGAGAGAAAAATTGCTGCTTAAATTCAAATACATTGTATATATATATATATCAAACGTGTAATTGGAAAGCATATTTTTCTTTCGGACTGGCATAAATACGAAAGGTATAGAATGCTTAATTAAAATTTTATTTAATTTCACAATCTCCGATCTTTTGAACCCATATATGGGATCCTAACAGGTACCATTTCTCCCGGTCAGAGTAGACCAGGGAGTAATTGTATCGAATGAGTACTCTATATTCCTAAGATGTCTATAAATTCAATTTCAGCTAGCAGTCTTGTGCCATACCTAGAACATCCTTTTTTGGAGTTGGTATAACTGTTTGCAGGGTATCCAATCAATGTGTCCTAAGCTCCTACGACAGGCTGTTAGAAAAGTTTCAAGTTCACTTCATAGTATAGGCAATGAAATTTATATGGTATTTGCTAAGATTATCTTAGTCTGGCGCAAGATTATTTATTGTTGAGTGTTTGATTAAAACTTACCAATAGTCTGTAAGATTATCAACTACAATAACCACTTTGCCAAGTCTCGAATTTCCTCGACAAATTGAATAATCAGAAATAATTCAAGTTTATTCAAGTCAATTAAATATGAAATTAAGAATTTTTTAATCTGCAGTTTAAATGAGCCGATAATTTACTATAGAAACGATTGCATCTTATCAAATTGAACAGGTCTATCATTAAGATTACTAGGCGCGATGAATCGCGAAACTAAAAGGATTTTGCCAGAACAAACGGGAAAAAATTGCGAATAAATGGATCAAAAGTCATCGGAGAAAACAGTAATGGCAAATCTAAAAAGTTCTCGCACAGCGATGTGCTGCCATAATTGTTACATACTAAAAAAGAGAGGAATTGACGATATATCAGCAGAAACTATAACTGATGCAAACTACGTAGATGATCTAGCGTTTCTGGTAAATGTTCCTGCTCAAGCTAAATCTTTGCTGCATAGCCTGCAGTAGGTTGTAAAGGTATTTGCGTCTTTGTAAACACAGAAAAAAGATAATTCACGTGTTTTAATCAAAATGGTGCCATCTCCTCTGTAAATGACAAGCCTCTGAAATTAGTAGACCTTTTCGTATTCCTCGGTAGCATTATCTCTTCCACTGAAAAGATGCCAATTTACTCTTGAGTAAAGGTATTGACTGCTAATGACGCGATGTGCATATATAAATCTGATTCTCCCGGTAAAATAAAATAGGATTTCTTCGAAGCTGAAGTCGTGTAAGTACTATTGTATGGCAGCCCTACTTACAATTATACAAAAATCTGGAAAAAGGATGAGAACTATTCAAAAAGGCAGCAGGCTGTTTTGAAAAAATCCTGAATGCAGCATGCTAAAAAACTGCAGCTATATATCCACCTGCCATCTCATTAACCATTCAAATATGGTAAGCAAGAGATGCCGGCACTGCTGGCGAAGCGCGAACTTGTAAGCGACGTTCACCTATGGAAACCTACACATGGACTCCTCTGTGTTAGCCGACTAGTAAAGCCTTACATTCAACAGTTTTGTGCGGACACTGAATGTTGTCAAGAGGACTTACCAAAAGCGATGTCTGACAGGAATCCTTAACATGAACCGGTCCAGGGAAAGTGTGCAGTCGGTATTCCTTGATGATGATGATTGTGATGATGATGATGATGATGGCCTGAATTTAAAGTATTATTTCATTTATCTCTGGCGGAGCACAATTTGGGGTTGGAAGTAAGATCAGTGAAACTATTTACCAAACCCCTCCGCTCGGGCAGGATATGACACAAGGTCAATTTTTAAGCGGAGTTTAACAGGTTTGAATTCAGAGTTTTCCTTCTCCTAGACTAGTTGCCTAACCAAGGCTAAAGAACCTAGTCTGTCCTACTATTTACCCATAGTTGGAGGGAGAATAATTGGATTCATACCTTTCCCAAGGGTATTAGTGCTATGTGAAATGCAATCAGTCTCGTCCAGGATTTGAACTCGTGTCACCGTGTCCATTTCCTACGACGATAACGACTACACCACGGGCACCTCTGTTGAGTTAGATCTGTTATTGTTATTTTACGATATTTGTCATTAATCAAAAGAGTTTTACGCTTACAAATGGTAATTCTTTCTCTGTGGAAACGCTCGTGGCGTAACGAATATCACGTGTGTGCGTGCACGCGCGCGTGTATGGGTGTATGTATGTATGTGTGTGTGTGTGTGTGTGTGTGTGTGTGTGTGTGTGTGTTAAATCTGCTCATGAACTATTACGGTATTTCAAATTATAATGATCAAAATCTAAATTTATATAGAGCAATCACGATAAAAGTAAAACTGTTATTAAATCTCATGCAGTTGCAATCATCGGACTGCACAATATATATATATATATATATATATATATATATATATATATATATATATAATTGGTAAATCTACCATGAAATTAAAATACGAGTCTTTAGATAAAATCTAAAATAGAAGTAAAACCAGTAAATTTATTATAGTCATAGATAGATAGATAGATTGATATTAACGATTTTACAGAGAGGGGACTGAACAAAGTGTGATAGATATAAACAAATTTACATCAACAGATAGATAGATAGATAGATAGATCTGAACTGACTTTGATAGACAACATGGCTATTGCAGGATTAAAACATACATTATGTTTCTCCCTGAAAAGTGTAAAAATAGTATAGCGCCACGTTTTCCCACGATTATCGAAAGTGGAACACAGCATCTGTCAAACGCTGGAAGGCTCGAGCCCAAGATAGACGCGAATAAAATGAGATCGATTTTGGCGTGTCAAAATTTGGTTTACTTCACTGGAAAAGAACTGTTATCTCTGTAGCATGCTTAACGCCTTCGTAAATTCAATATTCTTTGATTTTTATGGATTTTTCATTTATAGTAACCAATGGCAATGAAGCAGCACTTCTTTTCCACACTTTCCTACGTACATCATTAAAAAATCATGTTCATATGTCTGCAGAAAATACAGTAAAAGCATAAAATAAACTTCAATGATTATTTTATCATTGAAAGGTTGGTGTTTTCTACGTACGGAAGCACAGCATGAAAATAATCACGTAATTTCTATTTACTTATTCCTTTGTTTTAAGCATTCATATTGGGTTATAACTAATGAAATGAACCATTTTTGCTGAGAATAAGAAAACACCATATTTAACAAAAACATTAATTTAATAATAAATACGTCAAAGATGATCGAAAGTTTTCACTTATTCCGAAGTTAGTGCATTTTTCGGCAATAAATTAAGTATGGTACCCTACCCGTAACGCCATTGACCTTTTTAAGCAAGGAAAAAGAAGTAGAGATTACCGGGATTTCCTACTTTGCCAACAAAGTAATATTTATTATTATAGAGTTGAATTGTCGTAAGTTATGTACTTTATATAGTCGTTACGTTTTAGTTCATATACAGAAGATCTAAAAAGGCTCGAACCCTCTTTTGCGGGTTTGCTGATGGCTTATAAGGCCAATACAAGACGAGAATTTCTTGCAACAGTGACTGCAAGAGAAAGTTGTTAAAAACCTTTAGGCCAGCACAATGAAGATGAAAGTGGAATGCAGCATGCGTGTAACTATTTCCATCCTTTGACTTCAACAGTCAAATTTGATAGCTCTGCAAGCTAAGACAATGACAGCCAAGCCCAGGGGTTCGTAGGTTATGTTTTGGAGTTTATTTCTCATAAGCAGATGGCTGTTCAAAGAAACCTGCCTGTTATAATTAAGAAATAATGTGTAAGATTATAGAACATATATGGGGAATTCTTGCTGCTATTAAATGAAATTGATTAAATCCTATTCTTAATCATTTGGTAAGAACACTGTTCATTAATATCAAAATTACAAAACTAATTAATAAAGACAATAAGGATATCTAGTCGTAAAAGATTTAAATTAAAGATATGGAATCTCATTATCGGCCGTTCTCGTATTCAAACATCCCCCCACCATTTTTCCTGATGTTGATCCCTTGATGCATAAAGAGATCAAGACTTCCATGGAATTTCCTTTGGCACGTACATTCAAAATTCTATCTAAGCATCCTTTTTAAAACATTCCATTTGCGTTCATTTCAGTGTCATCAGTGTTCGAATGTCTCAATGGCCTGGAAAATAATTCGTCACTAAGAGTTTCAAAATCTTTGGAGATGATAATCACTCATTTCAAATTCATCTTATGTGTGTGTGTGTGTGTGTGTGTGTGTGTGTGTGTGTGTGTGTGTGTGTGTGTGTGTGTGTGTGTTTTCGCGTGCTTGGTAAATATCAGTACTAAGACAGAAATGAACAAAAAACAAAATTTTATCTTCAAATAATCCACTGGCACCAAACGCATTTATTCCAGCAAGTTTTTGATTGGTTGAAGCACTTCTAAACCCCCACTTTTAATACAACGGTCAGGATAGAAAATTTGTTTAGAAAAATAAACAATTTAAAAACTATAAACAAAACGATCACTTCAAAAAAACCTTCATCATGAATATACGAATATTATTTTCTTTTTTCACTGTGACTGACAGATTTGTTTGTTGATATCATGTTTAGGTGTCTGCTTCAAATGTTTTAAAATTGCTTTTCAAATCTTAGTTTAGATCTTAAGTTAAAATTGCGGGTGTCCCCATGGCTTAGTCACTTATGTGCTGGACTGCGACATTGTAATTAGTGATTTTAAACTCCAGTCGTGCAATTATGGTGTTTGAAAATAATAGCCTTGCAAAAGGTACGAACACACTTATTGCCCAACTATGGCTTGAACAGTGTAGTCATGTAATATTAAGAAAATGACACAATTAACACGAATGCAACAAAATTGAGAAGTTTTATTTTGGATGGATCTGATTATAAATTGAAGTCGATTGTATCTTAAGTCACTGCTTATGGTAGTGAATTATCAGTGACTAAGGAAAGAAATAGAAGATACCTCGCGCAAAAAATTACGGACACCGACTACGTCGATGACATAGCGCTTCTGCCAAATACGCCCGCCCAAGCCGAAACCTTGTTACATAGTCTGGAACGAGCAGCTGCTGGCATAGGCCTGCATGTCAACACAGACAAGACGGAATACATGTACTTTAATCAAAGAGGCGACATCTCCACACTAAAAGGTAGTTCTCCGAAATTAGCAAACAAGTTCACCTACCTAGGAAGCAGTGTATCATCAACCGAGAAAGACATCAATACACGACTAGCAAAGGCATGGACAGCTATCAATAGGCTATCGGCCATATGGAAGTCACACCTGACCGATAAAGTTAAACGTAGTTTTTTTCCAAGCAGCGGTCGTATTGATATTGCTATATGGATGCACTACATGGACGCTAACTAAACGTATGGAGAAAAAGCTTGACGGCAATTACTCAAGAATGCTGCGAGCAATGTTAAACAAGTCCTGGAGGCAACACCCAACAAAGCAGCAGCTATACGACTACCTACCAGCCATTATGACAACTATCCGAGTTAGACGAACCAGACATGCGGGATACCACTGGAGAAGTGACATACTCCTATGGACTCCTTCACATGGACGAGCAAAGGTAGGTCGATGAGCTAGAATCAATACACAACAGTGCCGATACAGAATGTAGCCTTGAAGACCTACCGGGAGCGATGGACGATAGAGAAGGGTGGCGGGAGAGGGCCAGGGAAATCCGCGCTGGCGGTGTGACATGATGATGATCAGCAGCCGCGTGGAGTTGAAAGTTTATCGATCAAGTTGATGGACGTAATTTGATACGGGTCATCAAGTAGTCAAGCAAGGTAAGCTGCCATGGGATTTCGAGACACAGTTGTATTCGTCTTGCTGGTGGAGACAAGTAAACTGTTCTAAAGTTCTTATGAATATAGTTTTACTTTATAGAATGTGAGGGTCACGCACATGCGCGTTAGCTCCACAAACTCTGAACGAAGAAAGCAGTCGCATATTTTTTGGTCCCACTCGATTGATGAAGAATATAGTCAAGTATTTGTTTGTTTTTTAAGTTGGATTTTTTTCCGAATTCTTCATTTTTCTAGAACACATGCGTCGGCATCTTTTATGTTAAAAAATGTGCCAAAATTGATCCATTTTTCTGGAACCTTCTTTAACGCGGAAATTGTATTATTTTCCATGAATAATATCACTAGTTTTTTTTTCTACAGGAATGGCATGGCATTAAATAACCCATGAAATTATATATGCCATTAAACAAAGAAAACGAAAGTGTTAATTAAAGTTAATTGTAAATTAAATTTCAGTTTAAATTTGCTTCATATTCAATCATAAAAGTTTGCTCCTCATTTGTTTCTTTAATCCTGCAAAAAAGAATTATTTTATTTTTCACACGAGCATTGTATTATGCCAAATTAGCGTTTGATTTTTATACTAAATTCCTTACTCAAGTAATAATAGTAGTGACGAAAAGGTCTCATGAGATAGTAGATTATTTCTCGGGTGACTTTCTATTGATCACGGTTTGGATAACAATCATGAAGATAATCTGAATTCCATTGACGATAATTATCTCCGTCTACAAACCTCTCGGTGGCATGTAATAGTGTCAACGGGTTTATATGTCAAGAGTTGCATATTCTCCAGGGAATGTGTTCTAAATATTCGTCATCGAACTTTGCCAAATACTTGCTCATTTTTCCGATCTGTCAACGATAAAGATTAACTATCAAATGCATACAAGCGTTTCTAGTGGACTAAGTGACTACCAGGTGTCACTGGTTTAAAAAGAATAATTCCCCAAGAATGTGTATTCTTATGAAAATGATTTATCAGAAAAAGAAATGTTAAACGCATTACTGCTATCCAAGTTAGACGAAGCAGACATGCAGGACACTGTTGGAGAAGCAAAGACGAGATCATAAGTGATGTACTCCTATGGACCCCCACATATGGCCGAGCAAAAGCAGGATGACCAGCTCGAACATACATACAGCAGCTATGAGAGGATATGGGATGTAGCCCTGAGGACCTGCCGGAGGCGATGAACGATAGGGAGAAGTGGCGAGAGAGGGCCAGGGATATCCGTGCTGGCGGCACGATATGATGATGATGATTACTGCTATAAAAACTGCTATCTTAACTGAAAACAAAAAAATATCATTCACTTATAATTTATTATAACGGCTTGTCAACACGTCTGGGCTTATTAATGCTCTGAAGTTCGACTGTTGCGGGCATTGTAGATTATATCTATATTTTTCATCCGTATTCGCAGAAACTTTTTTTTAGTTTCGTTTGGTTTCCTTGTTTTTAATGGTTTATCAATCTTTCTGGGCTATTTTATTTCCAAGCTATATTAGTCAAAAAGTGAACGTAATCGAATGATTAAAGTTCGAACTCACTTTCTACGATATCGACGTCCACAACGTTATCCACTACGCCAAATGTTTTCCTCATAACATCTTATTTTCCGTCCTGAACAGATAAATCTAAGTCAAAACTACAGGATTATACTGAATTTCAACTGCAAATTTATATATTTTAAGAATCTCGTGACAAATCTTTTTTTTTTCTTTTTCTTTTACCCAGTTCTTCACTTTTTATAGTTTGATTTACATGAAAAATAAAGTTATTTTTAATTGTCATATAAAAACAATTTACAGTTCCTTGAACATTGGACTCATTTTAAATAAATCCTAAAAGCAGCATCCAACAAAACATCAGTTGTACGGCCACATACTTCCCATCTCACAAATCTTCCAAACAATATAAGCTAGGCATCCTTGGCACTACAAGAGAACTTAGAACAAACTAATTAGCAACGATCTTCTATGGACAGGGAGATTTTTACATGTAGAAATTTATATTGATCAGTTCTTTAAGGATGCCGGTTTCTGTCTAAAGGACTTACCAAGAGTGATTGCCAGTAGGGATGTATTGCTTGAGATAAACTAAGAATTTCGTATTGTCAGCACTCTTTGATGATGATGATGGTTCATTCTTCTTTTGATATGGCCTAAACACATATTCTCGGAACGAAACAATAATATGCTTACGAAGTCCAACATTCACTGTTGTAAATATATTCTATCGAACAAGCAGAATGGAACGCCACATTTACCTGTTGACATGTGACACGATATAAGTAAAGACCTTGCTGTAGAATACACTGATTGCACCTCTGCAGAGGGATAACACCCCCCAAAGGGTGTCCTGGATATGACACTAAACAATTTGATGGTCAGGTTCCAGTGATGCTGAAGCTTTGGGGAATGCGGAGTACCCCTTCATTTCCATCACTCCCAGTTCCACTCTTACCCGGAGTGGTAGCACCTGATAGGGTCCTATCTATGGGTCAAATAGAACAAAACCGTGTACTTAAACTAAACTGAATTGTTTGAAATACAACTGTTTTTATATTGAAACTCTGCTTATGCTAAAAGGAATTGTTTGAATCAGAACTGTTTGACTGAACTAAATAGTTGAAATAGAAATTGTTTGACAATTTAACTGTGTACTTATGCTAAACTGAATTGTTTGAAATAGAACTGATTATTTGTATGAAAATGGATTTGGCATCAAATTATCTTTAAAGTTTGATATGCCATAAAACCCAACCAATCAACCAACCAACCTTGCGTTAGTTCGTGAGTTAAGGTAGCTGTCTATTCTTCACAAGTCTGATCTCACTAGGTGCTCCATATTTCTGCCCTTTTGCCAAACTAAGCTTAGCAATGACAATATATATGGTAAAAACTTCTGGTAATTTGTTATATTTGTTTTGATGTTCCCTCTTTTCATGGAACGTTGGTTAGCTAATTCGTTTTATTTTTGTTAAGTTATTTAAAGCATACATCAATATTTTTAGACACCTGTATCGTTTCTAGTAATGTTTGATAAAAATCATTCGTAAAAAAGTTGTAGCTATTCTTTTTACAACTAATTTACTCCCAGTTAAAGAGTTTACGTATTCCTCTCAAATACAAATAAGTTACTTTAAAATATTCCTAAGCCAAACAATTTGCACAGTAAAATGGTTTCAAGTATTCATTTCTAATACAAATAATTTGCCAACAAGCAAATGCTTCTAGCATTCATTTCTTATCCCAAAATTTCGTGCACGGTTAAATGGTTTCAAGTATTCCTATCGAGCACAAATAATTTATGCTCGGTTAAATAGTTTCAAGTATTCCTATCAAATACAAATAATTTGTGTATAGTTAAATGCTTTAAAGTATTCCAATCAAATACAAATAATTTGTGTATAGTTAAATGCTTTAAAGTATTCCTACCGAATACAAATAATTTGGCCACAAATCAACTTGAGCTCTAGATGAGACTCTAATACATACGTCCACTCGGGTCATGAAACATAAGTAATGGCAACAAAGCTTTACTGCTGGATTTAGTTAAATGTTATATTATATACACTTCTTTTGGTTTGGTTTTACGCCTTAGTAAAAGATGCTCTTTGCATATTCCTTGCCTCACATACTGGATGGTTTAAACGTTGATTTTTGTATCAAAGAGGCGACTACTTTTAAAATTCACAAAGCATATTTGTAATATAATAGCCGAGGGATTTCGGTTCATGCTTTTGGGTTTAGTTAGGCTGAGAACCTTTCGTCTCTGCACATGGGTTAGTTAGGTGCAAACATTGATGCAGGTATTAACACAGGCGCGCGCGAGCGAACGAAGATGTCACTCAGAGATGTCACAATAGTGCCAGACGAAACGGATGGCGGAAGCGCGCAGAGGTTTGTGGAGAATTGAAAGAAAGTTAGAAGAGTTGAAAAAATAGACACCGAACGAGGAGGTTCGACTTTGGGGCTCGCTGAGGCGAGACGAATTTGTGCGCCAAGGGTGCCGCACGAGATAGGGGCCAGATGAAGAAGCCAACATAAAAAGACTGTGTTTCTCTCCTTGTGTCGAAACCTTTAACTCAAAGTTAATAAAAAGGTTTCGTACCTGAACAAGACGTCGTTACGTGTTTTCGAATTTCGAGATTCCTATGTTCTTTATATGTTCTATCGTTATGAACATTATATGTCTATTTCGCACATGGCGTTAATTATGGCTACGTAACATATTCTTTAGTTTGATCGCAAAACGTTTTTTATTTTGTTTATTAATTTATTTTGTTTTAGAACTGCGATATTATTTATCTGTTTCTAATTTGATATCGCTCAGTTCCTGTTCCTGGAAAAGAAGAAATCTCCAACGCATCTTTATATTCCTTCCTTGTTCTCCTACCCAGTCAAACTAGATTTATTCAGTTCAGTCTCTCCTGCTGTCACACACCAAAGAGCTCGTCGATTTCGATCGTAATGATCCTATCAATTTGTCAATATCGATACCAGCAGAAGTATACAATTTGATCCAACATCCCTGCTTTTGGCAATTGTTTCATTACGAGTAATCGATGAGCTTTATGACTGATGTTTGATAGGGACAGGTTTGAGACTCGATTTTACGTCGTAGTTTAAATAAACTGGACTTGTTTAACGGGTCGCTCTTTCGATTATTAAGTTGACTTTGCAGCCATGATGTAATGATTATTGCTTCCTGTCATTTCTAACGACGATTAAATAGCATTGCTAAAGAACGAACCACTAGAACACCTCTGAAAGTATAGAGTGCGATGTTTAAATTGTCACCTTTCTAAATTATCAATTTTTTCTTGCAGATTTTGTCTAATGTGCAGCAAACTAGCGTTAGTCGCGCATTATTGTAAGGAAAGCTGCATCCTGACACGGTTCATTTCTTCAGAAATTTTGAAACAATAAACTCTACTTCTTGGCATTTACGACGGAAACAACAATAAGAATATTTCACAGGGCTTAGGTGTCAATCTAAGGACATATTCATATTCTTATTGATAAAAACTAAAATCCAGTCCACGGTGACGTTATGCCTACATCCATCTTTCCACACGGCCCCAGACTCAACACAGAGGCTTCCATCAAGTGCCTGGATGAGATAGTGCTGCCTGGATCGAGGGACTGACTTCTGGTAGACACTTCGTCAACCAACAGGACACAGCACCGTGCTACACAAGCTAGAGAACACAGAAAATTTCTGCGATCACAACGCCCCAAACATCTGGTTGTAGAAAACGCCAGATTGGTATCTCATTGATTATTACGTGTCTGTTACGGTTGAGCGTGAGACCAATAAAACTCCGTTCAACACCAAAGATGAACTGAAGACAAAAATAAGGGCAGCTTTTGCCAATTTAAACAAAGATATTGTCAGAAAAAGTTGCAGAAGATTCCGCATTCGTTTAGAGGCCATATGTTCGTTTAGTTTGATTTTATGCCATATTAACCATGGTTGGTTATTTAATACCAAATCCTCTTTATACTTATATATTAAATATATAAACTTGTAATAAGTAAACACATTTTGTAGATTATATTCTTAAACGAGCCAGAGCTCTTTTTTGCACAAAGTTAAATAATTTCAAGCATTACGATATAACTACCGATTTAGCATCCGTCATTTGTTTGCACACATAGTTTGTTCTATTGGACCCATATGACCCTATCAGGTACTACCACTCCGGGTCAAAGTGGACCTGGAAGCAATGGTAATAAAGGGGTACTCCACATTTCCCAAATTTTCAAGGCTGGATCCTCGCTATCAGATGGTTTAGTGTCATATCTAGGACACCGTTGCGGGGGCCTTACCCCTCTACAGAGATTTAGTCGGCGTATTCTACAACTGCTGTCAGCTGGGCTCAGCTGTACTGAAAGCCAATGGCAATTTCTTAGAATAGATTTAATCAATATTTCAATGTATTTTCATATAATTTTGGTAAATATATCAGCTAAAGTGATATGTCAGAGGTATTTTCAGTTTTTCGTTATTTAGACGATACTTTACCCGTCGTATCCGGTACATGGAGTAATCATCTTTCAATTATCGACGAGAAAGTAAATTTCTCTGAGTCAATTTTATGAGTTTCCCACAGTTTTCTCGTGTCCATTATTTATATTATATAAAAAATACTTGTCAGTGAAAAACTCGGAAAGGATGGTTGTTTGACTGATTTTATTGGCATGTAACCTCGTCTAGTATTTTATGCCACTAGGTTAGTGAATCGCGTTCATATTTACCTTTTTGTATAGTTTTTTCTTCAGAGTTTTGTTTTTGTTTGTTAGTTTTTTGCTTGTTTATTTGTGTTTTTGCACACGGTTTTATGGAATACCAGTCATTTTCTAACATGTCTATCTGACCCATAGATAGAAGCTTAACCGGTGTTACCGTTCGGAGTCAGAGTGGACCAAGAATTAACAGCAATGAAAGGCCATTCCACACTCTTCAGATTTTCGTCTAATCCAGTTTAGTGTCATAATCGGGACAACTTTTTAGAGGCGATATCTTACTACTCGGCAAGGGATACAGACAACGTTATTTAAGGCCTTCCAGCAGGACTGGACAGGAAAAGAAGAGAATTCTGAAAATTTCATTAACATTATTCCTGATTGGTCAATCGTGTTCAGAATTCAAATTAGTTTATGACCTAAAATGAATTTTACTTAAAAGAGATACGTGATAATTTATGTTGAGCGCATGTACTCTTAAAATATTTAATCTCGTATAATATCTATTTAAGATATATAAAAGTATCATTTTGTTTGAACACTCGGCCAGATCCGTGCCGCAAATAACACGGCCGGCCGAAGTGCTACCCGACACCTGGAGAGGTGTCAGATCGAGATTGATCTGCCTCTGTGGTAGCGAAATCTCCACAGTACTAATAACGGTGAGAAGAATCCATTATGGTGAGATGGGTAAGGCTCCCACAACATTCTACAGCTACGATGCAACGAGTATTGTTTCCTTTCCCTCATAACAGCGATAAAATAACATTGGTAAATAACGAACCACTAGAACGACTCTAAAAATATAGGGTGTGATGTCTTCTGCGCTGCAAATTTGAGTTAGTTGGGCTCATAAAAATCAGCGAATCGTGTCGCACAAATACTCCTAGTAGTGAGAAACGCCATGTCTTTTACCCTTGCGTTTCATCTGAGGGATTATTTGTTTAACAGCATATCAACTCTATTATGTAGAAATTTTATTCACTTCGAAATGGTTTGTTTTGCCTTGATTTCTTTGTTTATTCACTTATCTACTTCATAGATTATTTAATTCCAAAACCATCCTTGAAAAAGTAAATTAGTGGTACTATTTAACCCATTTCTGGGGAGATTAGAAGTTCATGCCTTTCCCAATGGTATTAGTCTGAAAGGGAAAATTGCGTGACAAGAGTTCGAAATCGTTTTCTACGATGCAGCAGTTTAGTACCCGAGCCACTAATTCTCGTTGACTTACCCTGTTTCAAAATATTGTTATAGTCATCATATCTCTATTTTCAGTGTCATCAAGCACTTTCATTTATTAGTGTAAAATCATTTATTTTCACACGGTTATATCAATTATTTCAAGCGTTTCGACGACTAATAATTTTATATATACTATATAGATTCAATTAACTATTCCTATTTCATAATCATTTCGTTTCACTCAAATATTTGGTTTCAAGTATTTTTTTCGACAATAATAATTTTCAATTTGATCTATAAATCAAATTTTTCCGCTCCAAGTCAGAATAGACCTGGGAATTATGGTCATGAAATAAGTGACTTCCCACTTCCAAGATCTCTCGATTTAGGGACTGGTCACGGGATGCAGTTTAGTGTCATAGCATGAAACTCTGTTATTGGTTTCCTGTCCCAATGAAAAGGGACGCAGTCAACGTACCGTGTCCCTTCAGTCTTGTCCTCTTCATAGTGCCAAATTATTCGTTATTCAAAGCTTTAGACGAATTTTAAGTGGCAAATTAGAACACAAATCGTTCGATGGTTCATCAGCAATGAATCTCACTTCTGTTAACTGTTTACTAATCTAATATCTACTTAAACACCATGAGTGAAAAAGTGGTTGATTATTATTAGTGTCGTTGGTCGCCACATGACGAAAATCGACTTTTGTCAATCGACATCACTAACAATTATATTACATTTACGCTGTGTAATTTGAGACGAGAAAATTCAATTTATTCTTTAATTCATTTAAATTTGCTTATTTTTCTTACCTTTCGATTCTTTTTTGTTTTTGTTTTTGACTTTTTTTTTATTGAACTTCTTTCTTTAGTAACTCAATTGTGAGTTAAAGAGATTTAAGAAAGTCTCTCGCTTCAAAAACTGGCAGGAACCCACTAAATATTTGATGGCGAACGTCTCGTTTGGGATAATGATTATCGATTTAGGTTAGTAGATCATTACATTGAGAGATCTATTCTCACTGGGTGTCCCTTACTTCAGTCTTTGTGTAAAAATAAGCAGAGCTTAGTAGATCACCTGTAAATATGTGATTGCAAATAATGTTCATGCCATAATGATAATCGATCTTTACTAGTAGACACCTATATAGTGAGTTCGATTCTCAATGGATATCCCATACTTCCGCCTTGATAGTGAAATAAGTTAAACTTGGTAAATAAACGCTAAATACGAAATGGCTGAAAATCGAAGAATAAACTAATGTAGCGTAGTCACCAACGACTTCAACGTCTCTGATTAATCATCGGATGCAAGATAAGAAACATAAAAAATCGCCATAAGTGTTACTTGTTAATTTATTCTCTGTGTTTCCTTTCCGAGGCAATGGAAGTAGCTACAAATGAATGACCGACAAAACCTGCCTTCAAAGATTCTTCGTCCTCGTTGGAAATGTCTTTTCCTGTATCTTTGATTTGTCTCTCGTTTTCTGTTCACGCGAACGATAATCATTTCGTACACCAACCAACAATAGGAATAATCAAGAAATCCGCTGTGATATATTGGTGTTCACAGAATTCCCTACTTCCACTTCTTCCCCTGTTGAGTGTTATCATAATTATATCCTATCTGATTGCCCAGTCGGCTGGGGCTGTAGAATATACTGACTGCTTCTCTGCAGAGGGGTAAGACCGCCCCGCCCCCAACGAATGTCCTGGATATGATACAAAACAAATCTGATAGTGAGGTTCCAGTACTACTCGGACTTTCGGGAATACGGAGTACCCCTTCAGTGCCATTACTGCCAGGTCCACTCTGGCCCGGTGTTGTAGCGCCTGATAAGGGTCCTATCTATGGGTTAAATAGAACTAAACAGTGGTTGGAGTTTACTATTTTTGGCATTTAAACTGCGTATTTATGTTAAACTGAATTGTTTAAAATAGAACTGTTTTGACATTTAAACTGCGTATTTATGCTAAACTGAATTGCTCAAAATAGAACTGTTTTGGCGTCTAAACTGTGTACTTATACTAAACTGAATTATCTGAAACAGAACTGTTTTGACATTTAACTCAGTGTATTGACCAGTCGGCTGGGGTTGTAGAATACACCGACTGCGCCTCTGTAGAGGGGTAAAACCCCCAATGAGTGTCCTTTATATCACCCTAAACATGATCTGATGGTGAGGTTCCAGTGATGTTGGGGCATTGAGGAATGCAGAGCGCCCCTTCATTGCCATTGCTCCCGGGTCTACTCTGGCAAATAGAAATGTTTTTGACAATTAAACCGTACTTACATTTAAACTGCATGTTTATACTCAACTGAATCCTTTGAAATGGAACTGTTTTTGACATTGAAATCTGTACTTTCACTAAACTTATTTGTTTAACATAGAACTGTTTTGACATGTAACTGTGTGTAAACAAAATCTGTACTGATACTAAACTGAATTAGCTAAATTAGAACTGCTTGACTAAACTGAATAGCTTGAAACAGAAATGTTTTTCATGATCAAACTCTACTTACATTTAAACTGCGTACTTATCCTAAACTGAATTGTTTGATATAGAACTATTTTCATAAAAATGGATTTGACGTTAAATAACCTACAAAGGCAGATATGCCATAAAGCTCAACCAACCAACCAACCAACTATTCCTATCTGATAAAAATAATGTTTACTCAGTAATAAGCTGAATATGGTAATATGGTTTCAAGTACTCCTATTTAATACATATCATCATCATCATCATCATGTCACGCTGCCAGCATGGATATCCCTGGCCCTCTCCTGCTACCCGTCTATATCGTCCATCACACCCTGGCGGTCTTCCAGGCTACACTCTGTATCGGCACAGATCTGTTGCATATAGGTTTTAGCTCGTCGTCCAACCTTTGTTCGTCTATGTGAAGGGGTCCTATTGCATGTCTGGCTCGTCTAATTTGGATAGTTTTCGTAATGGGTGGTAGGTGTTCGTACAGCTGCTGTTTTGTGGGGTATTCCGTCTAGGACTTTTTCAATATTGCACACACCATTCTTGTGTAATTGCCGTCAAGCCTTTTTTCCATGCGTTTTCTTAGCATCCATGTAGTGCATCCATATAGCAGTATCGACACGACCGCTGCTTGGAAAAAACTGCGTTTTATTTTATCGTTCAGGTCTGACTTCCATATGACCGATGATCCATAGTTAACTGTCCATGCCTTTGCTAGTCGCGTGTTGATGTCATTCTCGGTTGATGAGACGCTCCTTAATACATATAATGTGAACAAGATTAAATGATTTCAATTATTCTTATCTTATACTCTTAGTTTGAAAGCAAGTTCACAACTGTTTTGTGTAGTTTAACCCTTCATACTTGATTAAATCAGGGCGCGCTTAGAGTATGTTTGTTTATTTGTTTGTTTGGGTTTATGGCATATCAACCTTAGTGGGTTATTTCATACTAAATCAATTTTTATACAAATAAACAGTCCTATTTCAAACATATTCATTTCAGAATTTACGGAATCTCAAGGAAGATCGAATCATTGTATCTGATAAGAATTATGATAAAAACGAATCTGAATTTGGGGTCACATGATTTTCAGAATAATTTATTTAAGGGACTGTGAAGGATAACTTGACATGTTTTTACTTTATTTTATTTTGATTTCATTTCGTTGCATAAGTGGACTATCTAAGTTCAAAATTAATTATTTGAAGAGGAGATATTTAATCTAGATTAATCTCCGTATAAAGCAGAAACTAAAAAAAAAAAATAAAGATTAAAATATTTTACCTTCTGATTTTACTGTTCTAATAAAATCAATCATTACCTATCCTCTCTCTCTCTCTCTCTCTCATATATATATATATATTACATTGTATGTATATGTTACTTCATCCTTTTGCGTCCATCACTATACTGTTCCTCTCTCTAACACCGTTTCTCTCTCCCTCTCTCTCTCTATATATATATAAGTAAAAGTAAAGTAGGCGACCATAGTCGAGGGTGACCCGAAGGCTCCGTTTTCGATAGCTTACTACACCAAGGTGTAGGGGAGGGCGCTACTCCTTTCCCTGGATTGCTCCACTTTACCCTTGATCCGTACCTTATATTGCTGAGTGTTAAGCAAGGAGGCATCAAGTACCATTTTTTGAGTCTTTGGTATGACTCGACCTGGGATTGAACTCAGGTCTCCCGGGCGAATGGCGAACACTCTAACCGCTAGGCCAATGTCCGGTCCAATATATATATATATATATCTTAAGTTGTATATTCACGTTACTTCATCCTTCTATATCCATCATTGTACTCTCTCTCTCTCTTTCTCTTTCTCTCTCTCTCTCTCTCTCTCTCTATGTTCACGTTACTCCATCCTTCTATATCTGTTATTGTACTCTCTCTCTCTCTCTCTCTCTCTCTCTATATATATATATATATATATATATATATATCTTTCTCTCTCTATGTTCACGTTACTCCATCCTTCTATATCTGTCATTGTACTCTCTCAATCTCCTTCTCTCTATCTCTCTTTATCTCTCTCTCTCTCCTATACTAGTTCAGTTTTCTTTCCTAAGTTTTTCTTTCGTTAAACTTTTGACCTCTATTCTTTACTTTTAGGTCTTTCTTCTCTCTTCCTGTCAATCAGTCTTTCTCAGACTATTCATATCTATTTATCTATTAATCTTACTTTTTAGCTGTTTGTCTGGATCTGCTCTTTTGTCTGTCTCTGTATTTGTCTCTGTCTCTCTGCTTCTCTGTCTCTGTCTCTCTCTCTGTCTCTCTCTCTCTCAATTCATATATATACATAATTGATCATATCTTTCTCTCTCTTTTACTCTCTTTTTCTTTGTATGTCTGCCTGTCCGTCTGTATCTATCTATCTATCTATCTATCTATTAAAAGTTCGTATCTATCAATGAATATATTTTTTCCTTTCTTAAATTTACTATTTTTCTGCCTTTCTTTACTTTTTAATTCTCTTTCTTTTAAATGCTATTTTACCCACCCTCTTTCTCGATTTCACTCTTCTCCTCTCTCTCTCTCTCTCTCTCTCTCTCTCTCTCTCTCTCTCTCTCTCTCTTCACATCCAAATGACATCTTTGTCTTATTCTTTTTAAGAAGATGCACTAATGACCGTAAAATGATATCAGAGCAATGGGTTCAACAACCCGGACATCTGCTAAAAGCAACAAAAACAAAACAAAAAAAATGATGAGATCTTAGAGGTGGAAAAAAAAAAAGATGATAAAAAATAAATTAAATAAAACAGCAACAAATGAAAAAGTAAAACCTTCACATAAACGGAGATAAAGTAACGGAAATTTGATCGGATCGCACGGAGACAGTAAGGGGAGATAATCACGCCGATCATACACAGGCTAGCCCGAGGGGGTGTCTTAATTAATTTACGAGAGCAGAGAGCAACTTTATTTATTCAATAATTCGGGACAGCTGTTTTAGTGAATAATATCTTTTACTTAGTGCACTAACTGCACGAAAAGGTACCAGCAAATACAACGACTGTCATCACTAACTCAACCACACTAACCACTAACACTACAAACAAAAAATACAGTGATTGATAAAACTAAGATTTTTATTTACTGTTTATTTTCTTACTTAATTCTTAATAGAATCTTGTAGATAAAAAGAAAATTTGTTTATTTCAATGATTAGAGTTTTATCGGAAGGCTATTTTTTATTTTTGTTATATTAACTATGATAGTCAATGAAACAAGAGGTTAGTCCTAGTAGTGTCATGGCTAAAGTGTTTAACTGCGACTTAAAAATTTCCTTAGCCGACGTGGTCTGAGACTTAGTCTAACGGAAAGTTGGATGGGTTTCGATCCCGGCTTCGAGCGTCCTACGTGTCTAGCCACACTGAAGAGTTCTGATAGAACGAAACAGTCTGTCTGTGGATGACAATATATATATATATATGTATATTGTCATCCACACACACACACACACACACACATATATATATATATATATATATGTATATAGATATCATAACAGATAGATAGATAGATAGATACGTGTGTGTGTATGTCATCATCATCATCATCATGTCGCGCCATCAGCACGGATATCACAGACCCTTTCTAGCAATCTCTCCCTATCGTCCATTGTTTCCGGTAGGTCTTCAGGACTACATCCCGTATCGGCACAGGGCTGCTGTATATAGTTCGAGCTGGTCGTCCTGCCTTTGCTCTTTCATATGAAGGGGTCCAGAGGAGCACATCACTTATGTGCTCGTCCCTACCTCTCCAGCAGAGTCCCGCATGTCTGGCTCGTCTAACTTTGATAGTTTTCGTGATGAGTGGTAGGTGGCCGTACAGCTGCTGCTTTGTGGGGTGTTGCCTCCAGGACTCGTTCAATATTGCTCGCAGCATTCTTGTGTGTGTGTGTGTGTGTGTGTGTGTGTGTGTGTGTGTGTGTGTGTGTGTGCGAAGCGTTTGAATGTGACAATTTTTAATGAGAATACCGTTAACTTGTTTCAAATATTGCTATCTAATGCAAATATTTCTATCTAACATTAATCACTTGTTTACTCACCGTAATAAATAACAGTAAAAAATCTATTAAAAATTAATTTGCTTGCACACAGTTAAATATTTTCAAGTATTGTTTTCTAACACAAACAATTCTATTTAATATTAATCATTTGTTTGCTTACATTTGAAATGTTTCAATTATTGCCATCTAATACAAATAATTCTATTGAATATTAACAATTTGTTCACACTCAGTTAAAATTGTTCAAAAATTGCTTTCTCACACTAATAATTATATTTATATTAATCATTTGTTTATACACAGTTAAATGTTTTCACATATTATTATCTAACTCTAATAATTCTATTTATTGTTAATCATTTGTTTGCACACAGATAAATAATCACATAAATTCTATTCTAACTAATAATTTTGTTTATCATTAATCATTGATTTGCATACAGTTAAATGGCTTAAAGCAATCAGTTATATTCCTTTAGTAAATCTCTGAACATTTGTATTTGATCCATTAATGGGACCCGAACAGATGCTACCACTCATACTACCAAGTGAGTGTCGACCTGAGAGTAATGGCAATGAAGATGTACACCCCATTTCCTAAAGGTCCAGAACTGGAACCACACGTTTAAATGGTACGATGTCATATGCAGGGCACGCGTTGGGTGGTTTTACCCATCTGCAGTGATTCAGCGGATTCTAAAGCCTTAGCAAACAGGGCCTTACTATATTTGGATGAATACCCTTTTGAAATTCAGGAACCCTTTTTCTACTCCCAAGTTATAGCTTAAATATTACCACGACTCATCTTCAAGAATGGCTTCGGCATTAATGTAATTAATGAATTTAATTGCACCCGGCTTCAACAGCTTGCGAGGGTTACGAATTCACAAGGCACGCTGGTGCAAACAACGTAATTCTTCTACCGGAGAATGTAAATTGAATGATGGGCTTATGAATCAGGAATATCCCCACAGTATTCAGGAGCCCATTGGTAAGCGTCAGCGTCCTGGAGACATTCCAAACAAATTAAGAATTTGGTGGCCCAAGGGTAATCGGATAGCGACTTGGAAAAACTTAGACCAGGAGCTTTCTTTTTGCTCACCACCCATCTTAAGGGCCCCATTGATCAACAATTAGCATTTTTCTGCAGAATTATATATGGCGATTGTCTGGAGTGCTTCGGTGCAGTAAGGCATAAAAGATAAAACTGAAGGAAAACGAACCGAATAGACGACGGATATAGAAGGCATTTCAACATGAATGAAATGCACGCAGAACCACCATTCCCATATGATTACGTAACATCAACAAACGTTTGCTATGATATCAATGACCGAAAGTAAACGCGTTTTTAAATCACAAACTTCACTAAAATGAAGATGAACGAACGTCCAATGTAATCTCTACTTTCAGTTGATCTGGCGTATATATATATATATATATATATATATGTGTGTATTTCTTTTAAATACCCTGTCCGGTGGCAAAAGCTGCTTAGTAGCGCCAGGAGTGGCAGTACCGCCTTGAGCTACCGAAACTGTATTATCACCCTAGTTAGCGGCTGATGAGGGCAGGGTATCACATGTGCTTTCACGCGTTGTATGATGAAAAAAATAACCCACGAAAATTGATCTGCCATTAAATAAAGAAACCTCTCTAAGTAAAGCTTATAATTTTTGTTGCTTTTTTATAATCAAATTATAATATTACAATTAACCGGGCCATTGGCCTAATGAATAGAGTGTTCACCAATGGTCCGGGAGACCGGGGTTCAGTCCCAGGTTGAGTCATGTCAAAGATTTAAAAAATGGTACTTGATGCTGCCTTGCTTAATACTCGGTATCTTAGTAACTTCAACTCCTGTTCTTGCAACTTTAACAGGGCCCAGTTTATCCTAACATCTATAGATTGCTGGTGGAGTTACCTAAGCAATTCGCAATGTTATTAGAGCGAAATAGAAAGCAAACGGCCGGGTTAGTGTTTAAAGTTACCTAACTGAGTTATCTCCCTTCGAACACAAGTATTTCGTAACATGTGCTGCTAATTATTATTATTATCATTATTGATAACATTAGTAATAGAAGTATTCATTTATCCTACCCTCGATCAGGATATGATGCTAGGTCGATTTTTAAATGGGTTTCAGGTAGTTTAAATGAAGATTTTTCCGTGCGTTGTTGCCTTACCATGGTTAAAGTACCAAGTTTATCTATATCATTATTAATGATAATACTACCGCTACAATTGGTACTTTTCTTATAATTGTTGTTACTCCTTTAAAGTTTTTCACATCAGCATTAGTTGATAGCGTTTCGCTGGAGTTTGAGTGACTGCAAGTCTCCACAAATCTCAAGGACTCTTCTCAGTATGCTGGCCGTTCTCAAAAATGCTGTAGTTTATTTTACTTCTTGCAAGTGCTTTTTACACTAGAATGGTCTTTCACTAAAGTCTGAGAGACAGCAAGTCTTCTCAATTCTTCAGTACTCTTCTCAGTATGCTGGCCGTTCTCAAAAATGCTAGAGTATGGTCTGGATTTGCCTTTCGATTTCTAACTCTTCTAGCTCCCTTTCCAATCCTTTGGAGACCGTTCCAAGTGCACCATTTATTACTGGCATCACCTCCACCCTCATGTTTTAAAGCTGTCTTAGTTCTCTAGAAAGGTCTAAGTACGTGTCTTTCATTTCATGTTCTTTGATTTCCACTCAGTGGTTCGCTAGGATAGAAAAGTCCTCTCAATGACGAGGTCTCTTTCAAATTTGTTTGTTCGTTTGCGGGAGATTGTTTTTTACTTCTTTATTATTATTATTATTATTATTATTATTATTTACTCTTTTTGAGTTTTTCTCATCAATGTTAGCTGATGGTTTTTCACTGGAGTTTGAGTGACAGCAAGTCTCCTTAAGTCTCCAGGACTCGTCTCAGGATTCTGGTCGTTCTCAGCAGTAGTCATTTGGATAGTCTCTACCCCTCCGCCAACTTCCTAGCCCTCCAAGCCCTTCAATAATCCTTTAGTTATTGTGCCTAAAGCACCAATCAAAATTGGTACAATCGTCACTTTCATGTTCCGCATCTTTTTCAATTCCCTAGCAAGGTTGAGGTTCTTATCCTTCTTTTCACATTCCTTCAGATTTATTCTATGGTCCGCCCGGACACCAAAGTCAACAATTTTGCAAATTCTCATTTTTTTGTTGTTGATTATTATAAAGTCTGGTCTTCTGGTCGAGATTAGGTGATCCGTTTGTATGTTAAAGTCCAAGAGGAGTTTATGTGTGTCATTTTCTATGACAGGTGCTGGGTTGTGCATATACCATTTGTTATTATGGTCAAATTTAAATTTCTTGCACACTTCCCTGTAGATCACCTTGCCGACCAAGTCGTGTCTCGCCTTATACTCCTTCTGTGCTAATCTGCAGCATTCGCTTATTATGTGATTGATAGTTTCGTCTCTGTCACCGCATAGCCTACATGTAGTGTTTTGTTGCGACTTATCTTTTCTCGGTTTGATATGATTCGTTCTTATGGCATTGTCCTGTGCTGCTATTAGGAGAGATTCCTTTTCTCTCTAAAGGTTTCTTTTTCTTAGTCAGGTCCAGGTTTTCTGGTGTGAGATGTTTATTAGTCTTGTTTTTCCTCCCATTTTTGTTTCCTAGTTGTCATTCTATCATCTATCGTCTATCGTGTTGTCCGTATCGTTTCTGATGGCTGTAATTAGTCCTCGTTCATGTTTTTCTATGTAGTCTTCGAGCCGTTATATCGATGTGTCTACGGTGTCTTCGATGCTGGTAAGTCCTCTTCCTCCCTCTTTTCTATGTACATATAGTCTGTCAACGTCGTCTCTGGGATTTTATGCCTTATGCATGGTCGTTAGTTTTCTTGTTCTTTGATCCATTTGTTTAAGTTCATCTCTGGCCCACTTGAGGAAAGGTTCCGAATATCTAACGAGGGGTACAGCCCAAGTATTTATTCCTTTAATGAGGTTTCTGCTGGAGAGTTTTGTCTCGAGTAGTTTTCTCCTGAGATATTCTTTTCGTATCTTTTCTTTCATTTGCACTTGTTTAATGGTGTCAGCCTCCAAGATACCCAAGTATTTGTAGGTTTCATTTTCTCTGTGAGTTCTAATTTTGTCCTGATTTGGTAGTTCCATTCCGTCCGTCATATGTCGTTTACCACTGTTCATAGCACATTTTTCTATGCCAAATTCCATTCCTATGTACTGATTGTATACTCTAACTGTGCGTATGAAAGTTTCCAGTTCTTTTTCATTTTTTGCAAATAGTGCAATGCCATCCATGTATATTAGTGATTGGTCTTCTCTTGTGATCTGATAAGTTTGTATTCGGCAGTGCATTTTCTGAGTATTTGGTTCAGTGGCATCATGGCTATTATAAGTAGTAAGTGTATCATGGCTATTATGAATAGTAAATGCATCTCGTTGGAAAATCCCTATTTGGATCTTTGTTTCCTCTATGCTTCTTCCTCCTGCTGTCAGCTCCACTCTCCAGGTTTGCATGGTCTTTTTGATAAAGTTTATGACTTCATGTGATATTTTGTACATTGTGAGACACTGTAGTATCCAGCTTTGTGGAACCATATCATATGCCTTTTTTGTCAATCCAGGCCATAGCTAGATTTTCCGTCTTGTCTTGCTCTCATTTAGGATGTGCTGATCTATGTAGAGTAATTCTGCTGTGTCTCTGGATTCTTTGCAGCATCCTTTCTGTTCGTCAGGGAACAATCTGCGGCTTGTTAGCGAGTAGTAAATCTTTCCCCTTATTTGTGCAGTCAGTATTTTCCATATCTTTGGTACGCAGGTTATGGGTCTGTAATTGTTTGGAGCAGTTCCTTTGCTTGGGTCCTTTTGGATTAATGTAGTCTTTCCTTTGGTCATCCAGTTAGGTACTTGTATGCCTTGTAAGCATCTGTTCATTTCTAGTGTTACTCTGCCGTGACTGGTGGTGAATTTCTTGAACCAGAAGTCATGTATTCCATCATGGCCTGGCGTTTTCCAGTTTGATATTCTTTTTAGTGTTGTTTTGAGAAAGTCGATGTGTATTTCCGTTTTGGGACCTTCTTCATCTCCCTCTAGTTCTTTTGTAATATTGTTTATCCATTCAGCATTTTCGTAATGTTTTTTTTTTTTTTTGGTTGCCATATTTTCGTCCAAAATAGTTCGGTTTCTTTTGCATCCGGTTTATTATTATTATTATTATTATTATTATTATTTACTAATTAGAGTTTTTTCACATCAGCGTTAGCTGATGGTTTTTCGTTGAAGTTTGAG
This sequence comes from Sepioteuthis lessoniana, assembly GCA_963585895.1. Taxonomy (NCBI): domain Eukaryota; kingdom Metazoa; phylum Mollusca; class Cephalopoda; order Myopsida; family Loliginidae; genus Sepioteuthis; species Sepioteuthis lessoniana. The sequence continues at coordinate 9,928,605 of OY757928.1, read as the reverse complement.
TGACAGCAAGTCTCCTCAAGTCTCCAGGACTCTTCTCAGGATTCTGGCCGTTCTCAATAATGTAGTAGTTTGGATGGTCTCCACTCGTCCGCCAACTTCCAAGTCCTCCAATCTCTTGAGTAATCTTTTAGTTACTGTTCCAAATGCACCAATTACAATTGGTATAATTGTCACCTGCATGTTCCATAGTTTTTTCAATTTCCTAGCAAGGTCTAGGTACTTATCATTCTTTTCACATTCTTTTAGTTTTATTCTGTGGTCAGCCGGGACAGCAAAGTTGACAATTTTCCAAGTTCTCTTCTTTTCGTTGATTATCATTAGGTCTGGTATTCTGGCCGAGATTAGGTGATCCGTATGTATGTAAAAATCCCATAGGAGTTTATGTGTGTTATCATCTAAGACAGGTTCTGAGTTGTGCATATATAATTTGTTTGTATGGTCAAATTTAAAGTGTTTGCACATCTACCAGTAGATCACCTTGCCGACCCAGTCATGTCTAGTCATATATTCCTTCTGCGCTAATTTGCTGCATTCGTTTATTATGTGATTGATCGTTTCATCTCTGTCACTGCATAACCTACATTTGCTATTTTTCTGCGTCTTATCTATTCTCGCTTTGATTTCATTGGTTCTCATGGCGTTGTTTTATGCTGCTATTTGGAGAGATTCCGTTTTTCTCTTAAAGTTTCCTTTTCTTAGCCATGTCCAGGTTTTGTCGTGTGAGATGTTTTTTATCAGTCGTTTAAAACGTCCATAGAGGTATTTTTATTCCCGTTTTTGTTTCTTAGTTATTGTTATTCTGGTGTCCATCGTGTTTTCAGTATCGTTTCTGATGGTTGTAATGAGTCCGCCATCGTGTTTTTGTATATAATCTTCGAGTCGTATCGATGCGTCAACGCTGTCTTCAATGCTGGCAAGTACTCTTCCTCCCTTTCTTGAAACATATAGTCTGTCAACGTCATCTCTGGGATGTTATGCCTTATGCATTGCCATTAGCTTTCTTGTTCTTTGGTCCATTTGTTTAAGTTCGTCTCTGATCCATTTGAAAAAGGGTCCGATTATCTAACGAGTAATACAGCCCAGGTATTTATTCTTTTGATAAAATTTCTGCTAGAGAGTTTTGTCTCCAGTAGTTTTCTTGTTCTCCTGAGATATTCTTTTAGAATTTTGTTTTTCATTTGCACTTGTTTGATGGTGTCAGCCTCCAAGATACCGAAGTACTTGTAGGTTTTGTTTTCTTCGAGTGTTTTAATCTTGTCTTGATTTAGTTGTTCCATTCCGTCAGTTAGATGTAGTTTGCCACTTTTCATTAGAAGCATAGCACATTTTTCTATGCCAAATTCCATTCTTATGTCCTGACTAAATATTCTGCGTGTATTAGAGTTTCCAGTTCTTTTTCATTCTTTACAAATAATTTGATGTCATCCATGTACATTAGGTGATTGATTTTTTCCTGCCATCTACTAAGTTTGTATCCAGCTGTGCATTTCCTGGGTATGTGGTTAAGTGGCATCATGGCAATTATGAATAGTAAGGGTGATAGAGCATCTCCTTCGAAAATTCCTCATTGGATCTTTGCTTCAGCTAATCGTCTTCCCCCTGCTGTCAATTCCACTCTCCTGGTTTTCATGGTTTATTATTATAATACTAATTATTATTATTATCACGAAGTCTGGCTTCGAGCTAGAATTAAAGGATTTCAAATAACCTGAATTCCTAGGGAATCTTATGTTTTTTACTCACTATCGAGTCACGTCATATTTATATAATTTATTAAATAATTAATGGCAAATAAATAAATAGCAAGAAATGCAATGTATTAATTCATATTTGATAGATAATTATCTTCATAAATCACAACGATTAGGGCGACAGTAAACATAGATCCCATCCTTTTTTTATTGAATTTCAAATTGCACTAAACCTGCTTCTTTCTTTCAGTGACTGAAATAAACTCATTAACGCAAACAGAATTATTGCCCTAACAGATAAATCACCACAATGTGTCGTTTTTGTTGTTCTATGACTGCTTATATAAAAAAAAAAAAGACTGATGATTATTACATAGATGATCAATTCATGCATTTGAAACTTTGCACCAGATACCGGGTACTTTATTTTTACTGTTGTATGTCATTAAAATCCAACTATTAAGCTTTTCCTTCCTGGACGTCTGACATATTGCCGTCGTTATTATTAGCAGCAATATCAATTATTCTTTATTTCATAGATAAAACATTGACATCTATTATTAGTTCTTTAACCAGCATTTCTTTCATCTTTATTTCCGTGGGTTTCATTATAAATCTTATTCCGTTATTCTATAACCGTTAGCAACTAATAAAGATAAGACATAAATATGTCATTGTAGAAAGAATGCACTTTGACCGAATCCGTAATGTAACCTTCGTGTTCTGAAATTTAATGAGAGCAAATTTCCTCATTTTCAAGCATCTTTCTTAGTAGCCTTGAAGATTGGAGTATCTTTATTGTCTTGAAGATCTCATTTCTGTTTTAGATTTCTAAACAGTATTCCAAGTGCACCAGTGAGGAACACCATCTTAATCGGGATTTTTTTTTTCTTTTCTCGGAATAGTGTTATATAGCAACATTTGACAGACCCGCCAGTTAGAGATTTTGTAAGTAAAATGTGCACCTGTGTAAACAAAAGTGACAGCGAAAATGAATCACAAACCGGTTTGGTTTGGTTTCTTTGTTTTATGGCACATCAACCTTTGTACGTTATTTAATGCCAAAGCCATTCTCCAAGAAGAACAGTAGTGGTACCATTTAGCCCATTGATGAGAGGAGAAGGGGTTTCATATTTTTCCTAAGGGTATTTGCTCGAAAGTAAACGTAATAGCGCGACTGGTGTACGAACTCATTTACTACGATTCCGCAGTCCCTCGCTTTAATCACAACACCACGAGGAAGCACAACGTGTGTGCGTTATGAATAGTATATAAGCACACATTTTCAACCCTTACAGGACAGGTGGTCAGTCTGGAGAAGCGAGCAGTCAAAACAAAAGCCACTTTGGGCACGGCACTGGGGTCCATGTTACCTGGCATTTAGAAATGGCTCAGATCAGCCCCGTCAATGAAGTACTAAGTAGGGATCTGAATATAGGATCACTACGCGGGTTAAGATATGGCGTCACATAGAGCAGTCCTGTGTCCGAGTCTTCCGCTTCCCTGTCTCTCTCACACTTGCAGCGTTTCGATCCTTTCAAGTAATAAAGAAGAGAGAGTTATATTTTCATAAAGAAATGTGCTGTTCTCTCCATTCCTTTATTTCGGCTACACAACAATTAATCCCGGTATTTTTCTCTTTTCTATATTTCCCTTCGTCTCTTCACCATTTGGTCTGCAAATCATGATTACAACCAGGTAGGTCAGCTTTTTTCTTTTTTTTTCTTTTTTATTCTTATCTATTATCAGATCCGATCTTTCCGCTTGTATGGAGTGGATAGTCTGGATTAGTCCCTGAATGCTTTTATTTTCAAGGATTCACTGGCTTGTACTAATCAGTACTTAGTTACATGGTTGAACCTAAGTCGTTTGCATAATTCCCTTTTTATGTAATTCTTTAGACCTTGCTTGCTACATTCATTCACTGTCTAGTGTGGTTTAACCCCTTCACGCCCTCCACCCAGAGCTGCTGAATCGTGTCCCAAGTTACCAAAATTTTGCAAAACTTTTTGCCTCACCCTGATATTTTATACCACATGTTTACACGCATTTCATCATCAGAGCACTGTCATTAGTTCTTATGAGTCTTTCTTTCATAGTTTTACTTTGCTCGGCCCTATGATGTAGAGACCAGAGAATAATTTATAAATTTCTGCTCGTTTCTTTTAAAAATAAAATTCCTTCTCCCGAGAAACTGCAAAAGATATATAATTTAGTTTTTTTGCAGAGAGATTTTTTTAAATCCAAACATTGAAGTTTTTAAAAATGAAAAGATTGAATTAGGAACTTATTAAAAAGATAACAGAGAAAGTGTAAATACTTTAATCAAGAAGATTAATACCTTCTATACTCGTGGTATGAACTTTTTAAAGACATTTTTCACCTTAAAAACAAGAAACCATTCATTTTTTTAAAACGTTGAACCTTAGTTCATGTCTAAGTCTGTCGTAACTTTGATTCAAAGCATCCATGCATAGCCTATACCTATACAAAATCTTCTGGTTAATATAACAGGTATTGCCAATTGTATGGAGGGATGTTTGCTATCCCTAGGTTCATTTTGATGAAATTCTTAAGCCGAGGTTTTGGTCTACCTTTAAGTGGAGAGAACAGGATCTGTTTTTGCTGCCTGCAGTCGTTAATTTTGTTCGAGTGACCAGACCATCTTAGCTTGTATTGGGCGAATATATCAACATGCCAGATTTCTCCAGGATAAATTTATTTGGGATATGCTATCATGACTTAATATTTAGAACTTTGCGCAAGTGAGGCATCATATAGACTTGAAGCCTTTGGCCATCCGCTCAGACATACTTAGCATAAGACTATGCTGGACCACAAAAGCCACTCCAGATTCACTTCTGTCTGTCGAAGGTGTACCGGTCTCTTCTATGATGCTGCCATTTTCAGCAAATCTGACCTCACTCAGAACCGCAATGTCAATGCTGTATTTTTGGAGTTCTTTAGATATTTTGGTGCTCCTCCTTTTCAGTCTGTGTTGGTTTGTCCAGAATTGTCCTTATATTCCATCTCACTAAATTGTGGGTGTTTGTTGTACCTTATTATTCTGGTCGACGTCCGGAAAGTATAGGTAGTTTTCTCTGTTGGAGTACATGCTTCACAGAGGAAGCTGGCAAGGTTTTATAAGCATGCACAAGGGTTTACCATTTGCTTTTGCCCCCACTCCTTCTCTGAGAAGGTGCAGAGCTGACAAGGGTCTTTTAAGAAAAGATCCTCATCTCAGTAGCCAGAGGAACTGGCGGGAAGTACATTAAGGCGTACACATCTGCCCTTACAGGTTTTCACGTCAAAGGTTTGTCCTTTCTTAAATGTAAGATGTAAGAGCTCGATTTTCGTTGACCGAGAAAATGATTTTCTGGGATTATACCAGCCAGACCCCGTAGGATTACCTCCCTAGGCATCTAGCAAAGCTTCTCAGTGGTAACACACACACACACGCGCACACACGCACACACACACGCATATATATATATATATATGTGTGTGTGTGTGTGTGTCATTTAAGAATGACCGGCGGAAGGAAACGGATCGCAGGTGGGTATAGAAGATCTATAATGATTTCAAACAAATTCGGAAACAAATAAAGAACATAAAACTGTATATAATAAAAACTTGTGTAATGGTTCGCAAGATATCCTGCAGACCATTCATGGTGAATTCGAGCCAAACTGAGTACCCTATGTGTGTTTGACAAGCGATGTAAACGGATGTCTTTTCCCCAATCCAAGAAATCAACTCTTTCTTGTGGCTATACACACGAGATGCTTCAAGCTGGGTTCAAAACCCGGCTGACTTTACGTCAGTGAGATATCTTACCTCTGAATATCATCATTCCCACCGCAAGCGAAGGATGTTTTTTGTTATATATTCACTTACGTTATCAGCCACAGGCGTGCTCATTTCATTAGAGCAGCTTTGCATTTACGCGTATATAGCAGCTGCCAATTCCTCTCTCGAGTTCTCAACCCTCTGGAGTGAGCATACATAGAGTCATCCACAAAGTTTGGTGGTATCACAATTCTTCAGTGTGGGTAGGCATACGAGATGCTACAAGCTGGGATTGAAATGGTTAGCAAGCTAACACAGTTGACTCTTAGTCAGTCAGATATCTTACCCCTGGTTATCATCATTCTCAACGTGAGCGAAGGAATTTTTTACGCATATATCCAGTTATACACTATCGGCTACCGGTGTGCTAAAGTAAATGAACAAAGTGATTATTATTTATTTACTTGTCTATCTTATTTTTCTACTTTTTTAAAATCCTATTCTCAGCTGATCAATCGAAGTATATACTGGTGTCGTATATTGAACTGCTGGACAAACAACGAAAAACTCGCTGATATATAAAAACATAATTTATATTTTTATTCTTCGACAGCGACGATTTTGTGTTGTAGGAATACAGTCAGAGAGAGTTCACACATTTCTTTCTTCTGTGGCGGGGGCCCTTGTTGTGAAGTAGTGCTACGGCCGGAGAACACACACGGGGAGCTGACAGGTCTGTTTGAGTGACCAGCGGGTCTCTCCCTTTACTTGAGAGACCAGCGGACCTCTCCCCTTTGCTTGAGCGACCAGTAGATCTCTACCTTCAGTCCAAAATTACAGATCTTATATTGTCTTTTCAAGTCCCATGTGGATATATGAATATTCTCTTCGCCCACGTATATTTCTGTTTATAGCTGGTTATCGAAACTTACATACTTCCGTTTTTTTTCGGGTAATTTGTTGATCTTATCTGCAAACGGAACTGTCACTCTATCCATTGGCAATAGATTCTATTCTCGCCATCATATTTTATATTTCTTTTTCATATGAAAACCACTTTGTTGAAGTTATCTAGAGAGATAGTAAACATAATTACATAAAAACTTCGTTACCTTTTACCTTTCTAAAAAAAGTAAATAATAACTGTTAAGTGTACTTAATCAATTACATCCGTAATTATCATATAATCAATACTATTATGTATCAGTATTACGGTATTGCATTAGTTTTTATTGCATTACACTAATTTTGAAAGTATAGATAAGTGTTTGATTTTTTTCTTGATGTCATTGGATAATGAAGAAATATTTTTGTTAGCCGCAATTTTGGGTCATTCATCTCACATAACGTGCCCTTCTGGATGCTTTCTTCGCATTTTATTCCTTTTTCTACAATGTGTCCTTCTTTACTTCTTCCTTTCTTTCAATTCACTTTCTTTCTTTCTTTCTTTCTTTCTTTCTTTCAATTCAGTTCCTTTCTTTCTTTCTTTCTTTCTTCCTTTCTTTCAATTCAGTTCCTTTCTTTCTTTCTTTCTTTCTTCCTTTCTTTCAATTCAGTAACTTTCTTTCTTTCTTTCTTTCTTTCTTTCTTTCAATTCAGTTCCTTTCTTTCTTTCTTTCTTTCTTCCTTTCTTTCAATTCAGTTCCTTTCTTTCTTTCTTTCTTTCTTCCTTTCTTTCAATTCAGTAACTTTCTTTCTTTCTTTCTTTCTTTCTTTCTTTCTTTCAATTCAGTTCCTTTCTTTCTTTCTTTCTTTCTTCCTTTCTTTCAATTCAGTTCCTTTCTTTCTTGCTTTCTTTCTTTCTTTCTTTCTTTCCTTCTTTCTTTCTTTCATTCGTCATTTCTTTCAATTCAGTTCCTTTCTTTCTTTCTTTCTTTCTTCCTTTCTTTCAATTCAGTTCCTTTCTTTCTTTCTTTCTTTCTTTCTTTCTTTCTTTCCTTCTTTCTTTCTTTCCTTCTTTCTTTCTTTCATTCGTCATTTCTTTCAATTCAGTTCCTTTCTTTCTTTCTTTCTTTGTCTTCATTTTATTCTTCATTTCTTTCTATTTAGTGTCTTTTTTTCCCTTCTTTGCATGCTCTTTGACTCAATCTCACTTTCTTTCTTTCTTTCTTTCTTTCTTTCTTTTGCCGTGTCTTCATTTATTTCCTCCTTTCGATCACTTCAGTTTCTTTCTTTCTTTCTTTCTTTCTTTTTTTCTTTCCTGTGTCTTCCCTTATTTCTTCCTTTTTTCTTTTCAATTTTTTTCTTTCTTTCTTTTTTTCTTTCTTTCTTTCTTTCTTTCTTTTTTTCTTTCTTTCTTTCTTTCTTTGCTGTGTCTCCCTTTATTTTTTACTTTTTTCTATTCAGTATCTTAATTTCTTTCTTTCTTTCAACGCTGTATCTTTCTTTCTTTCTTTTTTCTTTCTTTCTTTTTTCTTTCTTTCTTTTTTTGCTGTGTCTTCCTTTATTTCTTCTTTTCTTTCTCTTCACTTTCTTTCTTTCTTTCTTTCTTTCTATGCGAGTAATCCTTTCTTTTTTCTTCGCTGTGTCTTCCTTTATTTGTCTTTCTTTCATTCTTTCATTATTTTTCTTTCTTTCTTCCTTTTGTCGTATTTATGATTTATGTGAATATTCAAATTCATGAATTTTCGGACGTTCCCTCATACTATGAGCATAAAATAGTTAGAAAGCAGAACAGTATTTATCATATACTTGTTCAATTTCAAACTGTTCAATATCAATGATTTTATTCTCTCTCTCTCTCTCTCTCTCTCTCTCTCTCTCTCTCTCTCATTGTCCTGTGGGCCAATTCGAACACCGTTTTTAATGGCCCTGAGTCAAATGATATTCAGTCTTATTTCAATTAAAGCATAAATTTATATTTAGTCATCAACAACTAAATGAAGAAAAAATGTTCCCGTTGAAAAAGTCTGACAAAATGATATCTGGTTAAAGGCTCTTAAAATGGTGAATGAATTGTCTCACCAAAAGAAGTCTGTAGGCTACAGTGACTGAATTTTTGTATCAGAGTATAAAAATAAAAACGGTTGCTGGCTAAGCGTAAAGGTTATCGTCGTAGAAGATGAAAATGGTGACACGGGTTAAACCCCTGAATGAGGGTGTTCTCATTTCACTTCACGCTTTTGGGAAGGGCATGAATCCATGTTTTCTCTGCGACAGAATCATGTAACCAACTTCCCTGAATAGAAAGAAAGAAAGACATCATAGGAAGAAAGCTGGGAAGAAAGACACTTAAAAGGATATGGAAACGACAACGCGTGTTCATACCCAGGAGGAGGCTACGAGGTGCATACGATAAGTTTCCAGACTTTTTTCGTATGGACACTTTTATTGATAGTGTTCACATGAAACTCCTCCGGCTGCAAGGCACTTATTGTACAATTCCCACAACTTCTGGAAGGCCCTATGGAAGTCCTCTTGTGTGAGCGTATCGATGACCCTCGTCACAACCCCTTTCATCTCCTCAATTGTCTCATAACAACAGCCTCTGAGCTTAGGGAATAACCAAAAGCCACCAGTAGGGGCAAGGTCTGGACTATAGGGAGGCTGAGGAACAGTCTTGATACCCATCTTGGTCAAATAGTCTGTGACAAGGATGGTGTTGTGGACTGGTGCATTGTCCTAGTGGAAATGCCACTGACCCGATTTCCAAGGAATCTCTTCCTGAACTCCCTTAATAATCCTAACACTAACCATAACCCTTTGGTGAATCAACTCTGGTATATTGACTTCCTTACTCCTCCCACACCTCTCATCATCCTTCATAGATTCCCTACCTTCCTTGAATCTCTTATGCCACTCAAAAACAGATGTTCGATTCATGCAAGATGGTCGAAAAGCAGTCAGAAGCATTTCATACGTTTCTGTGGCATTTTTCCAAGTTTAAAACAGAATTTTATTGCATATCGTTCTTCTAAAATGTCCTCACGTTCAGATTGCATTTTTGAAATTCACCAGCCGTGATAATCAGATTTTAGAAGGGTGTATTCCAATTTCTGCTGTAGGTGTTCATTTGAACCTGAAATCATAAAAATTGGTCAGTCATCTCATAAGATGTATTGCAATAACATAGTGAATTTTCAAGAGTCTACGTCAATTTTAAATGCCCATATGAAAAAATTCTAGAAACCTATCGTATACACCTCGTATTTGCGTTTCGCTTGGTGCCAATGCCCTGGAGAAAGGCATAAGTCCATGTTCCTTCTGAATCACGTGAACTACTTCCCTCCGCTGGCTCGGTGTGCTTACACTCCTTAGCGTAGTAATACTTTGGAACACTTCACTTTGATTCCTAGCGTAGAAAACAACGCATCAGATAAATCACTGACAGTAAACTGATATTAATAAATATATTATAAACATCAGTTTTTACCTAATGCAAAACAATTACAATCAAATTTTGCACTGCGCTCAGCCATTAGCAATTACTTGAACTGAATGGATTCTTAAGATTTGTTTAGGCAAAAAGTCGAAAAAAAGGAAAACCTAGAATTATTCGCATAATCGTCATAGTGTTCGCCAATGTTCGCCAAATGTTCGAAGTCATACCAACGACTTTAAAAATGGTACTTGATGCTACGTCGTTTAACACTTAGCAATATAAGGTACGTATCAAGGGTAAAGAGGAGCAATCAAGGGAAAGGAGTAGCGCCCTCCCCTACACCTCGGTGTTGTAGCTATTGAAAAGGGAGCCTTCTGGTTTCCCTTGACTACGGTCACCAACAACTTTTAAATTAAGCCATTCTTCTTCGACTTTAAAAATGGTACTTGATGCTACCTTGCAATATTGCAATATATTGCTTATATTGCTACACTTAGCAATATTAGGTACGTATCAAGGGTAAAGTGGAGCAATCCAGGAAATGGAGTAGCGCCCTCCCCTACGTCTTTGTGTAGTAGCTATCGAAAAGGGAGCCTTCGGTCGCAACTTTACTTACATTTACTTATACTCCACTTAAAAAATAGACCTTGTGTCACATCCTACTTACATCAGAAGTGTAGAGTAAATATGTCTAGCAACCCCAAAGAAGACAACTGTCCAAACTGCTTGAATAATGTAAATAAGAAAATGAATTTTTTTAATGAAAAATCCGGTTTATTTTTATTTGATAATTTTCTTTTTCAAATTTGTTTCATATTTGTGTCTTTTTTTTTTTTACTGCCAAACTCTTTTTTCTCAAAACAATTACTTTAACTAAAGTTCTGATCATATTCTTATTCCGTAAAATTACACATTTCTTTTGAACGTTCTCTCCTACTTGAAGCCTACATCTTATCCAAATTGCTTTCTGTCTCAGAATAGTAGCATTGCTCTTTTTTTCTCTCTCCCCAAATCAACACGGTGATTAGAAAAAAAGGAACATCAATACAAAAATCTTGATTTCGTAAGAGCCATCTCGACAACCAAAGAGTAGATTAATGTTTAATGGTCCGTTTCGAAAATTTTGCTTTTTACAAGTCACTCTCGTAAAATTATAGCTCGAGGTAAATTATGACCGTTTTTATCAACAGCCAATCAGCAGTCTCCAACGATGCCTGTCGGTGATTACGGTGATGACGTCAAAGATCTAAACAGCCAATCGCCGCTATCTGATTACGAACGATTCACTTAGAATCAGCAACCATTGAACGAACGCAAATGACTCTAGGCTGGCCGGGGAAAAAAACAACTTAATATAAAGTGGTCACTTTGAAAACTGTGCAATATTTCCTTCACTTTAGCCAGCTAAGCCATAAAACTTGAGATTATAATTGTTAGTTGTTTTTTTTTTACCTTTTTCCTGGTCGTCTATCATCGCGTTATCACAATTTTATGTCATCATATAAGCATTATTTATATTTCACTCTAAACTACTTCGAAAAAATATCCCTTATTTTTAGCTTAATGTTTTTATGGGGAATATTATTAAAAAGAAATGTTATATATCTGTTTATCTGCAACTAACAAAGATGTCTGAGGCACAATTGAATGGTGCAATGATCACCGTACGAGGTGAACAGACCCAAGATACTGAGTTCTATTCCCATTAGATGCCTAGCTCTTTTAAATGTGTGCCAAGTTTAGTATATGACAACCATCGAAAAGGGGCGTATTTACATAACATCTTGTCCAGCCTTGTCGACAGGGCTAAGAAAGCGCTGACTGTATCCCCCTGGAGAGGAGTAAGACTCCAATCCCAGAAAAATAGGACGTCTTGAGAATTACACTAACCTTCTCTTGCTAGAGGGGCTCAAGTTCGAAGGATATGAAGTATATGAAGAGTACTTCATGTGACCCGAATGTAGTACTTGTATGGGTAAAATATATCTATTCAAAATTCATTTGTATTCGATAGGACCCTGTGTCAAAAAATCTGAATAAAGTGCACAAAAGTAAGTTTGAATGTAATATCTTAATCTTTAGGCTTGTAACACTATCTTAATGTTACAAGTTGACAAGCAATATTAAATTAAATACTTAGGACTAATTAGATAATTTGTTGAAGATTAGATATAGTCTTTTGTTAAGGTAGTGTAGCAAAAATTTAATAATAATGTACACCGTGTTTGAAAGTGGGTCACGGTGGCAATGTCGCTTAGGAATGTTTAATGACAGGATGAAACGGCCGATCTGGGCTTTGAACTGAGTTTTGATTGACGGGTTAGAAACAAACAAAATTCTATTTTATATTCTAATGTCAGCTTCGTGCGAATGTACGGAAAATTACGGCTAAACGCCTGACATAAAACCATTAACAATATTAGAATATTATCCAGTGGTTCACCAATCAAACAAAAGCAGGGCAGAATCCCCCTCCTGCCAAAGACGTAATGCATGGCCATAGATTTTGATTGGCTGTCCGGTTATACACGGGCCTTGGAGTGAGGTTTCTCTACCCCACCCCCAATGATTGCGCTCTGTGACCATTGGTCCAGCGTTTCTTTTGGCTGGCCAATCAGATCCATGTATTCAGGGGTCTGGACCCCCATAAAAGAAAATTCCGAAAAAGGAATAGAGAGATTGAAATTGATTGAAAGCTGGTTCTGCAGACGGAAGACTTGGTACCCTTGCCACCCTCTTCGCCACTTCTGCCACTTTACCCAGAGTCCTCATCTTGACCGTCCCTAGCAACATTAATTTGCTCAAAACGGGGTCGGGGCTAGCTGTTATCGCCAGTCAACTTATCAACGAACTGAAAGCGCGTGTTGTTGTTGTTGCTTTTGTTGTACATGATTCTTTTTTTTTATCATTGTATAATAAATAAATGTTAATTACAACTGATAAAAAGCGTACCTGACGTATTGAATTGGTTGACCAGCGGACAGCACCAGTAAAGTTAGTTGTCTTCCGACCCAGCCTGAAAAAAGAGACGTCTGTATCACCTTCACTCCAACTTTTCCCGTGGGTCGAACAACGCAACGTAGACACGGAGATCTGGATAAGTGGATTCGACATATAAGTGGCTTGCAGCGCGACATGCACTTATAGGACCACAATTGTGCGACATCACAATTGGTGCCTAACCATAATTGCGCGACCCTGCGTATCACAGGCTTAAGATAACAGTAGACAGGGTGATATACTGATAAAATCAATCGTTTAACCAATAGAACCTCTCAGACATTCTGACTTTTTTTAAAAATGGAGTAAAGCCGGTTTGAATTCAAAATTTTTTCCTACTCCTAGACTCTTTGCCAAACCAAGGTAAAAAACTGTCTGCCCTGCTGTTTTCTATTGCTAGAGAGTGTAGTGGCAGATTATTGCCTTTCCCAAGTGAAACGCCCAAAAAACTTGTAAAAGAATTCAGTTCCGGTGACGATAATCCTTAAGTTGAGCGCACCTCCAATCGATGAGGACCCAAGCATTTTAAATATCTTTGAAACTGGTTGCGTGGAATTTATTTAATTTGCAAGTCAATTAAAAGAAACATTACTGCGCAAGAATAAAGATATAATCTTTTTTATTTAATCATCAATGATTCTAATAAAGTGAAATTATAGTTATATGGTATTTAGTATTCTTATTTCATACAAATAATTTTTATACAAATTCCTTTGACCAATAAATGAGACCTGAATATGCCTTCTAAACTCCACGAGGCAAAATAAAAGGGGCAAGATTTGTTAATATCATCTAAGTTAACAACTAATAAAAGTCCCACAAGGCACTTTGTCAAGAAGTTTGAAAATTTGTAATTTTCGACGAATAACTTTTGAAAATCTATTGATAGAGCGTATATATTTTAGTTAGGATAGCGTAGGTATAGTGTCAACGATGCTTGGTAGCTGTCAGCCCACGTTTCACGTATCCGATCATCTGCTGAGATCTGACGAATTTTGATTATTAGGATAATCATTTATTTAATTTTTTATATGATTATATTTGATCTAAGCTTTTTTGTGTATTGTGAAACTTTTCTTTATTTTTTTACAAAATTGACTGCTGTTTTAGTTTTATCAAACGGTAAATATTCTTATCTTAATTATATATATATATATATATATATGTGTGTATTATTATTATTATTATTACATTGTTGGTTGTCACTAAATCACTTTGTGAGTTTGTGGCGAACCAATTGCAATAAATTATGGAGAGTGCTCAATATCTAGAATTGAGCTATACTCTTATATAATGATAAATAAATTATGTATATATATATATATATATATATTTAATGCCATGGAATTTAGACTGCGACTCCTGGGTTTCATGGAGTTTTTTTTTTAAACCCAGGGGTCACAGTCTAAATTCCATGGCATCAAATACATATATATATATATATATATTATCATATTATATATGTGTGTGTGTGTGTGTGTGTGTGTGTATTTCTCTGTGTGTGTGTGTGTGTGTGTGCGCGCGCGCGTTTATCGATTTTCCTCCCGGCCACATTTCGTGTTTTGTAAAAAATGCCTGAGAGTAGAGCACCCTAAGATGAATCTTCAAGCAAGTAAATTAGTTGTCCTCGCCATAGATCGGACATATTCGATTAATTTTCACTACTTAAATGTCAGTCTTATTACTAATTGATCAAGAATTCTTGCGCCTGTGATTCTAGCAGGTCACAAACATGCTGTTTGTAATTATATGAGACCTTTATTAAAACTGTTGATTTGCGAAATTTTGTGTTTCCATATATATATATATATATATACACGCTTGTGTGTGTGTGTCTATGATAAAAGAGAGCAGGCTTTATTTTGGTTTTCGTTACGTTTTATGGCATATCAACCATTGAAGGCTGTTTAATGTCAAATCCTTATTTCATATATATATTATTAAATATATATGATTTGGTTTGGTTGGGCTTTATGGCATATCAACCATTGTAGGTTATTTAATGCCAAATCCTCTTTATATATATATAAAATATATATGATTTGGTTGGGTTGGGTTTTATGGCCTATGAACCATTGTAGGTTATTTAATGCCTAATCCTCTTTATACATATATATTAAATATATATGATTTGGTTGGGTTGGGTTTAATGGCATATCAACCATTGTAGGTTATTTAATGCCAAATCCTTATTATATATATATATTAAATATATGATTCCTGTACACATTCAATCGATATCATTTTTAAATGAGCCTACGCTCATTTTTTGCATCCTTATTTCTATCTTATACATATATAAAGTTAAATATAAAAACAGTTCTATATCAACTAATTCATTTTAATATGTCAACAATGTTAAATAGTTCCAAGTATTTTGCTATGTATCACTAACAATTCAATCAGACATCAGCCTTTTGTTTACACACAGTTAAATGCAAAAACAGATCTATTTCAAATGATTCAGTTTTGCATAAGTAAACAGTTTAAAAGTCAAGCATTTCTATTTGACCCATAGAAAGGACCCTATCAGGTGCTTCCACTCCAGGCCAGAGGGAACCTGGGAGCGATGATAATGAAGGGGTACTCCGCATTCCCCAAAGCTCCAGCATTACTGAAGTCTCACCAGCAGATTGTTTCGTGTCATATCTAGGATATTCGTTGGGAAGTCTTACCCCTCAGCAGAGATGCAGTCAGTGCATTCTACCGCCCCAGCCAACAGGGCCATAGAGAGATCAGGAACGAGAGACTAAGAGTTTACATGAATATGAGAATGAGAGAGAGAGAGAGAGAGGATGTGTTTTTGTGTGTGTGTGTGTGTGTGTGTGTGTGTGTGTGTGTGTTGAAATAGATATATGGTTATTTGATTTGTCAAATCTTTGAAAAACTTGCATATATAGTAAAAGTAAAGTTGTCTCGAGGCAACCAGAAGGCTCCCTTTTCAATAGCTACTACACCGAAGTATAGGAGGGCGCTACTCCTTTCCCTGGATTGCTCCAGTTTACCCTTGATACGTACCTTATAATGCTGAGTGCTGAGTAAAGAGGTATCAAGTACCATATTAAAGTCTTAGGTATGACCCGACCTGGAACTGAACCCAGCTCTCCCGGACCATTGGCGAACACTCCACTCATCCGACCAATGAGCCGGGATACACACATATGTATATATGTACATATATATATATATCATTAAGATAAAGATAAACGCTTTGATTAAGTGATTAATTTGTTGTTCCCATCTTTTCTGTATCAATATTGTATTGGATTACATGGTGTCAACAACTGGAATAGATCTTTATTTTTAATTATTTACGAATATTCAAGATGGATTATCATTCACAAGAATAAAGAACACCAGTGGTCTTGGTATTTACCCATAGCTATAGGAAGAAACTGAGAGACTGAATAATCTTTTCTTTCTCTTAAAGTGGTTGCTCAATCGGTAATCCCAGCAAAAGACAACTACTATAGAGATCTATGTCTACCCAGCTATTCTACCCATACATAAGAGAGAAGAAGATACATGCCTTTCCCAAAGCATTAGTGCCAAAGGAATGCAAACTGTTCCAATTAGAATTTGAACTCGATACTCTGAGGGGGTGCCCTCATGGTGTAATGGTTAAAGCGATGGACTACGGGATCGTAGTACGCGAGTTCGTACTCCAGTCGCGCTATTACGTTCACTTTCAGGCAAAAACACTTGGGAAAGGTATGAACCCCCTTATCCTCCTAGCTATGGGTTAAATAGTACCACTACTGCTCTTCTAGGAGAATGATTTTGGCATTAAATAATCTGGAAAGGTTGATATGCCATTAAAACCAAGAAACCAAACCAAACTATCGATACTCTGATTCAATTTTCCGCACCGCTATAAATTAGACCGGATACGCCCTATCATCATCATCATCATGTCGAGCCATCAGCACGGATATCCCTGACCCTCTCCGGCCATTCTTCTCAATCGTCCATCGCTTCTAGTAGGTCTTCAAGGCTACATTCTGTATCGGCACAGAGCTGTTGTATGTAGGTTCTAGCAGGTCGTCCTGCCTTTGCTTGTCTATGTGAAGTGGTCCACAGGAGTACATCACTTATGAGTTCGTTTGAAGTGGTCCACAGGAGTACGTCACTTATGAATTCGTTCAAATGGGTCCACAGGAGTACGTCACTTATGAGTTCTTTTGAAGGGGTCCACAGGAGTATGTCACTTATGAGTTTGTTTGAAGTGATCCACAGGAGTACGTCTCTTACGACCCCATAATGACATTTAAAGTGATTAGATTACCAATATATTCAATTTATGTATACCATGTATCCGCATAGAAATCGATTTTTCCTTTTATCATATAAGATATCAATTTTACCAAACTACTTCTCAGGCCTGAACACGTACTTTTCTGAAATCTGGAATTTAGTCAAAAATAGAAAAATTTTCTAATGTCCTCCACTCATATATGGAAGAGTCCTAGTGGCAGTATTATTTGATCTTTGTTCAATGGCATATCAACATTCCTAGGTTATTTAATGCCAAAGCCATTCTCCTAGAAGAACAGTAGTGGTACTATTTAACCCATAGCTGGGAGGATAAGGGGGTTCATACCTTTCCCAAGGGTATTCGCCCGAAAGTGAATGTAATAGCGCGACTGGAGTACGAACTCGCGTACTACGATTCCGCAGTCCACCGTTACACCACGCGGACACCCCCCAGTATTATTTGAGGTCGGGCTGGAGGGGTGATTTTAAGTACTATCTAATGGAAATGTTTATATGTTTTGGGGTTTTTCTTTCTATTTAATAATAGTCAAATGTTTGCACAGAGTTAGGTTATTTCAAGTAATCAGTGAGAAGTAAAGATATCGACCTTAATGAAAGGTGACTCGAAGGCTCCATTTCAATAGCTACAACATCGAGGTGTAGGGAAAGGCGCAACTACATTCTTTGGATTGCTCCACTACCCTTGATCCTTACCTTATAGTGATGAGTGTTTAGCTAGGTAGAATCAAGTACCATTTTTGAGTCTTTGGTATGACACAACCTGGGATTGAAACCAGTGGCGACTCTAGCCTATTTTTGCTACTCGTGCCCCCCCGCCCTCTCTCAACTTCAGTTCTCAACCCGTGGTCTGTGGACCCAAAGTAAGTCATCAGAGTTGCTATTGCGTGATTCACCATTGTATAACACAGATTGACAAACGTACCTTGCATGGTGTTTTTTTTTTGTAAACAATCAAGATACTATATAATTTGTAGTCTTGTTAATACAGTAGATAAGATAATTTTTTTCCTTTCAAAAGTATAGAAGAAAAGAGAAGATGTTCATTACTATGACGAGAAAAATATGTTTATTAAAATAAAGAAATTGATGACAATATACACAGACACAGCTAGTAGTTTCAATTTCGCTTGAAATAAAGATAATTTGTTGAAAATGTATTCAAATAAACAAATTTTAGTTACAAAATGTAATATATGCAACATTCATTAAAGAAATAGAGATCTGTTAGTGAAAAAACGAATTAAAACACGCCGTTTAACCAACATTTACCATAGCGATGATGATGACGTCGGCGACGGTTATAATCTGCTATCCATCTCTCTCTCTCTCTCTCTCTCTCTCTCTCTCTCTCTCTCTCTCTCTCTCTCTCTCTCGGACACTCTCCCTCTTCCCAAGACAGTTGTCAGCAGTCAGATTGTGATAATTTTTTTGAGCACGGGGTTCTGGCTTGCTTTTTCTATTGGCTACAGCCAAAAGCGAGATTTCGCTAACATTACTGTTATTATAAGGGTCTAGTGCCTGGCACGGATTACGCGTGTTCAACATTATAGCCGATTTTATGGGATGTTCAATGGATCTGACGGTGGCCGGACAAAGACTATCCGTTCAAAACAGCATCGCTGTATTATTCCCAGATATATTTATGAAGTTTTGGCTACTTAGTTATCGAAACTTGAATAGATGCGTAATTTAATTGAGATCAGACTAAGTATGTTTGCTTGAAATTAATGGATGATTTTTAATCCATTTTGAATAACATTGACCGAGTTATTGGTCGTGCCGGGCATGAGTAGCACTAGTCCCATCTCCGCCCCTGCTTGAAACCCGGTTTCTCGGACCATTAGCGAACACACTACTTATTAATAGCTTCAAGTTATTATTCTTAGTAAAAATAATTTATAGTTACATACGGATAACTTTTCTGCACATTTATTTGACCCATAGATGAGACCCAAACAGGTACAAAAATTCCAAGACAGAGTGGACCTGGGAGTAATGGAAATGAAAGAGTCTTCCACACTCCGCAGTTATCCTGACCGAGAACCTCATCATCATATGTAGCTTAGTTTCATACCTTTTTGTTGGAAGGGGTTTTTATTCCTCTGTAGTGGATTCAATCAGCATATATTAATCTCCGTCGACAGGGTAGAGTATCTGGTAGAATCACTGGATTATTTTAAAGATTATGACATAAAATATCCAAATATGAGCTATTTCTCAGGCCTGAACACGTACTTTTCTAAAATCTGAAATTTAATCAAAAATAGAAAATATTTAAGTATTTTCTTTCTTTTATCTAAAACCTTTAAATATCTCTTCTGAGTCGTTCAGTTTGTCCTGAAAATCATTCAAGGGTTATGTGAGAGATATTCTCTTTTACTAATGTCCTCCACTCATATATGGAGGAATCCTCGTGGCCGTCGGGTTGGCTGGGGTCAACAGGATTATTTGAGGTCGGGTCGGAAGGGTGGTGGTGTGTACAGCGTGGTGTCTACTTGACCACTGGATTCTAGATTCTAACTAGAAATTTACCCAGCTTTTTGCTTAGATGTGGCAAAAGGCCGTATGAATGGGGCATCCTATGAGATTCGATCTCACTTGTGAAGGTTTGTTTGTCCAGCTTGCTAACCATTTCACTAACCGTGGCGCCCCTCAAGGTTCTAACTATCACTGTACTGCAATTGGTCACCGCTTATGGATCTTCTATATGTGTGTTGTTTGGCCATATTTGTATAGCATACGTGTGTTCATGCATGAATAGACCATATTCATAATCTGTGTGCATATTTGTATAGCACGTGTGTGCATACATATATAGACCATATTCATAAACTGGTGCTGTTTCTTAAATGAAACATCCCCGAATAATATTCTTCTACAACATTACCACTCTAGACGGAGCCTCTCTGAGGCTAGTGGACAAATTCACCTACCTAGGAAGTAGCGTCTCATCAACAGAAAACGACATCGACACACGGCTGACGAAAGCATGGACGGCTATAGATAGGCTCTCAATAATATGGAAATCAGACCTGACCGATGAAATGAAGCGCAGTTTCTTCCAGGCAGCGGTTGTATCGATACTGCTATATGGATGCACTATATGGACGCTAACCAAACGGCTGGAGAAGAAACTTGACAGCAACTACACAAGAATGTTGAGAGCAATATTGAACAAGTCCTGGCGACAACACTCCACGAGACGCCAACTGTACGGCCTCCTGCCTCCCATCACGAAAACTATACAGGTCAGACGAGCCAGACACGCCGGACACTGCTGGAGAAGCAAAGACGAGCTCGTAAGTGACGTACTACTATGGACCCCCACATATGGCCAAGCAAAAGCAGGACGACCAGCCCGAACTTACATACAGCAACTATGTGAGGACACAGGATGTAACCCAGAAGACCTGCCGGAGGCGATGAACGATAGGGAAAAGTGGCGAGTGATGGCCAAGGATATCCGTGCTGGCGGCACGACATGATGATGATGATGACAACCATACAGTGTCGTAATGGATAACATTCTGGGCTGTGACATCGTAGTAAGCGAGTTCGAACTCCAATCGAGCTATTACGCTCACGTTCAGACAACTACCTTTGAAAAAAAAGAGTGTCCTCGTGGTGTAATGGTTAAAGCGATGAACTGCGGAATCGTAGTACGCGAGTTCGTACTCCAGTCGCGCTATTACGTTCACTTTCGGGCAAATACCCTTGGGAAAGGTATGAACCCCCTTATTCTCCCTCCAGCTATGGGTAAATAGTAGGACGGACTAGGTTCTTCAGCCTTGGTGAAGCAACTAGTCTAGGAGAAGGAAAACTCTGAATTCAAACCTGTTAAACTCCGCTTAAAAATTGACCTTGTGTCAAATCCTGCCCGAGCGGAGGGGTTGGTATATAGTACCTTTAAAAAAAAATTAACCTCTTATACCGACCAGGTATGGCTTAAATAGTATCACTGCTGTAATTCAACTAAGATAGCTTTGGCAATAAAATAACTAACGAAGGTTGATATGCCTTTAAACAAAGAAACAAATCAAATCCCTCCACCTATATCTCCACTTTGCCCCAAGTTGAACAAACGAAAGATCGTCTCTTGTCTCCTGTAAAACGCTTTCGTTTGATTCAAATCTGCTCTCAGTACAAAAAGAAATGCTGAATTTAATTCCCCTAAAACAGTGACTGCTTCTTTCGAACGCGTCCCTAGAGAACGCTTAAAAAAATGGATACGGTTACCAAACGAGAAGAAAAATATAATTACCCCCCTTGGCTTTTCTCCCCCCAACCCGCTCTTTATAAAGCAGGGTCGACAGAGGCATCCAACTGCTAATTTGTCGCAATTTTTTTTTGTCATATAGATTTCTGATGAAGAGATATTAATCTGCTAAATGAATTAATTAAATTAAGATCTTTTACACCATTCACCAACTTTTTTCTTCGTTAATGAATTCTGGCTTCTCAAGTGTGTTTTGAATCCGAGAAAGAATTCGGTACTCAATCGTTGACGAGTCAGCTGGTACAAGTGTGTGGGTGTGTGTGTGTGTATGAAAGAGAGACAGAGAGAGAGAGAGAGAGAGAGAGAGAGAAAGACAGAGATGATAGAAGTTGTGAGTCAATTCAAATAATGCATATATGTATAGACCAGACTGTTTCTGTTGAAAATGAGGGAGTTATTTACCTGTAGATCGGCAATTCAAAGTGGAATAATTGTGCATTGATTTATCGACTGCTTGGATTTATTAGCATGTAAACCCATCCTTCGTTAGTAGCCATATGGGTTAGGGAATTGCGTTCATTGTACGTTTATATTTACACTTTGGTGGACCTGTTTCATAAGACATTTTTGCTCTCTGTCATATGATTTAAAGTATTCCTATCTAATACAAATAATTTGCACACAATTGTATAATTTTAGGTACTATCTAATGAAAATAATTATATGTTTTGGGGTTATTATTTCTATAATGTTAGTGAAGAAACTTAATTAGTCACCTTCTACGATGAGTTATCCTCATTAGTGCGTAGCATCCCGAAACACAACATGTTAGTCATTGGCGGAGACATGACTGCACAAATCGGGAAAAACGGAAACAACAAATACAGCCTCCACAACACGTCAAATAGGAATGGGCAACATCTAACAGATTTCATGATAGAAAATAGATTAGCATGCCTCAATACAAACTACCAAAAAAGGGAGGGCAAACTATGGACATACACGTACGCAAACAATACTAAAGCTCAGATAGACTACGTCCTTATAAACAAGAAATGGAAAAATAGTGCAATGAATTGCAAGGCATACTCCTCTTTTGAGGGTGTGTCCACCGATCACCGAATAGTCACGGCGAAAATACGGTTAAGCCTACGAAAAAACGCCAAACGAACAGCGACAACCAAACACTATGACCGGGCCCTATTGAACAACAGAGATATAAGAGATAAATACGTATTAGAATTAAGAAACAGATTAGAAACACTACAAGAAAAGACCGAAAAAAGTAGACCAAACGATGATTATGAAAATTTTGTCAATGCACACCTCGAGGCAGCAGCGAAATGCATTCCAACAAAACTCAAAACTAAATATAGAGTCCCATGGGAAAATTTAGTGGTGAGAGAAAAACGTGCACTAGTGAAAACAGCCTCCAAAAACTATCGAAAAAACCCAACAAACACAAATGCCTTAAAACTAAAAACGGCACAATATCAATTAGTAGGCATATATATAAAGGAACAGACAGAATACATTCAAAATCAGATAGATAAGATTAGAGACTCGGTGGAAGATAGACAATCTAGGATAGCCTGGCAAACAATAAACGAAGTGAGTAGAAGAAAGAACACAGCCAAAGCAAAACTTAAAGCAGCAAACCAACAAGAAAGAATAAAACTGTGGAAACAGCACTTCAAAAACTTACTAGGAAACCCACCGAAAATAACACATGAACCAATCACCAGAATAATTAGCAAACAATTAGACATTAAACTAGGACCGTTCACACAAGAAAAACTCGACTCGGTTCACAGAAAAATTAAAAATAGGAAAGCTGCAGGGCTGGACGAAATTCCCCCGGAAGTATGGAAGACCAGACAATTCGACGACATACTGCTCCGACACTGCAACGCAGTATACAATCAAAATCCGATAGATAGATGGATGAAGGAATGCATACTCCCCTTCCCTAAAAAGGGGGACCTCGGATTAGCCAAAAACTACCGAGGCATAACACTTACATCCATAGCAGCCAAAATCTACAATGCCCTACTTCGAAACCGCATAGAACCCAAAATCTACAACATACTTAGAAAAAAACCAAAATGGCTTCCGAAGAAATAGATCCACGACCTCACAAATATTAACCATCCGTAGAATCCTTGAAGGTGTACGGGCAAAAAACCTACAAGCGACATTAATTTTTGTTGACTTTACCAAGGCTTTCGATTCCATTCACAGAGGAAAGATGGAACAAATCCTACTAGCGTACGGCATACCTAAAGAAACCGTAGCGGCAATAACGATTCTCTATAGAAACACTAAAGTAAAAGTACGATCACCGGATGGAGACACAGAATACTTCGACATTGTAGCAGGAGTACTACAAGGGGACACGCTGGCCCCGTACCTCTTTATCATTTGTCTAGACAACGTACTTAGAACATCGATTGACAAAACCAAAGAGAATGGCTTCGAACTGACGAAGAAAAGAAGCAGAAGGTACCCCGCAACAACAATTACCGACGCCGACTACGCCGATGACATAGCGATACTGGCAAATACACCTGACCAAGCCGAAACACTACTGCATAGTTTGGAACGAGCAGCAGCAAACATAGGCCTCTATGTTAATGCACACAAAACGGAATATATGAGCTATAATCAAACGGGGGACATCTCCACTCTAGAAGGAACCCCACTTAAACTAGTAGACAAATTCACTTACCTAAAAGGACATCGAAACAAGGTTAGCGAAAGCATGGACAACTATCAATAGGCTATCGATTATATGGAAATCAGACCTAACCGATAAAATGAAACGCAGTTTCTTCCAGGCAGTGGTCACATCGATACTGCTATATGGCTGCACTACATGGACTCTAACAAAACGGCTGGAGAAGAAGCTAGATGGCAATTACACAAGAATGCTACGTGCAATCTTAAACAAGTCCTGGCGGCAACACCCCACAAGACACCACCTGTACGGCCACCTGCCCCTTATAACGAAAACTATTCAAGTTAGACGAACCAGACATGCAGGACACTGCTGGGGAAGCAGGGACGAACTCATAAGAGATGTACTCTTATGGACCCCCACACAAGGCCGTGCAAAAGCAGGACGACCAGCACGAACATACATTCAGCAACTATGTGAGGATACGGGATGTTGTCCTGAAGACCTACCTAGGGCGATGAACGCTAGGGAGGAGTGGCGAGAGAGGGTCAGGGATATCCGTGCTACCAGCGCGATATGATGATGATGATTTCTATCTAATAATAGTCAATTGTTTGCTCAGAGTTAGGTTATTTCAAGTAATCAATCAGTAAAGTTGTTGACCTTTGTCGAAGATGACCCGAAGGTTCCTTTTCAATAGCTACAGTACTGAGGTGTAAGGGAGGCTGCTACTCCATTCCCTGGATTTCTCCACTTTACCCTTGACCCTTACCTTATAGTGATGAATGTTAATCAAGGTGGAATCAAGTACGATTTTTGAGCCTTTGTTATGACATGACCTGGGATTGAAACCCGGTTTCCCGGACAATTGGTGAACGCTCTACTTATTAATAGCCTCAAGTTACTATCTCTTTGTAAAAACAATTTATAGTTACATGGCATCAAGTATTCCAACTGCATACGGATACCTTTTAAGCAGATCTATTTTACCCATAGATGAGACCCAAACATACAACAAATCCAAGACAGAGTCGACTTGGGAGTAATGGAAATGAAGGAGTCTTCCACACTCCGCAGTTATCCAGACGTTGAGCCTCATCATTATATGCACCTTAGTTTCATACCCAGTTCAGTCCTTTTTATTGAGGGAGGGAGTCTTATTCCTCTTTTGGGGATTCAGTCAGCGTATATTAATCTCCGTCGACAGAGTAGAGTATCTGGTAGAATTACAGGATTATTTTAAAGATTATGACATAAAATATTAAAATATAAACAGAAAAATATGAAAAATTAGAGTTACTTATGAATAAAAACAAAATTTAAAAAAGCAAATCAACGTGTATACAGATAATTGTCATAAAATTCAGTTTTAGTACTAAATAGCAACCCACACCATTGAAATTTGCTTTGATCTTAATGAAATATTAATATACTTTTAATCAAATTTTAACATAATCTAATGAATTTTTTATCTAACTGGAATCAAATTTTAACTTAATTTTAATGAAATTTTAATCTAATTTTGATAAAATTTTAACCTAAAATAGATGAATTTTAACCTAATCTTAATGAAATTTTAATCTAATTTTAATCATATTTAACATAACTTTAATGACATTTTAATCTAGATATGACACAGAGCAATTTGATGGTGAGGTTCCAGTAATGTTGGAGCTTTAGAGAAGGAGGAGTACACCTTCATTGCCGTCACTCCCAGGTTCAATGTGGCCCTTGATAGAGACCTATCTATGGTTCGAATAGAAATGTTTGACATCTAAACTGAATGCAAACAAATGATTTATGCTAAACTGAATTGTTTGAAATAGGACTGTTTGACCTCTGAACTGTATATAAACAAAGGACTGATCTTTATGATACAGAGTAATACTTGGAAATATCTAACTTTGACTTATGGTAAATTGAATTGTTTGAAATATAACGCTATGATCATTTAACAGTGTGTCGACAATTATGTAATGTTTAATTGAATTGTTAGTGAACATAGAACCATTTAACTTTGTTGACTTATGTTAACAAATCATATATATCAAATATATATGAATAAACAGGATTTGGCATTAAATAACCTACAATGGTTGATATGCCATAAAACCAAACCAAAACCATTGTGTACCCTCTTATTCCTGCAGCTATGGGTTAAATGGTAACACTTCTGTTCTACCAGGATGGCTTTCGCATTAAATCAACTAGGAAGCTTGATATGCCATTAAACAAAGAAAGCAATGTGATAGAAGGTCAATTGCTAAGCCTTTCCCAAGGGCATTAGCAAGAAATAAAATGCAAACAGCTTCGTCTGTGACTTGAACACGAGTCGTCGATTCCATTTCCTGCGACGATAAGGGTACATTTCCTGCGATAGGAAGAGCACACAGTTGCTTCAATTTCATCCTTGTAGAATTTACTGGCAAACAGACGAACAAACTAAGAAAAACACGGCACTTTCGATTCAATGAATTGTTGTTTTTCCTGAAAAGTATTTTTTTAGAAATAAAAACGAGTGAGTTATTTTTTGAAAGTCAATTAACTTTCTTTTTATCTGATTTGGTCAAAACGTAGAATATAAGTTTACGAAACTAGAAGCATTTATTTTTCGATCATGATGTAAACTTAAAACCTTTCTTAGTGATATCAATACTGGATTGGTTTGGTTTGGTTTAGTTTCATAGCACACCAACAATAGTAGGTTATTTGAAGCCAAATTTGGATTATTCATATATTTTTGATATATATGATTTGAAAAGATGAGTCAACAAAGTTGAATAGTTCCAAGTATTCCTATGTATCACTAACAATTAAAAAAAAAATTAGTTATTTGTTTACGCACACTTAAATGATCAAACAGTTCTATTTAAAACAATTCAATTTAGCATGTCATTTGTTTGCGCTCAGTTTAAATGTTGAACACTTCTAATCACTACATTGATCGGACCCTATCAGGTGCTACCACTCCGGGCCACAGTGGACTTGGGAGCGATGGGTACTCCTCCTTCCTCAAACCTGCAACATTACTGGAGCCCCACCATCAGTTTGTTTAATGTCATATCCAGGACACACGTTAGGTGGGGTGTCTTATCCCTCGGTCGAGAATCAGTCGGTTTATTCTACTGCCCCAACTGATTGGGTCGCAGAACATTCGTTGGGAGAGTCTTACTCCTGTGCAGAGATGCAGTCTGTGTATTCTACAGCCTCCGTCAATTGGATTAATTCTTCAGAGGTGCTCTTTTTCTAAGTCCAGGACTTGGTTGATTGACTATCACATTGCACTAATACCTTTGGGAAAGGTATAAATTCATTTCGGCTTAAACAATATGGAAGGAACTGAAAATAAAATTTGTAAAAAAAAAGAAAGCAAAAACCAACAAACTTGCAACCACACGAAGATTATGCACATGAAGACGGCTTTATAACATTTACAATGCAATTTTTTTACTATAGCAAGTCATGAGATTAAAACAAACATCTGCAAGGATATTCGATCATATTTTTCTCTACATGGCTTAAAAAATCTTTTTAGCTAATTTACTCTATGTGTTTAAAGAATATTTCAAGAAATGAGAATGTTTATCTCTTACTTGAAAAATATGATTAATTTACAGCTAAATAAAAAAAAGGACAAAGTAATCATCCTCTAGGAGTGGTAATTCCACATTTTTTCAGTGATAGTATATGCTTAAAGGTCTACTGGGGGATCCCATTAGTAATCTTAAAAAAAACTTGGCAGCCGACCTTGAATTATGCGGTTGGTTGTCAAGCAGTGCACTCATAATTTTTTTATTTCTTTCTATTGACACTTGTTTCATCTATCAATCTATCTATCTTGACCAACCCCTCCGCTCGGGCAGGATATGACACAAGGTCAATTTTTAAGAGGAGTTTAACAGGTTTGAATTCAGAGTTTTCCTTCTCCTAGAGTTGTTGCCTCACCAAGGCTGAAGAAATCAGTCTGTCCTGCTATTTACCCATAGCTGGGGGGAGAATAATTGGATTCATACCTTTCCCAAGGGTATTAGTGTTATGTGAAATGCAATTAGCCAGGTCCAGGATTTGAACTTGTGTCACCGTGTCCATGTCCTCCGACGATAACCATTACTCCAAGGGCACCTCCACATCTATCTATCTATATTTCTATCTATCTATCTATCTTGTTTCTATATCAATGTATCAATTGCAGTTCGCTTTTTATCGATGTATCTCACTATCTGCCGGTCTGTCTGTCTGTCTGTCTAATTTCTGTCTTTTTCATCTATGTACCTATTGTGGGTCTCTTTTTTATCAAGCTATCTAGGTAGATATCCATCTATTTCCTCTATGTATCGGTCAACAAGTCGCTCTAACAGCAGGGAGTTCCCCGCCACTTTCTCGTCCCACTCTCCTATTATCCACTGCTACTGGCAGATCATCTAGCCTGCGTCTTATATTTGCACAGAGCTGATGTAAGTAAATCATTGCTATGTGCCGGAGTCCATTAGAGAACGTCACTTATGAGTTCGTCCTTACTTCTTCAGCTGTGCCTCGCATATCTTGCTCATCTTACTTGGATGGTTTGTGTGATGGGAGGTAGGTGGCCGTACAGCTGCTGTTTTATATAATGTTGCTTTCATGATTTGTTCATGACTGCGCGAAGCATTCTGGTATCCTTTTCATCTAGCTTTTTCTCTATACTTTTTGTAAGATGAAATGTGGTGCACCCATTTAGTAGTATTGAGACGGTTACAGCTTGGAAGAAATCCCGTTTTTTTTTTGATCGGATAGATCAGATCTCAATTTGATCGATAACTTTTTAATTGAATTCCACGCCTTTGGTAGGCGTATGTTGACTTTACTTTCAGTTGATGAGATATTACTGCCGAACTGGTCCGCTAATATTTTGTATAAAACACATATGCTCTGTTTTATTTCCATTCATATAGGAGGTAATACTTCCTGCTGGCTGCTAGAGGCTATGCAGTTACGGTTTTACTAGCGATGGTGTATTAGCGAGAAGTTGCCATCTGCGTAGTTCTTTTTTTTTTTATATACATTTCTAACTACAGTGTTTAACTGTTTGGCTGAAATATTCCAGTCACGTGACCCGGAAGAGAGGGAGAAACACGGACAGACAGTTGGCGTCAGATTCTTAGACATGTTCTTTCATTTTTCCCGGTTTTTTCTCGATTCTCTTTTAATAAAGACAAAATTTTACTTCGATGGTAAAGCAAAGCGCTTTTTCACAAATACATACAAAAAAAAAACTTGAAAAAAATCAACAAACATACATTTAGAAAGTTTTAGTTCTTCTTCGGTGCATTGGCCTATTGGGTAGAGTGTTGGTCAATTGTCCGCGAGACCTGGGTTCAATCCCAAGTCGCGTCATACCAAAAACTTTTAAAATGGTATTTGATACCTCCACTCAGCAATATAACGTACGTATCAAGGTTAAAGTGGAGTAATCCAGGGAAAGGAGTAACGCCCTCTCCTACACCTCGGTATAGTAGCTATTGAAAAGGGAGCCTTCTTGTCGCCCTCGACAACGGTTGCCAACTTATATATATATATATGTGTGTGTGTGTGTGTAAATATCGACAAACAATCGATCAATTTTTAAAATTTTTTTAATGATCAGTTTATTTATCAGTCAATCAGGTTTAAATCAGTTACGTTCAAATTAAGCAAACAATGTTAGAAGTGGGTTTTTTTTATTTTCCTTTTTATTTATTTATTCATTTATCTATTTATTTTCATGGGGTGGGGATGGGGATAGCTTTGTATAATGATGAAGTAATTTGTGTGGTTATACTTTAGGTGCAGTCGACTAAGTTTATTATCTCCAATAAATAAACTATAATTCCTTTGACTTTTTCCACTTCCTGACCCAAATA
>OY757928.1:9773757-9893757 GCA_963585895.1 Sepioteuthis lessoniana | reverse complement strand
TGGGAAACAAACCGACATTTAAACATATATATATATATATATATATATATATATATATGTGTGTGTGTGTTTGTGTGTGTGTGTGTGTGTGTGTGTGTGAGTATATATATAACTCATCACTCAATAAGTCCCGGGCTGGACATATAGATGGCGCTCTTAATAAAAATTATTATAAATTTTTTAAAGTACTAACCTTCAAATGGCACATATCAAAATTTGAGCTTAAAAGGATAATTTTGTTACAAATTACAGTTATTAAGTCGCCGACTTACTTATTTTTGCAAAGTTTCAAAACAATGGAAAAATCTTAATTTCGTGTGTTGATAAAGCATTGCTTTCTGATGGGAAAAATACTTGTCAAGGAAAGCAATTCTGCTACGTTAGAAAGAACAGTTTTGAGGTGGTATGCTGACTTAAACGTGGTTGTACTGACACAAATGTTGCTGAACGCTCAGGTCAGCCAAATTCATCTGCTTTCCCGGAAAACACCAAGAACTCCATAAACTCGTTTTGACCGATTTAAATTAAAGTTAAAGATATCAGAAAGCAATGTATTCATCAACAATGCGTCGATGATTCAGAGTGTTGTTTGCAACTGTTTCAATCCAAAAAAAGGAGTTCTTGCATAAACAGGTAACAATGGATGAAACATGGATCCACCACTTCACTCCGGAGTCAAATCGGCAGTCAGCTGAGTGAAAGCCGTCCAAAGCGACCAAAGATGCAAACATCAGCGGGCAAGGTTTGGGCTAGTATTTTGAGATTCGCAAGATATTTTGTTCATCGATTACCTTAAGAAAGAATAACTATCAATAGCGAATACTATATAGCATTACTGGTGCGTTTACAGGATGAAATCGTCAAAAACGACCACAAATGAAGAAAAAATACTCTTTCACCAGGACAATGCACGGTATCACAAGTCGAAAGACAACTAGTTCTACAAAAAATGCTTCGAATTGTTTAAGAATAGTTGGAAATAGTGGATCACCCTAGAGAGAGACTGTGTTGATAAATTATGTCGGATTTTAACAAAAGGTTGTTGTTTTATTAGTTAGGCCCGGGACTTATTGAAATATATATATATATATATATATATATATATGAACTCGTTTTGAAAACTCGTTTCTTAAAAACTATTCGCTCACAAATCTTCTATATATAATATAGATATGTATAAACAGGATTCGATATTTAATAACCCACAAAACTTGCTTTGCTATAAAATACAACCAAGCAAAAGTTTCTTTGTTTAATGGCATGTCAACCTCCAAGGTTTATTTGATGCCAAAACTATTCTTGCAAAAGGTCAGTGGTGGAATAGTTTAACACATAGCTGGAGGGATAAGTGAGTTCATTTCTTTCACCACCGTATTAGTCCGAAATTATATATACATATATATATATATATATATATTCATCCTGAAACTATGCAGATTTGGTACATTGATTTTTAAGATTCTCAAACCCTTCCAAAAATGAAACAGTTCTAACTCCATTCTAGGTTGAGTCCCAAAAATTGTCAACATATCCTCGTGTGTATTTATGTATATTAAGACAAATGCACTCTTAAACATATATATATACATATATATAAAGAAAGAGAAAAAGAGAGAGATGTGTGCGTGTGTGTGTGTGCAGCACCAACACATGGTAACATATCATTTACTACACGGAAGCTGACGCCCTCTCTCCTCCTCAGCCTTTCCCTTTCATGTCTAATAATTTAGCAACCGTTCGTTGTTCTGGTACCCAAATATCGGTGGACGCGTGTTCTTTTGAAATGGATCCACACCGAAGGGATCTGCGGTTGACCGATAGGAATCTTGCTGTCTCGTATTACTGTAGGTGATTCAGCCGACCGACACCAGCACCAGCCTGACTACCTCAGCCTCTCTGCTTAACGTATCGACGCTCGCCTCACGGCCCCCATCCCTAACACCTGCTCCTTCTCCCAAAAGCAAGGGAAGGCATCGAAAAAAGTGACGGTTTATTATGAAAATTGCGAATTGGTAAGGGCGGGAAAAGCAGAGACGTGGACCAAACAGCTTACCATGTGTCACGGCTGGTTTACGTTAAGAACAGAACAAAAGAAAGAAGTCATGGAAAAACTGGCTTGTTTGTTCATTTTTATAATCTAAAAGAAAGAAAGAGAAAGGAGAGGAAGTGAAAGAGGGAGAAGATGAGAGTGAGGAAAAGATTATAGCAAACAATAGACATCTAAATTTCTGGCACTGGCAAAGATATTAGGCGTGTGCAAAAGTACTGATGCTCTTAGTTGAAAACTAGAGACAAACATTAAATAGATGCATTTAATGGAGACCTGTTCAGCGTGACGGTTACCGTCGGAGGAAATGGAATCGACAACTCGAGTTCAATCTCTAGACAAGATCGTTTGCATTTCACTTCGCGCTATCGTTGGGAAAGGCACGGATACTTCTATTCTTCCTTGCAACCACGGGTAGATAGTAAGACAGATTAATTCTTTAACCTTCGTAAGGCAACTTGTCGAGAAGGGAAGCTGAATTCAAACAATTTGTATTCTTAAAAAAATTGACTTTCTATCACACCTTTACCAAGGCTGAGAGTTTGAGTAACAAAATCCAGCTGATAAATACACCGATATATCCCAAACATATAACTAACACAAATATCCAGAATAGGAATGGGGAAAACTCTATGGCGTATAACTAAATGTGAGTTCTTATTTTATCCCTGTTTAGTCTGAATCGCGAGTCTTAGTAACTACTATAACTAAAAACAGTAAATTGTCCCGTGCAATCTGACCAATAAAGCCAGAAAAAAAAGTGAATATATTTAACAAATTAATACAGAGGTTAATATGAAAAAATAAAACTGTAATGAAAATCAAATAATATATCAACGTTAAATCACATGCTATTTCCAACTGCTGATACACTGTAGACACTAACTGGAACGTCATAGCACCCAAGCAGCCAGTCCGACCACTACGGTATGTTGTTTATTTATTCAATTTCATGATAGCAGAGTAGATTATGAATTCATAAGAATATTAGCTCTAATGTGAAAGATTTTCAGGCTTCTTATATGACTGATATAATTCTGATTTCTGGCAAAAATTAAGTACACCATACACTATCGGGGTTATGACAGTCTAAGAAGACATAATAGTAGTTTATCAAATATACTCACATTGACATTATTAGAGTATTATATGGCACAACATTTTAAATAAAGGTTATCATCATCATTACGCTCTGAATTTATCCAACCCGTCTGCTATGAGCCCACCGTTTCAGGTTCAGAATATGCTGT
Source organism: Sepioteuthis lessoniana (assembly GCA_963585895.1). Classification (NCBI taxonomy): domain Eukaryota; kingdom Metazoa; phylum Mollusca; class Cephalopoda; order Myopsida; family Loliginidae; genus Sepioteuthis; species Sepioteuthis lessoniana. The sequence goes on along the minus strand of OY757928.1, from coordinate 9,890,460 downwards.
CGGTATCCTCTGCAGAGAGTTAAAAAACCCACTCAATAAAGTGGTGACCTAGATATGACAGTAAACTGCATCAGAAGGTGAGGTTTCGATTTTGGAAATCAATAGAGGGTAGAGTACCGCTTCATTGCTATTACTCCCAGGTCCACTATGACTTAGACTCTCAAATAGATCTATTTAAAAATTATTCGTATGCGATGTGAATACTTGATGCCGTATAATTACAAATTAGTTGTATTCAGAAAAGTTACCTGCATCTGTAATTGTTTATTAAGGATTATTATTAGCTACTTTAAACCTTATAATTGTCTACTAACAAATAGAAATCATGTTGTATAGTCTTCATACATATAATAGCGGAAACATAATCAAAGATGATTTACGACTTCAATGAACGAACGAAACATACTTTTTATAAATATATCTCTCATTTTATTCTCTAAATGGCCCACTGTTTGTTGTTGGTTTGAGAGATAGACGGAGAGACATATACTCAGAGAGAGGACTTCTTCCCATATCTTCTTCCGGGGCCTGGGGGTGCCAATACTGACAATCATAAAACAGTGTGCAAAAAATTTTTCAGTGTAAATTCTTATTTATCTATTTCTTTGATTTATTGAGCTTTGCTTAGTATAACACACATGTCTCACTTTAGTTTTATTCGTATGACACCAGGGTCTCAGCTAGGTTTTGATTAGTATAGTACACGGGTCCCAAATAGCATACTATATCTACAGTTACTAATTGTAACCCAATTCTACCGTCGTGAACAGGAGGCAAAACAATGTCAAATTTTAAGCGAGAAGTTGTTCTTCTTGGGCTTGTTATTTTTTATGGCATATCAACACTTATAGGTTATTTAATGCTGTCCTGTTTATACGCAAACACTCACACACATGTATATATATATACATATATGTGTGTGTGTGTGTGTGTGTGTGTGTGTGTGTGTGTGTGTGTGTGTGTGTGTGTGTGCATATATGATTAGTAAGCAAATTGTTTGTAAATGACATTATTTTTAAACAGATCAGACCTCATTTGTTTGCATACAGTTAATGATTTTCAACAATTGTTATTTTGGAGAAATGGTTTAATTCAATATTAATCATTTGTTCGCACACAGTTACATGGTTTCAAGTATTTCTATCGAACAATGATAGTTTAATTTACACAGTAAATGTTTATTAAGTATAGTAAATGATTAAATAGTTCTATTTGATTATAGATAAGACCCTAACAGGTACTACTACTTCGGGGCTGATTGGACCTAGAGGTAATAGCAATGAATCGATACTCATCATTCCCCAAGGCCACGAGACGCAAACCTCCACTTCAGATGTAGTTTATGGTAATATCCAGGATATTCATTGGGTGGGGTGTTATCCCTCTGCAAATATTCATTTGGTGTATTCTACAGCGCCACCGACTGGGCAAGGGTTTTTTCTACAATCCATTCGTATCTCTCTCTCCCTCTCTCTCATATATATATATATATATATATATATATAATACAGACTATGAAGAAACACACAAAACACACACACACACACACACACACACACACACACATATATATATATATATATATATATATATATAAAGAAAAAACAATATTCGGTCACATTAGGATAATAAATTTATTTATTTATTAATAGCATTGATATGAATCAAAGATTTTTATTTTCCTGTTGGATCTGATGAAGTCTAGTTCAAAATTATTTTAGAATCTTTGATTCATATCAATACCCTTGAAAGATGGAAATAAATTTATCTTAATGTGACTGAATATTGTTTTTTCTCGAAGTGATATTTGCTCTGTGAATTTATTTACATTGAGCTCTCTACCAGGAATACTTACATATTCGAAATTTGAATAATTTACATTTCCTGACGAAATTGTTCCCTACTCCGGATTTACTGGACTGAAGAATACCTTATATCTCTCTCTCTCGATATATATATATATATATGTGTGTGTGTGTGTGTGTGTGTGTGTGTGTGTGTGTGTGTGTGTGTGTGTGTGTTCCCGCAGTTGATATTATTTATCTGTTTACCAAGCTATCAAAGTATCTTTTTCGTAAAATGTGTCTATCTATATATTTATCTATCAATCGCTCTCTGTTAATATCTATCTAACCTAAAAATAAATACGCCACCAATGACTTTTTATAAAAGCTAATTTTCTTTTAAAATCAAAGACACTGTGATTTTATTTCGAGAAGAATATCATATTATCAAACCGGATATTATTTTGTACTATTTATTATCAAACGCTACAGTATTGAAAATATATAATCAAAAATAAAATTAAGATGCCTCTGGAAGTAAAAACCAACTTGCATATATATATATATATATATATATATATATATATATATATATATACGTGGTGCATTCAAAAAGGTTCCAGACTTTTTTTGTACAGGTATTTAAAATTGTCGTAGACTCTTGAAAATTCAATATGTTATTGCTATACATCTTATGAGATGACTGACCAACTTTTATGATTTCAGGTTCAAATGAACAGCTACAACAGCAATTGGAATACACCCTACTAAAAACTGAGTGTCACAACTGGTGAATTTCAAAAACGCAATCTGGAAGTGAGGGCACTTTAGAAGAACGATATGCAATAAAAATTCTGTTTTAAACTTGGAAAAAATTATGCCACAGAAACGTATGGAATGCTTCAGACTGCTTTTCCACCATCATGCATGAATCGAGCATCAGTTTTTGAGTGGCATAAGAGATTCAAGAAAGGCAGGCAGTCTTTGAGGGATGATGAGATGTGCGGGAGGAGTAAAGAAAGTCAGAACACCAGAGTTGATTGGCCAAAGGATTAGGGTTAGGGTTATTATGATGAGGTTTTAAGTGAGTTCAGGAAGAGATTCCTTGTGAAGAGGCCGACACTCTTCAAATCAGGTCAGTGGCATTTCCACCAGGACAATGCTCCATCCTTGTCACTGACTATTTGACCGAGAGGGGCATCAAGACAGTTCCTCAGCCTCCCTATAGTCCAGACCTTGCTCCCTGTGACATTTGGTTATTCCCTAAGCTCAGAGGCTGTCGTTATGAGACAATTGAGGAGACGAAAGAGGTTGTGACGAAGGTCATTGACATGCTCACACAAGAGGACTTCCATGGGGCCTTCCAGAAGTTGTTGGAACGTTACAAGTGGATTGCAGCCGGAGGAGATTACTTCGAAGGAGACTAGAGTTTCATGTGTGTACTATCAATGAAAGTGCCCATATGAAAAAAGTCTTGAAACTTATTTAATGATCCTCGTATAAATAAGGGATGTATTTATATTGAAACTGAAACATACTTTGTAATTGTTTGAATAGTTTTAATGAGATAATCTATCTCTATATATCCATATTTACCAACCCCTCCACTCGGGCAGGATATGACACAAGGTCAATTTTTAAGCGGAGTTTAACAGGTTAGAATTCAGAGTTTTCCTTCTCCTAGACTAGTTGCCTCAACAAGGCTGAAGAACCCAGTCTGCTCTACTATTTACTCATAGCTAGAAGGAGAATAATTGGATTCATACATTTTCCAAGGGTATCTCGTCCAGGATTTGAACTCGTATCGCCGTGTCCATTTCCTACGACAATAACCGTTACACCACTGGCACCTCTCTCTCTCTATCTATCCTAATGCATCTTTTCTTTTGATATTTTCTCAAGCAGGCTAAATAAATGTACAGATAATCTATAAGTCTGAGTAAAGAAAATTATTGAGTTTATTTTGAACGGAGTGCTTTCGATTAATTTGACCAGCAATTGATTAAACAATTTCAAGGATTATCTTATCAAAGCTCAAGAACTTAGTCTACCCAACTATTAACCACAACTGGCTAGAGAAAAACATAAATATTCATGCTTTTTTCAATAATATTAACTTAAAATGAAACTGAAAAAGTTCCGTCCAGGATTTGAACTCGGGTCGCCGATTCCAGTTCCTACGACGGTCAACGTTACGCTAAGCGCACCAAATTATTTACATTGCGTAGGAATAGAAATAACATTGAAAAAATTCTTAAGAGACAACAACAGAAGAGTAAAGTAAGTAAAGTTGGCGACCTAAGTCGAGGGTGACCCGAAGGCTCCCTTTTCAATAGCTACTCCTTTCCCTGGATTGCTCCACTTTACCTTTGATACGTACCTTAGAATGATGACTGTTAAGCAAGGAAGTATCAAATACCATTTTTAAAGTCTTTGGTATGACGCGACCTGGGATTGAGCCCAGGTCTCCCGGACCATTGGCGAACACTCGACCCATTAGGCCAAAATTCTTACTTTATGCAATATTCTTACGTATCAGCATAAAATAAACAGAACCAGGTTGACATGCCGTTGAAATGATATCAACTGCCAAAAATATCGAAAAACTGACTATATTCTTTTCGTTAATTATTATTTCTTCAAACAATTAAAAGCTTTTAAAACTACGTCAATCTTGTCAGTTTAAAAGTGTTTATTTAGGGAAAAGAAGCATGAAACATGAAATTAAATAAAGAAAGGAGAAAATGAAACATGAACTGTAAAAATTTGACAGATGGAAATTATGAATCTGTACCCTCAATAGAAACGAGTGAACCAATAAAAGTGGTGTGTGAATAGAAAAGATATATAGCAGAAGTTATTCAAGGTATCATCACTTGTGTTGAGCTGGAAAAAGACACAGCTGACTTGCCATGAAATATCGGAGAAGATTAAAAAAAACATAGAATATATATCATTGAATACAACGGGTGTACAAAAATTATCGAGATTCAAGCTTTATTTACCAAGATTGAAATGAACAAATGAATGAAACGTTCACTATCTTCAAAATACTTCATATGTTCGAAACGCATCGAGACTGAAGCTGTATTTACCGAGTCAGAAATGAACAATGTGTGAAACGTTAATTTTCTTCAAAATAGTCTGACATTCTGTATCAAAGCAAACTGATTCCAACGTAATAGAGTTAAGCTTCTTTTGAGAATATCTTGGTTTTAATATTCTTTAAAGCTGTGTGGTTTAAGTTTATGAGAAAAATTTGATTTTTGTAATTTTCTCAGAGAAGAGGTTGATTGTTGAGTGGATCAGCTGTGATCCTTTCTCACAATAGCGAGAGGTCAAAACCAATCTTTTTAGATCAGAATAAGTGAAATCATTCAACTACACAAATTATTTGTATCCTATCGGAATACTTGAAACTAAATAACTGTGTACATTTTATTCGATAGAATTATTTGGAACTATATAACTGGGTGAAAATTATTTGTATTAGATAGAAATACTTGAAACTGTATAACTGTATGAAAATTGTTTATAGAAGATAGGAACACTTGAAAATATATAACTGCGGAAATTCCGCTGTATAAAAAATAAACATTGAAGGCGACAAAAATAAATAAAAGACGAAAAGCAAAAACTCGGACAGAAAGAAGTCAGTATATTTAATGGCACTGTAACATCATGTTCAGTAGAATTAAATGAATATTAACAAAAAAAAAAACAAAAAAAAAAACAATCATTAAAAATCTTATCAACTGGATTATTATTATAATGATATAAAACACGACCATAGGATAAGTTTGAATGAAAAAACCATAAAGAGTATTCAAGCTGATCTCAGTAAAATATTTAAAATTAAATCAGTGAGTGTACATTCAAAAAATGACCTTGCACCAAACTATTTCCAACTGGAGAATTTAACTAAAGCTCTCGATGGGAAAATTAGGTTTCATTGTCTTCCATTTTGAAATACAAGCCCCACTTTCCGTCTTATGACCTGTATCGATTTTTCACATTTGAGAAAAAAAAAAGACATGCCTGCTTTGTTGGGTTTCATCTTAAGGAAGTCGGTTGCTACATATATTTCAGATGTATTGACTGGAATGCACGTTGAACAATAGCAAAAACAACAAAAGACAACCTACTCACAGTCCTTAACCGAGAATATATTTCGCTATATATGCTGCACCTGCCTACCTGAGATGTTTGCCTTGGGCGATAAACCAAGCTTGTTTTAACCATGAGGTAAATACCAACCAATATTCCGGCCTTCGAGACGAGATTAAAGTATTGTATCTGTTCGTTTTCCTCAGCTGTTTTCGTGTCTTCGAAAAGGACCCGTCAGCGAGGCTAGTCACAGGGATACTAATTTTGAGATACCTCCCCCTTCATTGCATCAAGAGGCTTGGTCCAGATTAGTCTGATACCTTCGTGGTACAGATGCCTCCACGATAAGGTCATAAAATACCGATAAAAATGTTCATTTAAAAAATGCAAAAAAAAAATACCAATGCTACCTTTTTTTTTTCAAATTTTACTGAAAAAAAATTGAGACTGATTGTTTTATATCGACCTACGACACGGCCGGGCTGTCAAAATAGGAAATGCACCTATGTAAATAACAGGTGCATCCGGTCGAGAAATATCAGGATATTATAACCTTGACCGTGGACAGGTTGAATGAGAGCGAAATTGTGACGCCCACAAGAAGAAGGGGGCGTGGAACTATCATATAACTCAGTGCACAGGAAATTCAGTTAGTTGGGGATCAGATGAGTTGGAGATAAGATGCGGTAGAGAAAACCAGCAGCCAGAGAGGCTGGGCCCCTAGGCCCCTGGTTGGGCAGCGCAGGAGAACGGGAAAGAAACGCGGTTATGGCCAATAGAGTGGGAGGTCAGTATGTTGCAGTTCTGTTCGGTCTCCAACTTCCTCTCACCGGCAACCCTTTCAAATAAAGTGAGAGGTATATTTTTCTAAGAACTGTGTCACTCATCTTTATTGTGTCATTGTGTTCTGCATGCATATACATATGAGTATGCAACATGCTTTCCACTAATGGAGTTTAATATAAAGCGACTGTTTCTAGAAATTTCCTTTTGTCATGCTCATTCGCCTCATGCAATACCTCTATGCATTATTTAGAAGTAAAAATTCATCCTGTTTTATGATATCAAGTATTCCTAACGAAAACTAATAATTTGCACTTAATCGTATGGTTTCAAGTATTCCTATCTAATACTAATAATTATGAGGTTTCAAGAATTCCTATCAAATACTAATACTTATGAGGTTTCAAGTAAGTATTGATATTCAATAATAGTCATTTGTTTTCAATCCGTTATCTGATTTCAAGGACAAATCCTTACTCAGCCGTTTTAACATCAATGACTATTTTTTCTACAAGTGATTTACAATTATGACATCAAATGTTTCAAAGGGGTGCCCGTGGTGTAATGGTTATCGTCGTTGGAAATGGACTCGGCGACATGAGTTCAAAGCCTGCACGAGGCTGATTGCATTTCACATAGCACTAATACCCTTGGGAAAGGTATGAATCCAATTATTCTCCCTCCAGCTATGGGTAAATAGTAGGACAGACTGTGTTCTTCAGACTGGGTTCTTCAGCCTTGGTGAGGCAACTAGTCTAGGAGAAGGAAAACTCTGAATTCAAACTTTTTAAACTACGCTTAAAAATTGACCTTATGTGATATCCTGCCTGAGTGGAGGGGTTGGTAAATAGGATCAAGTGTTTCAATCGAATACGAATAATTTTTAGATAGATTTATTTGATCCCTCGGTATGACACTGACAGTGAAAGTTCACGCTTTGGTACAGAGTGGACTAGGGAGCAACTGCAATGAAAGGATACTCTACACTTCTCTGATCCTCAAAAGTGGACACTCACCATCGGATGATCGGGATACAGTCAGCGAATTCTAAACCCTGTCCACAGTCTGACAAAAATGGGAGAGGATTTACTACTGTTAAAAATTGACATTTTTTACCGGAAGAAAGGAGTTCACCAAGTTGAGAGGTGGAATCAAATATTAAACGGTTGTTTTTCCTTTGTAAGTCAACCAATAGAAAATAGTTGTTTTTATGCGTCGATAAAGTATATGTATTCGGAACACTCACACGCGCGGATCTATATATATTGTCATCCACATACAGACTGTTTCGTTAAATCACAACCCTTCAGTGTGGCTAGACACGTAGGACGCTTGAAGTTGGGATCGAAATCCACCCAACTTTACGTTAGACTTAGTATCACACCACTCAGCCAACAAACGAACCACGTCAGCTCGGGAAATTATAAGGCATTATGTAGTAGCTTTCGTTTGTTTACATTTTTGCCTAACCGGATACCAGAGTGCTCAATTAGTTCAAAGAGCATGTATATATATATATGTGTGTGTGTGTGTGTGTGTGTACTAAAAGTTTGGTTTGGTTTGGTTTGGTTTTATTCTATATCAACCATTATATGTTATTTAATGCCAAATCATTTTAATACATATATATTGAATATTTGATTTCAAAACACATTTTGTAGATAATAATTTTAACGAGCCTGATCTCATATTTTCCACACAGTTAAATGGTTTCCCTGATTTCTATATTCTACGAATAATTCTGCTTACAATTAATCATTTGTTTGCACACAATTTAATGTTTTCAAGTATTCCCATGTATCACTAACAATTCAATTAAACATTAGTTATTTGTTTACACACTGTTAAATGATCAAACAGTCCTATTTCAAACATTTCAATTTTTCATAAGTACACAACTTTTGTTTACACACAATTGAAAGTACAAAACCAATCTATTTCAAACAATTCAGTTTAGCATACGTCATCATCATCTTGTCGTGCCATCAATACGGATATTCCTGGCCCTCTCTCGCCACCCTTCTCTATCGTTCATCACTTCCGGTAGGTCTTCACGGCTACACCCCATATCTACACAGAGCTGCTGTATGTAGGTTCGAGCGGGTCACCCAGCCTTTGCTCGTCCATGTGAAGTGGTCCACAGGAGTACGTCACTTATGAGCTCGTTCCTACTTCTCCATCAGTGTCCCGCATGTATGGTTCGTCTAACTTGGATAGTTTTCGTAATGGGTGGTGGGTAGCCGTATAGCTGCTGCTTTGTGGAGTGTTGCCTCCAGGACTTGTTCAATATTTCTTGCAGCATTCTTATGTAGTTGTCGTCATGCTTTCTCTCTATCCGTTTAGTTAGCGTCCAAGTAGTGCATCCATATAGCAGTATCGACCTGACCGCTGATTGGAAGAAACTGCGTTTTATTTTATCGGTCAGGTCTGACTTCCATATGAACAATAGCCTATTGTTGCTGTCCATGCCTTTGCTAGTCGCGTGTCGATGTCTGTCTCGTTTGGTGAGACTTTGCTTCCTAGGAAGGTGAACCTGTCAACTAGTTTCAGAGAGCTACCGTTTAATGTGGAGATGTCGCGTGTTTGATTAAAGCACATATATTCCGTTTTGTGTGCATTGACATGGAGGCCAATGCCAGCAGCGGCTCGTTCCAGACTATGTAGTAGCTTTCTGCTTAGGCGGGTGCATTTACCAGAAGCGCTATGTCAAACAGTTCTTTTGACCTATAGATAGGGCCCTACTAGATGCTACCACACTTGGCCCCAGTGGACCTGTTGCAGGTATGGTAACACTTCTGTTTTTTAAATTGATCAGCAACTACGTTTGCATAGTTTTGTTATGTTATAAAAACCAAAACTCTAAAAAAAAAAAAGACTTTTTACACATACAAGCAACTCCCGATAATAACCTTTTGATGAGGAGAATTTTGGTAAATTCATCCACCAATTCCAACATGAAACCAAGACACTTATCAGGAAACTTGAAAGGATCTTAATAAAGTTATATAGACAAAATGTGGCTTTATTATTCAATCAAACATGCTTATATATATATATATATATATTCTTAAATATTTGATCGGCTGTAATCGAGGGTGACACAAATATTCTTTTTTCAATAGGTACAAAACTGATGTTTTTTTTGGGGTGGGGGCGCTACATCTTTTTACCGCTCCTCTGTCTGTCTGTCTGTCTGTCTCGCTGTGTTTATCTTTATTCATATGAATCATTCATATCAATCAGTTTTTATCTATTCATATCTATCTGTTCATCTATCTGCTTACCAGCCAGTCTTTCTGCCTCCATTTAATTCTATCTAACCCCATCAGTCCATATGTATTTCAGTCTATTCATATCTATCTTAATTCATCTATCTATCTCAGTATGTTCATCTCCCTCTTTCTCTATCTCTCTCTCTGTCTATATATATATATATATATATGAATGTATTACCACTTGCTCTTTCCCTCTCTGTCCCTGTCTTTCTCTCTCTCTCTCTCTCTCTCTATATATATATATATATATATATATATATGAATGGATTTCCAGTTGCTGTTCCAAATTAGTGTTGTTCATTTTCGCTTAAATACATTTTTACATGTGTAATTAATTCAAGTAGTTTCACGGTTAAGTTTATTTGCCATATGGTCTGAAAAAATATCATTGCATAAATATCCTCTAATTTTTCTGACTCTTTTAAAAAATCTAAGTCTCAACTCATCAACATAAGACCTCAAATAATCGAGGATGTATTTAGGGAAAATGTTTTTAATATTTTATTCCTGCTTTTAAGGTTCACCTTTTCCTCAGTGTAATTTATAAATACATTTCTGAGTTCTCGGGAGAAAAATCAGATTTGTGTACATTTTGTATTTTTGTATCGTTTGCGGATTATTAGAGACTTCTTATGTTAATTAAATGACTAAATATGAAAAGTTCAGAGGCTGACTAAGATATACTTATGCAATTTAAGCAAATGAGTTTTATTTTTCAACCTTGCAGTCCACACACGCTTGCATTGGTGTTGCATTATTTGGATCCTATTGGTAAAAAAGTCAACAACAACAGATATGACACCATCAAATTATCTTTTCAGCATATGATCTTTTAAGCCCAACCTTGTATATGAATGAAATATCTGACGGAATGGAAAAGAAATAAGACAGTAAAACCAATCAGAGGATCCATATGGTATCGTGGTTGACACGCTGGATTGTGACATCTTAGGGAGCGAGTTCGAACTCCAGTTCTGCTATTCACATTCAAACTAATACTCTTGGTAAAGATATAAACTCGTTTGTCCTCCCAGGTATTGGTTCGATAGTAACACTAGAGCACTTTCGCAAGTTTGACTTGGGCAGTGAATAATCCACAATTAAAGATCATATAACGCTGCAAAGCCAAGCTATATATGTTTTATAAATGATAATAAAAACCTAGAGTGTTGGCCAATGGCCTGGGAGACCTGTGTTCAATCCCAGGTCGAGTCATACCAAAGACTCAAAAATGGTACTTGATGCCTCCTTGTTTAACACTCAGCATTATAAAGTACGGATCAAGGGTAAAGTAGAGCAATCCTGGGAAGGAGTAGCGCCCTCCCCTACACCTTGGTGTAGTAGCTATCGAAAAGGGAGCCTTCGGGTCACCCTCGACTATGGTCGCCAACTTTACTTATCTTACCGATCCAATCTACCGCAGATACCTGAGTATAAGGTAGATATTAACACCGAGAAAATGTCAGGGTGTGTCCTGGTGGTGTAATGGTTAAAGCGTTGGACTGCGGAATCGTAGGAAGTGAGTTCGAAATCTAGTCGCGCTATTATATTCACTTTTGAACAAATACTCTTGGGAAAGGTATAAACCCCCTTATCCTCCCAGCTATGTGTTTAAATAGTTCAGCCACTGTTCTTCTCGAAGGATGGATTTGGTATTATATAACCCGTGAAGGTTGATATTTCATTAAACAAAGAACCTTAACCTTAAAAAAATCTCCAACATTTTCAATGACTTATATACGAATCAGTGATAAATGTCCGAAGAAACGATAATATTGGTACTTTAAACTATTTCTTATTCTGATCAAAAAGAATTATTAAACTATTAAAGTTTTTTTTTATTTAACAAGTGAAATATGACATTTTATTGCAGTTAAATCTGTCATTTTATTTTCTAAATGAATACAATAAAGTTGAAACGTTAAACTCGACTCTTAAAATTTCTTTTTATTGTTCGACTCTTGTACTGCTTATATGTTTTCATTTTCTTTTTGAGGTGCTTTTTTTCTGAGTTTCTTTAAGTGGGTGTAAATAAAGGACCAACCCATTTCCCTATCAAAAAAACGCAGAAAATAAAAGAAGACTTTATTAATTTGCATATAATTACCCCAACAATTGTGTCTACTTCCCAACGCATGATATTAAATTTTGATGTAGAGGTTTTTAATTCTCAAAATAGACTCGATGTTAGAATTTAGCAAGCTTTTTAGCTTAGATATGGCCCCAGGCCATATCAATGGGGCACCCAGTGTGACTTGAACGCATTGGTGAAGATTTGCTAGTCTAGCTTGCAAACTGTTACACCACTCGAAGTGCTCTTGTTAGAATTCAATCAACAGGAAAGTTTAAAATGCTTTAAATAAGTCACCGATAACAACAAATGACCAATGATTGCTAACGTAAAATATTCACTTGGCCCAAATGAAAAATATAAATCAATCTTTTCTCCTCCCATCTAGAACTAAAAACAAGTATGAATGGTGTTAGATTTACTGTCATTGGAAATGGAATCGGTTATCCGAGTTCAATTCTGGACGAGGCTGTTCGTGCTAATGTCCTTGGGAAATTCATAAATCCATCTTTTCTTTCCTCAACAATAAGTAAACAGTGAAAAACTATATTCTTTAGCCTTGCTAATGGAACCAATCTAAAAGAAGGAAAGTTTGAATTCAAACAAACTGTACTCCTCTTAAAAATTAACCTTGTACCATATTCTTTCTGTAGAAGAGTGATTAGATAAACACAAACAATGTATTTCCGATTTTTAAAAGTCACATAAATTCTATTATTCTAAAAGTATAGGACATAAAGAAGAGACTAAAGTATAAACAAAGTGTAAAATACTTACAGTATAATTATTTACAAAACTCAATTTGAACAAAAAGATTAAAATTATGGGGAACATTGTAAAGATCTATTTACTGGACAATGTAGATGTTTAGACGTATAGATGAGTCATTTTTAAAGCAAATAGGCTATTCTTGATTGGTAGATCGGCCCACACCGTCATCCTACCTCCATTTTAATTCATTTGACCCTCTTAAGAACTAACAGGGTCAAATGAATTAAAATGGAGGCAGGATGACGGTGTGGACCGATATACCAATCAAGAAGAGCCTAGGGACGAGCTCATAAGTGATGTACTACTATGGACCCCCACAAATGGCCGAGCAAAACCAGGACGACCAGCTCGAACATACATACAGCCGCTGTGTGAGGATACGGGATGTAGCCCTGAAGACCTGCCAGAGGCGATGAACGAAAGGGAGAAGTGGCGAGATAGGGTCAGGGATAACCATGCTGGCGGCACGACATGATGATGATGAGGAGGAAGAACTAAGCCAACATTGATAAGTGCGCATATGTGTTTTAGTGTACGTTTGAATGTGTGTATGTGAGTGTGATGGCTAGTTGGTGTTTTTGGCATATCAACCCTTGTAGGTTATTTTATGCCAAATCCTATATATATATATATATATATATATATACAAAAAAGTAAATAATGTTGCGACCGTAATCGAGGGGTACACAAAGGCTCTTTTTTCAATAGCTACTACATCGAGGTGTAGGGAAGGCCGTTACTTCTTTTCCTGGATTTCCCCACTGCACCCTTGATAGTACTTTATAATGCTTAGTGTTAATCAAGGACGTATCAAGTCCCATTTTTGAGTCTTTGGAATGACAGTCTCCCGGGCCATTGGTCAACACTCTACCTACCCATTCAATATATATAGACATATATTTACCAACCCCTCCGCATGAGCAGGATACAATACTAGGTCAATTCTTAAGCTGAGTTTAGCAAGTTTGAAATAAGAGTTTTCCTTCTCCTAAACTGGTTGTCATACCAAGGTGAAAGAGCCTAGTCTGCCCTACGATTTAATTATATCTGGAAGGAAAATAGTTGGATTCATACCTTTCCTAAGGGTATTAGAATTGTAGGAAATGCAAATAGACTCGTTCAGGATTTGAACTCGGTTCACAGTGACCCTTTACTACGACCGTAGCTATTTCACCTCAAACGCCTCACCATACACACTCACAAATACGCATGCAAACACAAACACACACACACACACACACACACACAAATATATATATATATATATATATATAATTTTAAAGTTAAGTGTTAGTAGGTAAATATTTTTAAACGAGTTGTAAAATAGTTTCAAGTATGGCTATTCAAAACTAATTATCCTTTTTAGCGAATATTCCTATGGAATAAAAGAATCTGCACACAGCTATCTGGTTTCGAAAACTAATAATATTAATCCTTAGTAAATGATTGGACAGTTAAATCTAACCCACTCAGGGGACCCTAACAAGTACTACCAATCTGGGTCAGATTGGACCGGGATTAATGGCAATGAAAGAGTACTCCATTTTTCCCAAAGCTACAGGACAGGAGCCTCACTACTTGATGCAATTTAGGATACAGGACATTCGTTGAAACGGGGATTCTTACTCTTATGCAGTGATGCATTTGTATTGTATAGCACCAGCCGATTGGGCGGTCGTGTGTGTGTGTGTGTGCTTGTTTGTGTGGAGACTGACAAACAGACAGACATAGACTGTGAAAAACAGAAATAGTAAAGATGTGATATGGCACAAAAGATTTCTCACATATAACGGAGAGAGCTACATGCTTACTTTATATAAATTGCCGATAAGAAAAAACGCTTCCGGTTAGAGGCAGATTGCAGAAAAGTCGCAGAAAACTACTCGGTCTTAATTGCTTACCCCAAGGCATTGTGGGAACAAAACAACTGCGCTTTTATTTTATTTTTTTATTTCATTTATTTATTTATTTTGCTGTTGTTGTTTGAACATTATATCCTTGCAACCGTTTTTCGAATGGATTCTTCTATTTATTTCTACCATTGGCCTAAAAGCACTGAAGCCTCTAGCTCAGTAAATGCAAGATTATTCTTAGAATCTGGAAACTCGGTTTTCTTTTATTTCTCTTCATATGATTCACTAAACCCGCCGCACAAAATAGATGCGACACAAGGTCTGTTTTTAAAGGTTTGAATAATGAGTTTTCCTTCTCCCAGATCGTTTACCATAACAAATTTTAAGAACTTAGTCTACCCTACTATTCATCCATAACTGGAGCAAAAATAGTCAGATTCATAACTTTCGCAAGCGTAGTAGCGCAATGTGAAATGCAGAGTATGGTCTAGGATTTGAACTCGGGTCGCCGTATCCATTTCCTAAAAAGTAACCATAACACTACGAGCGCCTCTTTCTTATTTTCATAATTTTCAATTTTTTAAAATTTGCGATAGCTTGCTATATATATATATTGCTATCTAGAGATAGACTGTTTCGTTGTATCACAACTCTTCAGTGTGGCTAGACACGTACGAAGCTAGGATCGAAACCTGCCAACATTTACGTTAGACTTAATATCAGACCGCTCGACCAACAAGCGTACCACGTTGGCTTAGGGAATTATAAGGTATTATGATACAACAGTAGCAGCAGCGTTCGTTTGTTTACATTTTATACCATACCGGATACCATAGTGCTCAATTCGTTCGAAAAGCTTTGCATTATGCGAGCGGCGGCCGAAAATTCCTTCGCCAGAGCGCTCAACCCCCATGGGGAAGCGTCAGGGTCTTTGAATTGAGGTATGTACTCTTGAACAATGGTGAGACTCCAATTCTGAAACAATAAGGGGTGTGAAGAACCCTTTCACAGCCATTACTCCTACGTGCACTCTGTCCTAGTATGGTAATACCTGTTAGAGTCCCATCTAAAAGTAAAATAGACCTGGTAAAAATGATCATCTTTACATAGGAATGCTACAAATCATATTGCTGTGAGCAAATTATTTGTTTAGGAAGAGGAAAACTCCAAATTTCAAACCAGCTTTATTCTATTTTAGAACTAATCATACGAGGATCATTAAATATGTTTCGAGATTTTTTTCGTATGGGCACTTTTATTAATAGTACACACATGAAACTCTAGTCCCTTTCGAAGTCATCTCCTCCGGCTGCAATGCAATTGTTATAACGTTCCAACAAATTCTGGAAGGCCCCATGCAAGTCGTCTTGTGTGAGCATGTCAATGACCTTCGTCACAGCCTCTTTCATCTCCTCAATTGTTTCATAACGACAGCCTCTGAGCTTAGGGTATAACCAAAAGTCACAGGGAGCAACGTCTGGACTTTAGGGAGGCTGAGGAACTGTCTTGATGCCCATCTTCATCAAATAGTCTGTGACAAGGATGGAGTTGTGGACTGGTGCATTGTCCTCTTCCCAAGGGATCTCTTCCTGAACTCCCTTAAAACCTCAGCATAGTAACCCTAACCCTAACCCTTTGGCCAATCAACTCAGGTGTTCTGACTTCCTTACTCCTCCCACACCTCTCATCATTCCTCACAGACTCCTTGCCCTCCTTGAATCTCTTATGCCACTCAAAAACTGATGCTCGATTCATGCAAGATGGTCGAAAAGCAGCCTGAAGCATTCCATACGATTCTGTGGCATCATTTTTTCCAAGTTTAAAACAGAATTTTATTGCATATCGTGCTTCTAAAATGTCCTCACGTCAAGATTGCATTTTTGAAATTCACCAGCTGTGACAATCAGGCTTTAGTAAGCTGTATTCCAATTCCTGCTGTAGGTGTTCATTTGAACATAGAATCATAGAAATTGGTCAGTCATCTTATCAGATGTATAGCAATAACATAGTGAATTTTCAAGACTCTACGACTATTTTCAATGTATGTACAAAAAAGTCTGGAAACTTATTGAAGGCACCACGTATCCCACTGCCTCGTTATAGTAGTATGAAAAATTGATAATCGCCAATTTTAATCTGAACTGAAGACGTGTCACGGTCCCGTTTATAGGTCAAAGAGGTCAGTTTTAAAATCATGTGTATTGGATAGGAATGGATGGTGTGTGCAAACTAATAATTATCATCAAATAAGAATAATAACGATACGGATATAAGTTAACAAGGTTAGGTAGGAATATTTGAAAATATACAACTGTATAGAAATTATTTGTACAATATAGGAATATTATGTGCCAACAAGCAATTATAGAAACTGAACCAAGAAAAATTGGTAGCAAAGAAAAATATAGTTATGATTACAATCAAACAATTACTTGCCCAGTCGGCAAGGGCCGGGGCTGTAGAATACACCGACTGCTTCTCTGCAGAAGGCTAAGACCCTCCCTCCCCCCAACTAATGAGTGTCCTGGTTGTGAAACAAAAAAATCTGATGCTGAGGTTCTAGTAATGCTGGAGCTTTGGGGAATGCCGAGTACCCCTTTATTGCCATCGCTCTCAGGTCCACTCTGTCCCGGAGTGGAAGCACCTGATAGGGTCTTTTCCATGAGTAAAATAGAACTAAACAATGGTGTCGAGTGTTTACTATTTTTCCATTTAAACTGCGTATTCATGCTAAACTAAATTGTTTAAAATAGAAGTGTTTTGACTTTTAAACTACGTACTTATGCTAAACTAAATTGCTCGAAATAGAACTGTTTTGACTTTAAACCTGAGTAATCATGCTAAACTGGATTATCTGAAATAAAACTGTTTTTACATTTAACTCTGTGTATTGTCCAGTCGGCTGGGGCTGTAGAATGCATTAAATGCATCTCTGTAGAGAGGTAAGACCACCCCCAACGAGTGTCCTGGATATGACATTAAACAATATGATGGTGAGGTTCCAATGATGCTGGAGCTTTGGGGAATGGGGAGCACTCTTTTATTGCCATTGGTCCCAGGTCCACTCTGGCCCGCAGTGGTAGCACTTGATAGGGTCCTATCTATGGGTTAAATAGAACTAAACTGCGCACTTACGCTAAATTGGATTACTTGAAATAGAACTGCTTTGATATTTAAACTGCGAGCTTATGCTAAACTAAATTGTTTGAAATGGAACTGTTTTTGACATGAAAACTGTACTCATGCTAAAATGAATTGTTTGAAAATTGTTTAGACTGTTTTGAAAACTGTGGACAAAAGCTATTCTAATACTAAAGTGAATTGTTTGAATTAGAACTGTTTGACTGAACTGAATAACTGGAAATAGAAATGTTTTTGACAATTAAACTGCATACTCAAGCTAAACTGAATTGTTTGAAATAGAACTGATTATTTGTATAAAAATTGATTTGACGATGAATAACCTACAAATGTTGATATGCCATAAAACCCAACCAACCAACCATCAAACCTTTACAAATGAATCAAGTTTATTTCAAAGAATTATTTCAAGCTAAGACGTTAAGGAATTGCGTTCATTTTACTTTTATTTTACTCCTTTGAAATATTTTCACACCAGCATTAGCAGATGGTTCCTCATTGTATTTTCAATGACAGTAAGTCCCCAAGACTCTTCTCAGTATTCTGGCCGGTGTTAATGTAGTAATTTATATGGTCTTAACTTGTTCTGTGATTTCTAATTTTTCTACTCTCTTAATCACTGCTCTGGAGATTGTTCCAAGTGCACTGATTACTATTGGAATCATCGTCTCCCTCCCGTTCCATAGTTTGTGTGTTGTTGTCTTTTTTTAGTTCTTTAGTAAGGTCAAGATATTTATCTCATTTTTCGTTTTCTTTTAATTTTTCTCAATGGTTTGCCGGGACTGCAAAGTCCACAATTCGGCAGGTTCTTTTTTTTATTGACTATCACTAGGTCTGGTCGTATGGACGAGATTTGGTGATCCGTTTGAATCCAAAAATTACAGATAATTTTGGGGGTTTCATTCTCCAGAACAGATTCTGAGTTGTTAATATACCACTTGGTCGTATGGTCAAATTTCAATGTCTTGCACGATTCCCAGTGGATTACCTTCCCCACCTAGTAGAATCTAGTCTTATACTCTTTTGTGTTTATTATCATTATAATTTTTATTATAATCACTCTTTGGGAGGTTTCCACATCGGCGTTGGCTTATGTTCTTTTAATGGACTCTGAGTGACACTAAATCTTCTCAAATCTTCAGGACTCTTCTCAGTATTCTGGTCGATCCTAATAACGCAGTCTGGATAGTCTTCACTCGTCCTCTTATTTCTTACTCTTTATTATTATTATTATTATTATTATTATTATGGCTTACTCCTTTTAAGTTCATTGCACTAGCGTTAGCTGATGGTTTCTCACTGGAGTTTGAGTGACAGCAAGTCTCCTTAAGTCTCCAGAATACTTCTCAGTAATCTGGCCGATCTCAACAATGCTGTAGTTTGGAAGGTGTCTACTCGTCCTCTTATTTTCAAGGCCTCCAGTCCTTGTACAAATTATTTGGTGATTGTATTAAAATCACCAATTATAATTAGTATCCTCGTCACTTTCATGTTCCATGTTTTTTTCAGTTCACTAGCAAGTTCTAGGTACTTATCTTTCTTTCAGTTTTTCTCTAGGGTCAGCCAGGACAGCAAAGTCCACCATACGGCAAATTCTCTTTTTTTTTTCTTTTTTTTTTTTTCTTTTTTTTTTTTTTGATTATTCCTAGGTTTGGTCGTCTGGCTGAGATTAGGTGATCTGTTTTTATCTCAAAATCCCAGAGGATTTTGAGCATCTCATTGTTCAGGACAAATTCTGGGTTGTGTATATACCATTTGTTCATATGGTCAAATTTCAATTTCTTGCACAGTTCCCGTATTATCATTATTATTATTATTATTATTGTTATTATTATTATTAACTCCTTTAGAGTTTTTCAGATCAGTGATAGCTGATAGTTTTTCACTGGAGTTTGAGTGACAGCAAGTCTCCTAAAGTCTCCAGGACTCATCTCAGGATTCTGGCCGTTCTCAACAATGCTGTCATTTAGATAGTCTCTACCCGTCTGCCAACTTCTAAGTCCTCCAGGCCTTTTAATAGTTATTGTGCCAAAAGCACCAATCACACTTGGCACAATCGTCACTTTCATGTTCCACAGCTTTTTCAATTCTCTTGCAAGGTGGAGGTACTTATCCTTCTTTTTACATTCCTTCAGATGTAGTCGACAATTTTGCAAATTCTCTCTTTTTTTTGTTGTTGATTATTATAAGGTCTGGTCTTCTGGCCGTTTGTATGTAAAAAGTCCCATAGAAGTTTATTTGTGTCACTTTCTAGGACAAGTGCTGGGTTGTGCATATACCATTTGTTAGTATGGTCAAATTGAAATTTCTTGCATATTTCCTAGTGGATCACCTTGCCGACCCAGTCGTGTCTCGCCTTATAGTCCTTTGGCCAATTTGCTGCACCCGATTATTATGTGATTGATCATTTCTCTGTCACCGCATAGCCTACATTTACTGTTTTGTTGCGTCTTATCTATACTCGCTTTGATATGATTGGTCCTTATGGCGTTGTCCTGTGCTGCTATTAGGAGAGATTCCGTTTCTCTCTTAAGGTTTCCTTTTCTTAGCCAGGTCCAGGTTTTCTGGTTGTTTATTATTTGTTTAAAGCGGCCATAGAGTTGGGTTTTTTCTACTTTTGTTTCCTAGTTGTTGTCATTCTATCATCTATCGTGTTGTCCGTATCGTTTCTGATGGCTGTAATCAGTTCTCGTTCGTGTTTTTCAATGTAGTCTTCGAGCAGTTGTATCGATGCGTCAACGCTGTCTTCGATGCTGGAGAGTCCTCTTCCTCCCTCTTTTCTAGATACATATTAGTATTATTATCATTATTATTTAATAGGAATACTAAATAGTTGTAATAGGATTGTGAATACATTATAAGTATTAGATAGGAATACTTAAAAACTGTTTGACTCATAGATGGGATCCAAACAGGTACTACCACTCTTCGTTGGCACGGGACTAATAGCAACGAATGAGCTTTCTATATTCCCACGACCTCTAGAATTGAAGCTTCACCACTAGATGCCATTTAGTGTCATACTAAGAACACGTGTGTGTGTGTGTGTGTGTGTGTGTGTGTGTGTGTGTTTGAAACCCGCTTAACTCACCCAACTATGGCTTAAATAGAACCACTCCTGTTCTACATGGATGGTTTTGACAGTGAATAACTCACAGACCTTGATATGTCATTAAACAAATAACCCAAACCAAACCAAACCTATAACAATTTGTGTTTATAAAGTTGTATATCAGCTAAAACTGTTACAAATCTTTTATATGAACTTCTTTTAATCAAAACTACATTCAATAAAAACAAATTTTCAATACGTTTCTCCTTTTTATTCATCTGTGATACTTAAGGAATAAAATAAGTGTACCTTAACTAAGGATTACTTACCTATTACTTAGGAATTACCGTAAATGTATATTAATTTGGTATGTGGTTGTATTGTTCCTTCTCGACCCAAGAACTCATATCAATTAATCCGATCATACGACTCGTACAAACTGCGTCTTGAAACATTGAGGTTGATCTGTAAGTTTCTTGGAATAATAATGAAAATAAAATGCACGCTGATGTACCACTAAACTTCATCTGATTGTGAGGCTATTGTTCAACTAAGGATACACTCAGTACTCTTCAGTCCACCGATAGGGCATGAACTAATTTGAGAACCCCTGGTTTGAACACAGCAATCAATATATTAGTGTCTTTATTAATCGTTAAAAATTCAAATTTTATATCATCATCATCATCATGTCATACCACAGGCACGGATATCCCTAACCCTCTCTCGCCACTTCTCCCTATCGTTCATCGCCTCTGACAAATCTTCAGGGCTACATCCCGTATCCTCACATAGCTGCTGTATGTACGTTCGAGCTGGTCGTCCTGCTTTTGCCCGACCATATGTGGGGGTCCATACCAGCAGGTCTGCTTAAAAATCAGCGTTTGCAACTCGGGCTTTTTACATAGACTAGAATACAGATTTCTGGCTTATGAGAGAAATACACGGCTACTCTACCAACAAGGCAGAATATGCAGTCATTTATAACCTTTTATCAATGAAACTATAGATAAATGTTTATACTGTATCTGCGTTTTATGTGCGTGGTTTCTCTACATTTTTCTCCTTTCACAGGTTGATCAATTCTGCTTTTATTCTTTCTTGCATTTTTCATCATTCTTTATTTCTATTCGTTTTCATTCTTTCTATCTTCTGCGTTCTTTCTCTTTAAAACTTCTTCGTTTTAGTCATTTATTCTTATTGATTTTTTTTCATTCTTTTGTCATTTTCCGTTCTTTTCTTTTCATTCCTTATCTTTTTTTTTTTCAATTTTTTTTATTATTCCAGTCTCTCTTTCATTATCTTTTATTCCATTTCGGAAGCATTCTTGTCTCCTTTGACCTCTCTTGATCAGTGCGCATGCGTGATTCTGCCCATAAAGAAACGCTGTTCGAATCATTGTCTTCTACAGCATAGAAATGAAGTCGCCATTTAGTTTTACGTTACTCAATCCTTTCAGGCTCGGATCATTTTTAAGAGGCTTGGGGTTATCTCTGCCAAACACCCAATACTTTAGGTTGGGATAAATTTCCACGCAATCCATCACACTCAAGGGAGATAACCGGCATATTCCAGTGAAAAACAAAAAAGATATATTCAGAAGCCGATGGTCATAAATATCATCTTGGCATAAATAAATTCTTTCGAGGTTTATCCACTCCCGTCTTTGTAATTAACCACACGTACAGCGAGAAGAACAATAAAACGCACACACATGAATTGATGATGAGATAAATATGACTTTATATTCACGGACACACTCTGAGATACGAAGTGACCATTAAAGGGATACGCAGATTGACGTATACATTACATAAGTACGCAGTGTAAACCGACATACACAAATAGACGTACATATGAATATATCTATCTTTAGATATATATCTATCTTACTCTCACCCACTCACACTCTCTCTCACTCTCTCTCTCTCTTTCTCTCTCTCGATATATATATATATGAGTTTGTGTGTGTGTATTAACAGATATCTAAACTATATACATATATATATATATATATATATATATATATATATATATATATGTGTGCGTTTATTCTCAAACATATAATGCCCTGTCATCGGGGCTTAGAATACCCAAACAGCATTGCCTGCAGGAAAGTAAGACCCTCCACCATCCCACAAAAGGATGTTTCCTGGGTATGACACTAAACTGTATCTGATGGTTCGGCTCTATTTCTTGAAATTTGAAACGTGTCGTGTTCCTCTTTATTGTCATCACTCCGAGTACCTTTCAGGGCCCCATTTATGGGTTAAATCAATCTGTTCAAAAATATTCGTACTTGATAAGACCGTATCAAAAAAATCTTAAGAAACAACTGCACAAAAGGGAACAATAAACACCATTCCCTAACCTATGTATGAGTTGACATGCCATTAAAATCGACAATCAATCAATCAATCGATCAATCACATAGTCATATAAACTCATTCGTATAAACTGCCATGAATTCGGTCTTTAGGTAAGCTAGTATTCAATAAGTGCTCCTTTTCTCAACTGAACAAATATACATTATTTTACAGTTTTTTTCATATTTTTTCATCCACTTTTTAGATAACATGACTATCACTTCATAGACACAAATCACGTGGTTCAATCTGTAAATTTTAATCTCATTGTCCTTTAGGGTAATTGTATATTGAAACTGCTTTTATTGAGTACTTCTTGTTTACGCATGGTAAACATTTGTTTGAATATAGAGATACAATGATTCTTCATAAGTTTCAAACATACTTCAATATTCATTATCATTTTTGCTCCATAATTATTATCTTTTTCTTTCAAAAAATTGAAATTTTTTAAAAAAATTTTGATTATATACATGAACCTACATATACATGAAAAATAAGTAAAAGTCTATTTCCACCACGAATATAAAAGTATTTGTTACAAAGTATAAAATATATATTTAGGATTAGTCCGAATCAATAACACACATGCACGCGCGTGAGCACACACACACACACACACACACACAAACACACACACACACACACACACACACATATATATATATATATATATATATATATAAACACAAACCAATATATATATAAACACAGAACAAATTTCTAATATCCGTTTGCATACACATACGCGAACACAAACACACATACATGCACGCACACACACTCACCCACACACATGCATGCACACACACGGAAACACACAAACACTCACACATATATACGTGGTGCCGTCAATAAGTTTACAGACTTTTTTGTACCAGTCCACAACTCCATCCTTGTCACAGACTATTTGACCAAGATGGGCGTCAAGACTGTTCCTCACCCACCCTATCGTCCAGAACTTGCTCCCCGTGACTTTTGCTTATTCCCTAAGCTCAGAAGCTGTCGTTATGAGACAATTGAGGAGATAAAAGAGGCTGTGACGAAGGTCATTGACACGCTCACACAAGAGGACCTCCATGAGGCCTTCCAGAAGTTGTTGAAACGGTACAACAAGTGCATTACAGCCGGGCGGATTACTTCGAAGTGGACTAAGGTTTCATGTGTGTACTATCAATAAAAGTGCCCATAAAAAAAAAGTCTGGAAATATATATATATATATATATATATATAGAGAGAGAGAGAGAGAGAGAGGAATACAAAGAATGAATTACTTTGTACGCTAATATTCGGTTACATATATTTACACACACCAGCACTCTCTCTCTCTCTCTCTCTCTCTCTCTCTCTCTCTCTCTCACACACACACACACACACACACACACACACATGTAAATGAATGAATTAGCAGTTTACTTAACAGTTATCGATACAGAAAATTAAATTGATAATTTTTTTAAAAAAAAGATTTTACATGAGAGTATTTTGGTTAAAATATTCTCAGCTTCACTGTTATTGTCAACATCTATAATAAGAAAATCTTCGGTTTTCTTTTGTATGAAAATAATCTATATATCTGCACTTTCTGTCAACTTTTCCTTTTTTTTAATAACAAAACTTTTATATATTTTGGAGGAGATTCACCCTTATATATCAGTTTTTCTTTAAAATACCTGCTGGTACCTAAAATGTTGAAATATATATTTTGTGAAAAAAATTCGAAATTCATCTTGTGGCTGAATTTTCAATGTTGGCAACTTTCCAAAACTAAAAGTTAGAACTTAACGTTATTTTAATGCCTGGACAGAACCGAACAGCTTTTCGTTGAGATAGAGTCAACGAAAAGTACTCTAATTGTTTGCTAGAACTTTCAACCAAGCTTTTTCGTGACAGGTGGGATATAAAAAGCCACACGGTAAATAAGTCTGTAAATAACATATTTTTTATTAAAATATGTCAAGTTTTACAAAGTAAACTTGGCACTTACTGTAAAAAGCCAATGGAAAACTCGAGAGTGAAACTAAAAGTAAAAGGACAAACGCAAGAAGATGTTACTCTTGAAAGAGGAGTCTTCCAAAGAGACTAATCTTACAATTTCTATTAGTAATAGCAATTAAAATATGGGTCTCGCAGGTGTTAAAATCCGAACAGGCTTCTTCCAAGGAGACTTACACTTTCCAATATGATTAGGAAGAGCAATGATGCTATGTTTCTAGAAAGTATTACTTTCTAAAAAGGCATCTTCGAGGGAGTCTCAAAATTGCAATACTACTTCTTATAGCAATGATGCTATGTTTCTAGAAAGTATTAATTTCTAAAAAGGCATCTTCGAGGGAGACTCAAAATTGCAATACTACTTATTATAGCAAAGATGCTATGTTTCTAGAAAGTATTACTTTCTAAAAAGGCATCTTCGAGGGAGACTCAAAATTGCAATACTACTTATTATAGCAATGATGCTATGTTTCTAGAAAGTATTAATTTCTAAAAAGGCATCTTCGAGGGACACTCAAAATAGCAATACTATTCATGATAGCAATGATGTTATGTGTGTAGCAGTTGTTAAAATCCGAGGAGGAATGTTTCTTGGAGACTAATCCTCGCCAAAAATACATGTAGTTGCAATTATGCTAAGTGCCAAGCAGATGTTTGAATACGAAGAGGAATCTTTCAAGGAGACTAACACTCACCAATCCTACTTGAAATAGCAATGATGCTATTTGTCAATCAGATTAAGAATGACGAAGAGGCATCTTTCAAGGAGACTAACACTCACCAATACTACTTCCAGAAGCAATTATGCTATGTGTCAAGCAGATATTAATGTCAAAAGAGGCATTTTTCGAGTAGAGTAAACCTCGTCAATACAACTTGTAGAAATATTGCTATGTATCTAGCAGTCGTTAAAATCCAAAGAGGCATCTTTTAGGTAAACTTATTAAATACGCCAAAACTACTAGTAGTATCAATTATGCTATATGTCAAGCATATATTAAAATCCGAAGAAGCATCTTTGAAAAGAGACCAACCATTGCTAATATCGCTTGTAGAGAGCAATTATGTTATGAGTCAAGCAGATGTTAAAATCCGAAGAGACATTTCTCAAGGAGCCTAATGATAGCCAATATTACTTTTAGTAGCAATGATGATATATGTCAAGTAGATATTAAAATCCGAAGAGGCATCTTTCAAAGATACTAAACTTCGACAAATCTACTTGTAATAGTAATTATGCTATGTGTCAAGCAGAAGTTAAAATCAGAAAAGGGACTTTTCAAGAAGACTAACATACGCGAATACCACCGCAAATTATACTGTGTGTCAGGCAGATGTAAAAAATTATAAGGGGCATCCTTCAAGGAGATTAGCCCTCACCAATACTTCTTGTAATAACAATGATGTTATGTGTCAAGCAGATATTAAAGCCTGTAGAGACGTTCTTTCAAAGAGACTAACCTTCACCAATACTATTTCTTATAGACTTTATGCTATATGCAGATGTTAAAATCCAATAGGCATCTTTCAAAGAGACTACCTCTCACCAATACTATTGTAGTAGCTCTTATACTATGGGTCAAGCAGATATGAAAATCCGAAGCGGAAGCTTTCAAGGAGACTAACTCATGCTAATATTATTCGTAATAACAATTATGTCAAGCAGATGTTAAATTCCAAAGTGGCATCTTTCAAGGAGACTAACCCGCGCCAATACTGCTTATAATAGCGCTGGAAGTATTTGAGGTTTCGTACCTTTTCCAAGGATATTTTTCTGAAAGTGAAAGTAATAATGCAAAGGGAGATCGAACTCCCTTTTTTTCGTGGCCACAGTCCAGCACATTAGTCAGTACACCACGAGGACTCTTCCGTAAGAATCGGAGAAAAAGAAAATATCAAATGCAAGTGAATATAGACGTGGAAAACATCAAGCAAAGAGAAAGGAATGAAAAATTTAGAAAGGAATACCTCAGAAGAACAAGTAACTTCTCGAAACCAAACAATGCATTTGAAATCTCACAAATGTAATAAATACCTGAAAATGCCTCCTTATAAGATCATCCGGACACTTCTTAAAATAGACAAGGAAGAAAATCACAATTCTGTACGACAAAGATGTGGTTGGTTGGGTTTAATTCTTTATGGCATATCAACTAATGGAGATTATTTAATGCCAAGTCAATTTTTATACGTGAGCAGTTCTGTTTCAACCAATTCAGTTTAGCATGAGTACAATTTTTGTTTGCAGACGGTTAAATATAAAAACTATTCTATTTCAAACAATTCAGTTTAGTGTAAGTAGAGTTTAAACGTCAAACAGTTATATTTGACCTGTAGAAAGAACCCTATCAGGTGCTACCACTCCGGGGCAGAGTGGACTTGGGAGTGATGGTAATAAAGGAGTACTTCACATTTCCGAGAGATCTATTACTGGAACCTCGTCCTCAAATTGTTTAGACTCATATCTAGGACACTCGTTGGGGGAGTCTTACTCCTCTGCAGAGATTCAGTCAGTGTATTCTACGGTCCCAGCTGACTGGGCTATGACGTCGAAGAGATGATTCAGACAGGCTATATGTGTCAAGAAAAGAATGTGGCTGAGGACTCGCCAAAATTAAAGATGTTGTCGATGCAACAATTAAAAAAACTGAAGGAATATTTTTAAAGAAAATGCTAAGAAAGTCTAATTGTAGCATCCTGTTACAGCAATATCAATAGAAACAACTTACGTACCAGCAGAACAACAGCAATTAAATATCTAGAAACAAAAATCAGTAGAAAAAAAAGCTGTATTGATATTCAAGCACCAAACTGAAGAGATTGCACACGAGATTGTGTTGATGTATGAGGATCATTAAATAAGTTTCAAGACTTTTTTCGTATGGGCACTTTTATTGATAGTACACACTTGAAACTCTAATCCCCTTCGAACTAATCTCCTCCGGCTGCAATGCACTTGTTGTACCGTTCAAACAACTTCTGGAAGACCCCATGGAAGTCCTCTTGTGTGAGCGTGTCAATGACTTTCGTCACAGCATCTTTCATCTTTCAATTGTCTCATAACGACAGCCTCTGAGCTTAGGGAATAAACAAAATCACAGGTAGCAAGGTCTGGACGACAGGGAGGGTGATGAACTGTCTTGATGTCCATCTTGGTCAAATAGTCTGTGACAAGGATGAAGTTTTGGACTGGTGTATTGTCATGGTGGAAATGCCACTGACCCGATTTGAAGAGTGCTGGCCTCTTCTGACGGAATCTCTTCCTGAATTCACTTAAAACCCCAACATAGTAACCCTAACCCTAACCCTTTGGCCAATCAACTCTGGTGTATTAACTTCCGTACTCCTCGCACACCTCTCATCATCCCTCACAGACTCCCTGCCTTCCTTGAATCTCTTATGCCACTCAAAAACACATGCTCGATTCATGCAAGATGCTCCAAAAGCAGTCTAAAGCATTCCATACGTTCCTCTGGCATTTTTTCCAATTTTAAAACAGAACTGAATTGCATATCGTTCTTCTAAAGTGTGAGATTTCATTTTTGAAATTCACCAGCTGAGACAATCAGTTTTAGTAGAGTGTATTCCAATTACTGCTGTAGCTGTTCATTTGAAGCTGATATCATAAAAAAATGGTCAGTCATCTCATAAGTTTTGTAGCAATGACATAATGATAATAATAGGTGAATCAACGGAATACACGACTATATGTGACAGGGGAGGAAGATGAATCACTGGGAACTATGCAACAGATTAACATTTGATCATGCTGACAAATGGTAAATGAATAAACCAAAATCTGCCCGAGAAAATGATACCTATAAAATTTAAATTGACTTTTAGTCTCATTTTGTTGGAAGTAAGATTTTGAGGAGATGCACATTTTCAAACCACCACAGAAACGGATTACAAAGAACAAAAGTTATCGGCGGGACACAATCGTTTTAAAGTGATATATAGCAAGTTGGATATCATGATAAAGTAATCACAATATTCCTTTCGTTATTTGGTTAAACACTAAAACGACAAATACATAACTGTATAAAGAAGGTCGAAACTGTATTCAAGATAGAAACTAGCCGAACAGGCACACAATGGTGAGTACATCTAAAATAATGGATTCAATTTATGCGATTATTTTTGTTCACAGGAGAGTTACAATTGGGGACATCTCTGAACAACTGGGATATTTTGTGGGTACAGCACAAAATTGTACATGATGACCTTTCTATGGTCAGTTGCCCATGGTTCCCCAAAATGTAGAAACTATTAGTCAGTATAGTTGAAAATAGTTGTCATATCCTCTTTAAGGTCAAGATTTGGCTCCCACAGATTTCCACTTGTTTGGCCCCGCCAAATATATAGTGAGTGAAACAATGTTTTCAAGGAATTAGGAAGTGAAGGACACCGTGATCAAATACTTAAAAAGTCAGTCCAGACTTATTTGCAAAATGAATACAAATGTTGTTGTTTTTTTTTAATAGGAAGTAGATATTTTAAAGAATGAAGATTATAAGGAAGAATAAAGAGGATTTTTCCTGGGTGAAATCAGAGTAATTTTCTTGCGAAATTCATTTCATTTATTGAAGATGCCACGTACAACAATCTGTCAGTCAGGTTTTGATCAAAGAAATTCACACATCAAAGAAACGGCAGACACAACAAAAAAAGGTTTACGTTTCGCTGACATCAAGATGGATTTAGAATGATTCTTTCAACTTGTCTTGTGTAAAACCACAGGAAAGCCTTTAGCTGAGAGAATTCCCCTTATTCATAGAGTTGGGTTATCCATTGACAAAGCCATGCTAGTTGAAAAAATGTTGTGGTGTTATTTGAACTACAACTTGGGGTGATAAGGGGCTCATACCTTTACAACAGTATTGTGACTTAGTTGGATAATGTGCTGATACTATACTTGGTGCAATAGTCATCGTTTTCGAAAATGGATGTGACGAGCCGAGTTCAATTCCTGGACGATATTCGTTGCGTTTCACTTCGTCTGAATCTACATTGGAAAGGCACGAATCCATTTCTTCTTAGCTCAGTTATGAGTAAACAATAGAGCAGACAGGACTCTTTTGCTTAGATGGGGCAACCTGTCTAGGAGAAGGAAGACTGAGAATTCAAACCAGCAGTTCTTTGAAAAAATGACTTTGTGTCACAAACCACCTATAGTGAAAGTTTTGTGTGAATACATGTATTCCTATTTTAGTATTTAGGTTTTTAATTGGATAATTGCAAAACCCATTGCTTTCTTGAAGAAGATATTACACAATACTAAATCCAGTTCATTATGTATGTTGTAACATTTGGGCCGACCGATCCTTTTGCTTTCAAATTCATGACAACACCTACTGAGTTATTGGCTGTAGGAACGATTAGGATTCCATTAAAGGAATCCCAAATTTCACTCATAACTTGAGCCTTGATCTTCGCAGCAAGCGTTTTCTCCCATCTCGCTTTGTAAGGAGCAATAGGTGCAAAAAAGAAAAAAAAATAGTGCGTCCCACTGTTAGTGTTTTAAAAATAGTTATTTTCTCACTTGACTTTACATGAGTCATCACCAACCTAATACTTATTAGATCATTTTTTAATGTTTCTCTTCATGTGTTTTGACGAGAGAGGAAGTAAGAATATTTGCTGCATTTTATTGGTTAAGTACCTAACTCACAGAAATAAAATGAAAGAAAGACTAGTTCATTATTACAGAGTACTTTGACCAAGACGTCTTGGGTAGTGTCATGGTTAGAAAGTTAGACTAACACCCATTCATGAGTGAGTTCGAGTCTCTTTGGGTGCCCCATTCATACGGTTTGGTGCCAGATCTCTGTAAAAGGCTTATTAAATAAGCAGAGCATTTTTAAGTGATAATTATTTTAAGAGCAGATAACTCTTGACCATTTAAAGACGCTATGTTATAAACATTTGGATTTGATTTGTAAGTTTTATCTACTATACGATTCCTACTTCTTGGGGCCTTTTGTGGTTAAGATGGTTGTGTATATCTTACAATGGCCTATGAAAGTTTTTCGAAAAGAAAAAAATAAATAAAATGCAAGATTCTAAAAGTCAAAGACACAGACTCTACTCACCTGAAAGATTAGCGCGAAAAATCTTTCTGTTCTTTATTTTTTAATCTGACTTTGGTAAATATCTTTTTTCACCACTTGTAAAGCTTAAGGTATAATTCTGATGAGGAATATTTTCGGGAATCAGATTAGGCGTTTCTAAAATCAGATTCAAAGTTTACTTAATCTTCAGACACTCTGTCGACAGAGCTTAAAATATGCTTACTGTATCCTCTTTAAAAAGGTGTCCTAGGTATGAAACTAAACTACATCTGATGGTGAGGCTCCCGTTCTGGAGATCAGTTCTGGAGATAAGTGGACTATGGAGTACCCCTTCATTGCCATTCCGTTAAATTCAATCAGTCACTCATCCAATCTCCAGGTGACAATGGCAAATATTATTTATCAGCCGACAAGTACCCTAAATCGGGATTTAATTATATCCATGAATTATTATCAACTCTGCTTCTATCAGGTTAATAACATTAACCTACTGAAATGTTAGCAACTGTGCTCTTATTACCCTGAAGATGAGCAAACAAAATTCAATAATCAATCGAACAGAAAATATATTCAAACTTTGATCCAAGCTGCAAACATATTTGATAAAAACTATCTCATCATGCCATGAAAGAAATATGAATATTTCAGAACGGAGACAGGTGTTATAGTGTTTTCAGTCTTCCATATACTTTTCCACTCATATATTTTTCATTGTTATTTTTATCCTTACGTTTATACTCTTGCCCAGTCGGTTTATGGGCAGGGGCTATAGAATACACTGACTGCACCTCTGCTGAGGGGTAAGACCACCCAATGAGTGTCCTGGATATGACACTAAACAGTCTGATGGTGAGGTCCTTGGGGCACCCCTTCATTGCCATTGCTCCCAGGTCCACTCTGGCCCGGAGTAGTAGAACCTGATAGGGCCCTATCTATGGGTTAAATAAAACTAACGGCATACCTATGCTAAACTGAATTGCTTGATTAAACTGAATTGCTTGAAATAGAAATGTTTTTTTACAATTAAACGATACTTACATTTAAACTGCGTGCTTATGTTAAACTGAATTATTTGAAATTGAACTGTTTTTGAAATTGAAACTGTACTTACACTAAATTGAATTGATATATATAACTTCTTGAATAAATTGAATAGTTTGAAATAGAAATGTTTTTGACAATTAAACTGTGTACTCATGCTAAACTGAATTGTTTTAAATAGAACTGATTATTTACATAAAGGTGAACTTGTCGACTAGTTTCAGAGAGATTCTGTCTAGTGTGGAAATGTCGCCTGTTTGATTAACAGTGTCTCATCAACCGAATAAGACATCGACCCGCGGCTAACGAAGGCGTGGACAGCTATCGATAAGCTATCGATCATATGGAAGTCAGACCTGACCGATAAAATGAAACGCAGTTTCTTCCAGGCAGCGGTCGTATCGATACTGCTATATGGATGCACTACTTAGACGCTAACAAAACGGCTGGAGAAAAAGCTAGACGGCAATTACACAAGAATGCTGCGAGCAATATTGAACAATTCCTGGAGGCAACACTCCACAAAGCACCAACTATACGGCCACCTACCACCCATCACGAAAACTATACAAGTTAGACGAACCAGACATGCAGGACACTGGTGGAGAAGCAGGGACGAGCTCATTGGTGATGTTCTCCTATGGACCCCTCACATGGCCGAGCAAAAGAGGGACGACCAGCTCGAACCTACATACAGCAGCTCTGTGAGCATTCGGGATGTAGCCCTGAGGACCTGCCAGAAGCGATGAACGATGGGGAGATGTGGCGAGAGAGAGTCAGGGTTATCCGTGCTAGCGGAACGACATGATGATGATAATGATGATGATTATCATGATGATGATTTACATAAAAATGGATTTGGCGTTAAATAACCTACAAAGGTTGATATGTCATAAAACCAAACCAAACCAAACCAAACCAAACGTTTATTCTAATTTTTTTTCTCGGCTATATGCAGTATTCTGATGATTGCCGGATATAATGCAAAGGATAAGAATAGGAAGTAACGATTGGGTATTCTGGAGGAAAACAGGGCTGCAATACATTAAAATATGGTAATGTTTGTAGCAAAATCATGTAATTACACTAGAAGAGAAGAAACTATTCTTACTCGACTACACATTGGACACACACGACTGACTCACTCCTTCATTCTTAAAGAAGAACCTTCCCCAAAATGTCCATGTGAAAACCAATACACAATCAAGCACATTTTGATAGAAAGCACAAAACTCAACCACACCAGGAAAAAGATTTATAAGGCAAACAGCATGAAGGATCTATTTTTAAAAAATTGCTCTCAAAAACATAATCAACTTCTTAAAAACAATTGGCCTCTTATTTAAGATATAGACTATGTTACTAACACCTTCAACCATCAAGTTTATACAAACAAAAACCTTAGACATTTATATATACACACACATATATTTCAGAATTTAAACTCAGTGACCCTTAAGAAGTCAATTTGCCATAAAACCCAACCATCACCAACCTAAACATTTGCATGTTCAAATCATATATATAATATATGTGTAAAAATGCTCTGGCATTAAATAACCAATAGCTGTTGATCTGCCATTAAATCCAACCAACCGACCATGTAACGTGTTGATCGTTTGCCATATGTGGTTGTTTTGTTTGGTGCGTTTGTTTTTTCGTTGATTTTTTATAAATATGTGATTCTTTATTATAAATTTTCGCCCATAGTTTGCCTTCAGACACCAAAGGCGGAAAAATGAAATAATCAAATTATTCCTTGTTTTTCATGCTGAATATGATTCTAATATTTCAATCTTTGAATATCTTCGAGTGTTCTTTCGCTTTTCTAGCATTCTCAGAGGTTTGCTTTGTTTTGTGGTTGTTGTTGTTTTTTTTATATTCAGGTTTTTAAAATTTTTCTTGCATTCTCACCTGTCTTCCGAACAGATTGTGATTCTGAGAATACCGAATAGATTTCGTCCGGACGATCAATCATACATTTTATAATTTCTCAATTTTTGATCGATTCTCGGATTTGTTCGATGAATTATTCAAATTGATGAAAGCTGATCGCTGACGTGAAATCTTCAAGTTATAAGTGAAGTGTGAAAATTACAAAAAAAAAAAAAAGAAAGAAATAAATGAAGATAAAATAACACAGAAATACCATAATTAAAAAAAAAGAAGCCACTTCCAAATGAGTGTAAGAAACAAAGAAAAAAATGTTTCCAACGAGAAAAAGTTGAAGTTCGATAATTTTTTATTTGCACAGAAAAAAAGTTTTAAAAATGAGATGTTTCTTTTTTTTTTTCTTCTTTTATATTCTAAATTATGATACAACCCAAGATATTGTGAGTGAAGATCAGCCAAGAACCTGTAATGTTACATTTTGATGTTACTGATACGTTTACAGTTGTGAGGAATGACGGTAAAATATTGTGAAACAAAATTAACCGATTTGGAATTAAATATCGTATTAATTGTTTTGTGATGCCATTGATATCTTACCAAGATTAAAACACTGTCCATCCATCCATACATTCAAATGTTATGCAAGGCGCTTTTGCAGATCAGTGTTTAAAGATCTCATTTTGGAAAGATCAGAGTAAGTTCAAAGTTCACATAATGAATTTTGTAAGTGAAGCTTGAAGTAAATTATTTGCATTTAACAAGAGGGGCTCGTTAATACTGTAGTGCACATCCATGGTTTTGGTTTCGACTTCTTTTTTTATGGCATATCAACCTTCGTGAGTTATCTATGGCCGAATCGATCCTTGTAGAACAGCTATGGTAATATCTAAGCAATAGCAGGAGAGATAAGGGGATTCGTACCTGTCCCTAGAGTTTTCGTCCGAACGTGAACGTCATACCGCGACTGCAGTTCAAACTCACTTTCTTCGATATGGCAACCAAACGCGTAATTGCCCAGTCAGCTAGAGCCGTAGAATACACTGACTGCACCTCTGCAGAGGGGTAAGACCCCCCCTAACGAGTGCCCTGGATATGGCACTAAACAATCTGATGGTGAGGTTCCAGCAGTGCTGGAGCTTTGGGGAATGCGGAGTACCCCTTCATTGCCATCGCTCCCAGGTCCACTCTGGCCCGGAGTGGTAGCACCTGATAGGGCCCTATCTATGAGTTAAATAGAACCAACAGCATACTTATGCTAAACTGAACCGAGTAAACTGAATAGCTTGAAATAGAAACGTTTTTGACAATTAAACTGTACTTACACTTAACTGTATTATTTCAAATAGAACTGTTTTTCGGCATTAAAACTGTATTTACACTTAACTGAATTATTACACATAACTGCTAGAATAGTTTGAAATGGAACTATTTTTCGGCATTAAAACTGTATTTACACTTAACTGAATTATTACATATAACTGCTAGAATAGTTTGAAATGGAAATGTTTTTGACAATTAAACTGTGTACTTATGCTAAACTGAATTGTTTTCAATAGAACAAATTATTTACATAAAAACGGATTTGGCGTTAAATAACCTACAAAGGTTGATATGCCATAAAACCAAACAAACCAAACCAACGCGTAAGTAACTACGCTACCGAGACACTAACTGTGAATCTGCCCTCCCTCACAAGTTTTTTTATAATCTAAAGGATTTGACATAGATAAAATTTAGCTGAGTAAATATTTAACATATACATATATCAAACATATTTGGATTATTTTTTTTTAAATCATGAATGTCTATAGAGAGAAAGCGTGCGAATAATTATTTTACTTCTTGTCAGTTTGTCACACCAGAATTAGCTGATAAGTTTTCATTGTAGCATAAGTGACAACAGGTCTCCTCAAATCTCCAGGACTCTTCCCAGTATTTTAACTGATCTTAACCACGCTGTAGTCTGCATAGTCTCAATTCTTCCTCGAATTGCTAATTCTTCCAGTTTTTTTTTCTAAGGCTTTGGGGAATGTTCCAAGTACATCAACTACAATTGGTATCATCTTCACCTTCACATTTTTTCGTAGTTTTTCAGTTCTCTAGCAAGGTCAAAGTACTTATCTCTCTTATCTTTCTTTCAATTTTACTCTATAGTCTAACGCGATGGCAAAGTTCACTATTCGATGTGTTCTTTTTTCCTTTTTTATTTTCACTATCACTAGGTCTGGTCGTCTGGCTGAGATTAGGTGATCCTTTGTATATCAAAATCCTTGTGAAGTTCTCCTGGAGGAATTCTGCGATTTTATTGCTCCTTATTTGTCCCTGCTTTAATATGATTAATTGGTCCTTATGGCGTTGTTTCGTGCTGCTATCGGAAGAGATTCCGTTTCTCTCTAAAGATTTCCCTTTCTTAATGATGTCCAAGGTTTCTTGGAAATTTCGCTTGTTTATCACTTGAAATGTTTATACAGTTTTTTTTTATCTTCCCATTTTTGGTTTCTAATTAATTTTGTTCTGTTGATCCGGTATTGTTTCTGGTTACTGCAATCAGCCTTCCTCAGCAGTCTTTTTTTTATGTAGTCTCCTATTCATTGTATCTATACATCAATGCTATCTTCATTACTAGCCATATTTACCAACCCCTCCGCTCGGGCAGGATATGACACAAGGTCAATTCTTAAGCAGAGTTTAACAGGTTTGAAATCAGAGTTTTCCTTCTAGACTAGTTGCCTCACCAAGGCTGGAAAAACCAGTCTGCCCTACTATTTACCCATAGCTAGAGGGAGAATTATTGGAGTCATACCTTTCCCAAGGGTATTAGTACTATGTGAAATGCAGTCAGTCTTGTCTAAAATTCGAACCCGTGTCGCCGCGTCCATTTCCTAGGATGATAATCATTACACCACAAGCACCTTAATTACAAGCAATTCCTCTTCCTCCTTATTTTCTTCACACGTACAGCCTATATCATCTCTGGGATGCAAGGCATTATAAGTCGCTATAAGTATTCTTGTTCTCTGTTCCTTTTTGTTTTAGTTCTTCCCTCATGCACATCCGGAAAGGTCCCGAGTATCTTACACGGGAGACAGGCCAGATATTTATCACCTTGATGAGCTTTCTGTTGTATAGTTTGGTTTCGAGTAGTTTTTTGTTCTTCTGAGATATTTTTAAAAACTTTTTCTTGCTTAATGGTGTTCGATTGCAATATTCCTAAATATTTGTAAGTTTCCTTTTCTCCGAACATTCTGATCTTTTCTTGGTTTGTTAGTTTTATTCCTTCCGTCATGTATCGTTTCCTGCCTCTCATTATTAGTATGACACATATTTCCCTATCTAATTTATTCCCTATATTTTTATTTACCCAACCCCTCCACTCAGGCAGGATATGACACAAGGTCAGTTTTTTAAGCAGAGTTTAACAGGTTTGAATTCAGAGCTTTCCTTCTCCAAGACTAGTTGCCTTACCAAGGCTGAAGAAATCACCCCTACTATTTACCCATAGCTGGAGGGAGAATAATTGGATTTATACCTTTCCCAAGTGCTATGTGAAATGCAAACAGTCTCGTCCAGGATTTGAACTCGTGTCGGCGTGTCCATTTCCTACAACGATAACCATCACACCACGGGCACCTACTTTTCGTCCCTATATTTTGATTGTATATCATCACTGACTGTATTATTATTATCATTATTTTTTATACTCTGCGAATTTTTCAAACCTGTTTAGACTGATTAAATCTCGTCTGTAACGTTTGGTTTTGGGAAGTTTATCTTCTGAGACACTCCCTTCCAACTTTTTCTTTTATAACCGTTTGCTTGATGGTGTCTACAACTAATATCCATATTTCTTAGTAATTTTTTTCTCTATGTTTTGATGTTTTTCTGATTCTTTAGTTTATTTCTTCTGTTGTTTCTCTTTTACCTTTTTTCATTAAAAGCATTGCACGTTTTTCGATTCCAAATTCTCTTCCTCTATCTTCACAGTAGATTCTAATTGTTTCAATAACGATGTCTAGTTTAGTTTTGTTTGTTTCACCAGAATAATTAGCAAACAATTAGACATTAAACTTGGACCGTTCACACAAGGAGAACTCGACTCGGTTCTCAGAAAAATTAAAAATAGGAAAGCTGCAGGACTGGACGAAATTCCCCCGGAAGTATGGAAGACCAGACAATTCGACGACATACTGCTCCGACACTGCAACGCAGTATACAATCAAAATCCGATAGATAGATGGACGAAGGGATGCATACTCCCCTTCCCTAAAAAGGGAGACCTCGGATTAGCCAAAAACTACCGAGGCATAACACTTACATCCATAGCTGCCAAAATCTACAATGCCCTACTACGAAACCGCATAGAACCCAAAATCGACAACATACTTAGAAAAAACCAAAATGGCTTCCGAAGAAATAGATCTACGACCTCACAAATACTAACCATCCGCAGAATCCTTGAGGGTGTACGGGCAAAGAACCTACAAGCGACATTAATATTTGTCGACTTTACCAAGGCTTTCGACTCCATTCACAGAGGAAAGATGGAACAAATCCTACTAGCGTACGGCATACCTAAAGAAACCGTAGCGGCAATAACGATTCTCTATAGAAACACTAAAGTAAAAGTACGATCACCAGATGGAGACACAGAATACTTCGACATTGTAGCAGGAGTACTACAAGGGGACACGCTGGCTCCGTATCTCTTTATCATTTGTCTAGACTACGTACTTAGAACATCGATTGACAAAATCAAAGAGAATGGCTTCGAACTGACGAAGAAAAGAAGCAGAAGATATCCCGCAACAACAATTACCGACGCCGACTACGCCGATGACATAGCGATACTGGCAAATACACCTGACCAAGCCGAAACACTTCTGCATAGCCTGGAACGAGCAGCAGCAAGCATAGGCCTCCATGTTAATGCACACAAAACGGAATATATGTGCTATAACCAAACAGGGGACATCTCCACTCTAGAAGGAACCCCTCTTAAACTAGTAGACAAATTCACGTACCTAGGAAGCAGCGTCGAATCAACCGAAAAGGACATCGAAACGAGGATAACGAAAGCATGGACAGCTATCAATAGGCTATCGACTATATGGAAATCAGACCTAACCGATAAAATGAAACGCAGTTTCTTCCAGGCAGCGGTCACATCGATACTGCTATATGGATGCACTACATGGACGCTAACAAAACGGCTGGAGAAGAAACTAGATGGCAATTACACAAGAATGCTGCGTGCAATCCTCAACAAGTCCTGGCAGCAACACCCCACAAGACACCAACTGTACGGACACCTGCCCCCTATCACGAAATCTATTCAAGTTAGGCGAACCAGACATGCAGGACATTGCCGGAGAAGCAGAGATGAACTCATAAGAGATGTACTCTTATGGATCCCCACACACGGCCGCGCAAAAGCAGGACGACCAGCACGAACGTACATTCAGCAGCTATGTGAGGATACAGGTTGCTGTCCTGAAGACCTACCTAGGGCGATGAACGATAGGGAGGAGTGGCGAGAGAGGGTCAGGGATATCCGTGCTGCCAGCACGATATGATGATGATGATGATGATATATATATATATATATATATATATATATATATATATATGCTTGTATGTTTATGTGTGCCTGAGCGCACGCGTGCACATTTTTAAAAATAGATTCTAACTTCTAAGTATTTATTTTTTATTAAGAAAGACAAAAACTTATCTACGATGTTTGCTTGTGTTTTTATTGTTGTCGTTTTTGGAGGGAGAGTGTGATGTTGGCATTGGTCCTCCCGTTTATTGTCCTTTATAACATAATTTTCTTTGTTCATTCATTTGTTAAAATGTTACTCTTTTAGTAATAAGATAAAGAGAATTTACTTCTGAAAACGTAGTTATGACAGCAGCCGTGAGATGTCCAATCACATAACGGATTAGGTTATCACCCACATATTCTATAATCAATCAATAATTCCATTATAAATGGAATATTAACTTTAGAGATGAAAACAAAAACAGAATGCAACACTGATTGTCTCTTTTACAAATGTAGCATTGTAAGCAGATTCTACCTGGACACAAATAGATAAATTATAAAAAAAGACAGCAACTCCAAGAAAGACGATTGCTCATCGTCTTTTCAAGTGTGCTTGGTGTAACAAGATATGCTTGATCTCTCATCCCTGACGAAGAATTGCCAAGCAATGGCCGTATAAGTGGTGATGGGGAATGGCTAGAAGATATCACCTAACCAAGGCTGAAGTGGGAGTAGGTGTTCTCTGTACCCTTATATATATATATATATATATATATAAGAAAATTTACAAATAAAAAAAACACAAGCTACTCAGTGGGTGTCTTTATAGTTGAATTAATTGCTAGTATTGAAGGTTTAAATGTTTCGGTGTTTTGCATTAAACTTTCACCAGGGAATTTAAATATATGATGTTGTATCGCATGAATTTTATTTGAATGCATTTTTTTACTGTCGTTTAATGAAACGAAAAATGAAATAACCACTTCACATTTTTAGACACCTGGATGAAGGTTTAATGTAAAAAAAAACAATACGTCTACGCATGACAAATAATTCAACTATGATTAAAATCACCATCTTAATAAATTGTGTTTTTTGCGTATTAGTACATATACATTTACTTCTTTTTTCTCATATATATATATATATATATATATATACATATCATCATCATCATGTCGTGTCACTAGCACGGACATCCCTGACCCCCTCTCGCCACTTTTCCCTACATTTCATCGCTTCTGGCAGGTCTTCAGGGCTTCATCCCGTATCCTCACATAGCTGCTGTATATATGTTCGAGCTGGTCGTCCTGCTTTTGCTTGGCCATATGCGGGAGTCTATAGGAGTACATCACTTGTATAGTTTTCGTGATGGGAGGCAGGTGGCCGTATAGTTGGTGCCTTGTGGGGTGTTGCCGCCAGAACTTGTTCAATATTGCTCTCAACATTCTTTTGTAATTGCCGTCTAGCTTCTTCTTCAGCTGTTTAGTGAGCGTCCAAGTAGTGCATCCATATAGCAGTATCGATACGACCGCTGCCTGGAAGAAACTGGGTTTCATTTTTTCGGTCAGGTCTGATTTCCATGTATTATTTGGTCCAGTTAAACCGGAGTTGGGAGTAATTCGATCAGGACAAGAAAACTATTCAAGAGTGAACATTTAAAGTTTCCTGGTAAAGAGCTTAATGTAACAGACATTACAGAGCAATAACTTCATAAAGAAAAAACACAAACCTGTCACATTAGGATTATAGATTTATTTCCATCCTGTCATGTGTTTTTGATAAAATCAAAAAACACGAAAAAAAATTAACAGGACTTCTTCAGATCTTATGGATAAGATAAAAAAAAATTGAAGAAGTCCTGTTAATTTATTTTCGTGTCTTTTGATTTTTCAAAAACACATAACAGGATGGAAATAAATTTATTATCCTAATGTGACCGGTTTGTGTTTTTTCTTAATGAAATATATATATATATATATATATATATATATATATATACCTGTGATTTCAAGATTATGTCAAGGTTTTTTTCTTTTCGTGGCTGTGGTGGAAGGAGAATGAGGAACAAAGTATTGGTACGAGAAAAGACACCTCCTAAATGAAGGAAGATAGCTAGTCTTCACGTCGTCTCCATTATCTATTTCTTCCTCCTTACATAGCCTCCGATACATAATAGAGAATAAAACAACGAAGTTCTGATGTCTAAAACGATTTGTGTTTTCGCGTTATCCTTTCTTATCCAACGATTAGCCATGATTGACATAGCTATCGTCGGTGACTACGCAACACATGCAATAGGTCATGAGAAATTTCCAACTAAGTGGCAAAGACTTTCTTTTCCATAAACTGCTTTTATTTCGATTTGTTTTTAAATGATATCGATTATTTTCACATACCATTGTAAAATTTTCTTAAAATTTTGATTTAACTCAACAGAATTCGTTTTGTTTATTTTTTTAGATCACGTTTTAAAAAGACAGCAGATTAGTTGAATTAGTCACTTATATTTCGCTTTATTTTTTTTTCTTTTAGATAGTTGTGAGTTAAATACCTTGAAACTACTGATTTTTAATGAACATGTAATGTTTGAATAGAAAAAAAATGTTTACTGATTAGTAAAAAAAAAAAAAAAAAGAGCAAACAGCTTGAGAAAGAGAGAAAAAGACAATTCAATATTTTTTTAAATATTCAACAGGGAAATACAAATAAAAAATGCATAAATAATCCTGACATTTTTACAGTAACTACGTTAATTACAACGAATCTGAAAAAGAGGAAAGGGCAGATATTGTATTGCACGTATACTTCTAAAAGTCTTAACTTATTATTTATTGGAATTAAAAAGAGATAAAAGTAGGTTGACATGATTGTTTTAATTTAAGTCAAGATTCTCTAACAAGAAGGAGAATAATTTTCGTGACAGATACTTTACCTAAAATTTGGTAATTTCTCTCTTGCCACGGACTATTTATCCACAGAGAAGGATTGAATATATTGTAATATTTCAGTCACTTTAATTTCAAGATCAGAAGCGAAAATGAATAGAAATAATCAAGTTTTATATACATTTAATAAATTCTAAAAAAGAACGTTTGTAAAAAATCTACATTGGCTTGTTTCAAAAACTTACTGTGGTGCCGGTGTGGAAGAGATTATTGAAAATCAACTCACCAGAATAATAAGAAATTATTTTGTTTCCAAACGTAAAACAACTCATATAGGCGTCGAAAACGTGTTTGAGATAACAGACAACTGACACGCTTAACAGAACATGAGGAAATTTATATTGTTTCATAACGTTTGAATAAACAGGTTTGCCAACTCATATTATCATGGGGAAGGTGTACCTGAGAATATCTGTTACACCGCCATGTGCCCAGCGGGCTTGCAGGCTCCCAAGTCCACCAATTAAAGCCGGACACAGACGTTGGCTGTGGTTTGCCGAACTCGATTTAATGTCACAGATATCACCAACTCCCAAGCAGAACCACATTCTAAAGCTACTAGGCGAGTTCTAGGGGAATTATTAAAAGTCAACACAGCTAACTGGTAAGCTTTCCCCC
This sequence comes from Sepioteuthis lessoniana, assembly GCA_963585895.1. Lineage (NCBI taxonomy): Eukaryota > Metazoa > Mollusca > Cephalopoda > Myopsida > Loliginidae > Sepioteuthis > Sepioteuthis lessoniana. The sequence goes on along the minus strand of OY757928.1, from coordinate 9,847,148 downwards.
TCAAATACAAGGTCTTCGACAAACACAATTCCTCCACAAGAAAATAAGGACTCTGAACTGCCGTGTTTGAGTTAACAGGATTAATAACAATATTCTTTTATTGCATAAAAAAAGAAACAAAGAAAATAAAATGATTCAGGTGAAAGTCAGGAGCGAAAAAGTCTTTCCGTATCCCGGAGGAGCCACCACCAAAATGTTATGGAAACCCAATAACGAAAGAAAGAAAAGAAGAGAATAAGCTTCACAAAACTCCAAGTAAGTGACCGTACAATTTAAGCATATCCAACTTTATCCTGCTGCATTGTTACTGAAATGATAAACTCGATATTTGGAGCACGTGCTCTGCCATTAAATCCCATAGTCCGAAGGAAAGCTGACCGTGTCTACCGTTGTCGAACTACCTTCTCACCTTCCGCCATTAACAGATATTTTAAGAGGGGCTTCGACCAGGATACGGACATTTTAGTGGAGCCTCTTTTTCGCTCCTGACTTTTACCTGAATTGTTTTGTTTTCTTTGCTTCTTTTTTATGCAATAAAAGAATATTGTTATTAATCCTGTTAACTCAAACTCCGCAGCACAGAGTCCTTATTTTCTTGTGGAAGAATTGCGTTTGTGGAAGACCTTGCATTTGAGGGGGAGAGATTGCCAGTTAGCTGTGCTGACTTTTAATAATTCCCCAAGAACTCGCCTAGTAGCTTTAAAATGGGGTTCTGCTTGGGAGTTGGTGATATCTGTGACATTAAATAGCGTTCGGCAAACCACAGCCAACGTCTGTGACCGGCTTTAACTGGTGAGATAAAAGACAACAGACACGATGAGAAAATCACAGGCAATATTTGATTGATTGTTTGATTGATTTTAACTGCATGTCGACCAATCTAAGCTTATTTTATACCTCAAGGTTAGGGAATCATATTCATTGTACATTCCTATTCACATTTTTGCATGTAGTTATTTCTTTAGAGATTTTATTCTGTTCACGATACAATCGAATACGAATGACTTTTAGAGAGACATATTTGACCTATAGATGGGACTCTAACAGGTTTTACGACTCCGGTACAAGTGAACCTGGAAGTAATTGCGATGAATTAATACTTCACTCTGCAAAAGTCTTTAAGACTGAGCTGTTATCATCAGATGCCGTTTTGTGCCAAGCCCTTGATATCCTCTTTTTTGGAAGATCTTATACATTTTAAGACGAATACAGTCCACAGCCGATTCAGTGGTAGGTTTGTTTTATTTTAGGTCTCTAAATATGCGGTTACGAGTTATTTCCCTTTTGTTTCAATAACCATAAGATCGAACTTAATTTGAAATATAGGCAACTATTTTCTGATCAATCAAATTTATTCCAATCAAGGATCGAAGACATTTTTAAGACTCACCCAAATCCTTTCATCATCTTCATATCATATCAGGGATTTCCCTGACACTCTTTCGCCACCCGTCTCAATCATTCATCGCTCCCGGCAGGTCCTCCAGGCAACATCCTGTATCGACACAGAGGTGTTGTATATAGGTTCTAGCTGGCCGTCCAACTTTTGCTTGTCCGTGTGAGAGAGTCCACAGGCGTATATTGCTAATGATTTCGTCCTTACTTCTCCAGCAGTGTCCCATATGTTTGGTTCGTTTAGTTTGGATGGTTTTCGTGATTGTTGGTAGATGGCCGTACAGCTGCTGTTTTGTTGGGTGTTAACTCCAAAACTTGTTCAATACTGTTAGCAGTATTCTTGTGTAATTGCCGTTAAGCTTTTACTCCGTACGCCTTGTTAGTGTCCATGTGATACATCCTTATAGCAGTATTGATATGACCACTGCTATGAAAAAAACTGCGTTTTATTTTATCGGACAAGTTTGACTTCCATATGACCGATAGCCTATCTTAGCTGTCCATGCTTTTGCTAGTCGTGTGTTGATGTCATTTTTGATTGATGAGACGCTACTTCCGAGGTAGGTGAACTTGTCCAGTTGTTTCAGACGACCACCATTTACTGTGGAAAGAGTCTAACAAATTTGTTTTGATTCTACATTATCTATTCCCTCGATCCTACTCGCTAAACATTTTCATTGTCTTCTTCTTAAACATAAATTTCACATCCATAAAGCTTGTTAAATTGGAGCACCCGGAAAGTAAATCTTCCAAGGAAGCTGAAAAACACCATTAAACATAGCAAGTCTTCAACTCGGAGCAACTATTTTTTAACTTAGCCACCACTAATAGCAATACATTTTGCTAAATTTTACCATACTAATTTTACGAACCCGAACCTCTAACCGTAACATCAGGTAACATTTTCCGAATAAAACTAGTGTTTTGGGAACATATCTAACAAATTTACGCAGAGATTTATATAAGATAATAAAACTGTTATACGAATTATTAATATATCATACAGCGTTTGCAATGGCTTCGAACACCAAACGAAACGTCACAGCAGCCAGTCAGTCTGTCAGACAACATCGGTTTATCGGCGCTGTTTTATGATATAAATATGATCAATAATGTATAAGATTTGTATGGTTTCTTATATGACTGATGTAATTCTGATTTCAAAGAAACATTATATATATCATACACTAGCGTCGTAAAGACAATTTAATGCGACATAACAATAGTTTATTGAATTTATATACATTGTACCGATATGGCACCAGATTTTAGATATGTTTTACTTAAAGGTTAATTCATTGATGACTAAAACATTAATTCTTAGATTTCTAAATGCAATTACTCGAACACATTTCTATAGTTAAACACCGAGAGACTTTGATGTTTTTTGTTTCAGGTTATCATAACCAGTCCTTATTTAGGTAAGTTTTAGATCTCTCAGTCGTTTACTGTATGTTTGGGGGCCGACCTATAAATTTGGTATCGGTCTAACACTGAATCCTGAGCTGAAAAATCTTGAGTTCGACTTATATACAAGATCGACTTGAAATCCGCAATTTACGGTATGATAATTCCTTTTATAAATCTTTTTTTTTATGATTCTATGTTGAAACAACGAAGAAGCATGTCTGATTGGTGAAGAAATATATTTTCTTCGACGTAAATATCATTTGTTTTTCGATAGAGTGTGGCTCTCTATAGGAAATCGTCCTAACGTGTTGGACAAAAAATATTGGTTTTGTTTTAAGCAGCACCTGAAATACAAAAAAAAGTTAAAGATTTTTATGAGGAAAGATTTTATTTTATTTTTTCTATCGTCCAGTGTAATCTGTTACAATAACTTTGCCTCTAGATGTCAGTATACCCACTCCCACAAAAAGTGGGGGACCCATACTAGAGCAATTTTTTTTCTTTATGCAATTTGACTTTAACGGAGTCAAAACTAACCGTAAAACTACAAGCAGTTACTCATTCCTTTTCCTCAGTTTATGCAACCAAACGAAGGAATTGTGAATTTCTCCCGACTGCATGTTTCGGACTTAATATAGCGTTCAAATATCCTTTTTAAACCTATACTTATTTTCATTTCATTTATTCTAAAAATGTGACTGTTTGAGGTAGTTAATCATATTTTCTCAATCAAATTTTCTGGAGTGATTTCAAATCTATTTTTGATATGTATTTCTTTAAAATGAGAATTAATAAATGAGAAAAAAGTAGACTCGTTTTAAGTAAAATAAAAATAAACCTTGAGAGAGAGAGAGATGTGAAAATTTTGAGATAGATAGATAGATAGATAGATAGATAGATAGATAGATAGATATTAACAGAATGAGACAGATACATTTGAACCGAAACAGATAGATAAAAAAAACTAAGATAGATAGATAGATATCGAATAGACTGCAAGTGATAGATGGGGACATTCTGAGAGTGGGAGAGTAGAGAATGGATTTAATACGTCAAAATTGAATACCATTGTTAATCATCAAGTTTTTTTTATGGTCCGTTCTACCTTGATGCAGTTTTTCGTCTGCCTTAATTCATTCGAGCAAAAACAAAGAAATGTTTTCTTTCACGTGATTAATTTATCTCACTTTCACTTTCACTTTCAATTTTTTTCTCCTTTTTTCTGTCTTACATTTTTCTCTTATTTTAAACTGATTCAGATTATGATCGGGGAATGAAGAAAATGATTTATGATTTAATTTATTTTACATCCCCCCTAACAAACCCACCCACAAGAACAGACCATTTTACCTCTGACACACACGCCTACACCACACACGCTCCACACCCGTTTCTCATGCTGTTATTTCTATTTCAAAAATACAATGCCAGTTGATCACGTTGGAGAGTTGGGTTAGATGACTTGTCTTCGTTGATTGGTATAAACATGCCATAAATATTTCAAACTGAACGAAAGTTTTTATTTGGCCCGATGTCGCAAATTTAAAAAAAACAAACTATTTTAGTTCCTTGAACAAGGAAGATTGCTAAAGTTCCGCCCAATCTTTTTCAGACGCTCTTTCGCAATTAATATAAGTATTAATAGATTCTCCGATTATATAAGTAAGAAAATGAACAGGAGAAATAGCCTTGATGGCTTTACATCTGTAAAAAATAGAACTTTGTCTCTCTTGCAGGTCCCATAAATAAGTTAAGTCGCAGGGGTGCTACGTGCGGAGCGTGTTTTGGGTATCTATAACTTGATGGAGCCCATCCCTTTCCATGTCAATAACTGGTTTGAATTCAACGTTTTTATTCTCCTAGACTGGCTGCCACACCAAAGTTAAAGAGTTCAGTTTATCCTATTATTTACCTATTCATAGTTTTCCCGAGTGTATCACCGCCATAAAGGAAAGGAAAACAGCTTCGTTCAGGATTCGAATTCGAGTCACCGTGTCCATTTCCTAAGATCATAACCGTTACGCCAAAAGCTCCTTCAGAATTTATTACTAAGTTGATAACTTCAAAAATCAACGGCTTTATTAAATGAGTCATCACCCAACACAACCCGTTGTATTATTTAATCTATAAACTCATATTTATCATAGTAAAACTGAAAGTAGCCAGATTATGCTAATAGCGAGACGAGAAGTCCAGACCATTTACTTAGAATTGAATTCACGAACAATAATTAGCTAATTTAATTCGCTAATCCCCACCCTTTCGAGGAGACTTAGAATATGTTGACTGTATCCCAAAAAGTGGTATCCTGAGTAAGACACTAAAATGCATCTGGTGGTGAGGCTCCAGTTCTGGAGCTCTGGAAGGTACGAAGTTGACATTACTTCCAGGTCCGCTCTGACCCATGATGGTAGTATCGGTTCGATTTCAAATAGCTCATTTGGCAATTTTTCTTTTTAGTATTAGATAGGGATACTAGAGAAACTATATAAAAGTTATGAATAAAAAGTACAAGGTATGCAAATTCCAAACCTCCTGATCTACAATACCCTCAAGCAAGTAGATACGCCTTTAAAATCAATCAGTCTCACAATCTGTTTGACCACGCTTTAAAAAAGTGTTGTTTTTCCTGGTACACAACCACCAGGTTGCTTATCTTATCGCTGTTTCTAAATACCAACTTGAACAAGCTTATTGCTGCTTAACATTTATGATAGAGCGACAACCGCTGCTATCAGCACGTCAGTACAACTGCAGTAAACTGAATTAGCCATGCTAGGAATATCGGTAGCTGGAACACTTTCTTGTAACAGTTCCAAATTTCAAGTACCTACTTATAGCTGGAATACATCATGCTTCGAAGGAAGTTCAATTTTAACACGACCAAGAAAAATAAATATGTATCTGATCTATTATATGATATATTGATCAGGTTTAAGTATAGTCGAGCAACCGTCCGGTAACTTTCCTGGCAAGTCCTCTTGACGGTATTCAATATCCACACTGAACTGATGAATGTAAGTTTTTACTTGTCTGTGAATACTCGTGTTCTATGTGTTGGAGTCCATGTCTTACTTGGATGGTTGGTGAGATGGGAGTTAAGTGGCCATAAAACTGCAATTTTTTTAGTTACTGCTTCCAGTTTTTTTTTTTTAAATAGCTCGCAGCATTCTTTTAAAGTTTCCATCTAACTTTTTCTCTAAGCATTTCTTTAGAGTCCAAGTGCTGCAACCGTGTTGTTGTACTGACACGAATAGAACTTGCAAGAATTCCCGTTTTATTCTATCAGAAGTCAGATTTTCAAACCGTCGTTAATCTCTTAAGAGTAGTCCATGCTTTATCTCAGAGTGCGTTGACATCACTTACAGGAGATGAGATATTGCTGCAGAACTCGTCAACTAATTTCAGAGGTTTTCTATACAATGAAGAGATTGTACTATATCACGAAAGTGTAGAAGCACGGAGCACAAATCTATCAAGGAGGTGACTTGGAAATTCCGGATCCAAGTTGGAGATGCTGTGAGAGCCGATATGACATGTCACAACTCGAATTCGGCAATGAAGACAGTACATCACTGAAGACCACCCTTGAAGCATTTGGAAATATATTCTTTGAATAACAATATTTCTTTAAAATAAGTATGAAATTGTGTATAATTGGCCAGAAAAAAACAAAAGCTGTCATTGATTGATATAAATTATAGTGACTTTGTAAAGTAAAAAGTAAAGTTAGCGACCATTGTCGAGGGTGACCCGAAGGCTCCCTTTTCGATAACTACTACACCAAAGTGTAGGGAAGGGCGCTACTCCCTTCCATGGATTTCTCCACTTTACCCTTGATCCGTACCTTATAATGCTAAGTATTAAGCAGGTAGGCATCAAGTACCCTTTTTTGAGTCTTTGGTATGACTCGACCTGGAGATTGAACCCAGGTCCCGGGGCCATTGGCGAACTATCAAACCATTATGTCAATTATGACATTGTAAGCGAATGGTACGAATAGATTAGTTTATAAAAAGCCAGGGGCTGGAAGAAAGACGAGTTGACAAAGTTCAACATCTCTTCCCGTGAGCAAGCTGTAACAAGATATGCTTGACCTAGTACCCTGGACTATGTCTCTCTGATGTCATGAACGATCAGCTATCTACGAGGTGACGGAGACTGGCTGGATGATGTCACAAACCAGAGGTGGAAGTGGAAGTAGAGAATTCTTTGAACCCCAATACAAGACGACAAATTTCTTGATATCCCTCTCTTTTCGTGGCTAGAGAACGAGAAGACAAGCGTTAACGTTGGAGAAAAACGAGAAACCAATCAAAGATACGAAAAGATCGCAACCAACTAGAATAGAGAAGCTACTTCGAATGTTATGTCCGTAATCCATTATCACCTACTTCCAAAGAATCAGAAACTGAATGGAAATAATAAAGCAACAGAAGTCCTAATGCTTAAGATTCGTTATACGTTTGGGCTTGTTGTTCCCCTTTAAACGATTAGCCATCCACGAATTAACAGGATTCAGTAACGACGCAATTCTAAACTTCGCAATGGACTATGAAAACGTATTCGACTCAGTGAAATGTATGTATTTATCTAACCCGTCTACTTGAGCAGGATGCGACAGATGGTCAATTTTTTATGCAAAGTTCTGTGGGTTTGAGTTAAGAATTTTTCCTCTTAACGGTTAAAGAGATTAGTTTGAGGAGGCGCCCGTGGTGTAATGGTTATCGTCGTAGGAAATGGACACGGCGACACGAGTTCAAATCCTTGACGAGACTGATTGCATTTCACATGGGAAAGGTATGAATCCAATAATTCTCCCTCCAGCTATGGGTAAATAGTAGGACGGACTAGGTTCTTCAACCTTGGTGAGGCAACTCGTCTAGGAGAAGGAAAACTCTGAATTCAAACCTGTTAAACTCCGCTTAAAAATTGACCTTGTGTCATATCCTGCCCGAGTGGAGGGGTTGGGTAAATATGGTTAAAGAGACTAGTTTGTCATTCTGACAGTATTAATGCTATGTGAAAAGCAAACAGAGCCGTCTTGAATATGAACTTGATTCGTCGTGTCTATTTCCTTCAAGGATAAACATTACACGATATGTGCATCCAGAAATCAGTTAAAATATATAATAAAGTAAAGTTGTCTCCCCTTAGTCAAGGGTGAACCGAAGGCTCCCTTTTCGATAGCTATTACACTAAGGTTTAGGGGAGGGCAATACTCCTTTCCCTGAATTGCTCCACTTTATCCTTGATCCTTACCTTATAATGCCGTGTGTTAAGCAAGGTAGCAGCAAGTACCATATTTTGAGTCTTTGGTATGACTCGACCTGGGAACTGAACCCAGGTCTCCCGGGCCATTGGCGAACACCTAAACCATTATGCCAATGTCCGAAGTTTTCAACTTAAATGGAATGTCCAGGTATAATGAACGACATATAAAAGATATAAAAAATACGAAGTAAGATCCAAATGTGATAAAGCTAAATCCTTTTTGTTTTAAAATTTTCAATAAAGATCATCGCACAGACGATGAATTTATCTAATAGAGTGATCACATAGTGACAGAATAACTGTCTTGATGCCCATCTTGGTCAAATAGTTTGTGACAAGGATGGAGTCGTGGATTGGTGCATTGTCCTAATGCAAATGCCACTGACCCGATTTGAAGAGAGTTGGCTTCTTCCCGAACCGTTTGGCCTATCAACTCTGGTGTATTTACTTCCTTACTCCTCCCACACCTCTCATCATCCCTCACAGACTCTCTGCCTTCCTTGAGTCTCTTATGCCATTCAAAAACTGATGCTCGATTCATGCAAGATGCTCAAAAAGCAGTCTGAAGCATTCCATTCGTTTCCGTGGCATTTTTTCAAGTTTAAAACAGAATTTTATTGCTTATCGTTCTTCTAAAGTGTGCTGACGTCCAGATTGCCTTTTTGAAATTCACCAGCTGTGACAATCTGGCTTTAGTAGGGTGTATTCCAATTGCTGCTGTTGCTGTTCATTTGAACCTGAAATCATAATAATTGATCAGTCATCCCATAAGATGTATTGCAATAACAGAGTGAACTTTCAAGAGTCTACAACAATTTTAAATGCCTGTACAAAAACAGTCTGGAAACTTATTGAAGGCATCGCGTACATACATATTCAATATATATATGATTTGTAAAGACATTTTGTCGATAACATTCTTAAATTAGTCTGAGCTCCTTTTTTGCAAACAGTTAAATGGTTTCAAGTATTGCTATATAGCAATCACAATTTAACATCAGTTATTTGCTTGCAAACAGTTGGTTCTATTTTAGCGATAGATAGGTGCTACCACTTTAGGTTAGAGTGGACCGTGGAGCAATGACGATGAAGGGGTACATCACGTTCCCCTTATCTCCCAGGCTTGAGTCTCGCCATCAAATTGTTTAATTTCATATCTAGGACACTCGTGGTGGGGTCTCACCCTCTTTGCAGTCCGTGTATTCTACGGATCCAGCCGACTGGTTTGGAGTAAAATTTTGAATTCCACACTTTTTGACCAGTACTAACCAGATCTAGCAAATCTAGAGAGATTTCTTGAATATCTATTTATAGCACTAAGATCGACTGTGCCTTCACCTTTCCCACGATTGTTTTTGGGGGTTTCCACGGAGTGTTGTCCGAGTTTTAACTCGTAAAGTTCCAGAATTAGACAACGTTACGGAGTGAAGAAATATACAACGTGTCAAGGCACCACCTACCACAATACTACCATCAATATTGAGTACCTGTATAGTTTGAACTGCTTCGGTCACATGATATACGCGTCGCAAAGTAGCATGTACTAAAATACTGCAAAACCTTTGACTCAATTAGGTAATACTGAGACGGCAAATTGACTAAAATCCCAAAACGGGACTTTATTTTTGCACGTGTGAAGACGGGGCTGGTTGGCACTTGATTCCTTATAGAATAAGTCCTCGTTCAGAGTTTTTTCTCAGGCATATAAGAACTGGCATATTATGTGGGGGATCAATTTATGTCCAGACTGACCGCTGCTGGCAAGGGGTTCCAAATTTCACACTAAGTACACACACCCACCAAGGCCACTAAACTTCCTCCCCTAGAACAACGGAAGATATGGACCTATAGGTTTAGTCGTAATAATATTATATTGTAGTAGTCGGCGACTCCAGTTTCCCGCGTGATATTTTAAAGGAATTTATAGGACAATTTTAAGCAAGATAACATAAGGCGAATAGAAGCTGAAAAGGAAATGTGACACATCAAATTCGTAGCAGAACTGCAAAGAACAACTTCGACCACGTGGTAACATAAAAATACATGAATCCTTTACTATACAAAGATATACACTTTCAAAGTGTCAAATATATAATGAATTGAACAGTCCATGGACATAAATGTCTTTCTTCTTTTCTGTTCTTTCGTTTTCCTTCAAATTGAGAGAGAGAGAGAGAGTGATATATAAAATTTGGTATGAGGAGAAATAGCCCCAAAGTTACTTATCTTATTTTTCGACGGGGTTCCACTGGAGAATCTTTCTTCTTTCACGGGCTAATAGACTTTATGCTATTTTTAACACTGGCTTGAAGAACTTAGGTCCCTCGTGTCCGAGATATGTTTTTGTCTTCTTCACCCGGAGTAATGGCTATGGGTCTGTCTTTCGCGAGCCCCTTCCAATAACTGACTTTTCTTCTCATTTTTTTCGCCGACGGGGAGAAGGTGCCACTTCCGTTTTAGGGTCCCAGCCAATCATTTGTATTCTCCCTCCTTCCCCCTGGTGTCCGGCGACCTGAGGTTACTAAGTACCAACATCTGTTGGTATCCCCTCTGTGACCTACATTCTTTCTTAACGGTCACTCTTTGATGGCTTGCCACTGTTCATTCCAACGGGGGGATAGTATTAATCTTATTTCTATCGTCTCCGTGGGATATCACGTGACAATACTACAGTGAATATGATCATCGCTGGTGTTCAATAACAACGACCTTGCACCAAACTTTAATACTCTTTGTAAAATATCAACTGTTAAATGGATATTTAGACAGTAAATCAGTGGTTTGAGAATCGATTAATTTCGAAAATATTATGTGAAGTCAAATAAAAAGAGATGATGAATAATCAATAAAAATTTGTCTTAAAACATTAAGTGGAGAATCATAAGGCCTTTTTTTTTGTCTCCTATTTTTTTCTTCTTTTCTAACTTCCGTGCCAAACAAACTCCTTGTGCAAAACTAACTTAACTTTTCTGTCGCTCATTCGAAATCAAAAGAAAACTCATTCGTATCAGCCAAAATGATCTTGAAATCAGATCAATTGAATTAAGCCCGATTTACAACGGAACTTTGAACAGAATTTCGATATCATCAGCAATAAAAATTTGACGTTCGTGCAATATTTATCGATCTGTCGATCTCTCCGATTATCGCATCGTTACATCTTTAAATTCCAATCAATCATTCGATGGTAAAGCAGAGATTTGAGAATCGATAAATAATCAATCAATAATTTGATATTTCTCTCTCCGTCTCTCTCTGGCTATATATATATATATATATATATAGCGACCTCGAATATAAGTTCAAACTCACAGTTTTATAAAATGAATGCCCAAATCATGATCATTGGGTAACATTTTTATTTAGTATACACACACACACACACACTCACATACACACATACACTGTCTGTCTGTCTGTCTGTCCCTCTCTCTCCCTCCTCTCTCTCCCTCTCTCTGGGGTTGTCTCCGTGGTGTAATGGGTAAAATGCTGCACTACAGCCTCGAAGTAAGAGAGCTAAAACTAATGCCATTGTCCTCGTGGTGTAGTGGTTAAAGCGATGAACTGCGGAATCGTAGTACGCGAGTTCGTACTCCAGTCGCGCTATTACGTTCACTTTCGGGCAAATACCCTTGGGAAAGGTATGAACCCCGTTATTCTCCCTCCAGCTATGGATAAATAGTAGGACGGACTAGGTTCTTTAGCCTTGGTGAGGCAACTAGTCTAGGAGAAGGAAAACTCTGAATTCAAACCTGTTAAACTCCGCTTAAAAATTGACCTTGTGTCATATCCTGCCCGAGCGGAGGGGTTGGGTAAATAGTACCATTGGGAAAGTTATAAAACCCCTAATCTACACAGCTATAGGTCCAATAGTATTATTGCTGTTTTTATACAAGTATGGCTTTGATATTAAATAGCTGAAGAATGTTGTTGTGCCACCAAACAAAGAAACTTCTCTCTCTCTCACACACACACACACACACAAACACACACTCTCTCTCTCTCTCACTCACTCTCTCTCTCTCTTATGCCTTATGTATTCGTGCATAAGCCAATCTTGTGTTTGAGATCACCCACCTGGCGGGACTTAGAACACGTTGACTGTATTCTAAAAAATAAATTATCCTGCCTATGACACAAATATACATCTGTTAGGAAAACACCAGTTCAAGAGATCTGAAGAATGTGGAATACTCCATTCAGTGCCATTACTTCCAAGTCCACTCTAATTTGTCCGTCCCATCTATATATGTTTGAAAACGATAAGTTTTCAATAGGACTGTGTAAAAATTGCTCGTTTCATATTAAGTTGAAATGATACAGTTCTGGATAGAAAAGTGATACTGCTATGGGTTGAAAATTTTATCCAGAACATCAACAGGAAATGATTTGGAAAAGCTCTCAGCGTACCAATTACAGATTCACAACACTTAAAAGCTTTTCAACAGGTTTAATAGAAAATTTGACATCGCAAAAGCTGTCGAACATGAAGTTTCCTGGATAGCAATTGCAATAAGAACACTTAAAACAGTCTTCAAAAGCTTAAAAAAGGAGGTACTGGAAGTCAGAGGAAGAACCAAAACCATCCAGACCACAGCACTGTTAAAATCTGCTAGGGAACTTAAAAGGATCCTGGAAATCTGAAGATACTGGCTCTCCTTTGGTCTTCAGTGAGCCTCCCCCTGCTGGTGTGAATGATTTAATTGTAATAAAAATAATTATGCAAAGTTGGCCCCCTTTTACTTTGCAAAAGGAATAGAACTTGTCAACAAGTATCCTTCGTTCTTCCGCCTGAACAGAGAATAAAAAGATCAGAAAGCGAAAAATTGACTAAAGAACTGAAAATGGCAACGGAATATGTTAGTAAGAGTGCTACCAAACAAATGAACGACCCATGGGATTATAAAAATAAATCTTAAATATGCAGGCATGAACTACAAATCCGATCAAAAATCATATTAAACTCTGTTTTTATATATATATATATATATATATATATATATATATATTTGATTCATGGAATTTAGACTGTGACCCCAAGGTTTCATGGAGTTTTTTTGCAAAACAACAATCATCAGGCAGAGAATTCATTTTCTTAACTGCCTGATGATTGTTGTTTTGCAAAAAAATCCATAAAACCCAGGGGTTGTTGTCTAAATTCCATGAATCAAATATATATATATATATATATATATATATATTATTATTATTATTATTATATAATAGCTCTATCCTAGATATTGAGCACTTTCCATATTATATTACACTTGGTTCGAAAAAAACCAACACTGTTATAATATATATATATATATATATATATATATATTCATATATATATATATATAATCATCCACATACAAATTGTTTCATGTATCACAACTGTTTAGTTTGGCTAGACACGCAGGACGCTACAAGCTGGGATCGAAACCCGCCTAACTTTATGCTAGACCTGATATCTAACTGCTCAGCCATTTCAGTAGGCACGACCGATCCGGGTCAGCGTGAACCTAGAAGCAATGGTAATGAAGAGGTATTCTACATTCCACAAAGATCCAAGACTTGAATCTCACTATCAAATGCAATCTAGTGTCATATCTAGATAACCCTTGAGGCATGGTGGACTTACAGCCTAAGCCGGCGAGGCAGAGCGAGATATTAAATGAAAATCTTGCAAGTTGTAAAATAATAATCATATGAATATCTCTTTTTTAAGTGACGTTGTTTGTTCGTTTGTTTGTTTGACTGTTTTTTGTTTTTGTTTTTTAAGTGATTCACTTGAGAGCTCTCCAATTTAATGAGTCTTTGTGACCAGATTTTAAACAACTCATGGGTCTGGTATAGCAACAATATACAAACCATGATAAAAATGAGAAATCGAAATATAACATGGGACTTACACAACAGGTCAAGATATCCTGATCGGCAGGTGCTCTCTTGATAGCCAACATAGGGGAGATATTTGGCATCCTGCGAATGTTGGCTGTTCTTTTTTTAGCGACCTTGAAATAAGAGTACAAGTATAAATCATCATGACAACAGCGTTATTAAGATCGACCAGAATACCGAGAAGAGTCCTCTAGACTTGAGGAGACTTGCTGTCATCCAAATTTCAGTGAGAAACTATCAGCTTACGCTGATGTAAAAAAAACTCTCAAAGGAGTAAATAATAAACTAAGGAAATAAATAGAATTATAATCCTGTGTTTCTTCTTCACATATTACGAATTTCCTTTATTAGACGCGATTTTTTTCAAATAAACTATCATGATAGATGCTATCATCATTATTATGTAATTATAGTTATTATTATAAGTTCAATCTGGAAAAGTCTTCTTTTACTGGAGTCTGACTGACAACAACCCTCTTAGGGTCTTCAGGATTCTTCTCAGTATTCTTACAGTTGTAAGTAATGCAGGAATATGGATGATCTCAATTCTGCCTTTGATTTCCATTTCCTTCTGTCTTTTGAAAAGTCTCCGGAGACCATTTCAAGTACGCATATTTGGATTGGTATTACCGTCACTTTTATGTTTAATAGCTTTTAGATTCTCTTGCCAGGTCCAAGAATTTGTCAATCTTTTCGGTTTCTTTCATTTTCACTCTTTTTTTTTCTCTCTTTTTTTTTTTGTTAATTAACACAAGGTCCGGTGCTCTGTCATAACTTTGTGATCCGTTGGTATCTCAAACTCACTGAGAATTTTATGCTTCTCATTTTGAAGGACAGATTCTGGTTTATGAATAAAACATTAGATGATATGGTCAAATTTTCAGAGGGGTTAATTTTCCCGCCAAGTTGTGGATCGACTGGTACTCTTTTCTGTCAGTTTGCTGCATTCAGTTGTTATGTGATTAAACGTTTCATTTCTTTTTCTACATAACCTAAACCTTTTGTTCAGATGAAGAATATCAGATGAAGAATAGAGAATATCCAGATTACATTAGAGCAAGAATACAAAGAAGAACCCTGGACACCAGAAGAGAATTGATTTCACCCCGACTCTAGCGAAATGCCACGAGCTAAAGCTGGTAGAAAAAACTCACAAGAACTGAAAAAATATATTTTTATTTTTATCTATATTTGGTGGGAGGGTGTCAAACAGGAAGAATATATATTTTCGTTGTAAGCGCATCCTATTCCCATTCCCAAGTGATTAGAACTCTTTAAAAAAAAAAAAAAAAACGTTAAACAAAAAGTGGCAGATTGGGATGACTTAAATGAGTTGAAATCCTTGAAACACAGAGCAAAGATTGGGCATTGAGGAATACCACAAAATTACTCAGGTTTAAGGAAAATAAATAGTAGTACCAGTTATAAGCCAATCCGGACACAAGGTAGCAGCTTAACTAAGAGGATATAAAGATGTAAAGTGAAAAAGAAAAAAAAGGGTTACCACTGAATATTTATAAAGTTAAAACTTGATAAATTTAAAACCAGAGTGTTTTTGTGACATGCTTAAGTGTCCACTTTTTTAAAGAGTACTGGATCACATTTGATGATAAACGACTTCTTTGTTTGGTATAGCCACAATCTACTACTCATGAAAAATGACGTTTCCAAACCTGATTCAGAGTGGTACCGTGATTACAAATCTGGGCGTCATGGTCGGCAGCTGCTCACTTAATACCGAACATGAAGGACCCGTCCGGTATATTGTGAATGTTGGCAGTTCTAATTTCAGATACACAACGACTAAAATACCAACTCAAAAAATGAACTAGAAAAATATATTTCACAGCTATTTAAAGAGCAATCCTATACGAAGAGGATATAGAAAAAGAATGCTAGAAATTCAGGAAGAATCAGCTCGCTTTAATAAAACAAGTCAAAGACTTTCTGACCAAGACAGAATGTTAAAGAAAGGTCGATTTCTGACTTTGAGATACTAGAATATTACAAACAAGTAAACAGTGTAGAATATGAACAATATCCACCAACTCCAACCAAAAAACTGAAAAGTTAAAAGCATTAGCACACCAACCGATTAGAAATGCAAAATATTAAAAAAGTTAAACACTAGACATCCCAGCACCAAAAAACAAACGTTAAGTGTTGTGGCCCCGGAAAGGGTCACTAATGAAAACACACACACACGGATATTAGATAACAGATTATATTACACAAGAAAGATAGAGTTACATAGAAAAGGTAAGAAGTCTCGTACTGTTCGTATAACACCGATAGTAATCTGCCCTTCTGGCAGCGAAATCTCTGTACTAATAATGGTGAGAAGAGTCCATTATAGTAAGATGGGTAAGGTTCCCACAACATTAAGGCAAGAAGACAAAATAAATATAGAGTTAATAAAAAAAATTCTGACTGAAAAGATGACTACGTCATCATCCCTCTGGTACTAAGACTGAGAAAATGTCTAGGTAAAAACCAAAAGGTTAAAATATTATTACTAAATACCCAAACTGGCAACATCCATGAATTAAACGACCTAATTTATCCTGGAGTGAACTATGATAAAATCCGTGTTCCCCTTTGGAAACCGAACAGAAATTAAAAAAAAAACCTGGATGGGAAATGTGGCTTGAAGAACAGGTACAGAAATTTCAACAACAAGCGAATATGATACGGAATGAAGAATATTTATTGGGATGAAAAGACCAAAACAAAACAGCTAACAAGTTTGACCATGCAATGGAAAGTTATAAATCAAAAGATATTATTAAAGAAAGGGAAACTTAAAAGATATCTAGACAAGGTCAAGCAATACAAATTAAACAGGACTTTCCAAATTCTTGCAACAAGTTGGTAAAAAATGCATGAAGACATAACAACAAATGGTTGTGAGAAAAGTGAAACAAGTTTTAGAGTAAAATATGGGAACGGAAAGAGGTTAAGAAAAAACATGAAAAATGAATTACAAGAACACTCGAAGGTCTGAGGCGGAAATACCCATGAATTCAGAACAACAGTCGAGAAAAACTACCGAATTGGAAAATGTCAAGTCATGAGGGTATACATGAATTCTGGTTCAAGAATTCACGTCCATCCATAACAGACTGGCTCTTTAGCAGATAAGATGCTTAGAAGAAAGAGATATACCCGAATAGATGACGAATGAGGAGACCACCCTGATTCAGAAAGACCACCAAAAATGGTGTCCTCGTGGTGTAATGGTTAAAGCGATGAACTGCGGAATCGTAGTACGCGAGTTCGTACTCCAGTCGTGCTATTACGTTCACTTTCGGGCAAATACCCTTGGGAAAGGTATGAATCCAATTATTCTCCCTCCAGCTATGGGTAAATAGTAGGACGGACTAGGTTCTTCAGCCTTGGTGAGGCAACTAGTCTAGGAGAAGGAAAACTCTGAATCCAAACCTGTTAAACTCCGCTTAAAAATTGACCTTGTGTCATATCCTGCCCGAGCGGAGGGGTTGGTAAATAGTACCAAAAAGGAACTGTGTCTACCTATGATGTTGGAAATCCTTACAGTAAAGATTAGGAAGAGATCTATTACTCGCAAGTAAGACGCAGATTGTTTCACAAAGAAGAGAAAGGATAATGCAAAATAACAAGAGGAGCAGGTTGTTTATTTTACATTGATCAGAAAATCCCCTAAAAAGTCAAGCGAGGCTGAAAATATACCCATTCTGTGGATTGACTACAAAAAGGTCGATGATATGGTTCCACAAAGCTGAAACATAGACTATCTAAAATTTTACGAGATATCCAACAAAGTCATGAAGTCCATAGAGGAAGTCATGAAAAACTAGAAAGTAGAATTGACCACCGGAGGAAATATTTTGCTGATGAGAAAATCCAGAGAGGTATCTTCCAAGGAGATGCATTTTCAACATTACTATTTGTAAAAACAATGATGCCACTCAATCAATGTACTGCAAGAAAAGATTAATTACCGAATGTACATAGACGAGATCTAAGTTTGTAAAAAATGAAAAATAACTAGAAATTTAGATACAAACAATAAGACTATACGGCCAAGATATAGGAATGGAATTTGGCATAGAAAAATGTGCAATGCTTATAATGGGAAGTGGAAAAAGTCAACAGAATAGAACTGCCAAATCAAGAAAGAATCAGAACACTTAAAGAAAAGAAAAATGATTACTACTTCCGAATATTGAGAGCGGACACTAGCAAAAAAGCAGAGCTCAAAGAAAAGAATTCGAAAAGAGTATCTCAGATGAACAAGAAAGTTTTTCGAAATCGAACTCTGATGTAGAAAGCTCATCAAAGATATAAACATACAGGCTGTCCTCTTAGTAAGATAGTCAGAACGATTCTTGAAATGGACCAAGGAAAAACTTTATCAAATTGACCAGACGGCAAGAAGAGCGATGACTTTGGAAAAGGCCTTACACCCGATAGATGACATGGACTATATGTGTCAAGAAAAGAAGGAGAAAGAGGAATAACCAGCATTGAAGATAGCGTCTATGCATCAATACAGGGATTCGAAGAATACTACAAAAAGGTTGATTACAGCGACCAGTAACAGGACTGATGACTCAAAGACAAGCAGAACTGCAATAATTAAAAAACAGAAATGGGAAGAAAAACATCAGTATGGATAAATCTAACAACAAACATGGGAAATCTCACAAGAGAAGTCCAGGACATGGCTAAGAAAGGGAAATATTAAAAGAGAAACGGGATCTCTTCAAATATCAGCACAAAACGTCGCCATAAGGACCAACTATGTTAAAGGATAAATAGATAATATTCAACAGAATTTGTTGTAATAGAGACCAAACGCTTAATGACATTTTAAGGGAATGTAGTAAACTAGAGCAAAAAGTGTAAAAATGCAGATACGACTGGATGGGGGAAGATGATCTACTGGGAATTGTGCAAGCAACTGAAAATTGAACTTACTACCTGATGGTATGTGCACAGACCAGAATCCTTCCCAGAGAATGAGACGAGCAAAGTTCTCTGGGATTTTGAGATCCAATCATATCACCTAATTCCAGCGAAAAGATCAGACCGAGTGATAATTAAGAAAAGAAAAAAAAGAAAAATTGCCATCAAGTGGATTTTGCGGTCCCAGCGGACCATGGAGTAAAAATCAAGGAAAGCAAAAAAGAGACAAGAACCTGGACCTTGCCAGAGAAATAAAATAAGTAATGGAACATTAGAGTAATGGTGGTACTTAAAGTAATTGGCGCGTTTGGAGTGGTCCCCAATGACTTGGTAAGGGGACTGGAAGAGTTGAAAATCGAAGGACCAATCGAGACCATCCAAACTATAGCATAGTTAAGATAGGTTAGAATACTGAGAAGAGTCCTGATGACCAGAGGAGAATTGCTGTCACTTAGGCTCCAGTGAAAGACCATTATCTAGCTCTGATGTGAGGAGCTCGCAAGAAGTATATCACTAATAATACAGTTTAAGAAATTCTTTTAGAATGTGTAAAATGTGTCGATACTATTTTGTTGAGCATATTTGAAAATTAAAATATGAAATTATGATCCCTCTTTAGTTGTTCCGTTAATCCTATTTTTATGTGTTACTTCAAGGCACTTCTGAACACAGTATCATAATGATAGATAGATAGATAGATAGCAAGAGAAAGGAGTGATGAAAGAGAGAAATAAAGAGGGAATTAGAAAGTGTAAGTGAAAGATAGAGAATGATTAAGGGAGACAAAGAGATTGCTATATGGCATAAATTTTACACTTCCATTACGTGCCTTCCTGTTTCAACCCGAGATTTCCAACTTCATAAATATTTCTTTGTCTTATAGACTTTCTGATATTTAATGTTCCAAAATACATTTCAAGAAAGGAAATGTGTTTCTTATCATTGCATCAAATCCTTAGAGTGTTGGGGTATCATGTGTAGAAGTAGACCCCAAGGCCGATCAGCAACTCACTTCCAATAAATACACATCACATTCAATGCAAACAAAATTTTTAAAAAATCGACATTCGATTTGGACAAAACGAAAAGAAAAAGTTCATAAAGAAGAATCTATACTTGTAAATACTACAAAATTTATTTGATATTTGTATATATTTCAGTTTGATATTTGGAAAAAATACAATATATATTAGATACCACTTATGCGGGATAGAAAAACGAACTTCTAGAAAGATACTTCTATCTAAAATGGCCACTTCACATGGTTTAATGGTTAATGTTGATAAGTTCAATTCTCACTGGGTGGCCCATTTTCTTGGTCGTGTGCCACAACAAAGCTAAGCTTAGTAAAAAAAGGCATCTGAAGTGGTTTGCAAGCTAGTGTAGCGGACCATTCTTTGTGAGATCGATTCTCACTCGGAGGCCTATATTATTCACCTGAGGGAGTCCCCTGGCGTAACTCTAATATGCTGGACTGCGACATTGTAGGAAGCGAGTTCGAACTCCAGTCGTGTTATTACGTTTGTTTTCAGTCTAATA
The DNA here is from genome assembly GCA_963585895.1 of Sepioteuthis lessoniana. Classification (NCBI taxonomy): domain Eukaryota; kingdom Metazoa; phylum Mollusca; class Cephalopoda; order Myopsida; family Loliginidae; genus Sepioteuthis; species Sepioteuthis lessoniana. The sequence goes on along the minus strand of OY757928.1, from coordinate 9,826,697 downwards.
CCCTCGGGAAAAGTATGAACTCTCAGTTATAGGTTCCATTGTACTACTATTGTTCTTCTACGAGGGTTGTTTTGACATTAAATAACCCACGAGGATTGATATGCCATTAAACAAAAACCTCAAACAAATACCTAACTAAGCTAAGTAAAATTTTAACTCACGTGATGTGATGGTTTACAAGCTAGACTTGCCGATCATTATTAGTGAGTTCGATTTTGACCTGGAGTCTCAACTAGGTCAATTCTAGAGAGAAGGTCACCTCACATGGTGTAATGGTTAGCAATCTAAATTAACAGACCAGTTAGGGAGTTCGATTCTCTCTCATAATTTTTGCTTTTTGTCAAAGCTAACCTAAGCCTCATATATAACCGGAAGTAAACTTAGATCAAGGACCATCGTGATGGAAAATGGAATCAGTCTACTGAGGTCAAATTCTCGACGAAGACGTTTGCATTTCACTTCATGCTAATGTCCAATAGGAAAGATATGAATTCATTTCTTCTCCGCCCAGCTAAGAATGAATTGTTGGTAAATTTGTTTAATTTAAACTTGGTTACACGACCAATCTCGGAGAATAAAACATTTTTGTGCGTTTATTTCTTACTGAGTATTCCATATTTCTTGTCTTCTGTTACAGTCAAGATTAATAAATAACTGCTACTCTTTAAAATTAACATATTTGGTGTTTACTTACTTTATTCAATACAGAATGAGACCCAGTAAAAAATGTGTGAGTAAATTAGTATTGCACCAATTATCCAGTCTTGAAAATTATAAATCCATAAGTTCATAATCACCAGTGTTGAGCACTCTGGCGAAGGAATTGTCGGCCGCCCCTAGCGTAATGCAAAGCTCTTCGTAAGAATTGAGCACTCTGGTAGCCGATAGGGTATTAAAAATGTAAACAAAGGCTGCTGCTGCTGTTGCTAAAAATAAAATACCTTAAAATTCCCTTAGCCAACGTAGTCCGCTTGTAGCTGTGTGGTCTGAAACCTTAATCTATCGTAAAGTTAGACGGGTTTCGATCCCGGCTTCGAGCGTCCTGCGGGTCTAGCCACACTGAAGAGTTCTGATAGAACGAAACAGTCTGTCTGTGGATGACAATATATATATATATACCAAACTGGGAATTAAATCGTTTGAATTCAGAATTTTGCTTCTCCGGTTGGCATACCAAGATTAAACAGCCCAACCTACAATACTATTTATCCATTACTGGAAGGAGAATAATTGGCTGCACACCTCCCCCAAGGGTATTTGCGCTGCCCAAAATGCAAACAGACTCGTCCATGATTTGATTTCAGGTCACCTACGATGATAACCGTTACACCTCGTAAACACTCAGCACCAACACACACACACGCATACGCGCGCACACACACACATATAAATATATATTTGTGTGTGTGTGTGTGTGTGTGTGTGTGTGTTTGAATATATATGTGTGTTTGAGTGTGTATGTGTATGTGTGAGCAAATACACTTACAAAGTCATCTATAAGAATCAGACAATTTATCTACGTTAAACTTTGCCAAAAATGTAATGTTCAACAAACATTCCAAGTTAACCATCTTTTTCACTAGCTTCATCAATAAAGAAAAGCTTTTAAAATTTACTTCGAATCTAATAACAGAAGAAAAAATAGAATTTATTTACTTGTCTTTACATTGCTGCTAAAAACAAAATATTGAAAAGTCAGAATGGCCATTTTACATTAGTCTTAATACCTACAGATAGAATCAAATTTATGGATTACAATATATTTATTCTTTTAGAACAACATTTCCGCTTTCTTAAAAGCCATAACGATTTTAAAAGAGATGAACATCTAACCATAAATGAAAGAATCGAAAAAAATTAAATAATAAACCGACGATTATAAAAATATGTGAACATAAATAAAGTGTTTCCAAGCACTGACCCCAAATGGCTTTAACAACAACGTAAAATGAGCTACAAAACACCGTTTTGAAATAAGATGAAATCATTCGCAAACAACTTTTCTTCACAAAAACTTCTCTCTTAACAATGACATAAATGCGAAAGAAATATTCCAATTCGTCAAATCACTCTTTTAAATCTTTTTATATATTGATTAAGTGATTGATTTTAACGGCATGCCAACTCGTCTCGGGTTAAGTATTTATGTTCTTTATATGTTTATATTTCAATTCTTCTTTGGTTGTTTCTTCAGAGTTTTTTGAACAGAATAATGTATAATATTATTCCTATCTGATGTAAAAAATTAGGACAAAGTTGTATGGTTTAAAGTATTCCTATCTAATGCTAATAATTATATGGTTTCAATTAATAATTAAAATTTAACAATTAGTATTTGTTTGCACACAGTTTCAAGTAACTGATAATAATAATAATATTCTGTAAAAGATTATAGCTCCAATCAAGTATTCTTAACACAAATAATTTAGAACTATCTGGCATCAAGTATTTCTAGCAAATAGATATAATTTCGGACAGATTTATTTGATTCCTTGATGGGGATTTAACAGATTCTAGCACTCCGGCTCTGAGTGGACTCGGATATATTGACAATAAAAGGGTAGTCTATACTCTCCAGATCTCCAGGACCAATGCTTCAACATCACATTTGCAGATTAGTGTCATACAGAGAATACCCCTTTTTAAGGGATTATAGTTTATTTGCATAAAATACAGCAAGTGCATTCTAAGCCCCTCTGACAGGGTGATTTTGTAAAGAAAAAAATGATTGTAACTGTCTTTTTGAGGAATCCTTTTTTGAGATGGTGCTTCTTAATCTGAAAATCAATTCTTATTTGTTGCGAACTTTTTGTCCTCATCTTGGTAGGGTTTTTTTGTTGTTTCTTCTTCACAACGTTTCGGCCAAATTTCACCTCTGGCCTTCTTCAGGTGATTAACCGCGACCTAGGATAAGAATGCTGAGTCTTGTAACCGTATCCCCAGTAATTACTGCCTTCCATAGTTGTTGTCTATCGCACCACGTTTTTGACCAAGTAAACCTCTGGCCGGCTTGGATAGGAATTGAAACCGCTATTTGCTGACAATGCTCAGCTGGAACCATAGAGACTCAACACCTCTATCTGCTGCGCCACGGGCCCCGAAAGGGCGATCAAGGTTGGATTTTTTTGTGTTATAAATACAATTATTTGTTCTCCTTATCTGGTCTTCCTTAGTCGGGTACCGAATTTGTAATTGTCTTTTTTGAGAATAATTTTTTGAGATGAGGCTTCTTAATCTGAGACTTAATTTTTATTCATTGCGGACTTTTTTGTCCTCATCTTGGTAATTTTTTTGTTGTTTCTTCTCACTACGTTTCGAAATTTGGCCGAAACAACAAAAAAACTACTAAGATGAGGACAAAAAGTCCGTAATAAATAAAAACTAATTCTCAAAACATTATTGGTTTGGTGTAGTTGGCATACCAGATTACTTGGTTTATTTAATGCCAAATCCATCTTTCTTGAAGGACGGTAGGGGTACTATTTAACCCATAGATGGGAGGATAAGCAGGTTCATGCCTTTCCCAAGAGTATTTGGCCGAAAGTGAACGTAATAGTGAGACTGAAGTACGAATTCGCTTACTACGATTCCGCGGTCCGAGACTTTAACCAATAAACTACAAGGACACCATTCGAGAAAAATAGGGGATTTTATATTTTTAAACATGAAAATCAATGTTTTACATGCATTATAACCACCTTGGCTTTTTATGTGAAAATTCTCAGAGAGAAGATTTCTCAAAAATTAAATTCTATTGATTTTTTTACGCTCGGTATGTTTCGCGCCTTTTACAAGACGTATAATCTTATTCGTTCATTTTTTTAAATTTTCTATATACATATCTCTCCACACTTTCCCGACCTTGTGATCGTTATTGGACGAGTTAAGTGTCCCCCTTATTTCCCTGTCTTTAAATCTTAATACTTTCTTTCCAACTTTCTACAAATTTCTATCATATATATATATATATATATATATATTTCTTTAAGAAAAACAAAAACCGGTCACATTAGGATTATAAATTTATTTCCATCCTATTATGGGTATTGATATGAATAAATAACACCAAAAATAACAGGACTTCTTCAGATCTAATGGATAAAATAATTCAGAATAGACACAGGAAGGAAGGGGGGGGTTAGAAGATGGTTGAAGAGTTTCATCCCCATTTCGCCCACCTGCGGTTTTTAGTTTTTATTACCGGTTGGATTTATAGTAAATTAATTTTTTTTTTAATTTTTAAATTCTAAATACATTTCAACTTATAACTCCCGATTCAATGATAATTTAGGGAAGTGTAACATTCCTTAATGACCTTGCGTAATGATACAGTAATACTTATCTTAAATTAAATTCAAAATTTTAACTTAAAATTTTAAATTCAAAATTAATATTCGAGCCTATTAATTCAGTTACCCTTCCATTGAAAAGTACGTACACATCACATGGTATCTTCTCATCTTTTTATTTTTTTTTTTAATTTTATTTTATTCATTTCACCTCATGTTTTGGTTAACTAAACATTATCTATGATAATTTGTCTATAGTTTAAACTCATTCCTATGTCTACATCTAGCGATTAATTCACATCGCTGATTTAATAATTTTTCAGGGTCTGGGTATATCATTATTTGTATTGTTTCTTCTAGGCACAGATTACATCTACTATCAAAGCATTTTGGAGTATTCGACTTTTTTTTATTAGGGACCATTGAATCTTAGTGGTCAAACCTTTATTTTTCAAACCCCAAAAGTGCTTAGATAGGGCTGTTTGGTTTTTCAGATGTTCATGGGAGAACCGAATAATACACACACACACACACACACATACACACACACACACACACACACACACACACATATATATATATATATATAAAAAAATTCTCCAGACAATAGCAATTACTGCTAAAACTAAATCTGGGTGGGTGAGATGGAAAAATTTTGGACTATATATATTTTTTCAATATTATATGACTATTAATATCTATAACTCATATACAATTACTATCACCAATTCATTTTTATTTGATTATTAATATATTGTGATATTTGTTTTATGTCTTTGAACTATTCCACTCATTTCTAAGAATACATACGTAATCTATGGAATAAAACATCAATATGAAAAATCTTTTAAAAATATCATATTCTTGTTAGTTTTTAGAAAATAATATGAATGGACCACATGTCATCATCATCATATCGCGCTGGTAGCACGGATATCCCTGGCCCTCTCTCGCCACTCCAACCTATCGTTCATCGCCCTAGGTAGGTCTACAGGACAACATCCCGTATCCTCACATAGCTGCTGAATGTGTGTTCGTGGTGGTCGTCCTGCTTTTGCACAGCCATGTGTGGGGGTCCATAAGAGTACATCTCTTATGAGTTCGTCCCTGCTTCTCCAGTAGTGTCCTGTATGTCTGGTTCGTCTAACTTGAATAGTTTTCGTGATAGGGAACAGGTGGCCGTACAGTTGGTGTCTTGTGGGGTGTTGCCGCCAGGACTTGTTTAAGATTGCACGTAGCATTCTTGTGTAATTGCCGTCTAGCTTCTTCTCCAGCCGTTTTGTTAGCGTCCATGTAGTGCAGCCATATAGCAGTATCGATGTGACCGCTGCCTGGAAGAAACTGCGTTTCATTTTATCGGTTAGGTCTGATTTCCATATTATCGATAGCCTATTGATAGCTGTCCATGCTTTCGCTAACCTCGTTTTGATGTCCTTTTCGGTTGATTCGACGCTGCTTCCTAGCTAAGGGAATTTGTCTACTAGTTTAAGAGGGGTTCCTTCTAGAGTGGAGATGTCCCCCGTTTTATTATAGCACATATATTCCGTTTTGTGTGCATTAACATAGAGGCCTATGCTTGCTGCTGCCCGTTCCAAACTATGCAGTAGTGTTTCGGCTTGGTCAGGTGTATTTGCCAGTATCGCTATGTCATCGGCGTAGTCGGCGTCGGTAATTGTTGTTGAGGGGTACCTTCTGCTTCTTTTCTTCGTCAGTTCGAAGCCATTCTCTTTTATTTTGTTAATCGATGTTCTAAGTACGTAGTCTAGACAAATCATAAAGAGGTACGGAGCCAGCGTGTCCCCTTTGTAGTACTCCTGCTACAATGTCGAAGTATTCTGTGTCTCCATCTGGTGATCGTACTTTTACTTTAGTGTTTCTATAGAGTATCGTTATTGCCGCTACGGTTTCTTTAGGTATGCCGTACGCTAGTAGGATTTGTTCCATCTTTCCTCTGTGAATGGAATCGAAAGCCTTGGTAAAGTCAACAAATATTAATGTCGCTTGTAGGTTTTTTGCCCGTACACCTTCAAGGATTCTATGGATGGTTAATATTTGTGAGGTCGTGGATCTATTTCTTCGGAAGCCATTTTGGTTTTTCCTAAGTATGTTGTCGATTTTGGGTTCTATTCGGTTTCGTAGTAGGGCATTGTAGATTTTGGCTGCTATGAATGAAAGTGTTATGCATCGGTAGATTTGGCTAATCCGAGGTCCCCCATTTTAGGGAAGGGGAGTATGCATCCCTTCATCCATCTATCTATCGGATTTTGATTGTATACTGCGTTGCAGCGTCGGAGCAGTATGTCGTCGATTTGTCTGGTCTTCCATACTTCCGGGGGAATTTCGTCCAGCCCTGCAGCTTTCCTATTTTTACTTTTTTTAAGAACCGAGTCGAGTTCTTCTTGTGTGAACGGTCCTAGTTTAATATCTAATTGTTTGCTAATTATTCTGGTGATTGGTTCATGTGTTATTTTCGGTGGGTTTCCTAGTAAGTTTTCGAAGTGCTGTTTCCACAGTTTTATTCTTTCTTGTTGGTTTGCTGCTTTCAGTTTTGCTTTGGCTGTGTTCTTTCTTCTACTCACTTCGTTTATCGTTTGCCAGGCTATTCTAGATTGTCTATCTTCCACCGAGTCTCTAATCTTATCTATCTGATTTTGAATGTATTCTGTCTGTTCCTTTATATATATGCCTGCTAATTGATATTGTGCCGTTTTTAGTTTTAAGGCATTTGTGTTTGTTGGGTTTTTTCGATAGTTTTTGAAGCCTGTTTTCACTAGTGCACGTTTTTCTCTCACCGCTAAAGTTTCCCATGGGACTCTATATTTAGTTTTGAGTTTTGTTGGAATGCATTTCGCTGCTGCCTCGAGGTGTGCATTGACGAAATTTTCATATTCGTCGTTTGGTGTACTTTTTTCTGTCTTTTCTTGTAGTGTTTCGAATCTGTTTCTTAATTCTAACACGTATTTATCTCTTATATCTCTGTTGTTCAATAGGGCCCAGTCATAGTGTTTGGTGGTCGCTGTTTGTTTGGCGTTTTTTCGTAGGCTTAACCGTATTTTCGCCGTGACTATTCGGTGATCGGTGGACACACCCTCAAAAGAGGAGTATGCCTCGCAATTCATTGCACTATTTTTCCATTTCTTCTTTATAAGGACGTAGTCTATCTGAGCTTTAGTATTGTTTGCGTACGTGTATGTCCATAGTTTGCCCTCCCTTTTTTGGTAGTTTGTATTGAGGCATACTAATCTATTTTCTATCATGAAATCTGTTAGATGTTGCCCATTCCTATTTGACGTGTTGTGGAGGCTGTATTTGTTGTTTCCGTTTTTCCCGATTTGGGCATTCATGTCTCCGCCAATGACTAACATGTTGTGTTTCGGGATGCTACGCACTAATGAGGATAGCTCATCGTAGAAGGTGACTAGTTCAGTTTCTTCACTAACATTGGTTGGGCTGTAGCAGGAGACGATTGTTGCTCTGGGGTTGCCGTTAAAAGTTGCAGCCATCATTCTAGGTTGTATTTTCTCAATGCTATTCAGCGTTTTTAATGCTCTAGGTCCTATAAGTAATCCTACCCCTCCTACTGCGGCGTTGACAGAGTTTTTCCATGCGGATACAGTGACGAGCGACCATCCATTGCCAGTTTCGTGATATTTGATATCTTCGGTGTGCGTGTATCTGTGTTCTTAATATCACATAAAAAAGACACAATATCACATCATTCTAAACAATTGTATAACTATACATGTGGTCCCTTACTAAAATGCAAGGGACCACATGTATTGTTATACAATTGTTTAGAATTATGTGATATTGTGTCATTTTTATGTGATATTATTATATATCATTTTTATATGAGAATATTATGCGATATTGTTATGTCGTATGATTATATGTAATTATTATGTAATATTATATGATATTATCACGTGATATTAATATGATGCTGTATCATTATGTGATATTTTACATGATATTATACAGCGACATTATTATGTGATATTATACTGTGATACTATAATGTGATATTATTTAGTGGTGTTTTTATGTGACATCATCTTTGACTGATTATTATGTTGTACTGTTTTATGATATTATGTGGTTTTCTTAGGAGGTATTATTATAATTGGTATTATTTTGTTATATTAATATCTGATATTATTATGTGATATCATAATGTGGTATTATTATGTGATAGTATGTGATGCCATTATGTGCTAATATTATGCGTTATTACGTTGTATTATTATATTATATTATTATGCGATATCATTATGAGGTATTATGTGCTATTATTATGAGGTAATATTATTAAGTATAATTTTCATGTGATGTTATTGTAATATTTTCGCATTATAAATTTTAAAATTTAAATAAGACATACACACACACACACATATATATATATATATATGGAAGTAAATAATAGAACTATGGAGAAAAATTGAAAAACTAAGTAAACGGTGGATATTTAATAAAATACATCTCGTTATACATTCATCGTTTTTCTATTAACACTTGGTATCACCATTCTAAAGTCCTGATGAAGGTTCATTAAAACCGAAACGTGTTAACATCGACTTTCTTTCACAATAAATTCTTCACTTTTGATTACTTTGTTTTTCAATTTTTTTTCTCTCTCTCTCTCTCTATATATATATATATATAGAGAGAGAGAACATGATGTCAAAGTTAGCAATAATTAATATCTAACATGTAAATTTAAGAATGTTTTCTATTCCAGATTCTCCGAAGGCTTCCTAGCCTGACAGTCACCTGAAGAAGGTTATAATGTAAAGCGGCAAAAAAAAAAAAAAAAAAAAACCGAAAAAAAAACCAGTAATTCCAATAAAAACCTAGATGGAAGTAGTAGTTCAAACATATCAGTATATAATGAACGGTAATTCTTAATCTGAGAAATTCAGATAAAACTCACACGAGAATTGAATGGTGGAGCAAACGTTTCTGATGTAAAATCCTCTCATTTCTTTTCAGCGGGCAGCCATTACAAATGATTCTTTCTCGAAGTCTTCCGCTACCAGCAACGGATGCTTTGAGAAAATATTTCGAATAACTAAGATGAAAAGTCAAAAAACATTCTACGAAGACATCAGATTTTTTTTTGATTGTGTGGGGATTGCACGCAATTTACTTGTCAGAAATCGGCAATGTTATGCAACATCTCCTTTCATTAAATATTTGACATTCATTTGAACTTCCATGCTTCTTTTTCGAGAAAATCATTTCTTCTTCTTCTTCTTCTTCTTCTTCTTCTTCTTCTTCTTCTTCTTCTTCTTCTTCTTCTTCTTCTTCTTCTTCTTCTTCTTCTCAAGTTTTGTTAACTTCTTTCTTCATTTCATTTTTTATTGGTCAATTAAGTGAAATTCTTCTTCTTCTTCTTCTTCTTCTTCTTCTTCTTTAAATAACATACACTTGCAATTCTTCTTCTTCTTTAAATAACATACAATTGCAATTCTTCTTCTTCTTCTTCTTCTTCTTCTTCTTCTTCTTCTTCTTCTTCTTCTTCTTTAAATAACATACACTTGAAATTCTTCTTCTTTAAATAACATACACTTGCAATTCTTCATCTTCTTTAAATAACATACAATTGCAATTCTTCTTCTTCTTCTTCTTCTTCTTCTTCTTCTTTCACCTCTCTTTCTCTCTAAATAACACACACTTGCAATTCTTCTTCTTCTTCTTCTTTAAATGACATACAATTGCAATTCTTCTTCTTCTTCTTCTTCTTCTTCTTCTTCTTTCACCTTTCTTTCTCTTTAAATAACACACACTTGCAATTCTCCTTCTTCTTCTTCTTTAAATAAAACATACACTTGCAATTCTTCTTCTTCTTCTTCTTTTTCTTCTTCTTTAAATAACATACAATTCTTCCTCTTCTTCTTCTTCTTCTTCTTTTTCTTCTTCTTCTTCTTCAATGATAATACTACTAATAATAATAAGAGAGAAAAATTCTCATCGATCCAACATCTTCCTTTGGTATTTTTCCCCAATTTTCTTTTTTACTTCCATCACAATGACTATCAAAAAACCTACTTTTATCACTCTTTGTGTCTTCCTACTAACACTACAACTAAAACCCTCCTTCTTGTCATTCTCGTCATAATGAGTATTATTTTACTCCTTACGGGTTTTTCACACTAACGTTAGCTGGTGACCTTTCACTGAAGTCTGAGTGGCAGCAAGTCTTCTTTGGTCTACAGGTCTCTTCTCAGTATTCTAGCGAATCTCAACAATCTTCTCAGTATACTGGCCGTCTTCAATAATGCTGTAGCCTGAATAGTTTCAACTTGCCTCTAATTTCTTAGTCATCCAGCCCCTTTACCAATCCTTTGTCAACCACAACTGGTATCATAGTCACTTTAATATTCCATGATTTTTTAGTTCTCTAGCAAGGTCTAGGTACTTATTTCTCTTTCCACTTTCTTTTGTTTTCACTCTGTGGTCCACTGGGACGGCAAAGTCCACGATTTAGTAGGTTCTCTTTTTTTTTTTGGTAGACTATCACGAGGTCTTGCTGAAATTAGGTAATTCGTTTGTATTTCTAAATCGGAGAACCTTATAAGTCTCATTCTCTCCAATTCTGCAGGATTCCTGGTGGGTTACCTTCCCCACTCAGCCATGTCTAGTTTTGTACTCGTTTTATTCAAATTTACTGCATTCGCTAATAATATGATTGATCGTTTCCTCACTTTCACAACATAACCTACATTTACAATTTTGTTGTCTTATCTACTTTTGCTTTAACATAGTTAGTCCTTATGGCGTTGTTTTATTCTGCTGTTAGAAAAGATTCAGTCTAACTCATGAGGTTTCTCATTCTAAGCCATGACAAAGTCTTCTGGTGTGAAATTTTGCTTGTTTCTTGCTTGAAATGTCCATACGGTGGCTTTTCTTTCCACTTTTGTCTTCAAGTTTTTTTTTTTTCTGTTGATCCTCATGTTATTTGTGTTGTTTCTGGCGGTTGTAATCAGTATTTATTTGCTCTTTTATGTAGTCTTCGAGTCGTCTTATCGAGGTATCGACGCTATCTTCAACGCTACGGAGTCCTCTTCCTTCTTCTTTTCCTGACACATATAGTCTGTCTACGTCATCTCTGGAATGTAAGGCCTTATGCATAGTCATGAGTTTTCTTTTTCTCTGGTTAATTTGTTGAAGTTTTTCTCTTATCTAAATTAAGAATGATTATCCTACGAGGTGGGATAGCCCAGTTGTTTATCACTTTGATGAGATTTCCTTCTATATAGTTTTGTTTCGAGTAGTTTTCTCGTTCTCTTGAGATATTATTATTATTATTATTATTGTTACTCATTAGAGTTTTTCACATCAGCGACATCTGATGGTCTTTCACTGGAGATTGAGTGACAGCAAGTCTCCTCAAGTCTCCAGGACTCTTCTCAGTATACTGGCCGTTTTCAGTAATATGTTGTTCGGATGGTCTCCACTCGACCGCCAACTTTCAAATCTTCCAGGCCCTTTAATAATCCTTTAGTTACCGTGCCAAAAGCACCAATCACAATTAGTATAATTGTCACCTTCATGTTCCATAATTTTTTAAATTCTCTAGCAAGGTCGAGGTATCTATCTCTCTTTTCACATTCTTTCAGTTTTATTCTGTGTATTTACTCATTAGAGTTTTTCACATCAGCGTAAGCTGATGGTCTTTCAGTGGGGATTGAGTGACAACAAGTTTCCTCAAGTCTCCTGTACTCTTCTCATTATTCTGACCGTTTTCAGTAATGCTATTAACGGTCTCCACTCGACCGCCAACTTCCAAATCCTCCAGGTCCTTTAATAATCCTTTAGTTACCGTGCTAAACGCACCAATCACAATTGGTATAATTGTCACTATTATTATTATTATTATTATCCATGAGACTTTTACACACCAGTTGTATTTGGGGATGTTCTTTAAAGTCAGCGAGACAGCAAGTCTCCTCAGCTCTACAGGACATTTCTCAGAATTCTAGAAGATTTTAGCATAGGGACAGTTTCAGGGGCCCCAACTATAATGGCTACTAATGTCATCTTCATGTTCCACAATGTTTATAAATATCTATCAAAGTCCTGGTATTTATCCGGTTTTTGCTTTCTTTTAATCTAAATCGCTGGTCCGCTAAAATGGTAATGTCTACTAGTTGGCAACTTCTTTTCTTTTTATTGAATAAAAGTAGACCTGGTCTTCTGGCAGCGAATATCTTATATTTCAAAGAGTAAGGTAATTTGCTGCTTCTCATTTTCTAGGAAAGATGCTGGTTTGTGCATTATTATTATTATTATAATTATTCTTCTTATTTTTTTTACTCTTTCAGATTTTTTTACAACAGCGTTAGCCGATAGTTTCTCACTGGAGTTTGAGTGACAGCAACTCTCTTCAATTCTCCAGTACTCTTCTCAGTAACCTGGCCGATTTCAATAATGTTGTAGTGTAGATGTTATCCACTTACCCTCTTATTTCCAACTCCTCCAATCCCTGTGCCAATCTTTTGATGTCTGTACCATGACAACCAATTAAACTTGATATAACCGTCACTTTTATGTTCCATATTATTTTTTTCAATTCCCTTGTATAAATCTAAGTACCTAACTTTCTTTGAAATTTCTATCAGTTTTTCTCAATGGTCAGCCGGTATTGCAAAAGTCCACCATTCGGCAAGTTCTCTTTTTTTTCTTTTTTTTGGGGGGGTAGGGGTGCTCATTATTACGAGGTCAGTTCGTCTAGCCGAGATTAGGTAATCTGATTGTATCTCAAAATCCCAGTGGAGTGTCACGTGATATCCCACGGAGACGATTGAAATAAGATTAATACTATCCTCCCGTTGGAATGAACAGTGTCAACCTGTCAAAAAGTGACCGTTAAGAAAGAATGTAGGTCACAGAGGGGATATCAACAGATGTTGGTACTTTGTAACCTCAGGTCGCCGGACACCAGGGGGAAGGAGGGAGAAGCCAAATGATTGGCTGAGACCCTAAAACGGAAGTGGGGACTCCTTTCCGTCAGCGGAAATAGAAAGTAAAAAGGGCAGTTATTGGAAGGGGCTCGTAGCAGACAGACCCATAGCCATTACTCCGGGTGAAGAAGACAAAAACATATCTTGGACACGAGGGACCCAGGTTCTTCAAGCCAGTGTTAAAAATAGCATAAAGTCTATTAGCCCGTGAAAGAAGAAAGATTCTCCTGTGGAACCCCGTCGAAAAATAAGATAAGTAACTTTGGGGTTATTTCTCCTTTATACCCAAATTTTATATACCACTCTCTCTCTCTCTCAATTTGAAGGAAAACGAAAGAACAGAAAAGAAGAAAGACAGTTATGTCCATGGACTGTTCAATTCATTATATATATTTGACACTTTGAAAGTGTATCTCTTTGTATAGTAAAGGATTCATGTATTTTTATGTTACCACGCGGTCGAGGTGTTCTTTGCAGTTATGCTACGAATTTGTTGTGTCACTTTTTTTTTCAGCTTCTATTCGCCTTATGTTATCTTGCTTAGAATTTTCCTATTAATTCCTTTAAAATATCACACGGGAAGCCGGAGTTGCCGACTACTACAATATAATATTATTACGACTAAAACCTATAGGTCCATATCTTCTGTTGTCTGGGGGTGGAAGTTTAGTGGCCTTGGTGGGTGTGTAGATAGTGTGAAATTTGGAACCCCTTGCCAGCGGCGGTCAGTCTGGCCCTAAATTAATCCCTCACGTAATATGCCAGGTCTTATATGCCTGAGAGTAAAACTCTGAACGAGGACTTATTCTATAAGGGATCAAGTGCCAACCTGCCCCGTCTTCACACGTGCAAAAATAAAGTCCCGTTTGGGATTTTAGTCAATTTGCCGTCACAGGAGTTTGTGTGTCTCATTCCCCTGGAAAGATTCTGGATTGTGCAAATACCATTTGTTCGCATGGTCAAATTTCAATTTCATGCACATTCCCAATACATAACCTTGTTCACCAACTTGTGTCCCGTCTCTTTCTGTGCTAATGTGCTGCATTCGCTTATTATGTGATTGGTCGTTTCGTCTCTATTACCTATAACCTACTGATGTACTATCTTTAAATTTTTTCTTTCATATCAATTTGTTTGATGATGTCTGCTTCCAATATTCCTTAGTAATCGCAGGTTTCCTTTTCTCCGAGGGTTCTAACTTTTTCTTGATTTGGTATTTCCATCCCGTCCGATATGTGTCGTTTCCTGCTTTTCATTATTCGCAGGACGCATTTTTCAGTGCCAAATTCCATCCCTATGTCTTGACTGTATATTCTCACTGTGTGTATTAGCGTTTCCAATTCTTTTTTCGTTTTTGGCAAACAATTTGATGTTGTCTATCTTTTTCAGTGATTTACTAACTTTTTATCCGGCTCTGAATTTCCTGACAGTGTAGTTGAGTAATATCATTGCAATTACAAATAGTAGAGGTGATAGTGAATCTCTCTGGAATATACCTGTCTGGATCTTCTCTTCAGCAAAACTTTTCCGTCCTGCTGTCAGTTCCACTCTCCAGTTTTTCATGGTTTTCTCTATAAAGTTTATAACTTCGTATGGTATCTCGTACATTTTAGGCCGTTTGGTATCCAGCTTTGTGGGACCATATCATATGCCTTTTTGTTGTCAATCCACGCGATTGCTAGATTTTTTCGTTTCGTCTTGCTCACATTGCGGGTGTTTTGATCAATGTAGAGCAGTTTTCCTGTGCTTCTGGTCTACTTGTAGCTTCATTTCTGTTACTCGGGGAACAATTCGCGGCTGGTAAGCAAATCGTAAATCTCTTCCCTTATTTGTTATTGTTAGTATTTTCTACATTACTGGTAGACACGTTATGGACCTGTTATTGTTTGGGTCAGTTCCTTTGAGAAGGTCTTTTTGGATTAGTGTGGTCTTTGCTTTGGTCATCTGTTATTTTTTTATTCATTTGAGATATTTTCCCACCAGCGTTAGCTGAGGGTTTTCCACTGTAGTCTGAGTGACTGCGAGTCTCTTTAAGTCTCCTAGACTCTTCTTAGTATTTTGGCCGATCTTAACCATGCTGTAGTTTGGATGGTCTCCACTCGTCCTCTTATTTCCAACTCCTCCAGTCCCTTTATCAATAATTTGGTGACTGTACTCAGCGCTCCAGTAACAATCGGTATCACCGTCACCTTCATGTTCCATAGTTTTTTCATTACAATCGTAAAGTCTCGATATTCATATCTGTTTTTGCTTTCCTTTAGTTTTACCCTAAGATCAACCAGAACGGCAAAGTCCAATGTTCAGTAGGTTATTATTTTTTTTTTCAGTTGATCAAGTCATCTGGCCGAGATTAAATGATCTGATTGTATCTCAAAATCTCAAGGAATATTGTGCGTCTCATTTTTCAGGACGAAATCTGGGTTGTGACTATACCACTTGTTCGCATGGTCAAATTCTATATTCTTGCTCAATTCCCAGTGGATCACCTTGTCCACTCAGTTGTATCTCGTCTTATACCCTTTTTACACTAATTTACAGCATTCGCTTATTATGCAATTGATTTTTTCATTTCTATCACCACTTAATCTACATCAGCTGTTTTGTTGCGTCTTATTTTTTCTTGCTTTGATATCATTGGTCCTTATGGCATTGTTTTCTGTTGCTATCTGAAGACATTCAGTTTCTCTCTTGAAGTTTCACTTTCTTAGCAATATCCAAGTCTTCTGGGGTGAGATTACACTTATCTCTTGAAATATCCATACAGTTGTGTAACGTCGAATTTTATTCTGACCTCAAGAGATAGACATCTCGGTCATTGTCCTCTGTAGAAGGCTGTTATATATAATGTGTATCGCTGAGAGCAGCCTGGCACTTGACACTCCACAAAATAAATCCCGGTCAAGACTCCTATTTCGGGCGTATAAGAAACAAACAAATAATGTGGAAGCTAATTCGAGGTTAGACTCGTCTCAGACGTCGGTAAGAGGTTGCTGATTCACTTTCACATACACCACCAAGTCCTTTGTCCCCCTACCGCCTTAGATCACGGAAGAGTGAACTTCTAGGTTAGATGGTATTAACCGTTGACAGATTTCCAAATCTTCTTGTAATGTTTAAGGAGGCAATAAGACGTTTTGCGAGAATTAATGAAAGAGGTATGAGGCCGAGACAAGATACATACAAAAAGTCAGATCAACAGAAAAAGAACACAATCAAAACATTTCAACACAAGGGTGCATTTAAAATATCACAAAATCTTAATATACGACGATCAAACAAATAATAATGAGATTTAAGAAACAGTTCTTTTTTCTTTTCTCTTTAAAATACCGGCAATATTAAGCCAACAGGAAAACAAAAATGTCTCTCAACAGTCCTTTTTCTTCTTTCTCTTTTTTCTTTTTCTTTTTCTCTTACTTGAGTAAAAGTGTCTAAGCCGCCGGACTGAGGCGTGTAGCAATGTTCATTCAATGAATTTAACTATTAGTGGAATAGAACATTTAAAGTTTTTTTTTTTCTTTTTTGAATACATACAACTTTCCAATATTTAAGATTTGGAAAAGGAAAACGATTTGAGCTGTACTTATCTTTGACGGGTTTTTAATCTTCAGATCCTCTCTCTTTTTTACGGGTGAGTATCTTTTCCCGGAGCTGGCTGAATTCAGCAATCTTGTTGCAATGCTAGGATTGTCCAAATTTCAGATTTTACTCTTTTTACGGGTGAGCTTCCCGGAGCTGGCTGATCTCAGCAATTTTGTTGCGTCGCTGGATTTATCCAAACTGAAGATTCTCCTTCAAATTTCTCTAACGCGTGCCGGCTTTTTTGCGCGAAGATTCGGTCGACCAGCCATTCAACTTCTCCTCTTCCACCATTTCACCGAATCATGCCACCCGATTGACCATGACTTCTTTAGTTTCAACAGACTAAAGTGCAACGAGTAGTTAGCTCACCCTTTCCCTCCTCTACCACTTTAACGGTCGGTCCCTGTTATCCGATCTCTTTTAATGCCTGTTGATTCAAATAAAGGGGTGGGTAAGGGTATTGACATCCCCTTCACTCTCTCTCTCTCTCTATAGCATACCTCGTCACTGTTGATTTTTCTGTTTTTGTTTTCTGGACATTTTTGTTCTGTTGATACTTGTGCTGTTCGTAATGTTTTCAAATAAATTTTTACTGAGGTAATATGATAGAATTCAATGCCAAAGGATAGAACTACATGATCAATAATGAGAATCAAAACAAAAATCTACAAAACACAAAGGACACAATACAGTGGAAACTAATGAGGATATAACTCAATAACCAATGAAACTTAACTTCCTCAACCATGATAGTAGACAACCTATTCATATATAAATGATAATCCAGAGTTAATCCAAGTAATGTATAGTGGAGTGTAAAACTAATCTGCTATCACTTTATAGTAGATACATGCAAATGTATTGAACCTATAATGAGATAAAAGGAAATCAACAGAGAAAAATTGATCAAATTTATTGAACTGAATTAATCTAATCAAAAACTTTCTATCATAGTGTATTGGAGGTTCATAAAATATTTGTTCAAGAGAATGCTCTTCCAAGTTATTCTTTTACATTAACCTACTGCACGCCTAGGGATGATCTTACTGCAGAAATTTAGGAGAATAATCAATCTTAATATGATGGTTTATGGCTATTAGTATTATAATTCGTAGTAGTAGTAGTAGTCGTAGACGTAGTCGTTGTATAAGTAGTTGTAACAGTAGTATGCTTGTAGTAATTGCTGCAGTCCTTGTTTTATTTTCTAAATAGTACTGGAATAATACTTAAAGGAGTGATTGTGTATCGGGAAAACTTTACTTTTTATATTTTATTCTTTAATCGCTGGAATAATTGTAATATTAGCCACAATAGCTATTTCTGCTCCTCCAGTATATATATATATATATATATATATATATATATATATATATATATATATATATAAAGGATTTATCTCTACATTGCTTATTTTCATTCAAACAAATCCTATCGAAAATGAAATTTTTTTCTTTATTTTTTCCAGCATACATATATTTGTTCTATGTTCAAGACTAATTTTAAAAGGAAATATATGTTCTTTGGTTGATTCATTATGTTTTTAGCATATTACCTATTTGATACGAAATCTTCTTAATATATATATATATATATATATATAAATGTTTTTAGGTAAAGATTTTAAACAAGTCGGAAATCATTTGTTTGCACACAGTTAAACTTTTTCAAACGTAATAAATGATTACAGAATTTAAAGTAAACCATACATAGAACTCTAACAGGTATTAATACTCGAGTCAGAGTGGACCTTGGAGTAATGGAAATGTATGGGTACTCCACATTCCACAAAGCACCAAGTCTGGAGCCTCACCATTCGATGGTTTTTAGTCATCTCCAGGATTCACATTAGGTAAGGTCTTACTCTTCTGCAAAGATGCAATCTGTGTTTTCTAGAACCTCAGTTGACTGGTCTAATACGCAATCTATTGAAATATCAAATTTCCCTCGATTAGATCATTAATTCTCAAACAGGAATTGTCTGAAATAATGGATTGACAGAAACCTTCCATTTGCTTTCATAGGCTTTTGATATATCATCATCATCGTGTGCTGATAGCACAGATATCCCTGACCCTCTCTCGCCACTTTTCCCTATCGTTCATCGCCTCAGGCAGGTCTTCAGGACAACATCCTGTATCCTCACATAGTTGCTGAATGTATGTTCGTGCTGGTCGTCCTGATTTTGCACGGCCATGTGTGGGGGTCCATAAGAGTACATCACTTATGAGTTCGTCCCTGCTTCTCCAGCAGTGTCCTGCATGTCTGGTTCGTCTAACTTATATATATATATATATATACACGTAAAGATGCTGCTGATAACAAAATAGCTGTTGTACGACCAATAAAGCATAAGGACTTACGGCCTAAGCATGGTTTCGGCGCTGGTGCATCATTACCACTTACCTAGGCTGGTAGGATTTTACGGTATGTCAACCGGTGGGTTATTTTATGTGGAAGATTTTTTTGATTCGTTCATTCTTCATGGGGTGATGGTTGTTACTTGTTCAGTTGTCTGTACATTATTTCAAGTGATACTTCTGTTAGTAATTCAATATCCGCTCTAGTTGCATTTCTATTGAGAGTTTTTACATCCCAGAATTTGTGTATTTCTTTTGGTCTATCGACTTATTTCTAATGTTGGAGAGAGTTTTTTTTTCAGGAGGTTGATCATGTCATTAAAATCTATTGTTTCAAAAGGTTCTCTCATGCTTTTTAAGTTCTAGGATTTTCTTGAAATGCAGCGAAGTTTTTGTATTATGCTGTGTATAGTGTTTACATGAGTATTTTGGTCGTTGTTCTTGTTTTCGGATAAAAAAAGTGACATCGTTTGAGGTGGTCTATGTGTAGCCAAGTCCGGATGGTGTCTTCTCTTCTCACTAACCCATATCACACAAGCAGTATCTTACAATAGCACCAGACTTATTTGGTTGGTTGGGTTTTATGGCATATCAACCTTTGTAGGTTATTTAACGCCAAATCCATTTTTATGCAAATAGTCAATTCTATTCTAAACAAATCAGTTTAGCATAAGTATGTCGTTAGTTCTATTTAACCCATAGATAGGGCCCTTATCAGCTGCTACCACTCCGGGCCAGAGTGTACCTGGGAGCAATGGCAATGAAGGGGTACCCCACTTTCCCCAAAGCTCCAGCATTACTGGAACCTCACCATCAGACTGTTTAGTATCATATCAAGGACACTCGTTGGGGGGGTCTTACCCCTCTGCAGAGAAGCAGCCGGTATATTCTACAGCCCCAGCCGACTAGGCAAGGCTTATTTGGGCTTTCCATCATATTGTGGTGATGGGGAATCAAGATACAGACATTTCATATAATCTTTTGTTGAATTCACAATGACAGAGAGTTAATACATTGGAATTGGATGAGGAAAGAATTTCCGAGAAATTCACTCACGAAGTCACTATACAAGATCCCAGTGATAAAACAGTAATTCAGTGATGTCAATTCAATTTGAATGACGAGATGATAATGTCATGAAAAAGACAAGATACCATTCTATTTAAGTTTAAACGAAGAATTCATTAAACTGGTAACGTGTAGCGATAATCTGTCTAGTGTAAGGATCGAAGTAAATGTGATTCCGGTATTTCTTTGACTAATGGCATATCAACATTAGAAGTTTATTAAATGCCAAAACCATCCTTGTAGAAGAAGAACAAAGCCCCTATTTAACCCATACCTGCTGGGATAAGGGAGTTCATGCCTTTCCCAAATATATGTCCGAAAGTGAACCTTAACATCGTGACTGGAGTTTGAACTTGCTTAGCCATCTAATTAATCTAATTGAAGCTGCAATTCAACAATTAAGCTATTTCGCCTTTAGGACTCTCTAATATGTGATTTAAATTGATATTGACACAGGTGAACAATTTTAGTGAGAGGGTTTTCTTGTATAATGGTTGATAGATTTATAGATATTCAAAATAAACTATTATATTTACAGAATTAAAGCACAGAAACCTTAGAATCATTTTAAAAAAATTGAAATAAATATATCAGATCAGCTGATACACTAAATCCCCTGTTATTAAAATGATAAAAAATATTATCATACATTAATTTCATCAATTCTACTAATTCATAATGTTAAATCGATATTACGTCTTGAAACTCACGTCTAAAATTGACTAAAAAAACTAATCAAACCAAAAAACACATTTAACCCCTAAATATTCATATTCTTATACATTAACTTCAATAATGAAAAAATAAAAAAATGCTAAAAATTCATTTTGTCTAAATTTTTAGGTTTGATTTGTTTGTGAAATAGTATATAAAGCCTCGTCGGTTACTTCATACCAAAGACATCATCATAGAAAAATATTATGGAAAAATTTGGTAGAAAAATGTTTGTGGTACTATTTAACCAATAGCGTGGGAGAATTTTATAATTTGATCTTCCGATTTAAACAACATCTTCGAAGAAAAAATTTTAAAAATTGCTTTCATGTTTTACTTTTTTATCTATATTTTTCTGAATAGTCGGATAATAGAGTCATTGACCGAAAGTTCAAATTATTCACGTGTGAAGTCAATCAGTTGGCGTTCAGTAGACTTTCAGTCTTGAAATGCAAACGATGATAAAATAAATAAGGTCGGATAATGGTCCAATTTATGAAGATTTATTTTATGAGCATCTATTATTTTGTTTAAGATAGATAGATAGATAGATAGATAAAAAGTATATGATAGATTTCCTAAGGATGTTGTCTATTTTGGGTTCTATGCGGTTTCGTAGAAGGGCATTGTAGATTTTGGCTGCGATGGATGTAAGTGTTATCCCTCGGTAGTTCTTGGCTAATCCGAGGTCGCCTTTTTTAGGGAAAGGAAGGATGCATTCCTTCATCCATCTTTCTATCCTATTTTGACTATAGACAGCGTTGCATTGCCGGAGCAGTATATCGTCGAATTGTCTAGTCTTCCACGCTTCTGGGGGGATCTCGTCCAGCCCTGCAGCTTTCCTATTTTTAATTTTTTTAAGAACCGAGTAGAGTTCTTCTTTGGTGAAAGGCCCTAGTTTAATGTCTAATTGCTTACTGCTAATTCTGGTGATCGGTTCATCCGTTATTTTCGGTGGGTTTCCTAGTAAATTTTTGAAATGCTGTTCCCACAGTTTTACTATTTCTTGTTGGCTTGCAGCTTTCAATTTTGCTTTGGCTGTGCTCTTCCTTCTACTTACTTCGTTTATTGTTTGCCAGGCTATCCTAAATTGTCTATCTTCCACCGAGTCTCTAATCTTATCTATCTGATTTTGTATGTATTCTGCCTGTTCTTTTAGATATATTCCTGCTAATTGATATTGTGCCTTTTCTAGTTTTCTGGCATTTGTGTTTGTTGGGTTCTTCCGATAGCTTTTGGAGGCAGTTTTCACGAGTGCACGTTTTTCTCTAACCTCTGACGTTTCCCAAGGGACTCTATATTTAGTTCTAGGTTTTGTTGGGATACACTTTGATGCCGCCTCTAGGTGTGTTTCAACAAAATTTTCATATTCGTCATTTGGGGTAACTTTTTCTGTCTTCTCTTGTAGTGTTTCGAATCTGTTTCTTAATTCTAGTGCGTATTTGTCTCTAATGTCTCTGTTGTTAAGTAGGGCCCAGTCATAGTGCTTAGTTGTCGCTTTTCGTGTGGCGTTTTTTCGTAGGCTTAGACGTATTTTTGCCGTGACTATTCGATGATCGGAGGACACACCCTCGAAAGTGGAGTATGCCTCGCAATTCATCGAACTATTTTTCCATTTTCTGTTTATAAAGGGGTAGTCTATCTGTGCTTTACTCTTGCTCGCGTATGTGTAGGTCCATAATTTTCCCTCCCTTTTTTGAAAGTTTGTATTGAGGCATGTTAATCTATTTTCTATCATGAAATCAATTAGATGTTGTCCATTCCTGTTTGACGTGTTGTGTAGGCTGTATTTGTTGTTTCTGTTTTTCACGATTTGTGCATTCATATCTCCGCCAATGACTAGCAGGTTGTGTTTCGGAATGCTACGTACTAGGGAGGATAGCTCTTCGTAGAAAGTGACTAGTTCGGTTTCTTCGCTAACATTGGTAGGGCTGTAGCAGGAGATGATCGTTGCTTTGGGGTTGCCATTAAACGTTGCGGCCATCATCCTAGGTTGTATTCTCTCAATGCTATTAAGTGTTTTTAGCGCTCTTCGTCCTATAAGCATTCCTACCCCTCCTGCCGATGCATTGAAAGAGTTTTTCCATGCCGATACAGTCACCAGCATCAAACCATTGCCAGTTTCGTGATATTTGATATCTTCGGTGTGAGTGTATCGATGTTCTTGTATACAGATTATGTCTATCTTATGTTCTACGGCTGATGCAGTTAGCTCTGGTAGTTGTCCTATTCTATTTAGGGTTCTAACGTTAAATATCGCTATCTGTATTGTTTGTTTGCATTTGAGTAGTTTTTGTTTTAGCTCTGTAGCTGATTTTTCGAACACTGAGGCCAGGGCTCCAACCTCAACAGGACTCGCCCCTTTTTTACCCGCGCGAAGAGCGATGCGGTTTGTGTATGTGGTTTGAGTATGAGTCATGGTTATCTTTCTATGCCTGTTTTTAATCTTATCTATAGAAGCCACTCTTATAGATGAGCAGCAGTAGTTCCCCGATCGAACTGACAATCCTGAGCGTTAAGCAGCAAGACTCAAACGTTCAGGAAATGTTAGGCATTGCGAATTCGAATACCTTCAAGTACACGATGCTGCTTCCCATGTGTACGAGAATAAATAAATAAAGAAAGAAAGAATAAAAAATAAAAATAAAAAAAATAAAATAAAAAATAGAAAAAAAAAGAAAATAAGAAATAAAAAATAGAAAAATAAAAATAAAATGAAATAAAAATAAATCCTTTTACCTTAAGTGTTAACTTAGTTAAAGTCCAGAACTGAACAAAAGAAATTTTGGGGTATATTTTATCTTGTCATCCGATACAGGCCCTACCAAGTTTTTATTTTATTTTATTTTTCATTTCTTAAATTTTTATTTTTAGTGGAGGTGGAATGCTAAATTTCTAAGTTTGGCGCGGTAAATTCAAAGAATTGTTAACTTGACTCGCGATAGTTGCACCTGGTAAAACAATTTAGTCAATTAGAAATAAATCAAGATTCTTAGATTAAAATATAACAAAAATTCCCCAGCAGATTTTACAAGTCATAGAAAATCCAGTGTTATTTTTAAAAAAGAAAATTGTACTAACCTCTAACCAACGAGTCTTTCCTCACAATTGTTTATTTTTTTGCTATTTATCCACATATTTATGAAGATTTTATGTCTTTCCTTATATTTATAATGCCACCTGATACTAGAATGTTCCATTCCAAATATTTCTTTAACGTTTGGTTTGGCCGTTTTCTTTTGGGGGGGGATTAATTTGTGATAACTGGGAGTGTTTGCATTTGTCAGTACAAGAATCTATACTAATTTATGCTAAATTTCTAAGTTTGGCGCGGTTTCCGGAGAAATAGATCCACAACCTCACAAATATTGACCATCCGTAGAATCCTTGAAGGCGTTCGGGCAAAAAACCTTCAGGCGACATTACTATTTGTCGACTTTACCAAGGCCTTCGATTCCATCCACAGAGGGAAAATGGAACTAATCCTACTAGCATACGGCCTACCAAAAGAAACCGTAGCAGCAATAATGATCCTCTACAGAAAGACAAAAGTGAAAGTACGTTCACCAGATGGAGACACGGAATACTTCGACATTGTTGCAGGAGTACTACAAGGAGACACGCTATCCCCATGCCTCTTTTTCATCTGTCTAGACTACGTGCTTAGAATTTTGATCGACAAAATCAGAGAAAATGGTTTCGAGCTGACTAAGAGAAGAAGCAAAAGGTACCCCGCAAAAACAATCACGGACGCCGACTACGCTGATGACTTAGCGTTACTGGCGAATACGCCTAATCAAGCAAAGACACTACTGCATAGTTTGGAACGAGCTGCAGCAAGCATTGGCCTCCATGTCAATGCGCACAAAACTGAATATATGTGTTACAACCAAACGGGCAACATTACCACACAAGAAGGAGCCTCTCTGAGGCTAGTGGACAAATTCACCTACCTAGGAAGTAGCGTCTCATCAACAGAAAAAGACATAGACACACGACTGACGAAATCATGGACGGCTATAGATAGACTCTCAATCATATGGAAATCAGACCTGACCGATGAAATGAAGCGCAGTTTCTTCCAGGCAGCGGTTGTATCCATACTGCTATATGGATGCACTACATGGACGCTAACCAAACGGCTGGAGAAGAAACTTGACGGCAACTACACAAGAATGTTGAGAGCAATATTGAACAAGTCCTGGCAACAACACCCCACGAGACGCCAACTGTACAGCCACTTGCCTCCCATCTCGAAAAATATACAGGTTAGACGAGCCAGACACGCCGGACACTGCTGGAGAAGCAAGGACGAACTCGTAAGTGACGTACTCCTATAGACCCCCACATATGGCCAAGCAAAAGCAGGACGACCAGCCCGAACTTACATACAGCAGCTATGTGAGGACACAGGATGTAACCCAGAAGACCTGCCGGAGGCGATGAATGATAGGGAGAAGTGGCGAGAGATGGTCAAGGATATCCGTGCTAGCGGCATGTCATGACGCTGATGATGGTATGATAGATAGATAAAAAGTATAAGATAGATAGATAGATAGATAGAACGTCTTCAATTTGCATTATGCCACACATATAAGGTGACAGTATATATATATATATATATATATATATATATATATATAATTGGAAGAAAACAGATTGTCATTTAGCTATTATGAATTTATTTCAGTGAGCCACTCAATAAGAACAACCAACCTTTTCAGATACCTTTCACATAGTGGAGAGAAAACATATATTGGATCTACTATATAAATATATATATACTATAATATATATACTCACCTTAGTGGGTTGAGCACTATAGTGGAGAATTGCCGGCTGCCATATTCACATAAATGCAAAGCTCTTCTCATGAATTGAAACCTCCCGTAGCTGATAGCATATATGTAAAAATATATACGTAAAAATCCCTTCGCTTACACTGACAATGACAATAGCTCTGGGTTTCGATCCTATCCTGAAGCATCTCTCGGTTCTCTCCATTCCTAATACTTGTTATACAACGAAACAGTCTGCCTGTAGATTATATATATATATATATATATATATATATATATATATATATATATGTCATTTTGTCGTGTCATCAGCGTGGATATCCCTGACCCTCTCTCGCCATTTTTCGCTATCGTTCATCGCATCCGGCAGGTCTTCAAGGTTGCACCCAGCATCCTCAAAGAGCTGCTGTATGTAGGTTAGAGCTGGTTGCCTTGCTTTTGCTCGGCCATGTGAAGGGGTCCATAGGAGTACATCACATATGAGTTCATCCCTATTTCTCCAGCAGTGTCCACTCATGTCTGGTTCGTCTAACTTGAATAGTTTTCGTGATGGGTTGGTCTATATGGTGAGGTTTCCTTTGTGTCGAAAAATAGTATTCAAAATTCTTTCGGTTGTACCAAATGAAAATAGGAGGCGTTCATAATAAAACGGTTATCTTTGTAGAAAATGAATTTAGTGACCTGATGTTGTTTACTTTTCTTTTCGTACTAATCCCCTTGAGAAAGGATTGGATCTATCTGTTCTCCTTTAAGCTATAGGTACATTGCAAGGTTTATTTGGTTTTGTAACCCAGACAACCAGTCTTGAAGAACAAAACTCTAAATTCAAAGCAGCTTTACTCCATCTAAAAGTTGTATCCGGGATACAACACTGAATTGGGATTGACAGTGAAGCTCTAGTTCTAGAGTGCTGCGAAATGTAGAATACCTCTTCAGAGCCATTACTCCGAGGTCCAATCTGACCCGGAGTGGTGGGACTTGTGAGAGTCCCATCTGTTAGTGAAATATATACATTAAAAAAAATTATTCATGTTCGATTGGAACGTGTGCAAAAAATATCTTTTATAAAACAACAACTCAAAAAAATGTAAATCTGAACGTCCAATGAACGCGATTCCCTAACCTCCTAGTAAAAAAAATAAGGATTAAAACCATATTATTGACGGCAATCAAATAATTATTTTTAACAAGAAAAATGACTTGAAATAATTTGTTTGTAAATTATTGAAAATAGATAGGAATACTTAAAACAAAAAAAAATCTCTTAATGAACAATTACACGAAAATATAAATATAAACGATTCTCTAACGTCTAGGAATAAAATAACCCTAAACGGGTTGATATGCGATCAAAATCAATCAATCAATACAAACTAAAAACGTAGTTGATTACCTAAATTGAGCTCCTTACCGGTTCATTGGCTTACTGGGTAGAGTGTTCGCCAATGGTCCGGGACATCGGGTTTCAATCCCAGGTTGGGTCATACCAAAGACTTTAAAAATGGTACTTGATACCTCTTTACTTAACACTCAGCATTATAAGGTACGTATCAAGGGTTAAGTGAAGCAATCCTGGGAGAGGAGTAGCGCCCTCCCCTACACCTCGGTGTAGTAGCTATTGAAAAGAGAGCCTTCAGGTTGCCCTCGACTACAGTTGCCAACTTTACTTTACTACTTACTAAGAGTAAAATTTGATTTATAGTAAAATAACTGTAGACGAGTTGACATGACGTTAAAATCAATTAATCAACCCTCTTAAAAAGTGGCCTTGTGTCACACCCTGACTAAGGAGTTGGGTAAATACATATCGAAATAGATTAACATACACATATACGCTCTCTCACTCTTTCTCTCTCTCTCTCTCCTTCTCTTTCCCTCTCTATGCATATATATGTGTGTGTGTGTATGTGTGTGTGTGTCTTTTATATTCATGTATATATATATGACATGTATGTAGATAGGTAGGTAGGTATTTTGAAAACATATGCATTAAAAGTGGACATAAGTATAAGAAAAGGAAAAAATTATAAAGCTCTCAAGGGAGATAAGATTCCTCCTTTTAGTGAGGCAGATAATGATGAGAAAACATGATTGAAATTTTTCTTGACATACAATTTCAAGTTTGATGCTCTTTAGGGAGTGTTGTGTTCGAGAACACAGTTGTTGTTGGAGAAGAACGTTTTTGTCCATCTCCGGCACTGAAGACGACGTCTGACTTCTCGTCATCACCAATACTCTTATTTTAACAACCTGACGACTTGATACAGCATTTAGTTATTTTCCTGGTCGCTAATGAGAAAAAGAAATTGATCGTCCCCTCCATCAACTATCTATCACGGTTGCATTCCCTCTCTCTTTCTCTCTCACATACTCACTCAAGCTATCTCTCTATCTATCTTGATAAGCAGTCGATTTTTCCATCTATCCATTCTATTGAGTAAATGTCTACCATAGTCTGTTCACATGAAACAATCCGTTTCAGTCGACCCCTATCAAATTCAATGCTTATCAATCTCAGTTGTTAATATATATATATATATATATATATATATATATATATATATATATATATACTCACACGTGTGTAGATGTGTTTGTGTGAATCTGTCGAACAACTTATTCTTGTTTACGTAAATCGCAGTATTTTCTAATATCTCTCAGTTTTGCACATTTATGTGTCATTTCATATCTATATATCTATCTATCTTTATTTACTTGTTGTTTTTGCATCGATCTAAAAATGGTAATAATTCAGTCTTTTCACATCTATCTATCATAATTTTTTGATCGAAGCACACACACGCACACACACACACACACACACACACACACACACACACACACACACACACACACACACACTCATATATATATACATATATATATATATATATATATATAGATAGATAGATAGATAGATAGATATTAAGAAGCACTGAGATTCTCGAATCGACTAACTGCGACGAAAAACACGTGTTATTCTATGTATTCAGTGCGATTAACATATTTTTTTTTAAGTTGATTTAACCCATAAAACAAATAACTTTTGAAAGAAAAATCCCATTACCTTCTTGGTATAGCCAAGAACTTTACAACACATCTCCAACATAGATAGATAGATAGATAGATAGATAGATAGATAGATAGATTTCCCAAATGATATATCATTGAATATAGTAACAAGATTGTGTGACACAAATATTCTTAATAGAAAACCCTTCCTGCCTTTAAATCCATCTTAGCCAAAAGCTGTTTTCCTCCCGTTCATCATCCATATACAATAGAGGAATAATGAGAAAGAGAGAGGGCGGAGAGAGGGGGAGAAAGAGGGGGGATAGAGTGTGAGTGAGAATGAAACAGTGACGGATCTAAAGACATAAAGACATTAGATCAAATGCAAATATGAATTTATCACCCCACCCCACCATGCACATGATAACTGCTACATAAGGTCAATCTATTTGAGCAGGGTACAACTAAGTTTTTTTTTAATTTTTTGGTGATGATGGGGGTTATAGCGGTGTAAGACTAGTTTGAATTTAAAGTTTTCTTCCTCATAGATCAGTTATCGTAAAAGATCCCAGTCTGCCCTTTTCACTTATCAATGGCTTGTAGAGGAATGATTGGATACATATCTTGCCCATGATATACGCTCGTAGCATAATGGTTATCATTGTAGGAAATGAGCACAGCGACTTGGGTTCAAATCCTGAACTGGGCTATTTCCATTTCACATAGCACTAATACCATTGGGAAATGTATGGAACAAGCAATTATGTCCCCAGGTATTGGTAAATAGTAGGACAGACTATGCTCTTTAACCTTGTTACGGCAACCATTCTATGAAAAGGAAAACAATAAATTCAAACCTGTTGTACTCCGCTTGAAAATTTCGCTTTGCGTCGTATCTTGCTCGATATTGGGGGAAAAAACACACCATTGTAATAGTTATTGGCGTTATGTGAAATCAAAAGAACGTTCTCCAGGATTGGAACCCTGGTCGCTGAATCTGTTTCTGTCAAAACTCTTAATATTAACTCAACTTTGTCTTGTACAACGTCAGATGCCTGAAGTCTTCCGTTAATCTTTCAAAGATTGAAATTAGCATTCGTCATTTTGGTTTCTTGGATTAACTAGTATTGGTGATAAAAACGCAACAACCTCGACCACCGTGCCAGTCATAAGTTTTTGTTTATCCTTCTCTTCAACGTTCAAAGTAGATTTGAAAAATAAAAAAAACAATGGTTAGATTAGCAAACAATTATCAGAGAGAAAAACAACATTGGCCATTGGAATGTCTGGGCTAATAAGAAAAAAATGCTGAACGTTGATGAGTAACTGTAAAAATATAGGATTGATATTTAATCTTCGGCAAAGCCAACAGATGCTGTAAGACTGTTATTTTGAGACGAAGCAAGAAGTAATTGTTTAGTCTGTGTCAAATGGCGCGAAATAGAACTTTTTCTTTTTTCGTTTTTCTTCTTTTTTTTATGAGCTTGTAAAGGTAGTTTACTGTTTGCATTCATGTGGCGATGATTTTTTGCAGGGACGAATCTGGGCTAAAGATATCTTTAATAAATGCTGTTTTTTTATTAATGATGCGGGGAAAACACACCAACCGAAAGAAAGAAAGAAAGAAAGAAAGAAAGAAAGAAAGAAAAACTATATAAAAGAAAGAAAGAAAGAAAGAAAGAAAGAATACCTATATAAAAAAAGAAAGAAAGAAAGAAAGAATACCTATATAAAAGAAAGAAAGAAAGAAAGAAAGAAAGAATAAATATTTAAAAGAAAGAAAGAAAAAAGAAAGAAAGAAAAAAGAAAGAGACCAGAATACCAATACAAAAGAAAGAAAGAAAGAAAGAAAGAATGACTATATAAAAGAAAGAAAGAAAGAAAGAAAGAAAAAATGCCTATATAAAAGAAAGAAAGAAAGAAAGAAAAATACCAGAGTACCAATATAAAAGAAAGAAAGAAAGAAAGAATATCTATTTATAAGAAAGAAAGAAAAAAGAAAGGGAAAAAAAAGAAAGAAAGAGACCAGAATACCAATACAAAAGAAAGAAAGAAAGAACGAAAGAAAGAAAGAATAACCATATAAAAGAAAGAGAGAAAGAAAGAAAGAAAGAAAGAATACCTACATAAAAGAAAGAAAGAAAGAGACCAGAATACCAATATAAAAGAAAGAAAGAAAGAAAGAATATCTATTTAAAAGAAACAAAGAAAAAAGAAACAAAGAAAAAAGAAAGAAAGAGACCAGAATACCAATACAAAAGAAAGAAAGAAAGAAAGAAAGAAAGAATACCTACATAAAAGAAAGAAAGAAAGATACCAGAATACCAATATAAAAGAAAGAAAGAAAGAAAGAAAGAATATCTATTTAAAAGAAACAAAGAAAAAAGAAACAAAGAAAAAAGAAACAAAGAGACCAGAATACCAATACAAAAGAAAGAAAGAAAGAAAGAAAGAAAAACATCAAGAGACCAGAATGCCTTTATAAAAAAAGAATGAAAAAAGAAAGAAAGAAAAATATCAAGAGACTACAATACCTACATAAAAGAAAGAAAGAAAGAAAGAAAGAAAGAGACCAGAATACCATTATAAAAGAGAGAAACAAACAAACAAACAAACAAACAAACAAGTGTAAATGAGTGAAGTAAAGAAAGCAAAATTAAATAAAAAAATGATTAAAAATGATTTCAAAAGAAAGAAAAAGAAATATGAAAACTTTCTGAACGAAACTGAAATAAATAAAACGAAAGATCTTTCAAATAAATAAAAGCTAGAACGAAAGAATTAAAAAAAAAAAAAAAACCAGAAAGGGAAATAACGTAAATGTTTTTAAAGATATCTTTATATCATAGATATAAGTAATTAAGAAATAGAGTGGAAAGAAAAAATGAGTAATGAATCAATGGACGAAAGTCAACTTGTTTACAATGAAAGAAAAATAGAAAAAAATTACAGAACACAATCAAAAATAAGAAAATGAATTAAAAATGGACATGGTTAAAGAAAGAAAGAAAGAAAGAATACCTATATAAAAGAAAGAAAGAAAGAAAGAAAGAAAGAGATCAGAATACCAATATAAAAGAAAGAAAGAAAGAAAGAAAGAATACCTATATAAAATAAAGAAAGAAAGAAAGAAAGAGACCACAATACCAATATAAAAGAAAGAAAGAAAGAAAGAAAAAAGAAAGAAAGGAAGAAAGAAAGAAAGAATACCTATATAAAAGAAAGAAAGAGACCAGAATACCAATACAAAAGAAAAAAGAAAGAAAGAATACCTATATAAAAGAAAGAAAGTAAGAAGTAACAAAAGAAAAATTGAAAGAATAAAGAAAAAACAACGAATGAATGAATGAATGAAAAATAGTTCAGAATGAAGAGAAGAAATAAATATAGATCAAAGAAATTACGGAACAAAATCAAGAGTAAAAATATGAAGGAAAAAATGAATGAAAAAAGGCACGGTTTAAAAATTAAAATAAAACAAAAATAAATAAATAAAAGTAACAAATGAACGAATTAAACATAAATCGAGAGAAAAAAAAAGTAAAGCATTGATGAAAAGAAAAAAAAAATAATTGAAAAGAAAATGGGCCCCGGTAGATTAACAGACCATTGTTAGTGAGTGTCCTTCTCTTTGGGTCCTTCGTACTTTGGACCATGTGTCACAAATAAGCGAAGCTAAACGAAAGAAAACTGCTTAGAAGACAAAATATATAGCACCACATTTAAATGAATACAGTCCTGATAAAAATTAAAAATAAAAATACAAAATGTTTGCGGTTCACAGAAGCCCCTGACAGGAAGTCGCGACGGCGAATGCCTAAAGAAGGTGTTCTCCCTGGGATAAAGAGAAACTCTGTCTTATTTAGCTGTGGCCACTTGAACTGGAGAGAACTACTTTTCTCCTGCTGCTGGTAGGGAAAACCAAGTGTCAACTAGACGATAGGACAGACTTCCAAACTCACAATTTAGCAGAAAGATGAGTCTCCTGTCAGCAGCCGTCTCTGCTAACATAACTCACAAAAACACCTTCTAGACATAACAACCCACTCCAAACTCATCACCCACCGAAAATGACTAATTTATTTCTACGCTTTGTTGAGGAAACATGACAATGCCTATTAGTACTGGTAGATATCTTCTTGCTACAGAATAGCCGTTTTAAACTCTAAAATAAAGTTGGTAATTTAAAAAGTATCTTCATCTCTTTTCTTCCTTTCTTCCTTAAATTAATTTGCAGCCTTCTACAGACAAAAAGACACCAACAAGTTAAATGTGGTAAGAAGAGAACAATGGAGTCTGATACTACAGCAACCAACAACCACCAACAACCCACAAACAAAACAAAAACTAATCATTAAACAAACCTACTTCACCCAATATCCCAACAATTTTTCGCAATCAATTTAGTAAATTTTATTTGTGGACCTATGACGTAAATTCACTTCTTAACCAAAGATACGTGGTGAATTCAATAAGTCTCCAGACGTTTTTTGCACAGGCATTTAAAATTGTCAGTATATTATTGCTATACATCTTATAAGACGACTGACCAATTTTTAGGATTTCAGGTTCAAATGAACACCTACAGCAGGAATTGGAATATATCCTACAAAAGCCTGATTATCATGGCTAGTGAATTTCAAAAATGCTATTTGGACGTGAGGACACTTTAGGAGAACGATATGCATGAACCATATTGCATGAATCGAGCATCAGTTTCTGAGTAGCATAAGAGATTCAAGGAAGGCATGGAGTCTGTGAGAGATGATGAGAAGTGTGGGAGGAGTAAGGAAGTCAATACACCAGAGTTGATTGGCCAAAGGTTTAGGGTTAGGGTTATTATGTTGAGGTTTTAAGGGAGTTCAGGAAGAGGTTCCTTGGGAAGAGTCCAGCACTCTTCAAATTGGGTCAGTGGCATTTCTAGCAGGACAATGCACCAGTCTACAACTCCATCCTTGTCACAGACCAAGATGGGCATCAAGACAGTTCCTCAGCTTCCCTATAGTCTAGGCCTGGCTCCCTGTGACATTTGGTTATTCCCTAAGCTCAGTGGCTGTCGTTTTGAGACAATTGAGGATATATGAAAGAGGCTGTGACGAAGGTCATTGACACGCTCACACAAGGCGACTTCGATGGAGCCTTCCAGAAGTTGTTGGAACGGTACAACAAGCGCATTGCAGCCGGAGGAGATTACTTCGAAGGGGGCTAGAGCTTCATGTGTGTACTATCAATAAAAGTGCTCATACGAAAACAGTATGGAAACTTATTTAATGATCCTCGTATCAATATTTTGTTATGTCTAATCATCATCATGAAGTCGTATAGTTAGCACGGAAAACCCTGACTCTCTCTCTCTCTCTCTCTCTCTCTCTCTCTCTCTCTCTCTCTATTTGTCCCTGTCATTCATCGCTCTCTTCATGTCTTCCAGACTTCATCCCCGGTCAGCAAAGAACTGTTGGAGATAAGTTCTTGTTGGTCAGCCAAAACTATCCTGTCCATGAGAAGAATTCCATAGGAAAATTTCATTTATGGTATCGTCCTTGCTTCTCTAGCTGCGTCCTGAATATGTTGTTCGTCTTATTTGGATGATTTTTGAGATGTGAGGAAAATCACCACATTGCTGTTGTTTCGTGTGGTGTTACTTCCAGGATTTGATCAATATGGCTCATAGTATTCTGGTGCCCTTCCCGTTTAGCATTTTCTTTATACTTGTTGTCATCTTCCTGTAGTACATGCATACAAGTGTATTGATACAGATAGAAGTTCATTCAATATAAGCAAATATTCCAAAGGGTTATTTCTTATTAAAAATTCATAGCCGTCCAAAAAGTAAATACAACAAACGTCAAATTCTATAAAGAAAAATATTTTATTAAATTTGATTTTTTTCTTGTTCTCAGAGTTTCAGGATTCTAGAGTTTGTTTGCAAATGACGCATAATAATATCCGTTTTGCTTGTATCTTCTCCTACTAGACATAACAAATCTTTTCATCTTTAGTTTGAAAGAAAATTCACTTTTATAAAATTTGTTTGGGTTAAACTTATTTAGAGGTGATTATATATATATATATATATATATATATATATATATATATATATATATATATATATATTGGGTTGGGTTATAAGTATTTTCCGTTTTAGATACATGTAGTTTATTCATAGATAATTTAACAACGAATTAATTTCAATCAATATTTTATCCACCATTATTTTGAATCAATTCTTGTCTTTTATCAGGCAGCTTGTTAATTCTTCTCAAGTGTAATTCAACTTGGCCCAAGAAAAATTTTTCATAAACGTTTTAACCAGATATTCATGAGAACATTTTATCATTTAGAGCATTTTATAGAGGACGAAAAAATATAGAAATTACTTTGTGAATATGAGGGATAAAGTAGAAAAGAAAAGCTTAAATCCAATATTGCTGGATTTTCAATGAATGTGGCCTTGCAGTATCCCGTAGAAAGCGCAACGTTTCTCTACTTGATGAGTACAGAGATTTTTCTTAGAAGATTTTTGTGGACACGTTGCAGCTGTTAAGAATAAAAGTCTCATGTGAGAGTCTGTTTGCGGCTTCAAAAATCAAAATAGATAATATCGTGGCAGTCCCTCATACGCTCAGCATAACTTTTCTTCCATGAAACTCTGTCTTTAGGATAGGCTACAGATATACATCCTTGAAAATCCACGGCGTTTTGCCTCGAAACTTGTCAAAAAAGTCCAATTTTTTGTCACCTGTAATCGTATTGTTGAGAAAAGGGTTATTTATCTGATTTAAATGAAGACTTGTTACAATGGATACACGATCTCACTTATTCTCCTCACTAAGAATATGAGGAAGCTAAATGTCTAGCTCGCTCACTTTTCCTATCTTTTTCAAGGGGCAGCAGATTGTGGAATGGAATGTGTTGAGGTCAAGATCTAATTCTTGAGTACTTTTTCACGTATTGCATTCCACTCTTAAAGTATCTTGATCGAAGGCAAATGAACGTCTTGGTCTGATTTCATATCACAGTGACACTGCCAGCACAAGAATTTAAAAACCAGAGTCGGACCAGGTGATCAGTTAGAGCGCCAAGACAGGAAACACTTCACTTAGCTGTTTCTGTATCGCTTTTATTATTCCTAAACTTCCATAACATTACATATAGAATATGCATTTTCAGTTCCCCCATTTAAGAGGCGTAAGATCATCGATTAAACTATGATGCAAACTTTTTCACTACTGAAATAAGAATGACCGATGAAGGCAGTTTTCAATAAAATAATTTCCGTTGCGTTTAAAACATTGGAAGTTTGAAATGTATTATTACAATTTCATTCTATATAACGGAAACTATTTATGATTCAACCTCACACACACACACACACACAAATATATATAAATATATATATTAAGATAGGAAGGTCCACAAAGAGATTTGTATTTTTTGAATTTATTTATTTTGTTCTTTCATACGTGTTATATATATGTATGTTTCCAGCTTGTTGCTTTCGCCAGTATAAATACAGGAAAAAAGAGTGAGTTCAAGTCTTATTGACCACACATGTTCTTTGACGAAAGCAACAACCTGGAAACATATATATATATATATATATATATATATATATATATATATATATATATATATATATATACATAACACGTATATAAGAACAAAATGAATAAATTAAAAAAATACAAATCTCTTCGTGGACCTTCCTATTTTAAAATATATCCTTATTCTTTCTCTGGACCTTCAACGACCATATATATATATATATTTGAATATTTAAAATAGACATTAATTTTATAGAAAATTCGGAATCAATTTTTATTTTTATTTCTATTTTATATAATTGAGTCTCAACTTACTATCAATAACTTTCGATATTTAACATTGTTTTTTTAATCCGTGGTATAATCATATGTAACGTAGTCTTCAAAAACTGAAAAGGGAGGAATGCAGAAACATCAAATATGATATTTCCACCGAATGAAATTATATATATATATATATATATATTTTAAGAAATTAAAAGGTTTTTTTTAATTCTCTTCTCGCCGGAAGCAATGTTGGAGTGTCTATATCGTTTTCAAAGCATAACTCTATTTTATCTATCTGAATGGCCATAAAGAGATACTCCGTATTCCCCAAAGCTCCAGCATTACTAGAACTTCACCATCAGATTGTTTAATGTCATAACCAGGACACTCATTGTGGGGGGGGTCTTACCCTTCTGCAGAGAAGCAGTCAGTGTATTCTATAGCCCCAGGGTATAGGTTTTTATGGCATATCAACCATTGTAGGTTATGCCAATTCCTCTTTACACATATGTATCAAATATATATGATTTCTGTTAGAACAAAAAAAAGAGATAGTGCCATTACAACTGTTTTTTTTTCATATGTTTTTATATCATCCTTTTTTAAATTTTTTTTTTTCTCCAAAAATTTTGAAGTAATTTGAACAAAATGGCTAAATTAAATCAGCAAAGCATTGAGGTGAGAGCAGAAACGGAATTTTTTGTAAGAAAGCTAAACACAAAGATAGATAGATAGCTAACGACCAGCAGAATTCTTGAAAATAGTTTCAATAGTCGTTACAAAGACAGTTCAAAACAGGCACCCAAAACAGGTTTCAAGTTTAGAAAATAATTACATATTTTTATTTAACCCATAGATGACACCCTAACTGGTACTAGCACTCCGAGTCACAGTGGACCTGGGAGTAATGGCAATGAAGGTGTACTCCCCATTCCCAAAGCTCCAGGGTTGAATTCTCACTATCAGGTGGTTTAATGTTATAAACAGAACATTGTTTGGAGAGGGTGTATCTTGCTTCTTCTGCAAAGATACAGTCGGTGGATTCTACAATCCCCAGCCCCTTGACTAGCAAACCTACACGAGTGAGTTCGAGTCTCATTGGGCACCCAATTCATTCGGCCTTGTGCCACATCGAAGCAAAGAGCTTTGTAAATTACTACAATCCCCAGCCGACTGAGAAGTGACAACTGCTGCTACAGACAAAACACTTGATTATTGAAAGGAAAAGAATGAAAACTGATTCAAATTTGACGGCTGGACTTAATTAACATAAAGCATAGCGTAATAATATTAAGATCAAAAATGCAAGTAATAGCAAGATTATAATAAATCATAAATTTAACGCATCAATGCAGATACTGTATCCGGTTCAAAATCCATATCGTCCTTCCCCATACATTTAAATTTCAAAATTTTTTAGAATTTGATTTTCTCATCTCTAAGATGACTTCTTCTTTATTCTTATATATTTAATTCCTTTCTGTAATTATTTTCAGTAATTAGCAGTCCCTGCTTTATTTCAATAACCAAACTTTCTCACACAAATGAATCGAACAGTCACAAAAATATTGTCCTGAAGAAAAAATGATTTAAAAATAGGAATGTGCATTTAATTGTATTTGTTTCTTGATTGTTCTAAACCAATTTCGAACTTGGGATTTCGTCAGCAGAAAAGTTTTTGTATAAAAGTTTGTTTTTGTGTGTGTGTGTGTGTGTGTGTGTGTCTGTGTGTGTGTGTGTGTGTGTGTGTGTGTGTGAAACCATAGCACAAAACGAAAAGTCACAATGAGATTTTTCTTTGAACATTACGTATAGAATACCCATAAAGCATAAAGCAATTTACGGTTCAATTTGCAAGAAAATTTTTTTTCATAATAAACGTCATTTTTTATCATCTAACTTCTCAATATAACAGAGACAATTCTGATATAATAATTAGAACACTAATCTCCTTCGGTTAAATATGAAATTCTAATTAGAATTCTTCACTTCTTCCTAAACAGAAGAATCAATATCACCATGGACCGCTGTTATCTATGAAATGCTAATTAGAATCCTTCTCTCCTTCCTACATCGAAGCATTAATATCATCATGGACCACAATTAACAATGATATTCTAATTAGAATCCTTCACTCCTTCCTAAACAGAAGTATTAATATCATCATGGAACACTATTAACAATAAGATAATAATTAGAATACTTCATTCCTTTCAAAATGTAAGCATCACTGTCATAAACCTCCGTTACAACGGGAGCCTAACGAGATTCATGACTCGTCTAGTTTCTTATAAATCATGTAATATCAGATTGAAATGCCAAAAGCTTGTCAGCAAGTTTTCGTAAAACTGCTGGCACTACTGTCTTTCTTTGTTATCCCTTAAAATTGTTAACCAAAATAAGAAAAATCAAAATCCTAAATTGAAGAATCAGACGAAGAAATTAAAATATCATAATTAACGAGTTATTTTATTTGGAATTACAAAACATTTTTTTCTTTGTGAATCATTATTTCAAACATTCTTTTCTTTTTTTGAGCGTTTGTAAATGCATTTAGTGGCGATTCTTGGTCGCCATATTTCATCAACAAGATATCTTTCATGTTCTTTTTTCTTTTTTTTGTCTTGTTTAATCAAACGAGTAACGATGTATTCATTTTGCTGCTACTTTGCTGGATTTTTTTTATGCAGCAAAATACATTCTACACTTTGAGGTGTTTGTATTGAATTAATAAGCTGGTGAATGAAACTTTGCACATGCGTATTACAAACATTCTCACAAATTGTATGTGAAATCCAGTATGTATGACTGTATGCGTTTGAATGCATGTGTGAGTGTGCGTATGTGTAGGTGGGGGAGTGTATGTATATGCATGTGTACGTGTGTTTAATGGGTGTGCTCGCATGTGATTTAACAGAGATTCTCTTTCCGTGTCATCAGATATTTGTCTATCACAATATATACGAATAAATAAGTATATGGTTGTTCGGAAAATAAAATCTGATTTTAAAATAAAATTGTATTCCTTAATTAAGGAATTTAAACAGTATTTTAATCAGTCAAAATATAATCCATGAGATCTATATATTTCTGCCATCGATTAACAAGATTATTTATATCTGTACGATAAAACTCTAAAGGTTTTGATGCCAAGAAATCTTTAATTGCAGTTTCTACTTCACCTGGGGGAGGAAGGTTTTTTGGTATAAAACAGTCTTTAGACGCTTTTAAAAAATAGTTGTTAGTGGGTGAGAAATATGGTGAATATGGTAGATGGGTTAAGTGTCAAATACCAAGTCAGTGGGCTTCTGCAGTGTGATCCTTACAATATGTTGTCTGATATTGTTATCCAGAAAACATGTGGCCGAGCATTATCATACAGTCAACATGAAGCCGATGAATGTCTTCCTAAAATGTGGCCGAGTATTGTTATGAAGCAAAATTATGCGCAAACTTCAACTCATGCAAAAATGTAAGCACATCACTTCTTTTTCAGGTTCATATTTCAGGGGCATATAACCTTCAAAAAAAATTCTGAAAGAATTTAGGTTTCTGGTTTGCTTTGTTTAATGGCATATCAACCATTATAGATTATTTAAGGTTAAAGTCATCCTTCTAGAACTGTAGTGGTAATACGTTTTCGGCTGGTATGGCTAGATGAAAAGTCCCAAAAATTCACTCTGAATTGTCCAGCATAACACATGACGTAACGGTTATAGGCGTTAGTTCCCTAAACTTCTTAGGGGACAATCATCTGGAGGTTGCAGGTTCAATCCTGACTGCAGGCGAGTAACAATACATGAATACTTAACACTTGTACCTGGTTATGGATAACTGAATCAGAACAGGCGACCCCTGGGATTCAATAAAAGACGTAGTTCGAAGTTCCGTGAAGGTTCCCGAGCTCGACAAACACCTGAAGAAGGCCGGAGGACATATCGACAGAAACGTTGTGGAAATAACAATAAAGATGAAGACAATAGTCCGAAAACTCTTAATGATAAAAATCAAAAAGCTTCATCTCAGAAATTTAGACAACTAGTAGTGGTATTATTTAACCCATAACTGGGAGGATAAGCAGGCTCCTTTCTTTTCCAATGCTGTTTGAAAGTGAATGTAACAGCGCAACGGGAGTTTGAACTCGCTTACTATGATTCTGCAGTTTGTCAGTTTAACCATTACACTACAGGAACACTCGAAAAAAATAGTGAGAGAAAATTAACAAAGAGAACACTTTAATCATTAGGGATAAGAATGTTTTTTTTAAATACAGCTACAACTAAAACCATGTCAGACAAGAATCTAAATAGTTGCAAAAAATCTGACAGTATTTTTCTAAGAATCTAGTTTATTAATGGGTAATATTCAGAGATACGCGTGTCCGTGCACATATAAAATAATTAGGTAATAATTGATTATTTTAAATTTTGTTGGTTAAAATTATAAGTTAGCAAAGATCTTTGAATTGAAATGTAAGTGAAATTGGAAAGATCAACAGTGATTACTGGGGGTCCTCATGTTAAACACCTCACGTCAAAATAACGTTGGGGAAGAAAGGAAGGCTAAATGTCAATAAAATGAATTCATGTGGTGTCTTAAGTTGGATGAAAATTAAATAAAAACATAATAAAAGTTATGGGACACGTGTGATGATCATGATGATGCAATGCAATGATTTAAGTGAGATGACGTCACACCAAGGATATACTTATTTTCAGAATATATAAATACTAGAGGATTTGAAAATTAGTCAGTTGAGAATTCAGTTGAGTTGGGATCCACAGAGCCCTTCAGGGAAACGACAGAGGGTGGTAATAGGTATCTCTGTTCATATATCCTTACAAGTTCTTCCTCACTCTCTCCCTCTCTCTCTCCCTCTCTCTCTCTCTCTCTCTCTCTTGTGTTGTATCAGACTGCTAGAAGGGAGACGGTCTGAAATAAAGGACTTATCGTATCTGATCAACAGTCACCTGTTGTTATTTTTTTTAATCTTTAATATCCAGAATGACATCGTTTTACACACACGCGTGAGTGCAAATCTATGTGTGTCTCTAAATGAGTGCTATATATATATATATATATATATATATATATATATATGAATAAATGAATGTGTGTTTGTGGGCATATGTGTAGGTGTGATGTATGTGTATAATTCTTCTTTAGGTTATGATTCTATGCCTCTACATAACGTATATATGTAAACATAAATCGATTATTGACTTCATCATCATCATGTCACACTGCTAGCACGGATCTCCCTGACCCTCTCTCACCACCCATCTCTATCGTTCTTCGCTCCTGGCAGGTATTCCAGGCCACATCCTGTATCGGCACAGAGCTGTTGTATTTAGGTTTTTACAGATCACCCTTCCTTTGCTCGTTTATATGAAGGATTCCACTGGAGTATGTCACTTGTGAGTTCGTCCTTATTTCTCAAGTAATGTCCTGCATGTCTGGATCGTCAAACTTGGATAGTTTTCGTAATGGTTGGTAGGTGGCCGTACAGCTGTGTTTTGTTGGGTGTTGCCTCCAGAACTTGTTCAGTATTGCTCGCAGCATTCTTGTGTAATTGCCGTCTAGCCTTTTCTGCGTACATTTAGTTAGCGCCCATGTAGTGCATCCATATAGCAGTATCAACATAACCGGTGTTTGGAAAAAACTGCATTTTACGTTTTGGATCAGATGAGTCATGGTAATCTTTCGATGGCTGTGTTTTTGTTCTCATCTATAGGAGATGCCCAAATAGATGAGCAGCGGTTGTTCCCCGATCGAACTATTTGATATTGACAGGGTTGGAAAATCATATATGTATAGCAGGGGGGATAAGAAGCCACAGCTGCGTTCAAGACAGGTGTGGATTCTAATTCCCCCTACTATACTTGTATAACAAGCATACCAATAGCGTACAGGTCGATGTCAATTTTTGCCTAAAAATGAATCCTACATGATTCCACTAGATCTATATACGAATATATGAAGTGTAATGCCATATATAGTGTAATGTCATATAATGTCTACATACGAATATATATATATATAGTGTAATGTCATACGTTAATTATTTGATCCGTAAATATGTAACATAGGTATTTGAATGCATGTGCGTGTAAAATAATTAAGGATGATAATTAAATTATTTAATTATTTTATTTGCGGTGATAGATCCTAAGTTGGTTCGAAAACTTGAAGTGTAAATCGCAATGAAAAGGTCGTATGCGTGCACATACGGCGGTCAGGGTGTCAGCGAATGTCAAAATAGGGTTTTGTTTTGAACTCGGTTTTCTAGACAGGATGTTGAAAAATAAACACTTCGTCAGCTGAGGATGAAGTGATCGACACGGCTGGAAGGTTTCAGTGATGACGTTACACTGGAAAGTTAGAGATACGTGTTCTTAAATAATTAGTAGAAGATGAGATGACTAATATTATATAAGCAGGAAGTTTCTGAAAGTCAGAAGAGCTGAGCAATTGCGTTCAGAATTGAGGGTCAGATACAGTCGGTTGAAGTCAGAGATCTGAGCCCTCTGGAGCAATGAGATGAGAGTGGTGGGGTTGGGTGTTTTTGTTTGTATTACCTCACACATATCTCGCTGTGTTTCTAATTATCTTTTACTTCATCTTTCTTTCATGTTTCGATGGCTGACTATTTTAAGAAATGTTGTGGTCAGAAATA
Organism: Sepioteuthis lessoniana; assembly: GCA_963585895.1. Taxonomy (NCBI): domain Eukaryota; kingdom Metazoa; phylum Mollusca; class Cephalopoda; order Myopsida; family Loliginidae; genus Sepioteuthis; species Sepioteuthis lessoniana. Next base: position 9,783,423 of record OY757928.1, on the reverse strand, counting down.
AACATTTCGTATTTGAGACAACAGAGTCGCTTTGTACTTCGCGAAATATGAGATCTATGCATATTCATTTTTTCGTAACGTAACGTGCATATATATATATATATATATATATATGTGTGCGTACATGCGTGTGTGAGTGCGTCCTTCGAGAAGTATGTAATTCTGTGTTTCTTTTGTTTATGAGTTTCAACCATACAATTCTTTATTCCTGCATTCGTTGATAGAAATTTTTGCCTAAAATTAGGTAGGGTTGATTTTACCTATACACAAGTATATATATATATATATATATATATATATATATATATATAATCCACAGACTTCCGTTGTATCACAATTTGGGCTAGACATGCAAGATGTTTCAAGGTGAAATCGAAACCAAGCTGACTCGACGGATATCTTACCACAGAGTATTGTCATCCTCAGAGTAAGCAAAATAATTTTTACATATATATTTGAATATATACTAACGACTACAGGAGTGCTCAATTCATAAGAAGAGCTTGAATTTTTGTGTGTATATATATATATAGAGGTGAATACATATATAGACGTATATATATATATATATATATATATATATATATATATATATATATATATATATATGCAACAGTATATATAAATAGTCGGCGTCGGTAATTGTTTTTGCGGGGTACCTTCTGCTTCTTTTCTTTGTCAGCTCAAAGCCGTTCTCTCTGATTTTGTCAATCGATGTTCTAAGTACGTAGTCTAGACAAATGATAAAGAGGTACGGAGCTAGCGTGTCCCCTTGTAGTACTCCTGCTACAATGTCGAAGTATTCTGTATCTCCGCCGACTACGCCGATGACATAGCGATACTGGCAAATACACCCAACCAAGCCGAAACTCTACTGCATAGTTTGGAACGAGTAGCCGCAAGCATAGGCCTCTATGTCAATGCACACAAAACGAAATATATGGGCAATAATCAAACGGGTGACATCTCCACTCTAGACGGAACCCCTCTTAAACTGGTAGCCAAATTCACTTACCTAGGAAGCAGCGTCGCATCAACCGAAAAAGACATCGACACGAGGTTAACGAAGGCATGGACAGCTATCAATAGGCTATCGATTATATGGAAATCAGACCTAACCGATAAAATGAAACGCAGTTTCTTCCAGGCAGCGGTCGTATCGATACTGCTATATGGATGCACTACATGGACTCTAACAAAACGGCTGGAGAAGAAGCTAGACAGCAATTACACAAGAATACTGCGAGCAATCTTGAACAAGTCCTGGCGGCAACACCCCACAAGACACCAACTGTACGGCCACCTGCCTCCTACCACGAAAACTATTCAAGTTAGACGAACCAGACATGCAGGACACTGCTGGAGAAGCAGGGACGAACTCATAAGTGATGTTCTCCTATGGACCCCCACACATGGCCGTGCAAAAGCAGGACGACCAGCACGAACATACATTCAGCAACTATGTGAGGATACGGGATGTTGTCCAGAAGACCTGCCAGAGGCGATGAACGATAGGGAAAAGTGGCGAGAGAGGGTCCGTGATATCTGTGCTACCAGCACGACATGATGATGATGATGATATATAAATATCTAGGTTTGAACGTATGTATCAGTCGTATTTTTTGATAGTTGGGTGACTGATTGATTTTAACGGAATGTCAACTTGTCTAAGTTTATTTCATGCCCAGAGATTATGGAATCGCATTAATTTACATTTATACCAACATTCCTTGGGTAGTTGTTTCATTGGAGCTTTTTGCACACATTTGTATGGAATCAAGTACTCCTATCTAATATTAATAATTAGATAGTTTCAAGTAATTATTCCTATTTGATAATTGTCATTTCCTTGCACAAAATAGTATGGTTTCAAGTAACTAATGATAATACTCAGTGAACCTTTATAGCTTCAAGTAACTATTCTCTCGACAAGTAATTTACAATAACTTGGCATCAAGTATTCCAATCGAATACAAATAATTTTTGACAGATCTATACATAGGAAACTAACAGATCAGACTGGGCGTAGTACTAATGACAATGAAAGAATACTCTGTAATCATCATATTTCCAGAACTCTCGTCTCACTATCAGATGCAGTTTACTGTCGTTTAAAAGACATCCGTTTCGGTTGGCGTAGCAACCCACTGTAGAGGGATACAGTCAGCAACTGGGGGAAACGTTATCAAGTGAGTATGCATATATACGTATTTATTCACCAACCCTCCGCATGAGCAAGATGTGATACAAGGTCAATTTTTAAGCAGAGTTTAACAGATTTGAATTGAGAGTTTTCCTTCTCCTAGACTGGTTACTTAACCAAGACCAAATAATCCAGTCTATTTGCCCCTTGCTGGAGGGAGAATAATTGGATCCATATCTTTCCCAAGTGCTATGTGAACTACAATCAATTGAATTTGCGTTACTGCGTCCATTTCCTACGACGACAAGCATTACACCACGGGCACCTCCTAGTACATATATATATATATATATATATATATATATATTGCAATGAATTGAACACTCTGGTATCTGGTAAGGCAAAATGTATACTAACGAAGGTTACGAAATAATGCTTTATAATTCTCAAGCTGATATAGGTCGCCTGTTGGCTGAGCGGTATGATACTAAATCTAACATAAAGTTGGGCAGGTTTCGATTCTAGCCACAATAAGAGTTGTGATTCATACTATCAGTGTGTCTGTGGATGACAATATATACTGAACCTATGAAGGAATGTGGCTCGAACAACAATCAGTGTACACTATGACTGGCCCCTGCTGAATATCAGGGATAATAGGGATAAATATGCGCTAACACTGAGAAACAAATTCGATGCACCACAGGAGAAGACAAAAACACATACTCCGAATGATGAATATGAGAATTTCATCAACGCCCACTTCGAAGCGGCAGTAGACGGCACCCAGCTAAACAAAGAGCTAAACCTAGAGTCTCACGGGAAACATACAGACTACTTTATCATTGTAGCAGATGTGCAACAAGGATATACATTTGCCCCGTATATGTTCATCATCTAGCAAAACTATGTACATAGAACGTCTATTGATATAATGAAAGCTAACGGTTTCAAGCTTTCAAAGGAAAGAAGCAGAAGATACCCCGCACAAACAATTACGAACGCGGACTACACCGATGACATAGTGCTTCTGACAAATACACCCCGCCTAAGCCGAAACCCTGCTACATAGTCTGGAACGAGTAGCTGGTGCCATAGGGTTCCATGTTAACGCAGACAAGGCGGAATACATGAATCAATGAGGCGACATTTCCACACTAAACGGTAGTTCTCTGAAATTAGTAGACAAGTTCACCAACCAAGGAAGCAATGTCTGATCAATCAAGAAAGTCATCAACACACCACTAGCAAAGGCAGGGAGAGCTACCAATAGACTATCGGTCATATGCAAATCAGATCTGACCGATAAAATGAAAAGCAGTTTTTCCAAGCAGTGGTCGTATCGATACTGCTGTATGGATGGACTACATGGACTCTAACAAAACATATGGAGAAAAAGCTTGACGGCAATTGCACAAGAATGCTGCAAGCGATATTAAACATGTCTTGGAGGCAGCACCCCACAAAATAGCAGCCATTACGAAAACTATCCAAGTTAGACGAGCCAGACATGCGGGACACAGCCGGAGACGTAGGGACGAACTCATAAATGACATACTCCTGTAGACCCTTCAATTGGACGAGCAAATGCAGGACGACCAGCTAGAACCTACACATAACAGCACTGTGCCGATACAGGATATAGCGTTGAAGACCTACCGGAAAAGGTCGACGATAGAGAAAGGTGGTGAGAGATAGTCTGGAAGATCCTTGCTAGCGGTGAGACATGATCATGACGATATATATATGTATGTGCATATGTGTATGCATGTGTATACATCCCCAGGTTTCTTTGGTTTGTCTATGTCAACCCTAACAGGTAAGACCGCCGTACATTAGAGCGGGCACGAGGTGAACGACAACTCATCATATTGCACCCAAACTGAAGTCTCTGCACCAGATGTAAACAAACATAATAACAAAGACATCCTTTGGATCCTGGAATTTGTACATATTAACTTCTGGCGAGTGGTAAGAAGGAAAATTATTTTCAATGAACGATGGAATTTGTTATTCTCCACCTTCTAACTGGTAGAATTTTTTCGTTGTTTTAGCATGTCCTTTTTCGTTTGCATTGTTTTAAATTTTAATCTCCCTTCTTTCGTCAGGAACTTCTGGTTTATTTCCTCGAGTTGTATTGTTGATTTTACTTGTGTTGCTTTTTGCTTTTCGTTCCAATATGTTTCGGCGTCCATCTTTGGTCTTATTATTTTCGGTTGAGGTAGATTTCTTATCTGCGTTAATAGTCGAATTGCCTATCCAGTGAAATCTGTTATTATTATTTCATCGTAAATGAGTTTTTCATACCAGCGTTAGCTTTTGACTCTTCAAAGTATTCTGGCCGACTTCTGCAAGATGGTTTGGATGATCTTGACTCGTTCTCTGATTTCCAGTCCTTCCATTTCCTTTACTCAAACTTTAGGGAACATTCCAAGAGCACCAGTTTGGATTACCATCACATTCATGTTCCATAGTTTTGTTTTTTTCTTGTTCTTTCTCAGGGTCTAAGTAATTGTTTATCTTTTTGCTTTCTTGAGTCTTCACTCTGTGGTCCACGGGGATAGCGAAGTCCATAATTTCGAAGGTTCTCTTTTTTGGGAACAATCTCAAAATCTTGTCTTCTGGCTGTATTGTTATTGTTATTTTACTCTTTTCAGAGTTTTTCATACCAGCGTTAGCTGATGGGTCTCTACTGGAGTTTAGGTGAGAGCAAGTCTCATCAAGTCTCCAGGACATTTCTCGGTATTCTGGCTGATCTTAATAAGGCTGTAGTTTGGATGATCTCCACTTGTCTTATTTCCAAGTCCTCCAGTCCCTGTACCAGTGCTTTGGTGACTGTAACACGTGCGCCAATTACAATTGGATTCTTCGTCACCTTTATGTTCCATCGTTTTTTTAGGTCTCTAGCATTATTATTATTATTATTGTTGTTGTTATTATTGATTCTTGCGAGTTTTTCACACCACCTGGTGGTCTTCACTAGAATGTGAATGACAGCCGGGTCTTTTCAGGTCTTCAGGACTCTTCTCAATATTCTCACCAATTTCGAAAATGGCTTAGTCTGGATAGTCTCAATTCTTCCTCCGATTTCTAGTTCTAGTTTCCTTTCTGAGCTTTTAAGTATCGTTCCAAGTGCTCCAACTACAACTGGTATCATCGTCATTCTCGTGTTCCTGCAGCTTTTTAGTTCCCTTCAAGATCCAAATATTAATAATACTATTACTTATAATAATAGTTGTAAGGCTTGCTTGTAGTGGGTACATGTAATTCTTTAGTGGATATGTTACCCTCCAATTTGTAGTGAGTGAGTTCCCGTCCGTATTTTATGGGTATTATTTTCAGGTTTAGTTCCACCACAAATACAACACAAATTTTACAAGCACGTAAACAAATGGAATATGACGACAATGAACATTAAGAAACAAATAATTTAATAATCATAACAAAATAGGAATTAAAATAATGAGAAATGCAGTTATGGCCAGTTGAATGAAAGAGAGTTGTTCGCCCATGTGTGTGTGTTTACATGTTAGTAAAGTCAATCAAATAAATGGGTCCATAGTTGGCCAAATTAAGGAGGATGAAAATGTTGTCTTTACTTACATAAATGTGTATGTGTGTGTGTGTATGAGTGATGGACCGTAAGTATGGGTCTTTGCTTTCATTAAGTTCGCACGAGTGTTTTCTTATGATTTTGGCGACAACGTGTCGCATTAATAAAATAAGGTTGCATGCCTTTTTCCTTTGAGTCTTATGGTGTGGTTCTCTGCTGTCCGTTCATGACCTCTCGTAGTTGAAGTAATTAATGACTGAATGACCTGGTGATTAAATTCGTTATTTATACTTTTTGGGGTCACGAAATGGATCAAAAATAGTTTTATGGCGGGTCCCAGAATTCAAGCTCGTAGACATTTCTTGACCAATCAGATTCGTATATTTACTTATTTGTTTTAGAGCCTAAAATTTTCTGTTAATTACTTTCTGATCCGGATTTTCTAGAATATTCTTATTCTGTTTTCAGCTGATTGGTTGAAAAATATAAAAATGTAACTTCAATGCTAATGCAATTTTGATCCGAAATTTCTAGAATGATCTAATGTATATTTTTGTGGTTGATCATTTTAAGGCTAAAAAATGTGTATTATCTATGTTTAAATATTGTCTTTCGCTTTTAAGTCACTTGCTATTAATCGAATTTATACCAGAATTATAATATATACGGTATCTTTTAAAATGTACAATTTACAGTCACCCTCTGTTATAATCTTTTATAGTTTTGATAGGATAGATACACTTGTAAAGTGTTGAAAATTTAACCCTAATACAATATTAATACCAAATTGGTAATTTCGTGTTAAATAAGATATTTTTAGATTTGAACGATTCACTTAACCAAGTCCAGTAATGGGTATTTCTATTCAAATATTTGTTGCGCGTCCCACCAAATGGACAAGTGTGAAACAAGGCCTTTTTAAGGAGAGTCCAAACGCAGGACTGTAGCCCACACCAGCCCAGCTGATCCAAAAATGTCTTCAGCCTCATCGGCATTGCCCTAAAAAGGAGCGCCTCAGACGCTAGGCGATAAACCTCACTCCTCCGGAGACGGTTAGAACCTGGTAAAACGACCTCTGATGCTCAAGGAACGCCGATTTTAGCGCTCATGACATAAATGCTGGCTTCCCGGAATCCGTGTCAGAGGGCAACGGCCTGATCCGTGGACCTGTGAACACGGCCAGCCGATGTGTGCCCTAGCCTAGCGACCAGGAGTACATTGGCAAAAAAAAAAACACCACATGAGTATTTCTTTTCAGGATGCCCATCTCCTATATGTAACAGATGTTATTAGATTACGTGGTACCAACAACATAGATCGATATCTGAACTGATCTGTCTAATGTTTATAACGATGACTTCCAGTTCATTTCTGAATAGAACTCGTACGATTATTGCTGCTTTCATTGCTGTTGTGTTTATCGTCTTTCGAATCAAAGTAGTTGTGAATAAAGTTAAAGACCAACACATCATTCTGTTTTCTTTTCTTTTCTTTCTTTTCTTTTAATATCTTGTTTTGTTTTGTTTGTTGTTGTTGTTGTTTTGTTTTTTTTCATTTTGGTGAAGGGTCGCGATGTAATTCGCTTCGCTTGCATCACTGTCTGTTTCCTGTAAATGATGCTCAGACATTTTTTAACAGACAAAAAACAAGGCGAGAAAAATATCTTTGCAGGAATTTCAGTCTAGAAGCGTGACAGAGATGGATGGCAAAGTTCCTGTACCAACGTCTCTGTGCCAGTCACACTCTAACAGAAAACAACGACTGAATGCACTGCCAGGCCGAAAAAAGTAAAAGACTGAAAACATATCAAATCACCATACAACGAAATGTACTTAGCATACATGTTATTTATTCAGTGTTTCTGATAATAATTACTAAATTTAACTTTGTCTGGCATAAGGTTTGGGTTCTGAGTGAAAGTTTAACTCAGTACTCACAAGCGACAATTGTTGATTTAACTAATTGTGATGTATTAAGCGGTTATCGCCACCACCAGTAAATCTGGAGACTGCATTCTTTCCACGGGTACACCTGGAAACAGTTTTCCCACACTCAGTGAACTTTATAAAACGCCTTTTTACTCCGGTTAACTGCGGGGTGTCCTCGTGGTGTAATGGTTAAAGCGATGGACTGCGAAATCGTAGTAAGCGACTTGGTACTCCATTCGCGCTATTACGTTCACTTTCGGGCAAATACCCTTGGCAAAGGGAGGAACACCCTTATCTTACCTGCTATGGGGTAAATAGTACCACTGCTGTTCTTCTAAGAGAATGGCTTTGGCATTAGATAATCTGCAAAGGTTGATAGGCCATTAAACAAAGAAAACCAAAACCAATCCGGTTAACTGAGTGCCAGCCTTCTTACCCCCAGTAAACCTTGTGAAAACCCTTCTAAGTAAAACCTTTGAATTTGGGAACAAGATAAGCCGTATCCACTAATGGGATGTATGCTTTAAAGAACAAGTGGATATTTTTTTCATCGACACAAAAAATTCAGGTCTTCATCTTGTTTTTGTCATTGACAACATGTACCGAGACTGAGCAATTCGACATAATCAACCATTTGCTTATCAACCATTATCAACCATTACTATTATAATTATCAACCATTATCAACCACTATCATTTTCAACCATTATCATTATAAACCATTATCATTGTCAATGTCAACCATTATCAATATCAAGCATTATCATTATCATTATCAACCATTATCATTATCAATATCAACCATTATCATTATCAACCATTGTCATCATCAAACGTTATCAACTATTTTCATTATCTTTATCAACCATTATCATAATGAAATATTATCATTATCCACCATTATCAAGATCTTTATCTACCATTACCATTATCAACCATTATTAATTATTTTTATTATCATTATCAGCCATTATCATTATCATTATCAACCATTATCAATTATTTTCATTATCATTATCAACCATTATCATTATCAACCATTATAACTAACATTATCAACCATTATCATTATCAACAATTATCATTATCAACCATTATTATTAACATTATCAACCATTATCCTTATCAACCATTATCAATTATTTTTATTATCATTATCAACCATTATCATTATCAACCATTATCATTATCATTATCAACCATTATCATTATCAACCTTTATCATTATCATTATCAACCATTATCATTATCAACCATTATCAATTATTTTCATTATCATTATCAACCATTATCCTTATCAACCATTATTATTAACATTATCCACGAGTATCATTATCAACGATTATCATTATCATTATCAACCATTATCCTTATCAACCATTATTATTAACATTATCAACCATTATCAATTATTTTCATTATCATTATCAACCACTTATATTGATTGTCAAACCAAAGCTAAAGAAACCCGTCTGTCTTCTATTTACCCTTAACAGAGGAAGAAATGATGGATTCATGTTTTTCCCGAAAACTATTTGCGCGAAATAAAAAGCAAACAGTCTCGTCTAAAATTTGAACTAGGATCACTGATTCCTTTTTCCTCGACGATAACCATTACGCTGAGCATACTTCCATCCTATTTCTCACTGTAAAGTTGATGCCCACGGCTCTAGCCATCATTAAGCTATACGATAATGGTAAAATGAAATAAAGAACATAAAGTGAATTATTGTATTATTTGGGGTAGAGTGTTCGCCAATGGTCCGGGAGACCGGGGGTTCAATCCCAGGAGAAGTCATACCAAAGACTTAAAAAATGGTACTCGATACCTCCTTGCTTAACATTCAGCATTATAAGGTTGGTATCAAGGGTAAAATGGAGCAATCCAGGGGAAAGAGTAGCACCCTTCCCTCTACCTCGGTGTAGTAGCTATTGAAAATGGGAGCCTTCAGGTCACCCTCGTCTACAATCGCCAACTTTACTTTTTATTTTTCAGTGTTAAAACTTTTCCTGATTTTTACATTTAAATCTTAAGGTGGAAA
>OY757928.1:9756257-9768757 GCA_963585895.1 Sepioteuthis lessoniana | reverse complement strand
GTTCAAATTCTGGACGAGAATGATTGCATTTCACATAGCACTAATACCCTTGGGGGGTCCTCGTGGTGTAATTGTTGAAGCGATGGACTGCGGAATCGTAGTACGCGAGTTCGTACTCCAGTCGTGCTATTACGTTCACTTTCGGGCAAATACCCTTGGGAAAGTTATGAAACCCCTTATCCTCCCAGCTATGGGTTAAATAGTACCACTACTGTTCTTCTTGGAGAATGGCTTTGGCATTAAATAACCTAAAAAGAGTTGATATAACATTAAACAAAGAACCCAAACCTAATACCCATGGGAAAGGTATGAATCCAATTATTCTCCCTCCAGTTATGGGTGAATAGTAGGACAGACTAGGTTCTTCAGCCTTGGTGAGGCAACTAGTCTAAGAGAAGGAAAAACTCTGAATTCAAACCTGTTAAACTCTGTTTAAAAATTGACCTTGCGTTATATCGTGCCCGAGTGGAGGGGTTGGTAAATAGGTTTATAGTTATTTCCACAACGTTTCGGCCAATATGTCCTCCGGCCTTTTTCAGGTGTTTGTCGAACGAGAGAACCTACACGGAACTTCGAACTATGACCTTTAGTGAATCCGTGGGGGTCACCTGATCTGATTCCATTTGCCATAACCGGGTACAAGTGTTAAGTATTCCTATATTGTTACTCGCCTGCAGTCAGGATTGAATCTGCAGCCTCCAGATTATTGTTTCCTTAGAAGCTTAGGGAACCAACGCCTACAACCGTTACGTTATGTGTCCTGCTGGACACATAGCGTAATGGTTATCTCACTTAGATCTTAACACTTTTACCCGTTTATGGCTAACAGAATCAGAACAGGTGACCCCCTTAGATTCAATAAAGGACGTAGTTCGAAGTTCCGGGTAGGTTCCCGAGTTCGACAAACACCTGAAGAAGGCAGGAGGATATATCGGCCGAAACGTTGTGGAAATAACAATAAAGATGAAGACAATAGTCCGAAAACCCTTAATGATAAAAAGATAAAAGATGAATTATAGGTCACTGGTAAAACCTGGCTGATGCAAACCAAACGAACAAACCTCGGTATGTTAAACCAATAATTTCTTTCTGAACCTTGTCTTCCAAATCAAACTGTTTGCAGGCTCTAAGACAAAGCCATGCAACACGCGGCGTATTATCTAGTATTCTTAATTGTGTACCATGTTTGTAAACAATAAACAAATCGAACATTCTCATTGAATCTACTTCAGCGTTGTTGTAATCAAATATCGATTGACTGCCCAATTGCGTTTTTCTTATACTACTTCTAACAGGGCTATTATTCCCATTAATATCATTATGATTATTTCGGTCAAATTTTACTAATTTGAAGTTCATTTGAGATGGATCCAATTGGAAGAAGATCAACCCTGTCTGTCGGCAACAGTTGCCGCAATGAATCTTGAGAAAGTCAAAGAAAGAATTTGGAAGCCACTTCACAATTTTGTGAAGTCTTGTGTGTAATCAGCAATGAAGCGGTTAGAAAAAGAAAGAAAGAAAGAAAGAAAGTCTAAGCAAAATACAGCAGTCCTTACTTTCCCTCTACGCACCAACCTTTCTTAACAATGCAAAAGAATCGATTCCTAAATTCTATAAATTGAACAGTGATTTAAAATTTTCGGGGAGTTGTTATCGACTAGACGAGATTCCCCAAAACACACGACTCCACCCAGCCGACTGACCAAAGGTACGAATCGATTGATTCTAATTTCTATAAGCCATCCCAACCACCATATAACAACCCACCTAGATTCACATAGTTCAATTTCAGACTTTTACTGGCAAATGCCCGACCACGCCATCTCAAACCATTATTTCTTGTGCCAGGGATCTTTTGCCAGAACCCGATTTAGCAAAGGAGTAAAGTACAGGGAGTGGGGTCTGGTTTAAATAAGCAAGGATTCTGAATTGATTTAAGTATATGGCCAGAGGAGCCTCTAAGAAACAACTACTAACTTTAGGCTACGTGATAAACAAAAATCCAGACCTCTCTACTTCTCTTTGCCGATTATAAAAGTGTTCTTGTGTACAACATTTGCTGCAATTACTTTTGATATAGATATGCACTGCTAAATATTTCATTATAAAAATGCGCTCTAAATCAAGAAGAAAAGGATCGTCAGTAGCCAGAAATAAATCTAAGAATTAATCGGTGAATAGGGTAATTATAATTATAAGGTGAATGAATCACTAATGATTTTGATTTCAAAACGTATTGAAAATCAGTAAGATAGGTCTTGTCAGTGGTTAAGAATCTATACAATCGGTAATGAGATTGATTGATTGATTGATTTTAACTGCAGCTCGTCTAATGTTATTTTATGCTAAGAAATTTGGGAATCGTGTTCATCATAAGTTTATATCTATATTTTTCATGCTGTTGTTTTTAAGAGTTTTTTGTTTGTTTCACACAGTCGTATCGAGAAATAATTTCAAACAGATTTGTTTGACCTATAATGGGTTCCTAAGAGATACTAGCACTCCAGATCATAGTAGATCTGGGAGTAAAGTCTATGAAGAGGTTAATAATTAATGATTTAATTGGGTTATTAGATGTACTTTAGTGCATTGCGAATGACTTTATTACCTGAATGTATTGCAAACAGTCAATAATTAATACAATCATTGATAATTGAATGGAGATATATATAGCTCTGTGCAGACAGTGAATGCCTTATTGAAAACCTACCAAGTGCAATAACCGATAGGGATGGCTAGCAGGAGGGTATCAAAGGAATTGGTGCTATTGGCACGCCTTGATAATGATGATGATAAACAGAAAGAGAAGGAGAAGGAAGAGAGTCTTGAATACACAGCTAATGACTTAACAAAGAGAATTGTTTTGAAAATCAAAAAGAAAAGAGATTGTGATTAGTCAGGAAATAATATAAGCCCTGTTTACGGAAAAGAAATAATAATATTTCTCTCCTGTAAACAAGGTTTGTATTATTTTCTGCATGATATTGTGACATAACAGTACTAAATAGTGGGTGTCTCCGTTGTGCAATGGTTAAAGCGATGAACTTCAAAATCGTATTAAGCGAGTTCGTACTTCAGTCGCGCTATTGCGTTCACTTTCGGGCAAGGTATGAAAGGTATGAAAGGTATGAACCCCCTTATCCTCCCAGCTATGGGTTAAATAGTACCCCTACTGTTCTTCTAGGAGAGTTGCTTTGGCATAAAATAACCTACAAAGGTTGATATGCCATTAAAACAAAGAAACCAAACCAAACCAAACCAAGTACTAAATAGACATTTTAACTACTACGTACTCGAACATATTAATGGCCGTATCGCAACCACTATAGTAGTAATGATGAACGCAGGAAACTCTGTCTTAGTTCACTACACAAAGGTTTATTTACAATGACAATTTGTTAGCAGATACTGAGAGAAAGAAAGAGATTTGAGTCGACCGCGTTAGCTGGGTAAAGAGAGTCAACATGCCATCAGGTGAAAGAGAGAGCAGCCACAGACCCTGAATTTTCTTTCTGTATTTTCTTGTAGTTCTAACATGCTTGTCCGCTGGTTTTGTCTTCACAGGGTCGCATCTGGAGTAAAATGGGTCTCATAAATGTTCGTCTCTCTTTACATCTTTCAACTCTGACTTTATCTCGTCACGTCTTGTCGCTAACTTTCTTAAACTGACACGTCCTCTTTTATCCCCTTGGTGTCGGAGAGAGGACCATATCCGTTTCCAGTGGTTCCACATCTGCGCAGGAAGATTAGAAAGCTGTTTTTTTTTCTACTCATTTTTAATCAACATAGTCACTCCCCTGTGACTGGCTAATCCATAAGTGCCTTGGCTTAAGCCACTCAGAGGTCAGCTACCCGCTCTCGTAGATTCTATGTATGTGCTTTTTTCTCTCTCTCTCTCTCTCTCTCTCTCTCTCTCTCTCTCTCTCTCTCTCTTTCCCCAGAAATTAGCTCCTCGTTCTCTTTATAATTTAGACCTGCCGAATCACGTTACCATATAACAGTATTGCAAATGATTTTACAATAGAAAAAAGCTGAAAATTAGAAAAGTAGTCTTAGTGGTCAAAAACCAGCGCCACCTTTGCAACCAGATTAGAGCAATAAATATTAATCGGTGGGGATTATTTCACTATTTATGATCTATTGAGTATCATAGCATTAATGTCAACATCTTCCATCATCATGTCGGGCCGCTAGAACGGATATCCCTGACCCTCACTCGCCACTCCTCCTTTTCGTTCATCGCCGCTGGCAGGTCTTCAGGACTACATTCCATATCCTCACAGAGCTGCTGTATGTATGTTCGAGCTGGCCGTCCTGCTTTTGCTCGGCCATATGTGGGGGTCCATAGGAGTACATCACTTATGAGCTTGTCCCTGCTCCTCCAGCAGTGTCTTGCATGCCTGGTTCGTCTAGCTTGGATAGTTTTCATGATGGGAGGTAGGTGGCCGTATAGTTGGTGCTTTGTGATGTGTTGCCTCTAAGACTTGTTCAATATTGCTCGCAGCATTCTTGTGTAATTGCCGTCTAGCTTCTTCTCCAACCGTTTTGTTAGCGTCCAAGTAGTGCATCCATATAGCAGTATCGATACGACCGCTGCCTGGAAGAAACTGCGTTTCATTTTATCGGTCAGGTCTAACTTTCATATGATCGATAGCATATCGATAGTCCGTGCCTTCGTTAGCCGTGGGTCGATGTCTTTTTCGGTTGATGAGACACTGCTTCCTAAGTAGGTGAACTTGTCTACCAGTTTCAGCGAGCTTCCGTCAAGTGTGGAACTGTCGCCTATTTGATTAAAGCACATGTATTCAGAGAGCCTCCAAATTTAGCATGATTACATATCCGATGACCACCCTACTAGAAAGTGGGCTCTCTTACGATGACTTTGGTTTGGATTCTTCGTTTAGTGATATATCACACTTCATGGGTCATTTAATACAAAAACCATCCTTGTAGAAGAACATTTGTGATCCTATTTAATCCAGAGCTGGGAGGGGATCAGGGGTATTATACCTTATTTAAAAGAATAATCCCAAAAGTCAACGTAATTGCACGACTGAAGTCCAACATATAAGCCACTTTGCCTCGGGAATTTCTGAGTGAGATCATTTAGAGTTTGCAGGTTCAATCCCAACTACAGCTAAATAACAATGAATACTTACAATAGCTTAACATTTATACATCCTATTATGGTTAAAGGACTTAGAAAAATCTAGTCGCATGGTTCAGTTCGAGGTTTTTGCGTAGGCTACCATGTTCGACATAAAACACCTGAAGAAGGCTGAATGACATACCGGCTGAAATGTTGTGAGTATAACAATAGACATGAAGACAATAGTCCGAATATTCCAAGTGGTAAAAATAAATAATAATCCCTGCGAAACCATATTGCTGCAAGAAGAATGCAGAATGGTTGATAGATTGATCGTAACGGCATGACAATCTCTCTAGGGGTTATTTCATGCCCAGAGGTTAGAGAATCGCGTATATCGTACGTTTATATATATATAGTCATCCACAGACAGACTGTTTCGTTCTATCAGAACTCTTCAGTGTGGCTAGACACGCAGGACGCTTGAAGCCGGGATCGAAACCCTTCCAACTTTACGTTAGACTGATTTTCAGACCACTCGGCCACCAAGCGGACCACGTTGGCTAAGGGAATTTTAAGGTATTTTTTATTTTTAGAAACAGCAGGAATAGCCTTTGTTTATATATATATATATATATATATATATATATATATATATATATATATATTGTGTACTTGTTTCTTAAAAGGTTTTTTTGCACGAATAAATACAAATCATTTGTACATCGTTGTATGGTTTCAAGTATTCCAATCTAATAACAATAATTTGCAGCAATTATATTGTTTCAAGTAAATAATAGTCAAAATCTTTCAAGTTTCTTCTTTCTTCGTTCTTAATGTCATATCAAACTTCGTGGGTTATTCAATAGCAAAACCATCATTATGAAAGAACAGTAGTGTTCCTATTCAATCCATAACAGGGGGATGAGGGAGTTCAACTACGCCTCGAGGGCTCGCACCTCACGTATACTTATCCTAATAATTTTCAAACATATCGATTTAGCTTACATAGGACCCAAAAATTATTATTACTTTGGGACAAAGTGGACATAATAACAATAAAGATGGACTCCCAGAGCTCCAAAACAGGAGCCTCACCACTAGATTTTGTTGAGGTTCATACCAAGTATACTACTTTGGTTGAGTGCTTTAAAGGGGATATAGTCTATATATTCTAAGCCCTGCTGATGAGATGGATGCATACACAAAACTTCTAAATGAATTATTTTTTTCATCCATGTTCAATTGATTATAACTAATTATTATTATATTTACTCATTTTCCAGTTTTTCATACCAGCATGAGCCGATGGTTTCTCACTGGAGTTTGAGCGATAGGAAGTCTCCTTAAGTCTCCGAGACTCTTCTCCGTATTCTGGCCGATCTCAATAGTGCTGTAGTTTGGATGGTCTCCACTCGTCCTCTTATTTCCAAGTCTTCCAGTCCTTGAACCAATTACAATTAGTATCACTTTCACTTTAATGTTCCACAGTTTTTTCAATTCACAAGCAAGGTCTTGGTATTTATCTCTCTTTTTGCTTTCTGTCAGTTTTACTCTGTGCTCAGCCGAGATAACAAAGTCCACATTATTATTATTATTATTATTATTATTATTATTATTATTATTATTTGCTCATTAGTGTTTTTCACATCAGCGAAAGCTAATGGTCTTTCACCGAAGATTGAGTGAGAGCAAGTTTCCTTAAGTCTCCAGGACTCTTCTCAGTATACTGGCCGTTTTCAATAATGCTGTTGTTTGGATGGTCACCACTCGGCCGCCAACTTCCAAATCTTCCAGGCTCTTTAATAATCCTTTAGTTACCGTGCCAAAAGCACCAATCACAATTGGTATTATTGTCACCTTCGTGTTCCATAGTTTTTTCGATTCTCTAGCAAGGTCAAGGTACTTATCTCTCTTTTCGCATTTTTTCAGTTTTATTCTGTGGTCAACCGGGACAGCAAAGTCAACAATTTTGCAGATTTTCTTTTCTTTTTTTTTTTTTGTTGGTTATTACAAAGTCTGGTCTTCTGGCCGAGATTAGGTGATCGATTTGTATATTAAAGTCCTATAGGAGTTTGTGTGTGTCATTTTCAAGGAGAGGTGCTGGGTTGTGCATATACCATTTGTTGGCATGGTCAAATTTAAATTTCTTGTACATTTCCCTGTGGATCACATTGCCCACCCAGTCATGTCTAGCCTTTTACTCTTTCTGTGCCAGTTTTCTGCAATCGCTTACTATGTGATTGATGGTTTTATCTCTGTCACAACAGAGTCTACATTTGCTATTTTGTTATTATTATTATTATCATCATTATTATTATTATTCCTTACGAGTTTTTCCCCCCAGCGTTAGATGATGGCCTTTTACTGGAGTCTGAGATACGACAAGTTTCCTTGTGTCCAGGACTCTTCCTATTATTCTAGCCGATCTCAACAAAGCTGTAGTTTGAATCGTCTCCATGCATCCTCTTATTTCCCATCCTCCAGTCTTTGTACTAGTCCTTCGGTGACTATAACGAATGCACCAATTACAATTATAACATCGTCACCTTCATGTTCCATAGTTTTTTTTTCTATTCTCTCTCCATATTCCATTGTTGTTGTTTTTTTTTTCACTTAAGTAGCTCTTCAAAGATTTTGATTATTTACAAATGATAGTTATTAGGACTAATAATCTATTAACTTCCTTAGCTCATACAAAAATACTTTGTAAATACACACACACACACACACACACACATATATATATATATATATAAATATATATATATATATTGCTGAGTGAATTATGTTTTGTAATAAAAATAAACATTTCCATTTAAGTTTTTAATTTGCAATAATTATTGTAAAATAGATCCTACTTAAAAGAAACAAAACAATTAAATGGGAATTTCAGTATTTGACTGATCGTCTCGACGAACCGACAATCCAAGTCTTGACCTCTATCACAGGGCACATAGATGTTTTTAACTAGTTAGATATATAATAAAGTGGAAGGCAGATTTTTTACAAAGGACATAATCTGAGAAGATTAAAAGCTTTGTGTCAACGACACAAGACATTTATCTTCGGCATCTTTACATAAAAACCCTTCTTAACGTCACCAATAAAACAAGAATATTTATCAAGTAAATACTATTTTTTTCTATTTTCTCTTAAAGAGATGCTAAAGCCGTTGATTGAGACTGACATCTGGATTTTAACTCATTTCATTCGATAGCCATACTATGATTAGCTTATTTTGATAAACATCTAATTTTACTCTTTGTAAAGGGCTTAATTCAATTAATTACTTCGTTTTTCTTTAGATTGATTGATAAATTGTTTGATTGATAGTTTTTAAGGGCATATCAATCTGTCCAGGGCTATTTTATCCTCAAAAGTTAAAAAATCGCGTTCCATAAGGGTGGCAAAAGTTCTCTTTAGAATAATCAAAACCCTAATATGACTTCATATAAAATTTTGTACAAAATTTGGGCTACAATATCGAGACCTGAAAAATTACAATGTGATATTGAAATCGGAGGGCAGCCAAAGAAGAGTAACAAAAATAATAAAAAGAGTAAAAGATTACAGTTAAAGGAAGATATTTAAGTTATTAGGATTAACTACTTTATTAGAAAAAAGAATGATCGGTAATCTAATTAAAACTTTCAAAATAACCGATCTAATATTAGCAAATTATTTTCTATATTTTATATTTCACCTCGAACTGGAAATTTACTGTCAACCCAGATTTCAAAAACTAAGTCGTGAAACCAATTGGATTTTTTGCTAATGGAGAAATATATTTTCAGAAAAAATTGCCAAATTAGATAAAAAACAATAATAGCGTAAAAATTTTAAGATTAAATTTGTTGGTTTCAGAATGAAATTCAGAGGGCATTTTTTGTAAGTATCGGATGAATGAGTCAACGTAAGTTATATAGTGTATTAATAGTGTATATATTTTGTGCAAATATCGGTTGGTTGGTTGTTTGGTTGGTGAGTTGGTTGAGGCTTTTTGTGGGGTCTAACCTTAATGTGAGAAGATAGTGAATTGTAGAGATGCCCAAGGAGGCATAAGAAATTAATTAAGATAATAGTACGTTCATATTTACATTTCTCTCTAATAAGATGTTTGCAGACAGTTATATGATATCAAGTATTCTTATCTAATACTAATGATTTATACACAAATATATGATTCAAATAACCATCAAACGGGTGACATCTCCACTCTAGACGGAACCCCTCTTAAACTAGTTGACAAATTCACTTACCTAGGAAGCAGCGTCGAATCAACCAAATAGAACATCGACACGAGGTTAACGAAAGCATGGGCAGCTATCAATAGGCTACCGATTATATGGAAATCAGACCTAACCGATAAAATGAAACGCAGTTTCTTCCAGGCAGCGGTCACATCGATACTACTATATGGATGCACTACATGGACTCTAACAAAACGGCTGGAGAAGAAGCTAGACGGCAATCACACAAGAATGCTGCGAGCAATCTTGAACAAGTCCTGGCGGCAACACCCCACAAGACACCAACTGTACGGTCACCTGCCCCCTATCACGAAAACTATTCAAGTTAGACGAGCCAGACATGCAGGACACTGCTGGAGAAGCAGGGACGAACTCATAAGTGATGTACTCTTGTGGACCCCCACACATGGCCGTGCAAAATCAGGACGACCAGCACGAACATACATTCAGTAACTATGTGAGGATACGGGATGTTGTCCAGAAGACTTGCCTGAGGCGATGAACGATAGGGAAGAGTGGCGAGAGAGGGTCAGGGATATCCGTGCTACCAGCAGGACATGATGATGATGATGATGATATTTTAATATGATTATATGTTCGCACACAATTATATAATATCAAGTATTATGATATACTAATTTTGAAATAATTATAAGGTTCCAAGGAACTATTTCTATTTTGTTTTCACAGTTATATGGCGTCATGTAACTACTAATTATTCGTACTAAAAATGATTGGCTCAAGTAAGTATCTTTAAAACATAATTAGCACAATTAATGATCTGGGAGACCTGGGTTCAATCCCAGTTCGCGTCATACCAAAGACTTTAAAAATGGTACTTGATACCTCCTTGCTTAACACTCAGCGATATAAGATACGTATTAAGGGTAAGGTGGGGCAATCCAGGGAAATGAGTAGCACCTCCCCTACTTCTCGGTGTAGTAGCTATTGAAAAGGGAGCCTTCTGGTCACCCTCGACTACGGTCGCCAACTTTACTTTGACAGGCTCATTGGCCTAGTAGGTAGAGCGTTCGCTAATTGCCCTGGAGACCTTAGTTCAATCCGAGGTCGCGTCATACTAATGACTTTAAAAAATGGTAATTGATACCTCCTTGCTTAACACTCAGCAATATAAGGTACATATCGAGGGTAAAGTGAAGCAATCTAGGAAAAGGAGTAGCGCCCTCCCTACACCTCGATGTAATAGCTATTGAAAAGGGAGTCTTCTGATCGCCTTCGACCCCGGTCGCCAACTTTAATTTTTACTATATAAGTAAAAACAAAATTGGCGAACGTAGTCGAAGGCAACCCGAAGGTTCCCTTTTCAATAGCTGTAAGAGACAGCGCTACACCTTTCCCTGGATTACTACACTTTACCTTTGATCCCTATCTTATAATGCAGAGTCCTGAGCAAGGACGCATCAAGTACTATTTTCTAGTCTTTGCCATGACTCTACCTGGAATTAAACCCCGGTTTCCCGGGTCATTGGCGAACACTGTCCTCACAAGACCAATATATTCCTGTCTAATAATTTTCAAACAAATCAATCTGAATCATAAATGGGATCCCTAATAAGTTCTACCACTCCATATCAGAGTGGACCTGAGAGTAATGGCAATAGAAAGTTAAGGAGTATATATACCGTTAAAGAAAAAAACTTTAACGGTATATATACTCCTTATGAATTATTTAATGACGAAATTTGATTCATTTGCCAATGATTTATTTTTAACGGCATGTCAATCTGCTTAGGGTTACTATATGCTTAAAAGTAAGAACATTTATATTAATATAGTTTATGAAGTTGTTTCTTTAGAGTATTTCTCCCCCACAGTTCTGATGTCAAGTATTCTTGTCTAATACAAACAATTTTCGAAAATCTGCTTGATCTATACATGGAAACCTTACCGACTACTCAAGGTTAGAGTGGACCTGAGAGTAATGGCAATATAAGCTTAATCCATACTCACCCAAGCTCCAGAACATTTTCTGGTATATATTTTCTATTTTCTAGCATCCATTTTCTGGCTTATACTTTCTATTAACAAGCATCTATTTTTTGGTATATGCTTTTTATTTTCTAGCATCTTTTTTCTAGTATATACTTTCTATTTTCGAGCATCTATTTTCTAGTAAGTACTTTCTATTTTCTAGAATCTATTTTCTGATAAATACTTTCTATTTTCTAGAATCTATTTTCTGGTAAATACTTTCTATTTTCTAGCATCTATTTTCTGGTATATACTTTCTATTTTCAAGCATCTATTTTCTGGTATATACTTTCTATTTTCTAGCATCTATTTTCTGGTATATACTTTCTATTTTCTAGCATCTATTTTCTGGTATATACTTTCTATTTTCAAGCATCTATTTTCTGGTAAATACTTTCTATTTTCTAGAATCTATTTTCTGGTAAATACTTTCTATTTTCTAGAATCTATTTTCTGGTAAATACTTTCTATTTTCTAGAATCTATTTTCTGATATATACTTTCTATTTTCTAGCATCTATTTTCTTGCATCTATTTTCTGGCATATACCTTCTAGCATATATTTTTCGAAATTAAAGACATCAAATAGTTTGTTTATAAATATTCTTTAAACATTTTTTTGAAATGTAGATCTTTAAACATTTTGTAAATAAAAATATCTCTATACGTACAGTCGTCTTATTTTTTTAATATTACAAGAAGTATTAATGTCGAGGCTTTTAGTGAAGGTTGGAAACCTTATAAGCCTTAAACGTAGAAATTATTTAACTGGTGCCATTACATCAAAACAGGCGAAAAAAAAAAAAAAAAAAAGAAAATACACACCAAAAACGCAAAAAATAAAGATAAATAAATAAACTCGTTAGAATCAAAGGCTGAACTGAATACGAAACAGCGAATCAACTGACCTCCTCAACCCATAAGGGAAAACAAACAAAAAATTCTTCTGCATACGGCTGAACGTGTTCTAAGAAATAATGGTTTGGAACCAGAGGAAGCCTTTCAAAGCAATCTGCAGTGCCATGACGTGTAATTGATGTTTACATTCGGCAAGTTGTAAAACTTTCTTTTATGTTGCAATGCGGGTTTGTTCCCGGGAAAGAAAATTGGACTGTCTTCTGCTGGTGGTGAGTAGTACGGTATACTTAGTGTTAATTTGATGACGAA
>OY757928.1:9703757-9746257 GCA_963585895.1 Sepioteuthis lessoniana | reverse complement strand
TTTGTTTAATGACATATCAACCTTCCTGGGTTATCTAATGAGAAAATGATCCTTGTCAAAGAACAGTACTGTTACTGTTTAACACATAGCGAGGGAAGGATAAGGGGCATATAATTTTTCTGAAGGTATTTGTTAAAAAGCGAACGCAATTTGAGTTCGAACTCGCTAAATACGATGTTGCAGTGTCGTATGCAAATCACTAAGCCGGAAGTACTCCCCTCCTCGAGGTTCTGATAAACCGTGAGAAATTTCTTGACACATCTGATAACTACTGGGCTCAATTACGTCTTCACCTTTCACAAAACAAATGTTTTTGGTTGCTTACGAGGCGTTATGGACCCGGTCGAACTTGTCAAGCTTAAGTTTATGAATTAGACTTCGTTGTACATTCATCTGACCAGCTTTCAAATCAAACACATAGTGAAGCAATGCACAACGTATCAGCGCACCAACTACCACAATACTAACAACAACAGTAAGTATACCGACAACTTGAACTGTTTCGGTCACGGGATATTCGTACCACAAACCACCACGTATCAAAATATTGCCAAATTTCTGACTCACCCCAGTTCCATAACCACGAAAATTATTTTCACGGCTTAAGTCTATTTTCTTTTTACAAGTTGGTCTAAACAATGTAATAAAAACTAAAATTTGTATCATAAACAATGTGCAATATGAATAATTTTAGTGTCTGCTGATTGGGCTCCTCGTTTAAGAGCCATTCCAGTCTGACTGTCTTCCAAGAATGTAAGATGCCGGTTTCGATCTCTATTATTTTGATAAAGGAAGTAGAATTAGAAAAAAACATCAGGATGGCTAAAAAAAATGAGCAACAAAATATAATAGAAAATAAATAAAAATTTATAATGAAAATTCTTAATCTAAGGAAATCAGATGACTTAAGTGTGATATAAAGTCGTTCTTTTAAGTAATTTGACTTTTTGTTGATTGTTTTTTTTTTTGGTTTTTGTTTGTTTTTTTTTTGTTTTTTTTTCATTTTTTTTTTTTTGTTATTCAACCTTGACTGAAAATCAGTTGACTAACATTAATTCATCAGCAAACGTTCTTGTCAAATCAGAGCTGGTGCTTGGCGGAGTCAGACCAAGAAGAGTTGGTGATTAAAAGAATGTGATAGAGATTTAATTTTAGTAAATAATTGAACATCTCATTGAATAAAGAAATAATGAGTACAGTCATCACTCCAAGACCCCTAAATCTGTGCCAGACTAGGCTTAATAAATACAAGACCATTGAGTAAAAATGAATATTAACCAGATAAGTTATTCCAAGAAACAGATGTTGAAGAAAAATGGATTTTGATATTGGATAAGGAAAAAGGGAAATTACGACTTGATTCAACCCATACCCACACCCAGCTTTTACCCCTGATTTTTTTCGCTTCTTCCAACATACTTTAACCTCTTAGCCAATGTTCATGACACAGGCTTCTTTTTCATGTCCAAGAAATCATTGAACCTGCTTGAAAGTTGAGATGCTTGAGTATTTCCTTTTGGATCGAGCAGCCAGTGTTCAAATCTAGACGTTTTCGATTAGTGGATTTCCTGCTAATAAGACTTTCTGGATTAAACAAATTGGCACAGTATAATCTGCCTAGTCCTATATTACCTTATTATGTACTAAGCTTATTAAACATCAAGAAAGAAATAATGTTGCGAAGAAACCAAACCTTATTGCTTTGCAGCCCCCAGACATTTGACGTGTATCTTATGTGATTATCAAGCAAGTTTCATGGCCCGTTTTATAACACTGGTTTTAGTACATTAAATTAGAAAATAAAAAAAAAGTTTTTGAAAATTTAAAAAGAAATAGCATAACAAAATGTACCAAGTTTTCAAATTCTGTGGCTAGTTTCATATCCTCACTGTCATTTACACGGTCAAGAATTTGTGTTTGTTCGTTAATTTCTCTCGGTTGCTATATCACTCGAACATTTTTGAACAGGTAGATTTATAGAATCACAAACGTAATCAGTGACGGATTCACACCTTAGCAGCAGTCTCCAGGATCACCAATCGAAAACATCACCCACCCCCTTTGTTTTTGCCTTCCAACTGTCCTATGACTTTTCTTTCTCCCAGCAACGTGGCCCCTCTACACAGATAAAGAACCCCATTTCAAGCGAAAAGAAAAATTATGACCAGCGCTGACCAATTGCCAGTTTTTATTACCCGTGTTGACTGTTATTTCTCATCAGCTGTCTGATACGAACATCAAACCTTCCGCGTCCCGCTGACTTCTCCCTAGAGGTTATTAACCTCTGACCCCATAACGAATCCACTTTACTGGCGTGGCGACTACACTTATTTTACGGCCCCGAGGCCACAACAGGATGGCAAGGTTCAGGAATGGTTGCTGGTCATCCATACCAATTGTTTGAGAAGTTTATAAGTGGGAGAAAAATAAACTTCAATCGTAAATATTCCTCCGTCACAATTCATCTGGTTGAGTTTTTGCATTTGTTGTCTGAGATGTTTTCATGTTTTCATGCGTCATCTTGGTCGTCATCAGTTTGACTACGACTAAATGTATTAATCACGTAAGCAAACAATCCCTGTTTTGTGTGCAGCCCACGTTTTCTTCTTCTTCTTCTTCTTCTTCTTCTTCTTCTTCTTCTTCTTCTTCTTCTTCTTCTTCTTCTTCTTCTTCTTCTTCTTCTTCTTCTTTATCATTTCTCTTCCTTTACAACTTTTCCTTGTCCTTCTCTGTTTCCTCCTTTTTTTCTTGTCTTTCCCTTTTTTCTTTCTTTTTTCTTTTTTTCTTCTCTTTTCTTCTTTTTTAAAATCTTTTCTCTTTCTTTATATTCTTTCCTTGTCTTTTTTCTTTCTCTTCTTCTTTTCTTATCTTCCTCTTATTTTCCTTTATTTCTTTTCTAACTTGCATATCTCTTTCCTTCTTTTTTCTTCCTCTTCTTTTTTTTTATAACGTCTCCGTCATATCTTTATATATTTTCTACTTTGCACAGATTTTTCTCTGTTTTTTCTTTCTCATCCTCTTCTTTATCCCCTCATTATTTTTTCTTTTTCCACATCTTTAGATCATTTCCTTCTTTTCCTTTTCACTGTTATAGTTTTCTTCTTCCTCAATATCTTCTTCTTCTTCTTCTTCTTCTTCTTCTTCTTCTTCGCTTTTTTACTAATTATAGTTTGATCTTTTGTTTTCATCTCTTTTCTCCCTGTTTGTGATCCTACTCTTTTTTTTTATTTCTTTTTTTGTTTTTTTTTTGTTTTTCTTTTTGTTTTTTTGTTTTTGTTTTTTTGATAGGCAAATAAAGAAATATTAATCCTAACTTTTAAATCCCGAGAGAAAAGAACATGAAAAATAATCTAAAGGTAAAGATGGAAAGAGTGAAAAAGAAAACAAATAGATAACATATCAGGGAGAAAGAAAGAAAGAAAGAAAGAATTGATCATAGAAAGAAAAAAAGAAAGAAAGAGCTGATCATAGAATGAAAGAAAGAAAGAACTGATCTTAGAAAGAAAGAAAGAAAGAAAGAAAGAAAGAATTGATCATAGAAAGAAAGAAAGAAAGAAAGAAATGTAGTAAGTGAAAGAAAGAAAGAAAGAAAGAAAGAAAGAAAGAAAGAAAGAAAGAATACATAGTAAAGAAATAGAAATTGATCGGTATAAAGAAAACAGATCCTACAGTTACTACACTCTGATCTTTGCAGATGATAAGAATGGTGAAATAAAGAAACTTACCTTCCTATGCACTACATTAATAAATATATACTAGTATAGATCAATCTATTAGCGACAAGATTATTGGATTAGTTAGGTCCGAATCGGCTCTTCAGATTTGTTCTGAGATGATTGCATAAGTCTAGAAAAAAATACAAGGGCACAAATCAACTGAAATCCTTTCAAACCACATGATTCAGCTGAAAAACAATAAAAAAAAAAGATTGAGTGAATCAACAAGAAAACGAAGAGAATAAGTAACATTTGGTTTGGTTTGGTTCTATGACATATCAACCATTATTAGTTATTTAATACTATTTCCTATTTTTACATTTATATTAATTATATATAATTTGTAAACATACTTTTGATACATTTTTGAACGAGCCTGAGCGCATTTCTTCTGTACACAGTTAAATAGTTTCAAGTACTGCTATCTAATACGAATCAACATTTTCTATTATTAATTATTTGTTTGCACACAGTTAAATGATTTCAAGTATTGCTATGTAATTGTAAAAATTCAATACCAGTCATTTGTTCGCACTCATCTAAATAGATATACGACATACGTAAGAGATCAATGAGTTACAATTAATTTGATTGCACACTAGTATTTTTATCGTTTTTACACAGTAAAATCGTTTCAATATTGCAAAAAATTATATAATTCTATTCAATATTAATAATTTTTTTACACTCAGTAAAGTGGTTACAAGTACTGCTATTTAACACTAATAATCCTATTCAGCATTCATAAGTATAACTAACATGAGTCATTTGTTTGCACATAGTTAAATGATCAAACAGTTTTATTTAAAGCAATCCAATTTCTCATCAGTCATTTGTTTGTACTCAGTTTAAATATCAGTTCTATTTCATCCTTAGATAGGACCCTATCTGGTGCAACCACTCCGCGCCAGAATGGACCTGCGAGCAATGTCAATAAAGGGTTTTGTCACATTTTCCAAACCCCGCAGCATTACTGAATCCTCACCATCAGATTGTTTAGGGTCATACCTAGGATACTCATTGGGGAGGGTCTTAGCCCACTGCAAAGTTGCAGTCGGAGTATTCTACAGACCCAGCCGACTGGGCCACTCATTAGGGGAGTATTATCCCTCTGCAGAGACGCAGTCGGAGTATTCTACAGCCCCAGCCGACTGGGCTTGAGAATAATTTAAAAAGATAGACAAGTTCTGTTTGCTTTCGTTTACAACTATGTCTGCATGGTTTTATTTAGAACAATGTCCGCGTACGTTTTCTTTTCTCTCCTACATTGAGGTCTGCTCACCTGTAATTTCTGTTCTATTTTTAGATGTAATGCAAGGTTTATATTGATTCATATTATTTGAGTTTCTTCTTTAAAGGACACAGCATTGAAGCAGAATTTCTCATTAAGCTAAAGTGAAACCAAGTTTTGAAACTAAAGTATATATAGTCATCCAGTCAGACTGTTTCGTTGTACCACAACTCTTCAGTGTGGCAAGACACACAGGACTCTTCAACTTGGGATCGAAACTCGCCTAACTTTATGTTATACTTAATATCTTACCACTCAGCTATTTAGACGAGATACGTTAGCTTTGGGAATTATAACGCATTTTGTATTAGCATTCGTTTGTTTACATTTTAGCGCTACCGGATACCGGGGTGCTCAATTCGTTTGCATTACGTGTCTTTTAGCCAATAATTTCTTTGCTAGAGTGCTCAACACCTGGGAGGTGAATGTATAAATTGTTATCCACTGATAGACTGTTTCATTTTGTCCCAACTCTTCAGGGCTGCTAGACACGTAGAACGCTTCAAGCTGGAATCGAAATGTTTTATCGATTGTCACTAGCCAATACTTATTTCCTCATCAAAAATTATGTGTCTCGGTTTTTATTCTCTGATGAGACCTGACCAAAAGGAAGGTTTGAATTTTTTTAGAATTTTAAAGCATTTTAGTTTATTGTAGTACATTTCAGTTTATCTTAAAATGCATACGCTTTTAAAAGTACCTTTATAATATATATATATATATATATATATATATATATATATATGTATATATATATATATATGGCAAAGGTACTTATATGTATATCTATATATATACAACTTGGTTTCACTTTAGCGTAATGAGATATTCCATTTCAATGCCGTGCCCTTTAAAGAAAAAAGTCAAATAAATAAATGAATATGTATATATATATATGTACATATATAGGGCCTATTGAAAATTACGGTGTCATTTGCAAATATATTTGTTAAATAACAGATGTCTTTCCTGTCTTTTTCGAATGAAAATTCACGTATATCAACTAATTTAGTTTGAAAAGCGTAGTTCGGTAGAAAGATTTTATTTGTAAAAAATCTGTTGTCCATTCTCGAAGAATTGTCTTAAAACATTTCTTATATTTTTTGGAGCGTAATGTTTCATCATATTATTAAATAATGAATCATGGAGTTTCAGATTACACAACTTTTGAATACGTTTAAGAGAGTCTAATTATGTCCTTGGCCTAATGAGTAGAGTGTTCTCCAATGGTCCGGGAGACCAAGGTTCAATCCCAGGTCGAGTCATACCAAAGACTCAAAAGATGGTATTTGATGCCACCTTCTTTAACACTCAGCATTATAAGGTAAGGATCAAGCGTAAAGTGGAGCAATTTAGGGAATGGAGTAGCGCCCTTCCCTACATCTCGGTGTAGTAGCTATTGAAAAGGGAGCCTTCAGGTCACCCTCGATTAAGGTTGCCCACTTTATGTCATAATTCCTTTTGCTTTGAGAGAGTATAATTTATAATGTATATTCATTCTAAAACTGCTCCTATAAAAGTAAAGATCTTTTTGTAATGTTTTCTATTCCCTAAAAATCTTAATTCAAAAATATCAAATTTAAGATGCTATCGATATCCATTTGCTACAGGAAGTAAATATTTACAAGAAACATGAATTGATGTCCCCTTCCTCTGTCATTAAACAAAAAATGCGCAGAGGAGAACCTAGTTTTTTCATGCCTCAATTTTCAAAATGTTATGGCCTTTTTTCTTTTCTTTTTTTTTTTTTTTTGTTGGAGGTTATTTTTCATTAAGCCCAAAAATGATTATTATAAAAGCTGAAAAGTATGGACAACTCATTTTAGTCGACTGCAAAACTCACGTTTTATCTAGTGAGTTGCAAGACCAGAAGATACAGCTCTAATGTTGTAGCTGAAAATTAAACCTTCGGTGGAAGTGAATTTGTGGAATATTTCATTTATCTATTTATTTTCATTTTTTGTTTTATTTCTATGTTTTATTTCTTAATCTATTAATCCTAATTATTCACCCTTTGAAAAGATTTCTTTATTAATGTATTAGTTTGGAACAAGAAATAGTTTGAAAGAAAAACATAATTAATGTGACTATTCATATTTAGTTGTCTAAATTTCGGAGACGAAGCTTGGTGATTTTCATCATTAAGGGTTTTCGGACTATTGTCTTCATCTTTATTGTTATTTCATAACGTTTCGGCCGATATGTCCTCCGGCCTTCTTGAGGTGTTTGTCGAACTCAGGAACCTTCACGGAACTTCGAACTACGTCCTATATTGAATCCAGGATGGGTGCCTGTTCTGATTCCATTAGCCATAACCGGGTACAATTGTTAAGTATTCCTGTATTGTTACTCGCCTGCAGTCAGGACTGAACCTGAAACCTCAAGAAGATTGTCTCATTAGAAGCTTACGTCCTGTGTCCTGATGGACACATGGCGTAACGGTTATAGGCGTTGGTTCCCTAAGTTCTAAGGAGACAATCATCTAGAGGTTGCTGGTTCAATCCTGACTGCAGGCGAGTAACAATACAGGAATACTTAACACTTGTACCTGGTTATGGCTAACGGAATCAGAACAGGCACCCATCCTGGATTCAATATAGGACGTAGTTCGAAGTTCCGTGAATGTTCTCGAGTTCGACAAACACCCGAAGAAGGCCGGAGAACATATCGGCCAAAACATTGTGGAAAATAACAATAAAGATGAAGACAGTTGTCCGAAAACCCTTATTCCTTTTTACCCAACCCCTCCACTCCGGCAGGATAACGACACAGGGTTAATTTTTTAAGGTGGAGTTTAACAGGTTTGAATTCAGAGTTTTCCTTCTCCTAGACTATTTTGGCTCTGTAAGACTAGTTGCTACACCAAGGCTGAATAACCCAGTCTGCCCTACTATTTACGCATGGCTGGAGGGAGAATAATTGGATTCATACCTTTCCCAAGGGTATTAGTGCTATATGAAATGCAATCAGTCTCGTCTATTGCAATTTGAACTCGTGTCGGCGTGTCCATTTCCTACAACGATAACCATTACACCACGGGCACCTCCAATTAATGGGACTATTTGAATTCTGAAAATCTATGTTTTGATTTTTTTCTAGTCTTTTAAAGTCCTTTTGGAGACTGTGTGACAGTCATTTAAATTCTCCAGTACCTTCCTCCATAACCTCGTGGTTTATACATCTTTAATTTCTAATTCATCCCATTTCGATTGTCGTACTGTTCTCTGTTCGCATTTTTTATCCTTTAAAATATCAGACGTTTGATTGCTTAAAGTAATTTGTACGTCTCCAGGTGTTAGTTCATCTAGTTGACAACTTTCGATCTTAAATAAGGTTCTCTCACCACGAAAGCAGTTGTACCTTTTTTTTTTGGCTCTGTAAGATCGTTACCTCATCTTTTTAAGGGTGTCAACATCTTTATTTTTTGTTTCATTTTCTTCCTTTATTTCTATTCATTTTTTTTTTTCCAAATTGCAATCAGATGTGATTTTTCTGTAAAGCCCACCTGAGTAAACAAAGAAAAAGAGTCCCCTAATATGAGTAAAGAGAAAAAAATCAACATTATTCCGTGTAAGATTCTCAAAAAAGTTTCCTGAAATCATCTCTGTTACAGCTG
Source organism: Sepioteuthis lessoniana (assembly GCA_963585895.1). Taxonomy (NCBI): domain Eukaryota; kingdom Metazoa; phylum Mollusca; class Cephalopoda; order Myopsida; family Loliginidae; genus Sepioteuthis; species Sepioteuthis lessoniana. The sequence goes on along the minus strand of OY757928.1, from coordinate 9,737,634 downwards.
CGCACTAATATTTTGTTAACGCTTCAACCAAACCGTCACCGCCCCCACATTCTCTTGTTATTTAACTGATTGTCAGTCGGAGGCAGATGTTTCTTTACCCCTAAAATGACGGCTGAATGAAGTTGTCTCACCCATTCCTGTCTCTTGGCAAATGCATGGATTATTTAGAAAGTCAAAATTACTTTTAACTATCCAGATATGTATTATCTTGTTCACATCTCTCAGATCCTATACGTAACATTTTACACTGTACCCTAAAAGATCATAAACACACTTTTAATGTGTTATCTTATAACGGATGAACCAATTAAGTATTCATCTAAATTAAATCAATTATTTTTACAAATGAAAATTTACAAAGAGCAAGGCGAAATTTTCGACAAATAATAATAATTGTCAAAAATAGGGAAAAATATTTTAACGTTGTTGATTAATAGAATGATTAATTTTATCAGCAGTTCAGGGTCATTTTATGCCCTGAGGGTAGGGAATCACGTTCATTGTATATTCATATTCACATTATAGTGAGTTTCTGAAGAATTCTTTTTGTTGGTCGTTTTTTTGTTTTTTTGTGTTGGAGGGGTGATGATTTTTTGGTGTGGTTTGGATTTTTTTGGCACTCTGTTATATCATATTGTTGTGACTCGTTTTTCGCGGTACGGCAAAAAAACAACAATATGACGTCGTAAATCATAGTACACTCTTTAGTGCTCAACCCCAAGCTGTGCCAAGCTGGCTTAAAACGCCAAGAACGTGGTAACTTTCCACTTTATATTGAGGATGGATTCGTCCACCTCAAGAAATATCTAGTGTTCCTTTCTAATACTAATAATTTATATTTAATTATGTGATTTCGAGTAATTATTTTCATGTGATAATAATAAACATTTTTTCCAAGAAGTTATATTGTTTCAATTAATTACTTATATTAACACTTAGTAAACAATTATTAAAGTTGGCAATCTTAGTCGAGAGCGACCCGAAGGCTCCCTTTTCAATAGCTACTACACCGAGGTGTAGGGAAGGGCGCTACTCCTTTCCCTGGATTGCTCCACTTTACCCAGGATCCTAACCTTATAATGCTGAGTGCTAAGCAAGGCGGCATCAAGTACCATTTTTTGAGTCTTTGGTATGACGTGACCTGGGATTGAACCCCGGTCTCCCGGACCATTGGTGAACACTCTATTTATTAGGCCAATGGCCCGGTTAAAACAATTATATCTTCAAGTAACTAATCTTAATTTACAATTATGTGGTATCAATTATTCCTCTCGAATTATGATAAATTCCACAAGTTATGTGCTTTCAAGTGTTCCGACCAAATATTAATTATATCTACTCAATTATATTGTTTTAAGTAACAATTCTTATTTAGTTATGATAATCATTTGTTCAGACACAGTTATATGGTTTCAAGTATTCCTATCAAATACAATAATTTTCAAACAGATCAATTTGAACTTTAGATGGGATCCTAAAAGGTACTACCATAACAGGTCAGAGTGGATCAGGGAGTAATGGCAATGAAGGAACATTCCACACTCCCTAGAACCCCCATAACTAACCAGTGTATATACTATTTGTATGCGTATAGTATTTGTTTGTATGGTCGAAGTTTAGTCACACTATATCCATTTGATCCTCTTCTAACCCAGTCATATCAACTCTTGTATTTCTTGTGGACTACTTTCCAACATTTGCTGGTTGACTGTTTCATCTCTTTAATGACATAACCTATACCTGATATTCTTCCAAGTTTTATTCATTCTTGGAAATTTACTAAGCTTTTTGCTTAGATGTGGCACAAGGCCATATGAAAGGGGCACCCAATGAGACTCGATTTTATTCATTCTTGCTTTTTCATATTTAGTTTCTTTTGTAACTTAACAAAAGGTTACTGAATAAATTTTAACTAAAACGGAGGTCGTAAATGGAATGGAAATCGTTATAACATTAACAAAATACAATACTTACCAACAGCGAGAAGATAAACCACTACTACTTGTGATTACTTAGTCAGCAAAAAAACGCTATTTGTCGCGCGCCAAACTAAACGGGCGAGTATGGTACAAGGCCTTTTTAAAGTTTGGTCCGGGCGCAAGGACATAGCTTAGACATGACCAACGGCTCCAAAAATGCCTCAGGCCCTGTCGGCATTCCCCTAAAAAGGGACGCCTCAGGTGCCGGGCAATAAACCCAGCTTATAGCTTAAACTGGACAGCAAGGTTCAGTGCTATACAAGGGTGACAAAAAGTCAATGTTGCAACTCGCCCACTCGAAGGTTGCCCTGTCGAAACTGGGGGCCTTTCGGCCTCAAGTCTGCCATGGTGTATTAACCATCCGGCACGAATGCCAGACAGCAAATTACCTGCTTTATTTCATTGTTTTTACAATGAAGGCACAAGGCCTTGAGATTTGGGGGGAGTGGAAGGGAGCGGTCTTGCATTAACTAAGTAATCTAGGGGAACCTAGCTAGCCACATTCGCCGACCCATTCAACAGTACAATATATAACCACTCATCCATCGCCATGCACGCAGCAACCACCAAAATACCACATTTGCTCTATGAAGAAGACCTACTTAAAATCCGAAAGCAGACAGCAAATTGTCTGCCCTCAAAATTGTGTTCAACGTATTTATGAAGAATGGGACTTACTCATTACTGTTCTCCCATAGGGTATATAAGAGTTTTTATGGCGTTATTCTGAGCCGCTGTTAATAACCATTTAGTTTCTTTCTTTATGTTTCCTCTGCGTCGCCATACCCAGATTATATCGTGCGTAACTTCTTTAGTTTGTCTTCTGATGTATTCATGTCGTGGTTTGTGTATTTTTCTTCTTCTCATTTTGTCAGGAAGTCTATTAAAATATTAATTCCTTTGGTTAAATTCCTGCTACATAATAAATAATTGTTTTTCAGTAGTTTCCTTGGGATTTTTTTATGAGAAAGTTCCTGGCTTTTTCCGTCATTTCTCATTGTTTGATATTACCTGTTTCTAATTTTTTTTATAGATTGCTGAGAAAGTTTTACATTATTATCTCACACTTGAGATTTTTATTCACCATTGTTTCCTGGTGGTCTCTCAATGGAGTCCGAGTGCTTGTCTCCTCAGCTCTCAAGGACTCTTCTCAGTATTCCAGCCGATTTTAACAATGCTGTGGTTTGAATGGTTTCTATTCTTCCGCTTAATTCTAATTTACACATATTTTTCCAAGTTTTTTTTTTTGTTTTTGTTGGGGGGGGGTCTTTCAAGCTCACCGACCACAATTGGTATCGCTGTCACACTCATTTTTTTTTTTACACTCTTTTGTCACCGGAAAAGTAAAATCCACTTGACAAGTTCTTTTTTTTTTTTTTTGGTAACAGTCGACTTTTCTGGTCGGAATTTGGTGATAGGTTTGCATGCCAAAATCTAACCGCCCAGTTATCTTGGGCTGTAGAATACGCTGACTGCATTTCTGCGGAAGGTAAGATCTCCCTGCAAACGAGTGTTCTGGATGTAACATGAAACTGCGTTTGATTTGAGACTCTAGTACTGGATCTTTTCCAAATGTGGAATATCCCTTCATTACCCTTACTCTCAGGTTAACTCTGCCCCGGAGTGACAATACCTATTCGGATCTCAACTATAGGTCGTATAGAACTTATGAATAATTTAATAAACTTGAAACAATTTCAGTGAGTGTAGACTAATGATTAATGTTAAATTGAGTTATTACTCTTACGAAAATGTACTCGAAACCATTCAACTGTGTGCAAATTAATGAATAATGGCGAAGAGAATTATTAGTTTTTGATAGCAATACTTGAAATATCATAATAGGGATTAATATTCAATAGACTTTTTAATGTCAAATATGATTATGTTTAATAGAATTATTAGTGTATTTGAAACCATTTAACTGTGGGCAAACAAATGAGCTCCTTTAGGTTAATATTTTCTTGTGATTTTGTAAATTTATAGCCCCCTATGCATTTCCTAAGAATATAATAGAGTGGCATTGCAGCAATAACGAATAGCAGTGGTGAGAGTGAGTTTCACAGTAATTTTCTTCTGTTACATTTCATCCTGCAGCTTCTAATTCTACTTTCCAATTTCCCATGGCTTCCATGATGAAGTGTATGATTTTGTCAGATATTTTGTTCATTTTCACACATTCTATGATCTATATTTGTAGGCCCATATCATAGGTCTTTTCAAGTCAATTCATGCCATACTCAATTTTTCAACCTTGTTTTGAGCTCCATGAGAATATGTTCATCAAAGTAATGTTGGTTATCAGTTACTTACGTTCCTCTTCGGTATTCCCTCTGATCCTCTGGAAACAGACGGTGGCATACAAGCGAGTAATATGTCTCTTCCCTAATCGGTGCCGTTAGGATTTTCCATATCATAGGCACGTTATCGGTGTATAATTGCTGGAAATGGCTCTTTTTAGGGTATTTAGTCTTCCACTCGTGGATAGATGTGAAATTTTAAAACCAAAAACCCAGATATGACATCACTGCCTGGTATTTTCCTATTTGGTATTTTCTGGAGTGTTGCCCTTAGTGAGACCAGAAGTAAGTTCTCCTCGGAACCTTCTCCAAATATCTAAAATTCTTTTTTTTCTTAATGTCTTTTATCCATTTTTCTATTATAATCTTTCTGCTGATATGTCTTATACCAAACCGTTTTTGTTTCCTTTACATTGTTGATTCATTCTTATTCGTTCCCTTTCTAACTGTTGGTAAAACTTTTGAAAGGCACTTATTTACTTATATTTCTTGATTCCTTCGTAGTCGCCCTTCTTTCAGCAATATGTTTTGATCATTTACTTCTAGCTGTATAATCAGTCCTGTCTGCTGTTTTTTTTTTAACTTTTCATTCGAGGGTGTCCATGTGAATATTTACTTCTTTAGTACTTTGTTTGTTCTCACAGCTTCCTTCTTTTTTCTTTTTGCCTCTTTTCCCAACGAGGCTTTGTGTCTATTCAGGTATCTGACTTGGATATGGATTTTATCACTGTCTAGTTTTGGTCTCGTATAAAATAGATCGTTTAGTTCATTAATGTTATCCCTTGGGATATTTTTAATAATTCATTTTCCTCTTTGATTTCTTAAACTCCTGATTCTTTAGGGATGGTAATGTGACCTTCTTTTTGGTTAGGATTTTTTTTTTCCTCTCTGTTTCATTTATCTTGTATCAATATAGATATTGTAGTAAGAGGTTCCGTGATATTTTTGTTTTCAATATCTTGTGTTTAGGGAGTTCTTCTTTAGCATATTCTTCTCGGCTATCTCCATGTATCTAGTATCTCGAGCTGAGAAAATCAGCATATGTTTAAAACCATTTTCGCTTAGTCATCGGTTTCTGGCCAGATTTCTATCAATTTTCCAAAATCCGCTTCGTGTAGGATTGCTTTTAAAATAATACTGGATTACGTTTTTGTTGTCTTCTCTAGTGCATTTTTCCTTTGGTGTCTCTCAGGTTAGTTGTTTCTGTGTTATTGTCTTTATACTTGAATAAGGAACAACCAATATTCGCAGGATACCGATCAGTTCCCCCATGTTGGCTATAAAGGGAAGACTTGGTGATCATGACACTCACATCTTAGTCCCACATTGATTTGGATTTGTCATTTTTTTATAGGTACTATATTATAGTTAAAACAGACTTAGGTGTTGATTATTATCTGTGAACCTATCATATGTGACCTGGTATTTTTCCAAGGAAAGACACTCTTCAGCGAGCCATGAGAATAAATAAATGAATGAATAAATATTAAGTCCTAAGTTTTAAGCTTAGAATTGATACAGCACACATTTTTCACACATCGATGTCGGACTTTGACGAAAGAAATGGACAGTAAAGTCTCCTTAAGGCACTCGTTAATATTATTATTTGGACACACACATATATCGAAGAATAATCCCCTTTATTCTCGTTCAAACTAACATCTCCACTCCCACTTTAGAAAATACTGGAATTTGCTTGTAAATCCTTAAATGTTGATACTTCGATGCTAAGAGTGAACGCCATTTTTTAGATCGTGAAATTTATACAAGATACCTAAAAACCGATGAATAAAGACTTTTCACTTTAATGTTATCTACAATATATCTGTGACCGGAATTTCCTTCAGTGATCACTAATTACAATCCATCATTAACAATCGCGAAATGTATTCTCAGAAAAAAGGATTTCCAGTTTTGGCCTGGACAAAAAAAATTCCAGGGTCATTCAATAAATATGACGAATTTGGCCAAAAGAGTTGGCAAAAGGAAGCACTGTTTTAATTGCATTTTTTTCAAGGGAGGTATTTTCGTGTTCCAGAAAACTGTCAGCGTGACCTTATTTCTTTACATATAACTTTTTCTTTACCGGACAGTCAACTGTGTTTTCATTCCATGGACTGTCTTTTACGAAAAATCATTCTCCGTATTCACCATATATTCTTCAGTAGATTTCACATGGTTTGCACTTCTCAGCCACCAAAAATATTATGACAGGACTCTGTTAAAAACAGGGGAAATGTTTGTTTTGCCGCCATTTCAAATAGCCCCAAAACAAATATTTTAAGTGATCAAAATAAGTTTTGCTATAAACCGATTCCAATGGGTTTTGTTTTGTTTAGTTTGGTTTTATGGCACATTAATCATTGTAGATTATTAATGCCAAATCTATTCATATGCATGTAAACAGTTCTATTTCAAGCAATTCAGTTTAGTATAAGTATAGTTTTTTTTTTATTTACACCGAGTTTCAATGTCAAAACAGTTCTATTTCAAAAATTCAGTGTAGCATAAGTACACGGTTACAGTGTCAAAAAGCAGTTCTATTTCAAACAATTCAATTTAGCATAAGTACGCAGTTTAGTTCTATTCTCTCCATAGATAGGACCCTATCAAGTGCTACCACTTCGGGCTGAGTGGACCTGAGAACAATTGCAATAAAAGGGTACTCCACACTCCCCAAAGCTTCAGCATAACTGGAACCTCACTATCAGATTGTTTAGTGTCTAATCCAGGAATTCGTAGTTGGCGGTCTTACCTCTCTGTAGAGAAGCAGTCGGTGTATTCTACAGCCCCGGTCGACTGGACAAAATTCCAGTGGAAAAAAGTTCTAAAAAATAATGATTTTGCTTTTTCAAAAAAATTCTTGCATTTATTGAAAGAACCTGGTATATAAAATAGGTTCGCCTCTCAGTCAAAAAAATCCCATTATTTATTGAATGAGTTTCGTATAAGCTCAACCTTTGGTAAAAAAAATCCTTTTAATTATTGAATGTCCCAGGTACCGTCTTCTATGAAATCAAAGTTACTTTATTTTCAGTAATGATTATTAGATAATGAGCATCACTAACCAGGCAAAATAGAGGAAGAAAAGATTAAACAAGTTTGTTTGTTTTTTAACAATCTCTTAAATCAGTGTGGCGAGTTTGGCATTACAAGTAAATTCAAACTTCACTTGGTACAACGCAAACCTGCAATTTGTGTTTTTCGTTTATTAGACGTATAATTTCTGTATTGAATTATATTCTCACTGGTTGCCAGAAATGTGTGATTTCTAAGCGAGTATTTTGTTCTTTGTTTTGTTTTGCTGTTTTTATTTCTTGTTTTTTGTTTTTTGCTTGACTAGATTTAAGCAATTACTTTCTGGCTTAAATTAGATCCTCTCAGTGTCAGGTGTGTGTTTTGAGAAGGGGTAAATTTTGGTTTTCCATTATTTTTTTATTTATTTCTTTACACTACTAAAGTTAGACAAGTAATTTTTTTCCTTAAATTCGATCATCACCAGGTACAATACATTTTTGATTTTTTGGTGGAAGAGAGTATTTAGCATGTTTTTTTTGGGGGGGGGTCTTTGTTTTTTTTCTTTATTTTTGGTCGTATCCAATTTTAGTTCATACTTTCTGTCTTGATTTGATTCCGCTATTACCAATCGGCTTAAGCAAATTTGATCCTCACTGGGAGTGCAACACCTTTGACTTTGTGCCTGACTATGGATAATAAATATTTAAAAAAATGATACAAGAACAGGTCTCATTGTCTTTTGACACTAAACAATTCGTGAGAATCTTTGGTTAGAAAATGTGTTGTCGATCTATAAACGTAAATTACCGGAAAGCCAGATTTAACTGTCGAAATCTTTATCCACTCGTTTGTAAACTCCAGGGAAATTGGAGGTGTCCATAAAAGAAAATAATGATAAACGATTAAAAGCTCGACAGAACACGAAAAAAAAAATCTAGAGACTTTGAGTTGCAAGGAAAAATAAGCCGAATCAATTCAAAACCGAAATCTGAATGATCAAATTGATGATTGAACATCCTCTGGAGATTGTCCAGTAGCCGTTCTCAATCTTTGATAATGGGCTTCGACCTAGTTTTCTTCTTTCTCGATGGTCATTTATTGAAGACTATTATCCGTTGTATGAATTCGCGTGTAATGACTTACAGATTGATACACTGAATTAGTTCGACTCTGGACTCCCAGGAGCGGCTGCGCAATGGACAAAGATGGGTAATCAATAAAAAGCCAGAAGTTTGTTTGGTTAGTATAATTAGTGACCTTTAACAAAACTGCCGACACGAATAGACTCTGTTGGAACCACGAATGTTAAGCAGCTCTTACTGCCCTCACTCTCTCTATATATCATTATCTATCAATCTTTTTCTCACCACAACCACCCCTTCCTCTCTCTCTCTCTCTCTCTCTCTCTCTCTCTCTCTCTCTCTCTAAGCTCTTGAAACATTGTTATTGCAACTATCTTTCTTTTTTTTCTTCCTTTATCTTCCGTTTTTCCCACTCGGTGATATGAACTTGTTCTGAGTTGAACAGAATGAATGAAAAGAACTCAGAACATATTTTAATATTCGTCTAATGTAAATAAGTTGTCTGAAAAAAAAAAGCAACGAATGAGAAGGAAGGGTTGTTATTGACTAAGATAAGCTAAGTTTGACACAAGGTCAGATGTATATGAAACTTTTGAGAATCAAACTATTATTATTTTGGGGCCCAGTCAGTAGGGCGTAGAATACGCTGACTAGATCCACGACATAGAGGTAAAAAGTCCAAAAAAGAGTTGGGGCGGAGTGGAGTACCGTGTCATTACTCCCAGTACCTGGTAGGGTCCCATCTATGAGGCAAATGAATCGGCTTCAGATAATGTTTAAAACGATTTTGAACTGCTGTAAGTCGTAATGATTCCTTCGTAGTGCATTGTTACCAAAAACGGATTTGGGTAGCAAAGAAAAGAATCATATTCTAAATATAGACTAAACCAGACTGACCGACACAAACTCCCAAATCAAAAACCTTTAGTCTTTCGTAACCTGCCAGCTACTCAACGCTAACAACCCCTATTATAAAAAACGCAAAATCACAAGTGACGTCAGCTTACTACAACATCATACCTACGTGTCGAGAGGAATCTTTCTTGCCAAGGCGAGGACTATTTTTCAAGATAGATTAATTCTGCGAACTGACTCGGATAAAATACGTGGCATTTAAAAGCTCTTCTTATGTGTATAATGAGATATCCAATTATTACTAATAGTTAGAAAATAATTCCTGCTTTCGATAAGTCAGAATTCCCTCCATGCAAACTATAAAACTTGCGGCCTATTATTCCTATATAAACACAGCAGCTACTGATCAAGCAAGTGGTGCCAAGCGTTCGTTCTTGCCGCACCGGCTTTTTAGCCGTGCTTAAGGTCAACGATAGATTCGAAGCCGAATGGAACCCTGCTTCGGCCGGGTCACCTTCGGGTAAGTGAACAGTTATCGACAGCATAGCATAGCACTAGACATCTGGGTCTAGTTTAAGCTATGAGCAGGCATGCGTACTGGACACACATTACATCTAGTAAGTCCAAGTCCAACAGAGTCATCTGGCTCACAATGCACCGCATGAGCCTATGACCTAGAACTTAATAAACAGAGCCATCGACCATTCTGGCTCTGCAACATATGTGTCCACCTCATCGACATACTCCTCTCCCAGTTAATCAATATCTGAATAAACCAAGCCATCGACCATTCCGGCTCTGCAACATATGTGTCCACGTCATTGACATACTCCTCTCCCAGTTAATCAATATCTGAATAAACCAAGCCATCGACCATTCTGGCTCTGCAACATATGTGTCCACCTTATCGACATAAACCTCTCCCAGTTAACCAATATCTGAATAAACCGAGCCATCGACCATTCTGACTCTGCAACATATGTGTCAACCTCATCGACATAAACCTCTCCCAGTTAACCAATATCTGAATAAACCGACCCATCGACCATTCAGGCTCTGCAACATATGTGTCAACCTCATCGACATACACCTCTCCTAGTTAACCAATATCTGAATAAACCGAGCCATCGACCATTCTGGCTCTGCAACATATGTGTCAACCTCATCGACATACACCTCTCCCAGTTAACCAATATCTGAATAAACCGAGCCATCGACCATTCAGGCTCTGCAACATATGTGTCCACCTCTTCGACTGTCTTCAGATTCCTAACCACCCAGCTACACCTGCGATCTGCACCAAACACTGAGACCATCCTGATCTTCTAGACGCGCTGTTGCCAAGAACTTATAGACAGTCAAATCTTCGAAATTCTACAGCACCGGTTTTCAATTCCACAGAAACTGCACCGACATAATAAAGTAACAGTGATTCTATACCTATGCACATTTTTCGTGCACAATTCGCTCAATAAAAACCTGACATTTAAAACTTACCTACTTGTCTTTGTCATTTGTCTAGTCCTCTGTCAATTACTCTTCATATGCAAAAGTTTGTGGGATCGACGCATTTTTCGACTCCGCAACAAGAATAAGAAACAATCTGAAAAACGAAAAGTAACGAGAGAAAATTAGAGAAGGAAAAGGGAAAATAGTTAAAGAGAGTGGGGAAGAGATGTTTTAGAAAGAAATCCCGCGGACAAGAGAAGTGGTCAGTAGCAGAGACAACAGCATAAGGGAAACGCGGGCGCAAAGGTATCAATCTAAGAGGCTTATCATCGAAGAACCTTAGGACTGATAGACAAGTAAGTTTTCAAAATACTATGAAAACATTATATTCAAAAATTCAGAACCTTTTGTAAACTGTTGCTTCTTAAATTCTAATTATGATTAATATATAAAAGAGAATTTTGTTGCCTCTAAAACTTCTTCGTTACTTTCACTGTTTGCTTCTTTTATAGACGCTTTGTTTCACTTGAAAATTTCCGTCACTAAATTACAATACAAACTCGGTAAGCATATCCACCAACAACTTCTACGCGACCAAACACCATAGCTGCTGCAACTTTTTAAAATGATTGTGAATATACATTAACAACTGTGAATTGAATAAACATGACCAGAAAATCCGGTGAACATCTACGCACGATATACGGGAACACTGGAGAGCTGTTTCGACCTTATTAGGTTTCATTAGTTGTGTATACCGTAATCTCCACCACTGGAGATCGAACCAGCGACCACAGATTGCTCTAATCTGTGGCCACTGGTTCGATCTCCCGTGGTGGAGATTACGGTATACACAACTAATGAAACCTAATAAGGTCGAAACAGCTGTCCAGTGTTCCCGTATGTCGTGCGTCGGTGTTCACCGGATTTTCTGGTCATGGTAATTCCATTCACAATATTAATTCCTCTACTTAAAAAAAAATGTATACACATTTACTACGGTATATATTAACCAACACCTCCACACAAACAAGATATCACACAAGGTCAATTTTCAAATGGAGTTTAACAGGTTTCATTTCAGAGTTTTCCTTCTCCTAGATTAGTTACCTCACCAAAGCTGAAGAGCCCAGTCCACCCTACTTCTTACCCATAGCTGAAGGGAGAATAAATGCATACATACCTTTCTCTAAGGTATTACTCCTGTGAAATGCAATCTGACAGTAACCTTTAAACCACGGGCACCAACACTTTGTAATGTACCACTACGGGTCCAAAATAGAAGGTTGTACTGTTACTGCACCAAATATACGGTTGTAACATTACACGGCACAAATAGACATTTGCAACACCACAGTGTTCAAATGGAGGTTTGTGCAGTCTCTATAGGGATTTGTACTATTACTACGCATAGCCATTTGTTCCTCCATACGGCGAACGGATTTATGCGTGTAGCGCTACGTCTAAAGTGTTAGTCAGACCCTATTTTAGCCTCGCCATGGGAAAAGTAACGAACACACAAAAACCCAGTCCTGGTTCACTAACATAAAAGTCTATTCGCTTCTACACTTTTTAAGTAGTCGCCTGGGGGAGAGAAACAGAGTATGAAAAGTTAGTCGACCGTGTTATCTAGCCAAAGAGAAACAAAATGTTGCGAGGAGAAAAAAATCAGGGACAGAGCTTGAATTTTCTTTCTGGTTTTCTGTTGAAGTTCTAACGTGCTTGTTCGCTGGGTTTGGATCCACAGTTATGTGTCCTGACTGAGACCCTTTTCGGAGCTTACTCTAAAATTGGGACCGCATCTTTCGGCTGCTTCACATTGCCGTATTAGGTTTTCAACTGACTGTCTTTACCTCGTCCGGCTGTCAACCCACTCTTTCCTGTTTTCTATCCAGAGTCCACTGCTCTAACAGCATTTCAGTTGAGTTCCTTCCACCAATCAGAACTGGTTATCGATTCTCTGCTGATGCGTTTCTATTTCTAATCCAGGCGTCCTTAATTATTTTACTGTAATTGGAGACTATGACTGATAAAAAGGTCTGTCGGTGGGGCTTAGAATATGCAGACTGTATCCCCTGTAGATGGATAAGACGCCTCAAAGAAATTATGTCCTTGGTATAATACTCAACAGAATCTGGCAGTGAGGCTCCAATTCTGGAGATCTCGGGAGTGTGGGGTACCTCTTCATTGCTATTAATTCCAGGTTCACTCAGATTTGGAATGACGATTACCTGTTAGAGCGCCCATCTATGGATCAAATAGAACGATTTTAAAATTATTAATATTCTATGGAATAGTAAGTAAAGTTAGCGACCGTAGTCGAGGGTGACCCGAAGGCTCCCTTTCCAACAGATACTACACCGAGGGTTAGGGAAAGGCGCTACTCCTTTCCCTGGATTGCTCCACTTTACCCTTGATACGTACCTTATATAGCTGAGTGTTAAGCAAGGAAGTATTAAGTACCATTTTTAAGTCTTTCGTAGGATCCGACATGGGATTGAACCAAGGTCTTCTGGACCATTAGCGAACACTCTACCGTACTAATCATAGTTATTTAAGCAATAATTATTTACAAAATTCTTTTTATCATTAGCTACTTGGAACCATACAACTCTGAAAATTATTTGTAGTATAAATTCTTGATATCACTTAACCGGGTGTAAAAAATATTTCTTTAGAAACAACTAAAAAAAAATTAAAATCTGAACGTAAAATAATCGCAGTTTCCTTACATCTGGGTTGACATACCGTTAAAATAAAAGTTTAAAAAAATAAAGATGGTGACCGTAGTCGAGGGCGACCTGAAGGCCCCCTTTTCAATAGCAACTACACCGAGGTATAGGGGAGGACGCTACTCCTTTCCCAGGATTTCTCCACTTTACCCTTGATACGTACCTTATATAGCTGAGTGTTAAGCAAGGAGGTATCAAGTACCATTTTAAAAGTCTTTGGTAGAACTCCGGTCTCCCGAACCATTGGCGAACACTCTACCCTCTAGACTAATGAGCCGGTTTAAACTTTTTAAATTATCAGTCAAAAAAGAATGGTCTGCAGGTCTCGTGTGATAACTATTATATCACACGAGATTTCAAAGAGAACAGAAGAGAGTTTAGAGATATACAGGGTTTATCAATTAAAAAAGATGCAACCCTCTTTTTTTGCTTCCAAGATTGTATTCATACTATTTCAACTTTTTATTTACGCCGGACCTTTTTCATAATCACGCTGACAATATGAGTCATAGAAAGCGCAATTAACAGATGTTCTGGGTGAGCGGACTAAACACTCGAATATATCACTAAGAATTTTGACAGTTAACAAAGCGACTCATCCGATCCGGAGGTGGTCGTAGTGTAATGGTTATCGTAATAGAAAATAGACACGACGACCTGAGTTCAAATCGTGGACGATACTGTTTGCGTTTCTAGTAGAGCTATTACTCTTTGGAAAAGTATGAATATAACTATTCTTTCTCCAACTATTCGTAAATAATAGGGCAGGTTGAGATTTTAACTTTAGAACGGCAACTGTCTAAAATGTGCGGAAGCAAAATTAAAAATATTTTGGTATAATAATAAATGACTCTATTATAAAACATAATTAATTTCAATAGTAATGGTAAATAATAGAGCAGACTGATATCTTTAGTTTTGGTATGACAACCAGTCTAGGAGAAGGAAAACTCTGAACACAAACCTGTTAAACTCCGCATAAAAAATTAACCCTGTGTCGCATCCTACCTGGGAGGAGGGGTTGGGTAAATACATACATGGTACTAACAGTAAGAAACAGCCCCTAAATGGATATGTCTTGTTTGAATTCAGTTTTCCTTCTCCCACACCGGTTGCCTTACCAAGTGCAAAATCTTTCCACCGACTTAGTCATAGCAGGCAAAAGAAGAGATGAATTTGCGCATTTCACAAGGGTATTAATGAGAGGAAAAATGCAAAAAACCTTGTCCAGAACTTGAACCCGGTTCGCCTAGTCCATTTATTTCTTCAATAACTATTATGTCACGTGTGATTCCTATATAAAACGCAGCCTTTTATAAAGTAAAACCGAGTGTCGACCTACACAAAAGGCATAATTACTTACTGATTTCTTTTCAAAATTCAATAACCGACCTACAGGAGACTATAATCTCCATTAATAGAATGAGACATGAACGCATCTGTTTTAATGTTACGTTCTGTCATTACCTCATATAAATAATGGATCCTTCCGCTTTGATTGTGAGGAAACAAAGGGAAGAAAACGAACACGCTATACATCAAAGAGAATGGCATTTTTTGAAATGGCCACCCATAAGTTTCGATTCGTGCATTGCTTCCCACAATAAAATCTCTCCGTGTTAAATCTGATTGGGTGAGAAGTTGGGCGTGTAAATACATTAAAGAGAATGTGAGAAATATTTTTATGCAAATTATTTACTTTTACTTTGATTGTGTAAAATATGTTTGGTTTTGTTTTAAAAAGAGTATTAAAAAAACTTAAGATATATTTATTTGTTTTTATTTTAACAGCCTGTCAAACTGTCTGAGGATATTTTATGCCTACACTCTTGAGAATTACATGCCGGGTAGATTTATATTTGCATCTTTCGATTTTCAGGCGTGCTATTACGTTCCTGTTCAGATGATTGCCCAGTCGGCTGGGGGGGGCTGTAGAATACACTGACTGCACCTCTGCAATGGGGTAAGACCCCCACCTAACGAGTGTCCTGGATATGACACTAAACAGCAGTGCCTTAGCTTTGAGGAATGCGGAGTACCCCTTCATTGTCATCGCTCCCAGGTCCACTCTGGCCCGGAGTGGTAGCACCTGATAGGGCCTATCTATGGGTTAAATAGAACTAACAGCATACTTATGCTAAACTGAATTGTTTGAGTAAACTGAATAGCTTGAAAGAGAAATGTTTTTGACAATTAAACCGTACTTACATTTAAACTGTGTGCTTATGCTTAACTGAGTTATTTGAAATAGAACTGTGTGCTTATGCTTAACTGAGTTATTTGAAATAGAACTGTTTTTCGACATTAAAACTGTATTTACACTTAACATAATTGTTACATATAACTGCTTGAATAGTTTGAAATAGAAATGTTTTTGACAATTAAATTGTGTACTTATGCTAAACTGAATTGTTTTAAATAGAACAGATTATTTACTTAAAAATGGATTTGGCGTTAAATAACCTACAAAGGTTGATATGCCATAAAACCCAACAAACCAAACCGTTCAGATGAATAGCCCAGTGAAAGTTATGAAGTCTTTTATCTCCCACTTGTTGGTTAAATAGCACAACTAATTTGATTTTACAAGGATGGCTTTGGCATAGAATAATCCATGAAAGTTGATATGCCGTTAAACTAATAAACCAAACCTAGCTTTTGGGCTGTTATATGATAGCAGCTTTTCCTCATACAAATAATTTGCACGCAGTTGCATAGTTTAATGTATTCCTCTCTAATACTAATAATTTTATGGTTTCAAATAATTATTTCGGTATATAATTTGCTTGTGGACTGTTATATGGTTTCAAGTAACTAATAATAATCCTTTATCATTGTCGCACGATGTTTCCTGGCTTTCTTTCTCTCTCTCTCTCTCTCTCTCTCTCTCTCTCTCTCTCTCTCTCTCTCTCTATCCGTCCCTATGATTCATCGCTCCTGGTTGTTCTTCTAAAGTACATCATGTGTCTGCTCAGAGCTAATGTAAATAAATTCTTGCTAGTTGGCCAAGACTTGCATGTGCTTGTGTTGGGATCCATAGAAGAACGCCCTTAATGAGTTCGTTTTTTGCTTAAAGAGTAGGGGGCATTGACCTCCAAGTGAACACAAATAAAAGAGTACATGTCTTTTATACGAGAAGCCATCTCTGCTGTAAGTGTCAGGCCTCTAAAATTAGTTGACAATTTCCTCGGTAGCAATATCTCATCGACTGAGATTGATGCTAATATACGCCTAGCCAATACATGAATAGCTGTCAAGAGGTTATCGATGACATGGAAGTCTAATCTATCCGATAAAATAAAACGGGATTTCTTCCAAGCTGAGGCGGTGTGAATACCACTGTATGGATGCACCAGATGGACACAAACAAATGCATTGAGAAAAAGCTATATGGGAACTACTCAAAAAATGCTAATATTTTGAATAAATCCTATGAGTGATACCCCATGAAAAAACAACTGTACGGCCATTTACCTCCCATCTCAAAAATCATCCAAGTAAGACGAACAAGACAAGTAATCCTTAATAAATACTTATTGCTTCAAGTAACTATTCTTAATGCAATTAATTCAAAGCTATATGGTATCAAGTATTCCTATCCAATACGAATAATTTTAAACATATTTATTTGAACCATAGATAGGACCTTAACAGGTACTAACACTCCGGTTCTAAGTGGACCTGGAAGTAATGTCAGTGAAGAGCTAATCCACACTCCTTAGAAGCCCGGAAATTGAGAATCAATCTCAGATGCAGTTTAGTGTCTTATCTAAGACACATTTTTGGATGGGTGTGGGTCTTATCCTTCTGCAAAGGATGCATTCGACTTATTCTAAGCCTCTTCGACTGGGCTTAGTTAATGCATGTTGTTTTCTGAAAATCAAAAGTCAATATATATATGAAGCATATCCTTATATATATCTATATATATATATATATATATATATATATACTTGTACAGCTTAAGAAGACTCTACACATCTAGAAAAGAAATCATTAATTAGTGATATATCCATAAGTCAATAATGTCATCATGGTATCGACTTGTACACAGGACCAATCAATCTCTATTATTCATATTCACTGATATCAAAATTTGCAATTCATTATATTATAAGACACCTGTCAAGGTTGATTATATAGTCAATAACCTTGAACTACTGATGAAAAGAAAGGTAAGTGAGGGTGATATAACCAAGTAATCCATCAGGTAATGTTTTTTTTCAACTATGATCCTATTTACCAACCCCTCCGCTCGGGCAGGATATGACACAAGGTCAATTTTAAGCGGAGTTTAATAGGTTTGAATTCAGAGTTTTCTATCTCCTAGACTAGTTGCCTCACCAAGGCTGAAGAACCCAGTCTGTCCTACAATTTACCCAGAGCTGGAGGGAGAATAATTGGATTCATACCTTTCCGAAGGGTATTAGTGCTATGAGAAAATGCTATCAGTTTCGTCCAAGATTTGAACTCGTGTCGCCATGTCCATTTCCTACGACGATAACCATTACACCACGGGCAACTATGATGATGATATCTTACAAGAGAACAAATTGCCACTAAATGTACATTTTCTTTCTAAAGACATACGAGGCATCATAAAAAAGTATCGAAATTGATGTCTTAACATTTTTCATTTAAAAAATTTAAAAGAAAATGTCAGTATTTACCTATCACTACGTATGAGGTCATTTTTATGCGGTGTTTAACACATTTGAATACAAAATTTTCCTTCACGCCATATTAAGGCTAGAGAGCCCAGTCTGCCCTACTATGAACCGTAGCAGGGAGAAGAACGATTGGATTTATACCTTTTCCAAGGGTATCATCGCTATTTGAAACGCAAACTGTCTAGTCTAGGATTTGAACACGTGTCACCGTGTCCACTTGCTACGATGGTAACCATTAGAACATAAGCGCCAGCAAAATGAAAATGTACGTGTTTAACAAAATAATAAAGAGATGATATCTAGATCTCTTGACTTTGTTTAGACGAGTCAGGGTCAAAATAATTATTAAACATATCTTCCTATCTTTTTAACTGCAGTGCTTGACAAAACAACAGGACTTTCCAATTATGGCACATCCATAATCATCAATCTTAGCTCCGGGCGATTTTTCCTTTTTCCGAAAATAAAAAAGTTTATTAATTGAGAAGTTGGGGATGATATTAAAAGGAATATGACAGTAAAACTTCACACCCAATTAAAAAAGAGTTTCAGGTGTTATTTGAGCAATTGAACACTCGATGGAATTAGTGTATTGAAAAACAAGGGGACTATTTTGAAGAAAATTAACATTTCATTCGATTATTCAGTTGTCTTGGTAAACACAGCTTCAGTTATGATACTTTTTTTTAATGCACCTCATATTTTAAAGAAAATTAACTTTTTGTTTATTGATCATTTGTCTTGGTAAATACAGCTTCAGCCTTGATAATTTTTAAAACACATCGCATTTTGAAGAAAAATAACGTCTTAATCTTTGTTCATTTCCGTCTTCGTAAATACAGCTTCAGTCTTGATACTTTTTGAACACAGTATGTATTTTACAGATGATTAACTTTTCACCCATTTCTCATTTCTGTTTTGATCAATACAGATTCAGTCTTTTTTTTTTTTTTTTTGATGGACTTTGTTTTTTAAAGAAAATTAATTTTTTATTTGTTATTCATTTCAGTTTAGATAAATAAAGCTACTGTCTCGATACTTTTTGAACACTCGCCTATTCTTTATTTTACTTGGTAAATACAGCTTCAAACTCGAAACTTTTTGATCACATCACGTATTTTGAAGAGGTTGAACGTTTCATTTATTGTTCATTTTTGTCTTGGTAAATATATCTTCAATCTTGATACTTTCTGAAAAAGAAAACTCGTATTTTGAATAAGGTAAACACTTCATTTATTGTTTATTTGTGTCTCATAAATATATCTTCAATGTTTAAACACACATCATATTTAAAAATGAATTGATTTTTCATTCCTTAAGTCTCAGTATCCATTGACTTAGTGTTTCAATCCCTGGTCGAATCATACCAAAAGACTCAAAAATAGTCCTTAATGCCTCCTTGCGTTAAACTCAGCATCATAAGGTATAAATCCATGGTAAAGTGGGACAACCCAAGGAATGGAGTAACGCCCTTCCCTACACCTCGGTATAGTAGCTATTGAAAAGAGAGCCTTTGCCCCCCCCTTCGACTAGGGTCTCCAGCTTTACTTTAACTTTTTGAAAACTCTTTCAAAGCATGGAGTGAGCATTACTCGCTTTGATGAACCGGTTTACCTTGCTGCTAACTGTTACTTTTTTTTCTCTCGACTCTCCCAACTCCGTGAAACGTACAGTTTCACGGAGTCGGATGAGTCTGAAGAAATACATCACTGTGTAATTCATTTCCAATATTTTATGATGATGTCACATTAAACAGAGAATAATTTCCGGAATTGATTAAGTCAATGAATAACGAGAATAGAAAATAAAATGAATCGAAATTATCGAACGATTTGTTAAATACTACAGTTTAAGAATGCATCCTTATATTTGAAACGGCTTTAATGTTATGATGGCAAAAATCAAGTTAATACAAAAAGAATGTATCGATTTTATTTTCTGTCATGAAAAAATCGATTTCGGTACAGACAATCACTTATCTTCGGAAATGATAGTCAAGTTTGTCATTCAGATGATGTCACAGAAAATTCAATTTGTCAGATATAATCAATTTTAGCGCTCAAAGTATGACAGAATGGCTTAACCATTTCATAATCTTTGAAATAGATACCAGAATAGGAGGAAAATTTAGGAATGGGTTTAATATCTAGACGACTCTTGAACTGGTTGGGTTCCCGTTGGAACAGCGGTCTTTGACGACATTGATGCTTTTAGTGTAACGTTGGAGGTCTTGAAGAATGTTGGTTGGTATAAAGACGTGATGAATAGGTGACAATGAGTTTACACCAGAAAAAGGGTAAATTCAGATATGTGGTAGCAGGAAAATACCAATTACTTTATTATTGGTGATGCAATTTCCCCTGAACCAGTCTCTAAAACAGAGAGACGTGGAGAATAATTTTTGAGCCAATGAAGGGAATATAGAATCAATGGGAAAGGTTTTTTCGATAGCCCTGAAATTTCCGTCCTTAATTGTAACTCTCCGGTTACTCACTAACTGACTGACCCTTTTCAAACTCCCCAAACTTTCGTGCATCAGTTTTCCGCACCTAATGTGAGAGTCCTCGTGAATAGCTTTTTATTTTTGTTGATCACTCAACCGGTCATCATATTCACTGGTGCAAGGAGGTGGCAACTACATCATTGAAGTATTCCTTTTAGTTAAAATTAGTTGCATGCCTTATATCAACAATTTTGATAATTAACGGACACTTGACAAAATTATCATTCATTTTCAGGTCGGACTGAAAGTTACTTTATTCTCAAAGTTCTTGCATATTAGAAATCTTGCCATTATGAGTTGTTTCATTGGTTACGGTTCCATATATGAGGATAATTAAATAAGTTTCCAGACTTATTTGTATGGGTTTTTATTGATAGTACACACATGAAACTCTAGTCCCCTTCGAAGTAATTTCCTCTGGCTGCAATGCTCTTGTTGTACCGTTCCAACAACTTCTGGAAAACCCTATGGAAGTCCTCTTGTGTGAGCGTGTCAATGACCTTCGTCACAGCCTCTTTCATCTCCTCAATTGTCTCATAACGACAGCTTCTGAGCTTAGGGAAATAGCAAAAGTTACAGGGAGCAAGGTCTGGAAATGGAGAGGATGAGGAACTGTCTTGATGCCCATCTTGGTCAAATAGTCTGTGACAAGGATGGAGTTGTGGACTGGTGCATTGTCCTGGTTGAAATGCCACTGACCCGTAGACTATTGAAAATTCTGAATGTTATTGCTATACATCCTATGAGATGATTGACCAGTTTTTTGATTTCAGGTTCAAATGAACACCTACAGCAGGAATCGGAATACACCCTACTAAAGCGGGATTGTCACATGTCAGAGCTGGTGAATTTCAAAAATGCAATCTGACACTTTAGAAGAACAATATACAATAAAATGATGTTTTAAACTTGGAAAAAATGACACAGAAACATAAAGAATGCTTTAGACTACTTTTCGACCATCTTGCACGAATCGAGCATCAGTTTTTGAGTGGCATAAGAGATTCAAGGAAGGCAGGGAGTTTGTGAGGAATGATGAGAGGTGTGGGAGGAGTAAGGAACTCAATACACAAGAGTTGATTGGCCAAAGGGTTACGGTTAGGGTTACTATGTTGAGGTTTTAAGGGAGTTCAGAAAGAGATTCCTAGGGAAGAGGCCAGCATTCTTCAAATCGGGCCAGTGGCATTTCCAACAGGACGATGCATCAGTATGGTGCATACCAAAAAAGTCTGGAAACTTATTGTGTGCTCCTTTTATATTACCAGAATCTAAAGCATTGGAACTTTGAAACGAAAAATATGAACATGTAGCAGACCAAAAATTGATACATATCTTGTTGTTGCAATCTTATTTTTGACTTGCTTTTATTCTATCTGGTCTTAATCTTGTTTTGTTATTCAATAAACCCCTGTACATTGGAATGAAAGTGAAAAAGAACAGCCTTGATGAATAATTTAAGATCATTTTAAGCTTTTAGACTTGGATTTTTTTAAAGAGACTCAAAATTGATATTTCACTGACAATTTTTTGGGGGAAGGCAATGAATATCATTTGCAGATTCGCAAATAGGCTTACCGGAAAGTTCTCGGCTTATCTAAGAAACGATAAGCTTTTACATCTTCGTTATTTAAAGTGACATAAAATAAATATTTTGTCTTTTTTTTTTCTTGCTTCTTTTTTGAAAACAATAAACAACATTTTCTAGTTTGTACGCGAGCCAGCCAGAAAGTTCTTGGTCCGACTAAGAAGCAAATGACCCTGGATCATGAAACGTACTTTCCTACTACAACTTTCCCTTAGTTCAACTCATCATTCCATACAAGAACAATTCAGTTATTTAATAAGAAAATCAGTCGGTTCTTCGTTAGGCCGAGCACTTTTTAGCATTCCATCGTAGAAATCTAAAGGCTAAATAATATGAATCGCATCAAAAATGATTATAGGGTTATCAAGTTTTTTGGTCGTTGTTTTTAGCGGGGGGTTGGGGGTTGTTTTTTTATCACTCTGGCATTTGTTCAAATCAGGTAAAGAGAATTTACTTCAGAGAATTCATGTGTACTGAATGAAATAATTTTCTCTACCGTCTGCAAATATGAAGAAACACTTCTCTTTTGTTTTGTTTTTCTCTCTTTTTCACTGGGAGGGATTTTGATTTTGTTTTGATATTTTCGGAAAATAATATCGATAAATTGCTAATAGAAAATAAAAGTCACCCTAAACTATATCCAAACATAATCCAGACCAAGAAAAACTGCTTGCTCAATAACTATCTAATTATATTTTCATTAGTTGACCTTTAAGCAAATCCAATAATATCGAATTGTCTCCTCTTAGTTTTTCTTCTTGCTTCTCTTCCTGCTCAAAACGACTTCTGATGGAAGTTGGTTGTTAAGATGACAGATAGAGAAATTGAATTAAAAAACACTTCTCAGCGAAAGAAATCAAGGGTCTTTTAATAAGAAATATTGACACTGATTTAGATTAAGTAGATATGCAATTTCTCAGAAAGACTTAGGATTTTTTATCGTTCAAAAAGATACGGTGATACTCTCTCTCTCTCTCTCTCTCTCTCTCTCTCTCTCTCTCTCTCTCTCTCTCTCATTCTTTTAACGTCACGCTTTTTGCTTCATTTTCTTTCCTCTATTTACTTTCCTACACTTTTCTTACTTTCTTTTCTTAAATGTCCTTTTTTCTTGCTTTTTCCTCCGTTATTCTTACTCATTATTTTATTCCTTTTATTTCTAATCAAATTTCATTAGCTTGTACAAAAGGGAATGTCGCATTTTTATAGATGGAATAAAAACAGGTTTAAATGAAGTAAATGAATAAATTGAATAATTAATTATTAGTTGTAGTATTATTTTACACCTTGCAAGTTTTCACACCAGCGTTAGACGATGGACTTTCACTGAAGTCTGAGTGACAGCAAGTTTCCTCGGGTTTCCAGGACTTTTCTCAGTATTCTGGCCGATCCCACCAATGCCGTAGTCTGGATGGCTTCGATTTTTCCTTCAATTTCTAGCTGTTCGAAAGCCCTATCCCCTCTTTTGGGGAACGTTCCCAGCGCACCACCTACAATCGTTATCAACGTCACCTTCATGTTCATATGTTTTTTTTTACTTCTTTGATGTAAATATTTGTCTGGATTTTCCCTTTCTTTTATTTTCACTCTGTGGTCCGGCGGGACGGTAAAGTCCACTTGATGAGAAATAATCTTTTTTCCTAAGTAACTGTAGGTCTCATCTTCTGAACGGGAAAGGATGATCAGTTTGTATTTTAAAACCCTAGAGGATTTACGAGTCTCATTCTATGGGACGAATTCTGGTTTGGGCAAATATCATTTTGTATTATTATGATTATTTACTCATTAGAGTTTTTCACATCAGCGAACGCTGATGATCTTTCACTGAATTTTGAGAGACAGCAAGCCTCCTCAAGTCTCCGGGACTCTTCTCAGTATTCTGGCCGTTCCCAATAATGTAGTAGTCTGGATGGTCTCCTCTCGTCCGCCAACTTCCAAGTCCTCCGGTTCCTTTAGTAATCCTTTAGTTACTATTCCAAACGCACCAATTACAATTGGTATAATTGTCACCTGAATGTTCCATACTTTTTTCAGTTCCCTAGCAAGGTCGAGGTACTTATCCTTCTTTTCACATTCTTTCAGTTTTATTCTGTGGTCAGCCGGGACAGCAAAGACGACAATTTTACAAGTTCTCTTTTATTACTATTATTATTATTATTATTTGTCCTCTTTTGTGAGTTTTTCACATCAGCCGTAGCTGATGGTTTACCACTGAAGTCTGAGTGACAGCAAGTCTCCTGAAGTCTCCACGACCCTTCTTCGTATTCTGGCCGATCTGTTGTTTGGATAGTCTCCACTTGTCCTCTTATTTCCCACTCCTCCAGTCCTTGTACCTAACCTTTGATGATTGTACCGAGCGAACCATCTAAGATGGGTATATCCGTCACTTTCATATTCCACAGTTTTTTTAGTTCCCTAGCAAGGTCTACGTACTTATCTCTCTTTCCACTTTCTTTCAGTTTTACCCTTTGGTCCACCTGAATGGGAACGTCCATTATTCGGAAGGCTCTCTATGTTTTTGTTGTCTATCACTATGTATGGTCGTCTTCCTGAGTTTAGATGATCTGTTTGATCTCAATTTTCATTATCTAGTTCTGATTCTGAGTTTTGAATATACCATTAGTTTGTATAACCAAATTTCAATTTCTTGCACAATTCCCAGTGGATCATCTTCCCCACCCAGTCGTGTTAATTACCTAATTATGTGATTGATCGTTTCATCTCTATCAGCACATAATCTACATCTGCTATTATCATTATAATCATTATTAAATTACTCCTTGCAAGTTTTTCCTTTCAGCATTAGCTGAGTGTTTCTCACTGGAGTCTAAATGATGGCAAGTTCCCTAAAGTCTCCAGGATCCTTCTCAGTATTCTAGCCTATCTCAACAAAGATGTCATCTGGATGGTCTCGTTTCGCCCTCCAATTTCCAACTCTTCTAACCTCCATTCTAAGCCTTTAGGGACCGTTCCGAACGTGCCAGTTACAATTCCTATCACCGTCACCCACATGCTCCACAGCTTCATTAGTTCTCTAATAAGGTCCACGTAATTATTATTATTATTATTATTATTATTATTATTATTATTATTATTATTATTATTATTATTATTATACTCCTTTCGCAGTTTCCTACCAGCTAACGCATGAAGTCCTTCTTTGAAGAGTGGGTGTCAGTGTTATGACCGATTATTAAGGGTCAATAAATAAATAACTCAACACGGAGATATGAGAGCCACACAATGTATCCAAGTCTCTGAGGAGGGTTTCCTTGGTTCAACGTACACGAAGACAGCCAAGGTGCTTACTACAGCTGCTGCTTTATTTCTGTGTAGTGTACACAGAAGGCACAAGGCCTTGAAGTTTTGGGGGAGGGGAAGGGAGCGGTCATACTTTTCTATATAAACTAAGGAGACCTAGCTAGCCACATTCGCCGACCCATTCAACAATACAATAAATATCCATTCATCCATCGCCTTTTGCGCTACAATCACCACAATACCACATTTGCTCTATGAAGAAGTCCTACTTAAAATCCCGAGATTCGTGAATGATTTTATTTACAAGTATGATTTATTTACAATGAATGTGATGGGAATGGGAGAAAAACCCCGAAATATATATAAAACAAGGAAAAATCCCCCGTTTGGTTGCCCTCCCATCCCCCCGTCTATAAAATTGGAGGCCGACTGTTTTCCGGGGCGAAAGAACCGGAAACAAGTCGGACCTACCCTAGGTGGGGCAGGGATCCTAATCTACAGGGGTGAAAAGAATTTAGGGGTCGGGCGCGGTATGGGTTAATACAAGTAGGTGATATGATTTTTATACATATGAATGTTCAAGATCTTCAGTAAACGTGGACTGGGATACGGATTGAGGTACAAAAATAATGGGGATGGGGAAGATCTTGAGAACTAACAACTAGATGACGGGGACAATGACTCACAAACATACTGCTAACTAGGTACCTGGGTACCAAAAGAAAGAGGGAACAGTTTTACTCACCAGGGGTGGGGTCCCTAAGGACCCGTACCGTAGACGCCATGAGCCGGCAGAGGAGGGAAGGATGACTCCAACGTTGCTCCCTTTCGCACGACCAGGCTCGCTGCATTCACCCACCTTTTGCTGAATGTTATGCGATCCAAGCGTTTTCTATCGCATCTGATTTTGACCCTCAGCTGATGCCGAAAGTACAAAATCAGATCACGATGAGAAAAGTTTGCATCGTCATACAATCCCTTGTTTCGCGTCGTCCAAATCACCATTCTAGCTACAGCTAGGATCGCGAGAAACACCACACGCTTCTCACCCTGATACGGAGGAAGAACGTTGTCCACGACGTAACCAACGTCGAGCAGCACGAGCTGTTTGGGTTCGATGCGAGCCGTCCACTCGCCGACGTGATCCCAAAACGGGCGAACTCGCTCGCAGTAGTAGAAGGCGTGCTCAGCCGTTTCTTCCAAGCCACTGCCGCAGCGAGCGCAATCGGGCATGTCTGCCAGGCCCGCTTTGTAGTTCAAGCCGACAAGGGGCAACGCATTTCGCACAAGTCGCCAGGTGAGCGAGAACTCGGAGTTGTTCAAGAAGCTCGATCCTGGCGCCCAATTCCAATGAGCGCGAATCTCCTCCGCCGTCCAGCCGCGCCGCTCGCTGAGAGGATCAGAAGCGGAACCCACCACTAGCTCCCGATATAGTTCTTTTCGAGGCCGTGAAAGGTCACTGGACCCAAGAAGGTTACGAAGGGCCGTTCGGCACTCGCGGACAAACAGTGTTTCGCCCAAAGGCCTACGTCGACCTTCAGCCTTTGGGTCTGACTTTAGGCGAGGAAAAGTCCGACTCGCCTTCAGTCTCCACACTGCGTCCCCCGTCAAGGCTCTGCCCAAGTATGCAAGTCTTTCAGCAAGCCAGTGGCTCTCCAGATCAGGCATACCTAGACCCCCGTTGCGTGTACGTTGGATACAGACCTGCCTACGGACCATCGGCCTTGCACCTCCCCAGAGCAATCTGGAAAGGGATCGTTGCAGCGCCAACCGATTTACCTTAGGCAGAGGAAGTACAGCCAATCGGTAAAGGATCAAGGGGAAGACGTACACGGCGCACGCCTCCGCCCTGCCCTTTAAGGACAACCTCCTTGAAAGCCAGATTCCCACCTGAGCATTCACCTTGGCTTGTATTTCCGACCAATTTCGCTCCAGTTGGAGGCCGGGCCCGAACCACACCCCGAGGATGCGGACGGGTCCGTCACTCCAGCGGAACGGCCCCGGAAGAGTATTGCTACCCCTCCAAGCACAGAGCCGCAAACCTTCGCTTTTGTCAAAATTGACCTTGGCTCCTGCAATCCGCTCGTACTCGCTAACCGCCTTCTTCACAGCCTTTATATCCAGACGGCGGGATACAAACACTGTGATATCATCGGCGAACGCGGAAACCCTTGCCGTAAGAGGGCCAGCAAAAGGGACACCGCGCAGGGCCGGATTTGCCGTCCTATCCCTAAGCCTACGGAGCAGGGGCTCCAAAGCTAGGACATAGAGAAGAGGAGACAACGGGCAGCCCTGCCGGACCGACCGCTCGACCGCGAACACCGTCGAACGCCTTCCGTTCACCTGCACCACTGCCTGAGGGTTGTGGTACATCATGCTAATCCATCTGCGGAACTCCGGTTTGAATCCGGCAGTCTCCAAAACAGTCGCCAAAAACCGATGGTCAACCCTATCGAAGGCCTTGGACTGATCTAAACTGATCAGCGCGGCCTCGGTGCCGTCTTCTATACCCTCTAGGACCTCGCGAATCAAGTGCAGGTTGTCCTGGATCGATCTTCCCTTCACAGCAAAGGTCTGCTCAGAGCCGATCAGATCGCTAATGACAAGCTGTAAACGATTTGCTAAGACCCGGGCCAAAATCTTTAACTCTGTGTTAAGCAGAGTTATGGGCCTGTAATCGTCTAAACCCTCCCAAACATGCCTGCCACCTTTCTTCAGCAATGTGATCACGCCCTTGGTAACGCTACCAGGGATGGCTCCCTGGGCGAACCAATGGTTGAACATATCCGTCAGAATAGGCACAAACATGTGCGACATCCTCAAGTACACTTCGTAGGGCAAACCATCTAGTCCCGGCGACTTGTTGAGGCCGACCTGCTTCAACGCGTCACGGACTTCGCATTCAGTAACCACACCCTCGCAGCTAGCCGCTTCAGCCACCCCAAGGCGGGGAAAGTCGGCAAGATAGCTACGAAACTCCCGGAGCGGGAGATCAGTACAGCGGGCAAAGCGATCCCGAAAGTGCGCCCGAAAGGCGTCACGAATCTCGCGAGCCGATCGCAGCAGTCGCCCATCCGGGGCCTTGACAGAACCGATATACCGATCGGGGAACCTTTGCACTTCTTCTTCACCCGCAGTCGCGTTCGTTTTCACAGCTTCGTTGAGAACTCTCTTTAACCTAGATCTAACTACGTATCCCTTGTAGCGCTCGCTACTCTCGCGCTCAAGGTCCCCCCTAGCTAGCTCTACGTTTAGAGAGTCCCCCCTAGCCACCGCCCGGGAAAGTCTATCGTCTATAGATTTCGCTTCCTTGGTCCTATCTAGGTTGAGCTGTCGACCGTACTTGGTAGCGAAATCTCTAATCCTATGTTTAAGAGATCCCCACCACCTATTCCCGGTAACCGCCCCCACTAACGCCCGCTGAATTAGGGATTCCAGCCGGTCCCGGAAGTCCCGTATCTCCAGTAAGGAGGTATTGAACTTCCAGTAGCCGGCCAGACTAGGCCTATTTGCTAATTACTACAGCTGCTGCTGCTCTACCAGCTTAGTTCTTGATTAATATACCCTTTGGGTAAGTCCATTATTTTGGTCATAGGTGAGTCACCTAAAACAAACAGCAAGCCTATTCATATCTGTAAGACGCTTCTTAGTATTCAAGCCGATCTCAGCTAAACTGTAGTCTGGATGGTCTCGTTTCTTCTCTGTTTTCCAATCCCTCCAGTCTTTTTTCCAACCCTTTGGAGACCATTCCAAATACGCCAATTACAATTGGTATCACTATCATCCTCATAGTTCACAGTTTTTTCAGCATTATTGCACAGTCCAAGTATTTGTAGATGTTTTTGGTTTCTTTTGTTTTCTCTCTGCTGTCCCCGGAACCGAAAAATCCAATAGACGATATTTTTTTTTGGTTAATTAGCATTAATTCTTATCCACTGGTCGGGATAAGTTGATCCGTTTGTATATCAAAATCTCATCTCTTTCTGCCATTCATGCCTAGTATTGTTCTCCTCCATGCAAGCTTGCTATACTGGCTTATTAGGCTATAAATCGTTTAATCTCTTTGTCCATATAACCAACTGTAGCTATTCAATTAGCCATTATCAATTTTAGCTTTTAGATAATTGGTACTTTCGGTATTGTTTTGTGTCATTTGAAGAAATTCACTATCTCTACTGAGATTTAATTGTCTTAACCAAGTCCCGGTCTTCTCGCGTGCTATATTTCCAATTTGTCGCTTGAAGTATTCGTACAGTTGTTTTTCTTCTCATTTCTGTTATTTAGTTTTTGTTTTTCTCTTTGTTCTTATTCTATCTTTGTTGTTACAAGGTGCTGTAATGAGTCCTTCCTTTCTCTAAATGAATTCATTTAATCTTTGTATGGATGCATCAACGCAATCCTTCCTTGCTGGAATTACTCTTACTCCTTCTTTTCTTGATACATAGAGTCTGTTTAAGTCCCCCTTGAAAGTAAAACCTTATGCATAGTCTTTAATTTCCTAGTCGTTTGGTGTATTTATGTATGCCTCTCCTTTGTTCATTTTAAGAATGTTCCAGAGTATCTTAAAAGAGGGGACTGTCCAGGTGTTTATTTCTTTGATGAGATTTTTACAGCAGAATTTGGTTTCGGGAAGTTTTATTGATCTTGTAAGGTACTCCTTTCTTTTTTTTTCTTTAATCTCTGTTTAATTGATGGCATAACAATATGAGGTATTCACTCGTGCTACAAACTTATACAGAGCATGATGTATTTTCTATTAGAAAAATAATTTTCCTTTTTATATAAATATGAAACAGACATTTGAAAAAATTCTAAAGTCAATTCAAAAGGTCAATGACAGACTTGTACTTATCATAATTTCAAATTGTCAAAACAAAAAGTAAGCAAGGTCTCATGGACGAGGGGGTCTGTTGGTGCATTGATCCATTTAAAATCATAACATCCCAAACTAACTCTTGTCCAACTATAGGGCATAAAGGTAAAATCTGTGCTTCGGATAGATTAATCAGACCTTTGATTTTTGCTTTGATTAATGTGATACCACCCAACTGCCTAAAGATGTGGGCTGGGATCCTTATTTAACTAAGAGTCTTTATTAAGGCTTGATTGGATGACCAGTTATAATCTGATACGTGAAAGGGATACTCTTCTTATAGACGTTGATTGGTATATTTGATTGGCTGACCAATAAAAAAGTGCAAAGAGAACACGAAATGATCTATGCTTTGTTAGCCAATCGGGAATGTTTGTTCCCAGGCGAATCTTCAATAAAAAAATATATTTTTAAGATTAAAGGAAGAAAATCCGTAGACCATACGGAAGACAGAATAAGAAAATAATAATTCTAGAAGCACTAAAGACTCTCCAGCAAAAGACTCACTCTCTAAATAATTGAATAACACAAAAAGACCGCATCTGCCAAATGCTTCATTTATCTGTCAAAAAAAAAATACAATTTTCTAATATACACATTGTATATATTATTGTATCACTATTGTGTTTTAATAAATACTTGTTTATTCTTAACGGAGAGATTTTCTTGTCTTTGAGTTGCCAATACCCAGACAACTTGTTCCAACCGACCACTCCGACTATCAGAATTTCCGGACAGATTGTCTTTCCTTCTTCTGTGGATCTTTCAAGCACAACGTGGATACAAAGGGAGTTGATAAAGCAACTTGCCGGAAAAGCATATGGTAGTTACGGAACTAAGACCACTTCAAGTACTATGACTAGTATAGTATCACAGATGCTGTCTTCTTTTAATATTACCAAGAAATTGTAATTTTCTTTTTCTCTAAGCGTTCTTATTCTTTCTTGGTTTGGCAGTTCTATTCCTTCTATTTGTTCTCTTTTCCCACTTTTCATTATCACTATGACACATTTTTCTAAACCAAATTCAATTCGTTTTACTGTTTTTCTTTTCTCACTTTATCATTATGAGCATGACCCACTTCACAATACCAAATTCCTGGTGTATATTCTTATCGTTCCTATCCGAGTCTCAAGTTCTTTTTCATTCTTTGCGAATATCTTTATTATTATTATTATTATTGTACTCTTTGAGAATTTTTCACACCAACATTAGCTGGGGTTTTCTCAAAGGATTTTGAGTAACAGCAAGTCTCCTCAAATTTCTAGGACACTTCTCAGTATTCTGGCCGATTTTAATAATCCTGTTGTCAGGATAATCTTCACTCGTCCTCTTATTTCCACATCTTCCAACCCCTTTACCAATCCTTTGGAGGTTGTCCCAAGGGCACCAAGCACAACTGTTATCACCGTCACCTTCAAGTCCAACATTTTTTTTTTAGTTTTCTAGCTTGGGAATTTTACTAGTTTTCCTTGGGAATTTTACGCGTCTAATTTCCTTGGACAGATTCTGTGTTGAGCACATAGCATTTGTTTACATGGCCAAAATTTAGTTTCTGGTTGAATTCTCAGTCGATCATCTTTCTCACATAATCCAGATAGTTGAAAATTCACGTTTTAATTGAAAACAATTAACAACGATGAAAAATCAAAAGGACACTTTAATGCTTTACCAACAGTAATATATATATCCAAATATTATTGACAAAACTTCTTTATAAAATATATTGATTAAGAGGTTGACGTAGGATTCTCACAATCGGTTTAAGAATGAAATGGAAAATGTCGCGATTCTTTAAGACACGGAGTGTTATGAGACAAAATAATTGATTGATACGAGCTATATCAAAACGTATCAAGACTAAAGCTGTATTTACCAATATAGAAATTACTAATAATACATTAATTTTCTTCGAAGCCGTTCCATTCACATAGAACACACGTATTCCAGTGAGTTTTTCATTGATCAAAGCACCTCTGAAACTCTACTTTCATTCAGTGAGAAGCTTCGCTATCGTATTTTTGCAATTTCTTTTTTTCTCCTGGAGAACACTTATTCAGGTGTAGAAATGCTGATAGGTAGGAACAGACTTAAATCGTAAGAGTAAGAGACACACATAGATAGACAGATAGATAGATAGATCAACAAAAAGACTGAAAAAATGAACCATTTTTATTATTGTTGTCAATGTTCCCGGAAATACCAGAAATATGGACTATCTGAGAATCTTTTTTCCTTAGTTTGATATTCGTATTTGGATTAATCTTTTGATCATGATTTTTCGCTTTAACTAAGAGAACATTGGTAATAATGATCAAGTAAAATAATCACTCCCTATGTGTGTCTAATTCATTGCTGTTTCATTCAAATTTGTGGCAATAATAAAACAAATTGGTTTAGTTTTTTTCCTAATCTGATTTGTTTCCAATTCTGAAGACAGAGAAAAACACTGGGATAGATAGATAGATAGATAGATAGATAAAAGCTGCTTGTATAAGAAAATCAAGACTAGACGAAAGAGAAATAAGGAGACATGTGGAATGAGGATATTTTGATACTTGTTTTTTTAATCTACATTATTTATATTCTTCAATTTCGATTCTTAAATAAACGTTGCAAATAAAAAAACATACTTTGAAAATTTAGAAAAAAAAATATTTATTCGTGTCAACTCCAACGAAATCGCAGATTTATACGAGTGTTTATTTTCTTCAGGGAAAATCCTGTTAGTTGAAACGTTTTTATCTGGATACCAAACACAAATCACAAAGACGGACATAGACGGATCAATAAGTTTCATAGGATTTTTGCAAAGTGAAGTCAACAAAAACACCTTGGATTTACTTATTTAAAATGTCTTCATAAAAGGTGTAATGGTTATCGTCGTAGGAAATGAACACGGCGACACGACTTCAAATCCTGGACGAGACTGATTGCATTTCACATAGTACTAATACCCTTGGGAAAGGTATGAATCCAATTATTCTCCCTCCTGCTATGGGTAAATAGTAGGGAAGACTAGTTTCTTTAGCCTTGGTGAAACAACTAGTCTAGGAGAAGGAAAACTCTGAATTCAAACCTGTTAAACTCCGCTTAAAAAATTGACCTTGTGTCATATCCTGCCCGAGCGGAGGGGTTGGGTAAATATGATAAAAGGAAAAAAAAATGATCCTTTTTCGAAGAGATGGTAGCGAATGTACGAAAGATTATTTTAAACACCCTATGTTAAAAGTACTAGGGCAGTTAACAGACTTCAGTTGTTGTTTTTTCAGAGTGAAGATTTCTTTTCCGCCCCTCTTTAAAGAATGCCTCTTTTGGAGGAGTAAAACCTCCCCCAGCCCCAAAAGATGTGTACCAGTTAGTGAGGCAACTGTTTGGGTGATTCTGGAGAGTGTAGAGTAGTTCTTCAATAGTATTACTCCCCGGTCAACTGGGTGTGGTATTATCTGTTAGGGTCTCATCTATAAGTCTTATATATTAGGTCAATGTCCGTATAATCGTGACACATATTCAGGTGCTTTGGTGCATATTCGTGGAGGTGCGAGCCTATGCCTATGGGGGTGTGGACAAAGG
>OY757928.1:9604555-9702055 GCA_963585895.1 Sepioteuthis lessoniana | reverse complement strand
CCATATCTATATCCTCATAGTATTATATCCACAAAGCATTATATCGACTTAAAGGCTTCTTCAGCCTGGAAGAAGCCATAGATCTAAAACTAACACAAAAACCAGTAGTTTAGAAATTTCACACGAGAACAATAATCTTTTTACTTGTTGATTTGATTGATGTAAACGGCATGTCAACCCGTCTACGGTTTTTGTTTATTGATTAAGAAATCGCATCCATTGTACGTTTGCATCAATATGTTTGTTGTTCAGCCGGCTTAGGCAGTAGAATACACTGACTGAATCTCTGCAGAAGAGTAAGAAGCGCCCACAACATGTGTCCTGGATATGACACTAAACAATCTGATGATGGGTCTCCAGACCTGGATCTTTAGGGAATATGGTGTACACCTTCATTGCCATTGCTCCCTGGTCGACTCTAACTTGGAATGGTAGCACCTGATAGAGTCCTATCTGTGTGTCAAATACAACTATTTGACATTGAAAAAAATGTGAGAACGAAAGATTAATGCTAAATTGAATTGCTAGAAATAGAACTATTTGACAATTTAACTGAGTAAACAAATGACTGATATCTAAATAAATTTTTAGTGGTGCACGGCAATACCTGGAACTATTAAGCAGTATGTAAATGAATGAATAGAGTGCAATAGATTATTAAGTGTTTAATGGCAATACATGTAACCACACAAACAAAAGATTAATATTGAATAGAATAATTAGTGTTAGATAGCAATAATTAAAACCACATAACCAAGTAAAAATAATATCAAAACTTGTGTGCAAAAGAGTTACTTCTTACTTTTGTAAAAAATAAGATTACTTTGGTTGGTTGGTTGTGTTGGATTGGGTTTTATGGCATATCAACCTTTTTAGACTATTTAAGGCCAAATCCGTTTTTATACAAATAGTCCGTTCTATCTCAAACAAATCAATTAAGCATGAGTGCACAGTTTAATTGTCAAAAACATTTCTATTTCAATCTATTCAGTTTATTCAAACAGTTCCAATTCAGCTAATTCAGTTTAGTATAAGTACAGATTTTGTTTACACACAGTTAATTGTCAAAACAGTTCTATATTAAATAATTCACTTTAGTGTAAGTACAGTTTCAATGTCAAAAACAGTTCCGTTTCAAAAAATTTGGTTTAGTATAAACACGCAATTTAAATGTAAGTATAGTTTAATTGTCAAAAACGTTTCTATTTCAAGCTATTTAGTTTAGTCAAACAGTTTTAATTCAAATAATTCAATTTAGCATAATGGAAGACCAGACAATTCGACGACATACTGCTCCGAGACTGCAACGCAGTATACAATCAAAATCCGATAGATAGATGGATGAAGGGATGCATACTCCCCTTCCCTAAAAAGGGGGACCCCGGATTAGCCAAAAACTACCGAGGCATAACACTTACATCCATAGCAGCCAAAATCTACAATGCCCTACTACGAAACCGCATAGAACCTAAAATCGACAACATACTTAGAAAAAACCAAAATGGCTTCCGAAGAAATAGATTCACGACCTCACAAATATTAACCCTCCGTAGAATCCTTGAAGGTGTACGGGCAAAAAACCTACAAGCGACATTAATATTTGTCGACTTTACCAAGGCTTTCGATTCCAATCACAGAGGAAAGATGGAACAAATCCTACTAGCGTACGGCATACCTAAAGAAACCGTAGCGGCAATAACGATTCTCTATAGAAACACTAAAGTAAAAGTACGATCACCGGATGGAGACACGGAATACTTTGACATTGTAGCAGGAGTACTACAAGGGGACACGCTGGCTCCGTACCTCTTTATGATTTGTCTAGACTACGTACTTAGAACATCGATTGACAAAATCAAAGAGAATGGCTTCGAACTGACGAAGAAAAGAAGCAAAAGGTACCCCGCAACAACAATTACCGACGCCGACTACGCCAATGACATAGCGATACTGGCAAATACACCTGACCAAGCCGAAACACTACTGCATAGTTTGGAACGAGCAGCAGCAAGCATAGGCCTCTATGTTAATGCACACAAAACGGAATATATGTGCTATAACCAAACGGGGGACATATCCACTCTAGAAGGAACCCCTCTTAAACTTGTAGACAAATTCACTTACCTAGGAAGCAGCGTCGAATAAACCGAAAAGGACATCGAAACGAGGTTAACGAAAGCATGGACAGCTATCAATAGGCTATCAATTATATGGAAATCCGACCTAACCGATAAAATGAAACGTAGTTTCTTCCAGACAGCGGTCACATCGATACTGCTATATGGCTGCACTACATGGACGCTAACAAAACGGCTGGAGAAGAAGCTAGACGGCAATTACACAAGAATGCTGCGTGCAATCTTGAACAAGTCCTGGCGGCAACACCCAACAAGACACCAACTGTACGGCCACCTGCCCCCTATCATGAAAACTATTCAAGTTAGACAAACCAGACATGCAGGACACTGCTGGAGAAGTAGAGACGAACTCATAAGAGATGTACTCTTATGAATCCCCACACATGGCCGCGCAAAAGCAGGACGACCAGCACGAACATACATTCAGCAGCTATGTGAGGATACAGGATGTTGTCCTGAAGACCTACCTAGGGTGATGAACGGGGGGAGGAGTGGCGAGAGAGGTTCAGGGATATCCGTGCTACCAGCGCGATATGATGATGATGATGATGCAGTAAGTTCTATTTAACCCATAAATAAGGCCCTATCAATAGCTACCATTCCGGGCGGAGCAATGGCATTGAAAGGGTTCTCTGCATTCCCCAAATCACTGGAACCTCAACATCAGATTGTTTAGTGTCATATCAGGACACTCATTGGTGGGGTCTTACCCCTTAGCTTAGGTGCAGTTGGTGTATTCTACAGCCCCAGCCGACTGGGCAAAATATTACTTTGAAACCAAATTCAAACGTGTACTAATAAATGACCGATCTTAAATGAAATTGTGGCTCTTACTTTGCAGTACTTGAAACCATTTAACTGTGTGCAAAACTTATGGACCTTTAAAATGTTATGTACAAGATGTGTTTAAAAATTATTTATATTTGATTAATATATATAAACAGGATTTGGTATTAAATAACCAGAAAAGGTTCACATGTCATATAACCTAACTTCCCGAATTTGTTTCTGCAATCGTTTCTGAAGACTCTTTTTGGCATTGTGCATTTTGGGTTTATTTTGCACATGCATACATCTATTCGACCCATCGATGGGAACCACACAAGCACTACCACTCCGAGTCGGAGTGGACCTGTGAGTAATGGCAATGAAGTGTACTCCACTCTCTCCAGATTTCCAGAAATGGAACCTCATTATCAATTTTGATATTCAGAAAAGCGCTCTTTTGAGGGGACTTCCCCCACTGCAGAGAATGCTCTCAATGTATTCTCAGCCCGGTAAACATATTCTCTAAGAAAATATTCTCTGGTTTGATTAAGCAACAATTGAAGTATTTGGTCATAATGTCTACAGTTATATTAGAATATAAAAGTTTTGGTGGGGCTTGCCAGCGAAAGAACGCCATCTCTACCATAAAAATTTGCCCAGTCGGCTGGGGCTGTAGAATACACTGACTGCACCTCTGCGGAGGTGTAAGACCCCCAACAAGTGTCCTGTATATGACACTAAACAATCTGATAGTGAGGTCCCAGTAATGCTGGGGCCCTGGAGAATACGGAGCACCCCTTCATTGCCATTGCTTCCAGGTCCACTCAGGCCCGAAATGGTAGCACCTGATAGGGCCCTATCTATGGGTTAAATAGAACTAACGGCATACTTGTGCTAAACTGACTCGTTCGATTAAACTGAATAGCTTTAAATAGAAATGCTTTTGACAATTAAACCGTAATTACATTTAAACTGCGTATTTATGCTAAACTGAATTATTAGAAATAGAACAGTTTTTTGACATTGAAACTGTATTAACACTAAACGGAATTGTTTAATATAGAACTGTTTTGATATTTAACTGTGTGTAAACAAAATCTGAACTTATTCTAAACGGAATTAGCTGACTAAACTGAAAATCTCGAAATAGAAAGGTTTTTCACTATTAAATTGTACTTACATTTAAACTGTGTGCTTATGCTTAACTGAATAATTTGAAATTGAATTGTTTTTGACATTGAAACTGTACTTACACTGAATTGTTATATATAACTGCTTGAATAGTTTGAAATAGAAATATTTTTGACAATTAAACTGTGTACTCGTGCTAAACTGAATTGTTTTAAATGGAACTGATTATTTACATAAAAATGGATTTGGCATTAATTAACCTACAAAGGTTGATATGCCATAAAACCCAACAAACTAAACTAAACCAAACCATGAGGCACGTGGGTGATTGCATCATGTTGTGTGGATATTGCGTGGCAGGATGGATAAGAGCATTTCAAAATATAACTAATATCTTGAGAAAAGAGGAGAATATGTACATATTCAGCCTCACAAAACCTCAGTCAGAATGCGAAAGCTTGATCAGCAAATGAGGCCTTTCACTGAGTTCATATATACTTCCAAGGTCGAAGCAAAATAAAGTGATGGTATGGGAAAGACTAAATCAAAATCCCTGAACATAATTGAAAATATGTGGACAGAGCGAAACAAACTTATAGACCAAACTCTGTTACAAAAGATTGATCTGGAGGAATAGGCCAAAATTCTAGCAGCATATTCGTGAGAAGCTTGTAGAAGACGACCCGAAATGTTTGACTAATTATGTTTTAATGTGTATATAAACTTCTCTTTTATGAGGAATGTGATGAAAAAATCAATAATAAATCCTTATTTCTTTTATCATTCTAACACTCCACAACAGACGATCTTAACTGATCAAAGACAGAAATCTACAGGATTCAAATATCAAAAAATTATCAAAAATCGAGTTTAAATGTATTTGGCAAGGCTTTTTATAAATATTTCATTTAAACTATATAAAGGAAATATATATATATATACACATATATATATATATATATAGAAAGAGAGAGAGAGAAAGAGAGAAAGAAATTGAAAAACAAGGTATATCCTTCCTAGACCTGATGAGGATTAATTAGAACCGAAAGGTTATAACGTTGACTTTCTATAACATTTAATTCTTCATTTTGGATGACTGTTTTTCTATTTTTCTCATCTTCATAAAAGAACACTAGTTATACAGCTTAACCCGAATCTTGAGGTGATAAGGTGATCTATACCTTTCCCAAGTAAACAGAAAACCACGACTCGGATTCGATCTTTCTTACAAGGTGGAACGATAAATTTGTCGCCCTAGAAAAGACGGCTTGATTCCATTTCCGTTTAATGAAAACCGGTTTTCTTCTTCTGTTGCAGACAATCTACTAGTTGGCCAGTTGTGTACAAATCTCAAGAGCGATAGGAGCCTTCTATCATGTCTGAAAGTGACACAATGTTCAACGACCGAGATCGGAGATGCGCCGCTGTACAACTCATGGTGGCTACCAATCCAAGTTATGACAACAGGACTATTGCCAGCACCCTCAAAATGCAAATCTGGATTGCCACGAATAACAGGGACATGCCCAGGGTTATGAAAACAAAGTTTCCGGCTTTGGTTATGGTCTTTGGTGTGGTTTCAAGTGAAAGCCACATCATGCCACCTCACATCTTCGAAGTCGGCTTGAAAGTCAACACCAAAGTGTATCTGGATGTGCTGAAGAGAATGGCGATCCCCTGGTGCAATCAGGTGGCAGACCCTGTGTGTGACAGCAGGACTCGGCGCCGGCCCACAAGTCCAAAGAGACCCAGGCTTGGCTTCAGAAGGAGTGCTACGACTTTGTACCCTTCTTTCACTGGCCCCCTCCTCCCCCTACTTGAACCCGCTGGACTACTTCGTTTGGTCATACATCGAGAACATCACCAACATGACCCCCCACAACACCAAAGCCAGCCTTATTGCCGCCATCTGCCGAGCTGGAAAAGGCATGCTCCTAGTTCCGGTTTCTTATCGAGGTGGTGATT
Source organism: Sepioteuthis lessoniana (assembly GCA_963585895.1). Taxonomy (NCBI): domain Eukaryota; kingdom Metazoa; phylum Mollusca; class Cephalopoda; order Myopsida; family Loliginidae; genus Sepioteuthis; species Sepioteuthis lessoniana. The sequence goes on along the minus strand of OY757928.1, from coordinate 9,696,053 downwards.
GTGGCGGAAGGCGGCTCCATTGAATAGATGTCAGCTCTACTACATACTCAAGTTCGCGGAAATGATTTATTCAATAAAAGTTTTAAATTAAAGTTGTAGTGTTGTTTTCTTTAGGACGACAATTTTATCGTTCCACCCTGTACTTTCAGGTAACACCACTTTTGCCATAAGAATGTTGAAATCCACTAAAAGAACAAACACGAAAATGTCTATTTGTCAACTAATTTTCTATTTTTGTGGAAGGGACCAGAAATATTCGAATGAAAATTAGAACAGAAAATATCTCGAAATATACTCAATGTATCGGTCACTGAGTGCAGACATGACCGAAAATATCAGAAAGACGGGGAAAAGAAAGAAAAAGAAAATGTGATATCCTGATTAAGAAGAACTTCTATTTAAAAAAAAAAAAAAAAAAAAGAGGTTCTTACCCAAGGGCGAATACGCTATTTTCAACTATTTACTAAGGCTGTTAAACTAAAAGTCTCCAAAACTTTTTAGATTTTTGAGTTGCATGCCATTCCTCTTCATGACATCTCTCAAGACAACGGGAGGGCTACTTGGTGGTACCCGTCTCCTCTTTAAATAATATGTGATAGATTATACAAGGTTACATCTCATCAGAACCAGAGAAGAATCTCTAACTTGTTTTCACTTTTCTTATTTCAAGAGAAAGATGAGTTACTTGGCAGTGCCCATCTCCTCTCCAAGTAATATGATACAAATTTTACCATGTTACATGGTATCAGTTGCAGTTCCCTAACCTGATTGAAGTCTTCTTAATTCTTGAAGACGTGTTACTTGACAGCAATTATCTCCTCTCCAAATAATATGTGAAAGATTGTATTGGGTTACATGATATCTGCTTCGGTGGCGCTCATAGTGTTAGATTTACCATCGTAGGAAATGGATTCTGGCTCCCGTGTTCAAATCTTGGACGAGTGTATATGTATTTCACGTTGAGCGATAGGTATGAATCCAACTATTCTCCCTCAAGCTAAGGGTTATTTACCCCGCATCAAAAATTGACCTTGTGTCACATCCTCCTCATGCAGGGAGGAGTAAATATATACATGGTAGTGGTAGCTGAGAAATATTGCGAACCAGACCCTTACAGCTAGTTTGAATTGAGTTTTCCTTTTCCTAGACTGGTTTTACAAAGGCTAAAGAGCCTAATCTGTCCTGCTATTTACCCACAACTGTGAAGTGGAGGGATAGATGACTGGCTTTCCTAAGAAAGACGTGAAGCATACATAGTAATATGCAGGATTTGAAATCGGTTCGTCTAGTCGATTTTCAACGTCGACAACCATTGGACCATCCGTTTGATGCCTGTTCCACAAAGGGTAACTCGACAAAAATCTGCTCGTACACCACTGAAAAGTGAATTGGATTTTAACTCAGAGGTCCATATGTGTGGTTTTGTGCTAAATCAAAGTTGCATATGATTTTAGAACGCCTGATTTTCTATTATGGTTAATGATATTTCCAAGCAGACCATAGTTAGAGCTCAATATGATTGACCTTGTGCCAAACCAAGGTAAATTCCGGAAATGTTTAACAATATTTTTGATATCTCTATGTATTCACACAGCCCCTCCTCTATGGAGATATTTTTTTAGTGAAGTAAACCTGATTTGAATTCAGAGTTTTCTTACTCCTATATCGGTAGCCCTACTCAAGTTTAAAAAAAAAACGCAGTCTACCCTACTATTTACACTTAGATATGGGAACGGCAATGGGGAGGTGAATTCATGCCTCTCACAAGAACATCAACATGAAGTGAAAAACGAACAGCGTCGTACAAGACTTTAACTGGGATCAATGATTCCATTTCCTACGACGATAACCGCTGCATTAAATAAGCCTCCATTTTTATTTTTGTTATAATTTTTTCATCACAAAATTTGGTGTTCATTAAAGAAAACTAAGCAAGAGCACCTTTTTATAGAAAATGTAAGCGCATTTTCTTGGCTTTTCATTGACTCTTCGCCCTTCTTATTTTAAAGCCAAAGAAATGGGGAAAAAAACAAAAAAAGAAAGAGAAAAAGATAAACAATAAGTATTTGAATAATCAGACATTCTGCTTCTAGTCATTTGGTCGGTTATTTGTTTGTTTGTTTGTTTCGTTTGTTGGTGTTTAATGGTAAATCGCCCCTTTGTGCGCGGAGGAGTGGGAAATAAATCCAATTGTATGAAAATGTACAGAGATGAAAAAACACAAGGTCTTCAAAGCAGGATTTAATTCATTGAATTATTTGATAATGTAAAGGTTTCGGTTTTAAGACATTCAGACCTTTATCATGCTGTATGAGTTATTCAATATCGCACATACACACATGAAGCAAAAAAAAATTCACGTTGAAAATAACTCAATAAGTAAAATCCTCTTCTGAACACCTTGTGTTTTTATATCCCTGAACATTTTCATGTATAGATAAAAGGCAATTAGAACAAAACACTCAAACCTGTTTAAATTGACATTATAAATTCATTTCGGTGAGGAATATCAGTATACTCGTTGTCTCATCTGATGACTTCACACGGTTAATTTGATATATATATATATATATATATATATATATATATATATATATATATATATATGATTAGAGATCATTTTTGGCACACAGTTAAATGGTATCCAGTATTATATATATATATATATATATATATATATATATATATATATATATATAAATGCTTGCCTACATTTATCTACTCTGTTCACATCTCTTCCCACTATCTCTCTCTCTCTCTCTCTCTCTCTCTCTCTCTCTCTCTCAGTATATATATATATATATATATGTAAAAATTGGAAAATACGTAAGGTCTTCAGAGGATGATTTATTTGTAGTTTGAATTATTCACCAATGTTAAACGATTTACTCTTTAGACATTAAAATATAAAACTTTAATCAGGACGTTTAAATTGTTTAATGAAACGAAAAAATGAGGACGTTTTAAATATTCTATTTCCGTTTGTGGCATACTGTTTCAAATCTATATGATGTAATAACGTTAGAAAATTTATTCTAAAAAAACGTATTGACTTTCGTTTGAAACAAACTAAATAGGGACAGAGATAAATAGCTTGATTAATGAGATCTTAGGTTTTTTTAAAGGAAAAACGTGACTTTTTATAAAAAAATTAATTTTCAAGTACTTATTACATCACGTAGATTTGAAACAGAACGCCACCAACGGAAATAGAAAGTTTAACACCTTTTTTGATTTTATCTTATTGATTTTTATTTTTATTTCATTCTATTTGGATTACGAAAAAGTATGCAACAATAAAAAGTCTTTGAGTAAACACTGATGTGTGTAAATATTGAACTGATGATTTATTGTGAAATAATGTTTGAGGATAAGGCCTATGAAAATACACTTGATACACTCTGATATATATCATAAAAACGAAAATGCTTTTAATGTATATCATATTTGTATAGATATTCAACAATTGTATCATGTACATAAAAAGGTTTGGGGCAAAGCATATAAAAACAAAGAGACTTTTAATACGTCCTGTTGTATGTAATTATTTTGATAATTTATTGTGAAAGAAGGTTTGGTTTAAATAGTTGTTCCGACTTTAATGTTTTCGCAAAATATTAAAGTACTTTTGATAATCATTAAGATTTGCAATAGCTAAAGTAATTCATCCTGAAATCAGTAATACATCTTAAAATTTACAAGATTGGGGATCATAGCAGTATGATTAAAAATTCCATGTTGCATTTTAATTATTTTTACAACTATTCTTGTGTTTAATCATTGATCTGTGTCTTGAATTGCCTTTATAGACGCTCCAGTTGATGAATTTTTGAATTTTTAACAACCTGTCACCACTTACACACTCCGTCTTTTTCAGAAAGCAGCACCATATTGATTTTTGCAAAAGAACTATAAGAAGACATAATTTCTACAATTAGGAAGCAGATCATGTCTCTGCATTTTGGCTGAAGATTGTTCTTTATGAGAGTTGTCGTTCAGAATATTGGGAACAACTGGTCCTCATGAATATTTATTACCTGCCCTTAATTTGCATAGGAAAACATTTGAGGCCGAGAACAAGGTGGTTAAATTTTCCTTTTTTTTACTTTTTTTAAAATATAATTTTAAAAAGTAAAGAAAATTCCATTAAGTAATTATGTGTTTTAATTGAATTTTAATTATCAGGTCGAATTTGCTTCAGATCCCATATTCTTTATCTGCTTGCCAGGATGAAATATGTGATTATGTATTTTATTAGAAAAATTTTGTAGAAAAGCTTGATGGTTAAAAGTTTGGACTGGGTGAGCAAAGGTCTATGTTTCAAAATTCTGACTGTTGATGGTGCGAATAAAAAGATCTCTTCATTAAATTTGTGGGTAATTATTCAAAAACTTTTATTCGGATCCTATAAACTGTTTTGCCCATAGGTGGTGCGCAGCTCATATAGCGTGTTTTTTGCAGGAATACCCTGGCGGAACCTGTTTTTCTCCAAGTCTAAATCTGAATGGAATTCAGAATCTTCCTTCTCCTTCACTGGTTGCCTTTACAAGATCAAGGAGCCGAATTTACGCAATCATATACCCCAAGCTGGAGGGAAAATTGTTGGAGTCATACCTTCCTCCTGAGTATTAACTCTTCGTGCCTCGTCCAGGATTTAAGTTGTCGTGTCTATTTCTTACAAGGAAAACCATTATGATACGAGTACTTCCTCTAAATGATGATAGGTCGCCAAATAATTTTGTAAAATAAATATTGAATTTAAAATATTTGAATTCAAAAGTTAACTGGTAATTACTCGGAAATGTCATGAAAAATAACCAGTGATACGATAGACAAGACTCGAACCCTGGCTGACCATTTTAGCTGATTGGTTGGTCTAGTAATGAGGACAAGTCAATTAGCTAGATAATTAGAGAGCATTCCATGGCACCGTAACGAACAGACATTAAAATTGTCTATACCTTCAGAAGTACGCTTGACGTGGGAATTTGGTTGAATAAAGACGTCGAAAATCAAAGTCTTTGTGTCCATTTATGAGAACAAAGTGGACACGGAGACCACGATGACCCAAGACCTCCCGAAGAAGTCCCAGATGGAAGATCCTAGAAATCGACCAGATAGAGAAGTGTTAGGAAAAGTATCAAGGTGTATACAGTAAAAATAGCAGCTTGTGCTTGACGCAACTTTATCCCGAATGTCTCTAAATCTTTTTGTTTAATGATAAAGAAAAATAATGATATATATGTTGAGTATCATCTTATCTTGTGTTTCATGTTCACCAAAGTGTAGTTACACATGGCACTAAAACAAAGAGGACAACTTCTGAAGTTGCTATATTTGACCCTTTTTTTCTTATTATATTCTCAGCTCAGACATAAAACTAGGCCGTTTCAACTTATATGTAATCAACTGTTAACGAACAGAAGATAACATTACAGTTATATTGAAAAAGCAACTGCAAGAAAAAAAAGCATTCCTGAAAATATGTCAGAATGAAAATGAAGATCAGCAGACAAATGATTAAAGAAAGATTTATCTGATAATAATATTTTTTTAAGTGTGGATCAACAGATCGTAAGATGAGACTGACTGATCAAATTGTTTTGAATTTTTAAATCTAAGAAAATATGAGACATTTAACATAAAATAATTCCGTTTTACTTCTCATTTGACAAATTTTATTTTCTTCATAAAAAAAACTAAAAACTGAAAATAACAGCTTATCTGATGAAATGAAACGAATAGATAAAATATTAAAAATATCTGAAAGTCATGAAAATATATCAGTGACCTCCCTTCAAAGATGTGCAGTGCTTCACGAGATGAAATGACAAAAAAGTAAGGCTACCAGACGATTGTTAGTGAATTTAATGGATCGATTGATTTTTTTAACGGCATGTCAACTCGTCTTGGGTAATTTTATGACGAGACATTAGTGAATCAAGTTTAAATTTTCTGTGTATTATTTAAAAGATGTTATGTACACATGACTATTGAATAGGAATAATATTTAAACCGATCTATTTCACGTAATGGTGGGAACCAAACGCTTCGGACTTGGGTGGTCCTGGGAGTAATCAAAATGAAAGACTACTCTACAGTCTTATGATCTCTCGAACTGGAACCTCACTATCAAATGAATTTTTGGTGATATATCCAGACACCCTTTTTATGTTTTGGGGGAAGGTGTCTTAATCTACTGCAGGGAATACAATCAGAATAGTAGTGAATTTGATTCTAACAGTGTGGCAAGCAAATTAGGGCTTTGTAAATGACTACCTGTCTTGACATATATAGTTGTTTAGCTGCAAAATTTTTAGCATATTTTGGTAAAAAATTATATCTTTCAATCAGATCATTTTTCATTTACCAAATTTGACACTATTTTTTCTACATCTTTGAGGAGGAGTATTTGATGTTACGATTATAATCATAGGAAATGTAATCAACGAACCGAGTTCAAATCCTGGACGACGCTGTTTGAATTTCGGTTCGGGCTATTGCTTTTGAGAAAGGCAAGAATCCATCAGTTCTCGCACTGCTATGGGTAACCAGTCTCAGAGAAAAAAAAAATCTGAATTCAAACCAGAATTCATTAAAATAAACAAACTTGTGTTTCATTCTATGTTAAAGCAGATTGGTGAATACATACCTCAGCTTTGAGCTAAATAGTGTATTCCAGTAGAAAAGCTATAAACTTGTCGAGTTCTTTGAGCCGTTTTTCAATATCTTGAATTTGTTGTAACCGCTAGCAAGGCTATGAGTTTAACATTGACTGAAAAGAATACAATTTGAATAGAACTATCTTGAAGAATTTACCTAATGTTGAGGAATTTTCTATTATAGCTCTATAAAACATTTCCTGCATAACATTTGCAATTGGATGCACAAGAAAATCCCTGATTGAAATTCTTGCCTTTCAAAACATATTTAATACCCAAAGAGTCATTTGACTGAGGCCGTTATTCAATATTATGCAGTAACAGAATGACCAGGTTACAGAAATTTGAAATAAAGATTTAATCTGAATCCCACCTTATTCCTTCTGCTTTCAGTTTCTTATTCCTTATTTTCTTTTCGTTTTCTCACATTCATTTTACATTTCCAATTTCATTATTTTACTTTCACTTTCGCTTTCACTATTTCATCTTCTCCGTAGTCCTGAAAACAAATGTTGAAGTTAGGCAAATTTATGAAGACAGTAATCTAAGAGATGCTCTAAGAGAACGAGTCAAAGGCTCAAATAACCCCAGTTTTATAGAATTAATCAACAAAACCCAATATTTTCAAATTGTTAGGAACTGTGGATTGGATAAATGTATTATTCATTTCGTCTTTTATGCTTAAGATTATAATGCAAAATACATTCGGTTGTGGGAAAATGATATAACTGACCCATCCCAAAGGAAGGATGTTTAATGAGGCTTGGGCCTTTTGTATCACAACCGAAAGAAATGGATGTTTAAATGAGGCCTGGGCTTTAGTAACACAACTTTAAGTAAAGGATACTTGAACCGGGGTGTCCGCGTGGTGTAATGGTTAAAGTGATGGACTGCGGAATCGTAGTACGAGAGTTCGTACTCCAGTCGCGCTATTACGTTCACTTTCGGCCAAATACCATTAGGAAAGGTATGAATACCCTTATCCTCCCAGCTATTGGTTAAATAGTACCACTACTGTTTTTCTAGGAGAATGGCTTTGGCATTAAATAACCTAAAAAGAGTTGATATGCCATTAAACAAAGAAACCTTGAACCTGGCTTGGGCCATTTGTAACACAACCCAGAGGAATGGATGTTTGAATGAGGCTCGGACGTTTTGCAAGCCAACCCCAAGAAATGCTAGCTTGAATGAGGTTTGTTTGACAGAGACTTGGGCATTTTATATTACTCCAAAGGAGTGGACGTTTGAATTAGGCTTGGGTCTTTTGTGATATAACCAAAAGGAATAAATGTTTGACTGAGACCAGGGCTTTTATGACAATCCAAAGAAATGAATGTTTGACAGAGGCTTGGACATTTTTGACACTGGGGTGTCCTCGTGGTGTAATGGTTAAAGCGATGGTCTGCGGAATCGTAGTACGCGAGTTCGTACTCCAGTCGCGCTATTACGTTCACTTTCGGGCAAATACCCTTGGGAAAGGTATGATCCCCCTTATCATCCCAGCTATGGGTTAAATAGTATCAAAAATGTTCTTCTAGGAGAATGTCTTTGGCATTAAATAACCTCCAAAGTTTGATATACCATTAAACAAAGAAACCAAACTATTTTTGGCACTACTACAAAGGAGTGGATACTTGAATTAGGCTTGGTTTTTTGTGACACAACCCAAAGGAATGTATGTTTGAACGAGGCTCGGAAATTTTTAGACACAACCCCAAGAAATGTTTGACAGAGACTTGGAGATTTTTACACATTTCAAAATTAATGTATATTTAAATGTGGCTTGAGCCTTTTGTGACACAACTCCAAATGAATGCATGTTTGAATGAGACATGGACATTTTTTGACACTACTCCAAAGATATGGATTTTTGAATGAGGTTTGTATATTTAGAATGTATTCGGAGCAATCTTTATATCAGTTAACAGCGGAAAGACAGAAATTTTGTATGACGGTTTTTAATGTAGGTAGGCCCTTCTCACATGGAAGCTTTCCTCAACATGGCCTCCCAATTACCCATTTCTTGACAACTGGCCTGATAAGCGACTAAGGTAAGATTAGTATCTATCAATCATATAGATTTCATTTGCGGATTTTTAAGGCAAGCCCTCCTCAATTATATGGCTTGCGTAAAACACTCTTCCTATCTTCATTCGTCCAAATTTACCTTTGCAGCTTAAAGCTAATTTTTATTAATATCTTAAAAACTCAGGATTCTGAACGTTGATTCTAGATGCTGATTTTCAAGGCAGTCATAAAATGCCTCTTCTCATGGGAAAATTGGTGCTGCACATTTTTTTTCTGAGCATTTTTCCTCTCTTTTTTTCAATGCCCTGTACTGAATCATGTCAAGGTTTGTAAATATCAAAAAAGTGGATTTGACATACTGATTTTCAAAGAAATCAGATCTTTTCAATTTATTGGATTTGCAATACATAATCTTCCTGTCTATATTTTCTCACAGTCTACTGATTCATTTACATTGTGATGATTTTGTCTGCATAGGATGATCTCTTTTATGCCAACCAGAACAGACAGCAAACACCATACAGACTGACGATCATCAAATTTTTAAGTTTGAATTATCCAAGACTCGGTAGGTAGGTATTTACTTAACGTTTCAACCCGAAGTAGAATGGGACATAAGGTTAATTTTTAAGGAGAGAACAGTTGATTTGAATGGAGAGTTTTCCTTTTCCTAGACTGGTTGCCTCACTAAGGGTGAAGAACCCAGTTTGTACGACTGTTTAGCAATAGTTGGAAGAAGATCAGATGAATACCTCTTCCAAGTGAAATGACAAAAGTTTTGTCTAGGATTTGAATTCGTGTCACTATGTACATTTTCTATTATGATAACCGTTACACAAAGCACGCCTACTGCGAACAAAATTTGAGAGTATTGATTATACACATGATATTAAATTTGTTGCTTTAAATTTATAGTCGTTCACTAAAGAGGAATGAATTCTAACATTGTAAGCAAATGGTATCAAAGCGCGAATAAATAAGTTATCAAACAAACAGCAACTGGAAAAAAGACGAGTTGCCAAAGTTCACTATATCTTCCAGTGAGCTAAGTGTAATTAGATATGTTTAATCTAGCACTCACGATTCGATTTTGCTGAGTTCGTTTGGGATGGCTAAGTGGGGAGAGAGCCTGGCTGGACGATGTCGCCCATCCCAAGTAGATGTTGGTGTCGGGTGTTCTGGGAACGTCAATATATATATATATATATATATATATATATATATATATATATATATATATATATATATTTACCAACCCCTCCGCTCGGGCAGAATATGACTCAAGGTCAATATGTAAGCGGAGTTTAACAGGTTTGAATTCAGAGTTTTCCTTTTCCTAGACTAGTTGCCTCACCAAGGCTGAAGAACCTAGTCTGCCCGACTATTTACCCACAGCTGGAGGGAGAATAATTGGATTCATACCTTTCCCAAGGGTATTAGTGCAATGTGAAATGCAATCGGTCTCGTCCAGGATTAGAACTCGTGTCCATTTCCTACGACGATAAGCATTACATCACGGGCACCTCCAATTGGGAACGCCAATATAAGACGGCAGATTTTGTGATTTTGCGATTTTTTCTCTTTTGCAGTCTGGGGTACGAGGAGACCAATGTCTCCATAAATGTTCAACGCAGAACGAATCAAAGATACGAGAAAAGTCAGTCCACACGTTATCCATTTCTCCCTGCTTTCACGGCCTCAGAAACCTGACGCAAAGAATAAGACAGCCGATGTTTCACCGCATAAAATGAGTTGAATTTTTGCTTTTCTCTCCCATATAGCAGTCATCAGTACCTACATTACAGTTTTCATTTTATTTTTATGAGGAGCTAATAGGAATATGACCTGGGAGCCAAGTCTTTTGCACCGCAGAAAAGTTTGAGAACCGTTGGTATTGATAACATGAGTGAAATAGATGCTGTTGAATAATGTTTTTGCTATTGAAATATTTTCAGCTTCCAGCAGAAAAGCGAAGACGCTTTTTTGCTTTTAAATTTATCCATTTTATTCTTTCTCATTCACATTTAATTTGCCTTGCATTTTTTTAAATTTCTCTTTACATTTTTGACTCAATGATTCTTTTAGCATTTTTTTATCTGCATATTCGGCTACTAACCTTATTATTTTTTATAATCCTACTTTCTTTGATTTAAGCTTCTTTTATTCTTCCTCAGTTTTTTCCCCAAAAGAGGTTTGAACTGCTCCTTTTTTTGCCTGAATTTAGAAAAAGAAATTCTATGAACTGACTTGCATGCAATCTGCTTTGATTGCATCTTTGATTGACATCTAAGAGATACGAGATTTGCTAGGGAAAGTGGAGTAATTTGTCTGTGACAATTCCTTCTCCCAGTAACATTAGAAAACGTAGAAGCAGGTTAGGAAAAATCTCTGACTCCTCATTTAAGGTGAGATGCTAAAGAGTTCATCGTGTGCTCCTATACTATTCACGGCATTTGATTGTGGCCCTGGTTCAATGATTACTACATGCGTGTCCGGATATTAGGTTTATCAACTTCATCTGCGGCCACTGTTAAAAATTAACTATTTATTTAAACGCAATGGTTTAACAATAATAAATAAATGAATATATATATATATATATATATATATATATATATATATATATATATATATATATATGGGGGGGGTGGCTTCAATAGGTTTCCAGACCTTTTTTTGTACAGGCATTTAAAATTGTCGTAGACTCTTGAAAATTCACTATGTTATTACTATACAGTTTATGAGATGACTGACCAATTTTTATGATTTCAGGGTCAAGTGAACTGCTACAGCGGCAATTGGAATACACCCTATTAAAGCCTGATTGTCACAGCTGGTAAATTTCAAAAATTCAGTCTAAACGTGAGGACACTTTAGAAGAACGATATGCAATAAAATTCCGTTTTAAACTTTGAAAAATGATGCCATAGAAACGTATGGAATGCTTCAGACTGCTTTTCGACCATCTTGCATAAATCGAGCATCAGTTATTGAGTGGCATAAGAAATTCAAGGATGAAAGGGAGTCTGTGAGGGATGATGAGAGGTGTGGGAGGAGTAAGGAAGTCAATACACCAGAGTTGACTGGCCAAAGGGTTAGGGTTAGGGATACTATGTTGAGGTTTAAAGGGACTTCAGGAAGAGATTCCGTCGGAAAAGGCAAGCACTCTTCAAATCAGGTCAGTGGCATTTCCACTAGGACAATGCACCAGTCCACAACTCCATCCTTGTCACAGACTATTTGACCAAGATGGGCATCAAGAGAGTTTCTCACCCTCCATATAGTCCAAACCTTGCTCCCTGTGACTTTTGGTTATTCTTTAAGCTCAGAGGCCGTCGTTATGAGACAATTGAGGAGATGAAAGAAGCTGTGACGAAGGTCCTTGACACGCTCACACAAGAGGACTTCCATGGGGCAACAAGTGCATTGCAGCCGAAGGAAATTACTTCGAAGGGGACTAGAGTTTCATGTGTGTACTGTCACGCGATATCCCACCGGGAGGAAGGAGATAAAATTACTACTCCTCGTATTTGAATTGACAGTATCAAGCCGTCAAAAAAGTGACCGTTAAGGAAGAATGTAGGTCACAGAGGGGATAAACAGATGTTGGTACTTGGTGACCTTACCCAGGTCGTCGGACACCAAGAGGAGGGAGAGAGAAGCCAAATGATTGGCTGGGACCCCAAAACGGAAGTTGGGCTCTCCCCCCCCCCTCCGTCAGCGGAAATAGATTGTAAGAATGTCAGTTTTTGAGCAGGGTTCGTAGCGGGCAGACGAACCATAGCCATTTTACTCCGGGTTGAAGACAAAAGAATTACTGAGACAAGAGGGACCCCAGGTTTTTCAAGCCAGTGTAAAAAAATAGAACAAAGTCTATTAGCCCGTGAAAGAGGAAAGATTCTCCAGTGGAACCCCGTCGAAAAATAAGATAAGTAACTTTGGGGACATTTTCCTTTAAACCCAAATTTTGTATACCACTCTCTCTCTCTCAATTTGAAGAAAAGCAAAAGTCAAGAAAAGACATTTATATTCGTGGACTGTCCTATTATTATATGTTCTGACACTTTGAAAGTGTATATAACTGTAGTAAAGGAATTCATGTATTTTTATGTTACCACTTGGTCTAAGTTGTTCTTTGCCGTTCTACTACGAATTTGTTGTGGTCACTTTTTCTTTTCAGCTTCTATTCGCCTTATGTTATCTTGCTTAGAATTGTCCTATTAATTCCTTTAAAATATCACACGGGAAACCGGAGTTGCCGACTACTACAATATAATATTATTACGACTAAAACCTATTGGTCCATATTCTTCCATTGTCTCGGGGAAGGAAGAAAGCGGCCTGGTGGGTGTGTGATAGTGTGAAATTTGGAACCCCTTGCCAGCGGCGGTCAGTCTGGCTCTAAATTGATCCCTCACGTAATATGCCAGTTCTTATATGCCTGAGAGAAAAACTCTGAACGAGGACTTATTCTATAGGGGATCAAGTGCCAACCTGCCCCGTCTTCATAGTCAATTTACCGTCACAGTACTATCAATAAACGTGCCATTCGAAAAAAGTCTGGAAACTCGTTGAATGATCCTCGTATATATATATATATATATATGGAAATTGTTTCGCCTTTTGTTGCATTTGAGAGACTGACAAATGAGGTCTCTGGCGAGTGATGTCTTTTTATGTTACTCAATTTTTCGGTGAGTGATCCTTTTGTTTTAGTTCTTGGAGAGATTCTCCTGTGGACGTCGGATATCTTCTCTTGTAACCCTAAAAACATGTATTTTTTTGTCCGAGGATTCGCCTGGAAACAAACATTCCCAGTTGCCTAACCAATCACAGATCATTTCGTATTCTTCTACAACTTTTTAAATACTCAGCTAATCTAATGTGCTGATCTACATCTATGGGAAGAGTATCTATTTCTTATATCAAATTTCAATAGTACTTATAGGAAAATGGATTTACTTGGCAGTACCCATTTCCTCTCCAAGTTTCCAGTCGGTGAGGCTTTGAATACACTTACTGCATCTTCTGCAGAAGGGTAAGACCTCCTTCAAATGGAAGTGTCCTGGAGATGACATTAAACTGCATCTGATGGCGTGACTCCTTTCTAGGAATCTGTGGAGTACTCCTTTATTGCCATTAATCCCAGATAAACTCTGACCTGGAGTGGTAGTACCTGTTAGGATTCCATCCATGGGTCGAATAAAATTGTTTAAAAATATTTCTTTTCAATTGGACCGTGTGCAAAAAAAAAAAAGTTCTGAAGCAACTACACATAAAATGTAAATATGGACGAACTAAGAACGCAATTCACTAACCTCGTGGTATAAAATAATTCTAGATGGGTTGGTTGGGTTTTATGGCATATCAACCTTTTTAGACTATTTAACGCCAAATCTATTTTATGTAAATAAGCAGTTGTATTTCAACCAATGCAGTTTAGCATGAGTAAACTGTTTGATTGTCAAAAACATTTCTAGTTCAAGATATTCAGTTTATTCAAATAGTTCCAATTCAGCTAATTAAGTTTAGTATAAGTACAGATTTTGATTACACATAGTTAAATGCCAAAACAGTTCTATATCAAACAATTCAGTTTAGTGTAAGTAGAGTTTCAATGTCAAAAACAGTTCTATTTCAAACAATTTGGTTTAGCATAAGCACGCAGTTTTAAAGTTAAGTACACAGTTTAATTGTCAAAAACATTTCTATTTCAAACTATTCAGTTTATTCAAACAGTTCTAATTCAAACAATTCAGTTTAGCATAAGTATGCTGTTAGTTCTATTGAACCTATGGATAGGGTCCTATCAGGTGCTACCATTCTGGGCCAAAGTTGACCGGGGAGCAATGGCAATGAAAGGGTGCTCTGCATTCTCCAAAATTCCAGGATCACTAGAACCTCACCATCAGATTATTTAGTGTCATATCCATGACAATCGTTGGGCTGGGGCTTACCCTTGTGCAGAGGTACAATCGGTGTATTCTACAGCCCCAGCCGACTGGGCAATATCCAGAGTTAAATGTCAAAACAGTTTTATTTCAGATAATTCAGTTTAGCATATGTACACTGTTTAGATGTCAAAACAGTTCTATTTTAAACAATTCAGTTTAGCATAAATACGCAGTTTAAATGCAAAAAACAGTAAAGTCAAGAAACCACCGTTTAGTTCTATTTAACCCATAGATAGGATCCTTATCAGGTGCTACCACTCCGGGACAGAGTGGACATGGGATCTATAGCAATTAAGGGGTAGTCCGCTTCTAAATGGGTTGAGATTCCGTTAAAATCAATCACTTCTTCAATCATTTCTTTAAGTCATCTAAAATGCGTAATTCTGGCTTGTCGTAATTAAGAATCTTTGTATTGTCTATATTTTTGAAATACTATGCGCAGTCCTTCAACTTATGAGAGAAATGTGGTATCAGATTACATATGAAGCAGGTTCAATAAGCTTTGATCCGAAAGCTTTACTTATTAAGACAGAAATCAGCAATGAATAAAGCTTTAATTTTCTTCAAAATCTTTCCCTTGATATTTAGCAAAGTTATTCAAGATTGTTTTCCATTGATCAAAGCACCTCTTATTTCTTTTAATGTTCTCAATATTCAAATCTCAGCTGTAACAAGAAAAAGGTTTGAATACTATGTAGAGGGCTGTAGTTATCGCATCCTGTGCTTCACCAAAATGCGCTGATCAAAAAGTATTTAAACTTGATAATGGCTCCTCTAGGCCAATGCAAAAATATAAACAAATAATATCAGATATGTCATCAGCAAAGGCAGTAGCCGAAAGAAAGATGAATTTTCAGAATTCATCATCTCTTCCAGTGTGCTAAGTGTAACAGGAAGTGGTGATTGAGGTTGAAAGGGAAAGAAAGTTGTTCTGAAAAACACAATATATATCACGGATTTTGTGATTCAGTCTTTTTTTTTCTTTTGATGGATGGTGTGGGTGGGGAACAGAGAGAATGAAGAAACAACCAAAGATTCGAAAAAAAGACAGTTCCTAAAAGAACGAAGAAATTCCTAACGCCAAAAGAAATTATTTTTGTTTTTCTATCCGTATGTTTTTCAATGGTCCCTGAAACGTGGGTTTAATTCCAAGTCGCGTCATTCCAAAAACTTTATAAATGGTGCTTGATACTTCCTTGTTTAACACCCTGCAATATAAGATACATATCAAGGATAAAGTGGAGTAATCCAGGGAAGGGAGAAGCGCCCTCCCCACACCTCAGTGTAGTAGCTATTGAAAAGGGAGCCTTTTGGTCGCCCTCGACTACGGTCACTAACTTTACTTACTTTTTATCCCTTACTGACGATTAAACATCACTGACATAGCAGTCTCCCCTGACTCTAATTCTAGATGTCTAGAGAGTCATCTAATTATCTTCATATTATTGCTTTATTGTATAAGTCGTTCAGTTTGAATCACGTTATCATTTAACATTTTAATTTTTAAGTTTTGAAAATTAAAGATTCAGTCTTAATATATTTTCATTAGACGGTGTATAAGTATTTGGTGCACTAGGCAGAGTTTTTCGTGGCATTTCGAGGGTATTACAATGACTTTGCCGTGCTTATCTTCATTTTAAGTCATACGGGAAATTTAATACCAGCTTTGGGCAAGCGAAAAAAAAAATCTGCAATACTTAGGTACATGCAAGTTTGTATCACCTATATCACGTGACTGAAGCAGTTCAAGCTGTGAAAAGTATTCTCTGTAGTAGCTAGTATTCCGGTAGTTGTTCTGACAGGTTGTGCATTGCTTCATTCCCTACGTGATTTGAAAGCAGCTGATTTGAACGTGCAACGGAGTCTAATTCGGGAATCTATGCTTAATGTTGGGTATCACCCACTTTTTTCCACACAATGAACTTGTCCATCTGCAGTAGCTATTAATACCAGGGCAGACTGAAGGTGAAGAGCAGCTTCTTATAGGAATAGTATTAGAGCGTTGGAGACTGGAGATCGCACTAGATCACCTTACTCGCTACCGTAATAACGGAAGCCAAAACTATCGTTGGACTATATCTTTATTCTGTATTCACTAATCCTATGTTCTTGTCTTCTAATAGTCTCTCTATTGTATATACTTTTTCCTGAGAATATATCTCTATTTCCTCTCATATCGTTGTTTGTCCTTTATTTGATATTACAAGCGTTCACTACCCAGAACGCAAAACCTAACGAGTTGGAACCGGGCAAGAGTAACCATTAACGTTTGTTTTGTGAAAGGTGAAATTGCAGTTTTTCACAATATAGGAAACAGATGTTTCAAGAAATTTCTCTCAGTTTGCAAGAACCTCAATGATCAGGAAAGGTCAAGAGGGCCAAAAAACGTAAATCCTGAGGCCGTATTCCAAGTGATAGAAGCAAATCTATCAAGTTCAGAACAGTTCATCACTTTAATGACCCCAGCAAATGCACCCGGAAATGTCAAATTGTGCCTTCCGTTACCAAAATCTTGCATTATTTTTGACTCAGAAGAATCAAGAAATAAATTCGAACTTGACTAATTTTATTCTTCTGTAAAACAATATAAATATTCATTTTGGGCAACACATAATATAAAAGTTTAGTACAAGAAGAAACACTGCGTCTCTTGATTCGGATATACTCATGTGAAATGATTTACAAGAATCCAGAGGAATGATTGTAAAAAATGCAAATACCAAAAGAAAAGTCAACATGAACATTTGTACAAAACGGATATTAAAATGTATTTATACTTTTTTAACTCAGCAAATATTTAACTTAACTTGCAGACATTGAAAGACAAATGCAGATACATGTCTTTACATGATATGCTTATATATAATAGGAAGTTGATAGATAGATAGATAGATAAAATAAAAATATTGACAGGAAAATAATTATATTGAGAAAAAGCGATAAACAGAAAAAGATAGATAGATAGATAGATAAGAACAGACTGAAATCGTAAGACTAAATGACACACATAGATAGATAGATAGATAGATAGATAGATAGATCTGAAAATTAACACTGCACATGACATCTAGTTTTATAAACGTTCTACAAAATCCAATACTATCGCACACACACACACACACACACACACATAAAGTTTTGCTGAAAGGTTCTCAAACTAACCAAGAAATGAACGAATTAAACTCATGAATTATACTCTACATATTCCGTCAGCAATCAGCAATTCAACACACTTCACATATTGTCACTTTGGACAAAAATATATTTGATTCATTTATGAAGCAAAAGCCCTGAGTCTATCCTGATTCAAAAATGCATATATATATATATATATATATATATATATATATATATATAGTCTTTTTATTTTATTTTATTAAATACATCTTTTTTTATGCTCATGACAAGCAGAGCAGGAAGACGGCTACAAAGCGACCATTTTTTATGAGACGTGCTTAAGTCTTGTTTTGTAGCAGGATAATTTTTAAGGGTGTCAAACAAAAGCTTAAAGCTCTGTGGGGATTTCCTTCTAATAAAAGCAATAAGGAATGAAATTTCGGCAGAGAACTGCATTCGAGAATTATCGTATTGAATTTCTACAGAAAGAAGATAAAACTTTCCATATTTCTTTGAACAGATAAAAAAATATCTTCTTTTATTTTGATTTTAAGTCATAAAAAAAGATTGTTTGATATTTTCGAAAGGGCTTTTTTGAATGAGATGAATATTAGGCAACTAGAGTAAGTAAAAATAGAACCTTAGAACACAGTAAGGAAGAAGAGAATACCCACATTCACACACCAACGCGCGCTCCCTAACACACATACACATACGCGCACACGAACACACACACATCAACGCGAGCTCATAAAACAGACACGTACACATGCATATACCAACGCGAGTTCACAAACACACAGGTATACATACACACACACTCACACTTACACACACATCAACGCGCACTCACAACACATACACTTATACACCAACGCGTGCTCACAAACACACAGGCATACACTCACACACACATACACACACACACACATCAACGCATACCACAGCATGTACACATACACACATCAACGCGCGCTTACAAATACACACGCACATTCACACACCAACGCACGCACACACACACACACACACACACACCAACGGAAACACACATACACGTACGGCACACAAACACACACAAATCAACATGAGCTCATAAAAACACAGGCATATACACACGCACACATACACACACACATACACACACACACACATTAACGCGAACTCACAGCACATACACACACACACACCAACGTGCGCTCACAAATACACACACGCCCGTGCGCGCGCACAAACATAGACACACACACACACACACTCACATCAACTCGCACTCACAAACACACAAAAAAACTTGACTATGATGTAGGTATTTTTTATAGGGGGATAAAAACACAAAACTCAGATCGACCGGAGGCACTTAGAAGTCAAGAGTAATAACTCACAGCTTCGTGTTTCACTTCTTCGATCGTCAGGTGAGCTAGTTATCAACCCTGACAACTGAAGACATAAAACTCAAGAGTTGTGAATTACTACCTGCCTTATTTCTATAATTTTTGATATATTATATATTACCGTGCATTTTTTTTTGTGTGTCTTCAACGCAGTGTATTTGGAAACACTTATAGTGTTGAATTCTAACCACACACGCACAGACACACACACACATACACGCACCCCCCACACACACTCATACACACAGACTTTAAATAACCGTTGAATTATACAATATTTCTACCTGTTTTTTCTAATAATGATTTTTTTTCATTGCTTTTGTTTATAAATTTTCAATCACATAAATTTAACGTGATCTTCATGTTTGGCATTTTAAGTAATTTTTCATTTCACTTTTTTCTTAAAGACATAGTTACACACACACACACACACACACACACACACATACATACATACATATATATATATATATATATATATATATATATATATATATATATATATATATCATTTAGCAATAATGTTCCTGATTCCATCACCAATTTCCACCATTTACCATTTCTAGACAGAATGTCTCGAGTTCCATTATGGACAATATAATTCCCTTGCAGAACCAAAATTTTAAGAATAAGCCAGAAGCAAAGACATAATCTCTCTTTTACATGGATCTTTTCAAAAAGTGCCAAAAAAAAACATAAATAACTGATGTTCTTTCTTTAGTACAAACCATTTTCCAATTGTCAGGTGTCACACAAACAAATGTGGTCATTTAAAATTTACATTTAAAAGTCAAAGCATTGATGCCTACAATTTTCCCTCCAAATAAAACCGCATTAAAAGTATTTATCTACCTTCATTGATTTTACCATTAGAGTAAAAGCCCAGTTGTTAATGCTTTGAAATAGAGGATGCAAAATGTACCTTTCTATGAATATCTAATGTGTTCGGTGAGATAACTCTGAGACACCCTGTGAGGATCAGACTCTCTATACTAGTAACAAGTAAAGTAAAGTTGGCGACCGTAGTCGAGAGTGACCAGAAGGCTCACTTTTCAATAGCTACAACACCGGGGTGTAGGGGGGGCGCTACTCCTTTCCCAGGATTTCTCCACTTTACCCTTGGTACGTACCTTATATTGCTGAGTGTTATGCAAGGAGGTATCAAGTACCATTTTTAAAGTCTTTGGTATGACACGACCTGGGATTGAACCCAGGTCTCCCGGGCCATTGGCTAAGCTGCTAATGATTTTGGAATATATATATATGATCTGTTAGCGGGGTTTAGAAAATTTATCTCCTGTTGAGGGGTAAGACCCGATAAAAAGGAGTGTCATGGATTTGATGCTAACCGGCATTTGATCGTGAGTCTCCATTTCTGAAAACCTTTGATGTAGAGAGTACCTCTTCATTGCCATTACACCCAGCTCCACTCTGAGCCGGAGTGGTTGTACCTGCTTGATTCCAATGTTTGGGTCGGATTGATCAATTTAAAAATTATTCATATTCGATAGAAAAGTTGGCCAAAAAAAATCTTATGAATAAACCTACTTCAAGATATGAATATGAACGATATTCCTTAACCTCTAAGAATGAAAAAAAAACTACGATGTGTTGACATCCTGTAAGAACTAATTAATTAATTAGCTGCACAGTAATGACTTCAATTATAGCCTCCACCTCCACCTCATCATCATCATCATCATCATCAAAGCGAGTTGCCAGCATGGATTCATTTGATTCACTCTCACCATATCTTGTTATTGGCCATCGCAATCGGTAAGTTCTCAACATGGCTCTCAGTATCTGCATAGAGCTGATAAATGTAAATTTGTCCTGGTTGACCATCACTGGTATGTCCTTGAATAGGAATCTATAAGAGTTCGTCCTTAACTCATCGGTTGAGCCCATCATGTTTCGCTTGTCTTATATGGATGGGTTGCGAGATGGGAGATAAGAACCGCTATTTTTTGAGGTGCTGCTTCCAGGATTTGTTCAAAACAGCACACAGCATTCATTTGTTGTTCCCATCGAGGTTTATCGTCTATACTAGCATGATGACATAAACATGAGTAACCCAATTTTTTCAGACTCATTACAATATTAATAGATTGCTTGATTAGGTTGTTATAAATTCCTGCAAAAAATCCCGTTTTAATTTCTCTTATGTTGACAGTGTAAACAAAGGAAAAAGTTGGTAAGTAAAGGTATTTTTCATCAAACTTTTTCATAAAAATGAAATGAAGTGTCAAAACAGTAAAAGCAAAAAGTTGCCGTTCTCATAGTTAACCCTGACATAGATTATACAAAATTTATACTACTTTATATCTATATTTTGGAACTTAACAGAAGAAAGACTTTTTGGCTTGGGTGTATCCATACACTTATAAAAACTTGTGTTTCAATACACTTAAGAAAAGGTGTTTTCATGCACTAATAAAAAAGTATTTTCATACACCTATAACGTGGTGTTCCCATACTCTTATAAAAAATTATTTCCATACACCTATAACGTGGTGTTCCCATACTCTTATAAAAAGGTATTTCCATACACTTATAAATCTGTTAATGAAAAATTTAATGGTAAAAGTGGCAAAGTCTTGGTTTAGTGTGTGTGTGTGTCTGTGTAAATCTTAAGAAGCGTTTTTTCAGTAATTCAAAACACCTTCACTCAGCTGAGAAATTGATATATTTAACCAAAAATGAAAATTACAACACCTCGGTAATTGAAAATAGGTAAAGCGGGCGACCTTCATCGAGGGTGACCCAATGGCTTCCTTTTCAAATAGCATCTACCCAGAAGTGTAGGTTAGGGCGCAACTCTATTCCGAGGATTACTTCACTTCACTCTTGAACCACGCCTTATAATGCTTAGTGTTAAGCAAGGCGACATCAGTTACTATTTTTTGAATCGACCTAGGATTGAACCTAAGTCTCTCAGTTCATAAGTGAACACTTTAGTCATTAGGCCAATGGCCCGTTGTAATATAATGAAATATAGAATTGGATAAATATATAAAAAGTCATGTTTATTTGTTTTACTGTCACAATTTCGTATTTGCTGTTATAATTTTTAGTTGTATTGATTGTGAAAGAAATTATAGAATCTTAAATATTGAAAAAAATTAAGTCTTATAAAAAAATTTAGCAATTACTATACTTATTCATAGGCGATGTGTTCTATATATATATATATATATATATACAATGACCTCGTGGAGAAGAATTTAAGAGTGAATTTCATGTTGGTTGTAGGGTCTCTTATGGTAAATGGAGCCACGAGAAACAGCAAACTTTTTATAGAGCAGTTGCAATAAAGAGAGTTTTTTTTTCTTTTTGCTCTGGCTACATCTCGTTGCCATAAAATGCTCTCAACCCTGTGCATATAAAAAAGGGTACAGTATGCATACAACTAACAATACCCATTAAACAAAGGGCTTATTTGTATGATACAGAAGATAGAACAACTGTAGAAAGATCCCTTGATCATAGTTTATTGTTTTTTCTCGTTTTTTAATTTTGTTTGTGTTATTTTTTTGGTTTTGTTTGTTTGTTTACCTTATATGTATTTACATAAATTCCTTTCCATTGGTAGAATGTCATTCTATGTCATTTTAAAACAAAATACGTTTGGTTCGAATTTAGAAGTTTCTTTCTCCAAGACCAAAAATAAAGAATACAGTCTTCCCTTTTATTTGCCTAAAGCTGGAGAGAGAAGAGATGGATTCATGCCTTTTTCTTTGAGAATTAGAGTAAAGAGAAATAACCTCATCCAGGATGAAAACTCCGCTAGCTAGCTAGAAATTCCAAAATTATAAGGCATTTCCCGGAGTAAAATTCATGGTAAAAAATAGGGTGGCCGAATCTTTTATTTGATACGTAGTGTAGATGATTTTCAAAAATTAAACCGTCGCACTCAGAAACCGTTATGCAAAACGAATGGCAACTAGTATAATTGATAGGTAATAACCCATAAAGGTAGTGGAAAGTTTGGTCCTCATTGGTTGATAGTAAAGTCATATAACTGAATTCTTGAGGTTAGAAATTATCTTTGAATTTTTTCACCGCAAGTCGCCAAAGCTCAGAGACCAGTTGTAAGTCAAGTAAAGTTGGAAAGTTGATAGTAACCCGAGGGCTTCCTTTCAATAGCTACAACAACCAGGTATAGAGGATGGCACTACTCCATTCCATAAATTGCTCCACTTTACCCTTGATCCTTAACTTATAATGCTGGGTGTTAAGCAAGGTGTTATCAAGTACTATTTTCTGAGTCTTTGCTATGACTCAAATTAGGATTGAACCATGGTCATCCAGACCATTGGAGAACAGTCGACTCACGGTCCCAATTCTATCAATGTTTCAATGATTAACTCCTCGTATCATACGACCGGTTACATAATTGATAAAACGTCTGAAGGAATAAATAAAAGAAATTCGCGCACAAAAAAGTTACGATCGTTTATTATATCCCAAAGAAGTTGATGGAACAGCGAGAGACAGCATGTAACCGCAAAATATTGACCATCAGCCGAGTAAAACCATGAAAAGGACGCGACTTTTAAGTAAGACTCAGTTCTAGGATATAACCATGACACCATTGCATGTCCCCTATATATATATATATATATGTATATGGTGGGGAGGAAATGGATACAGCAAAACGAGTTCAAATTCTGGACGAAACTGATTGCATTTCACATAGCACTAATACACTTGGGAAAGGTATGAATCCAATTATTCTCCCTCCAGCTATGGGTAAATAGTAGGGCAGACTGGGTTCTTCAGTCTTGATGAGGCAACTAGTCTAAGAGAAGGAAAACTCTGAATTCAAACCTATTAAACTCCGCTTAAAAATTTACCTTGTGTCATATCCTGCCCGAGCGGAGGGTTTGGTAAATGTATGTACGTGGATCATTAAATAGGTTTCCAGACTTTTTTCGTATGGGCACTTTTATTGACAGTACACACATGAAACTCTAGCCCTCTTCGAAGTAATCTCCTCCGGCTGCAATGCACTTGTTGCACCGTTCCAATAACTTCTGGAAGGCCCCATGGAAGTTTTCTTGTGTGAGCGAGTCAATGACGTTCGTCACAGCCTCTTTGATCTCCTCAATTGTCCCATAACGACAGCCTTTGAGTTTAGGGAATAACCAAAAGTCACAGGAAGCAAGATCTGGACTATAGGGAGGCTGAGGAATTGTCTTGATGTCCATCTTGGTCAAATAGTCTGTGACCAGGATGGAGTTGTGGACTGGTGCATTGTCCTGGTGGAGATGCCACTGAGCCGATTTGAAGAGTGTTGGCCTCTTCCCAAGGAATCTCTTCCTGAACTCTCTTAAAACCTCAACATAGTTTCCCTAACCCTAACCATAACTCTTTGGCCAATCAACTCTGGTGTATTGATTTCCTTACTCCTCCCATACCTCTCATCATCCCTCAGAGATTCCCTTCCTTCCTTGATTTTCTTATGCCACTCAAAAACTGATGCTCGATTTATGCAAGATGGTCGAAAAGTATTCTGAAGCATTCCATACGTTTCTGTGGCATCATTTTTCCAAGTTTAAAACAGAATTTTATTGCATATCATTCTTCTAAAGTGACCTCACGTCCAGATTGCTCTTTTGAAATTCACCAGCTGTGACAATCAGGCTTTAATAGGGTGTATTCCAATTGCTGCTGTAGCTGTTCACTTGACCCTGAAATCATAAAAATTGGTCAGTCATCTCATACGATATATAGCAATAACATAGTGAATTTTCAAGAGTCTACGATAATTTTAAATGCCAGTACAAAAAGTCTGGAAACTTATTAAATGCATCACGTATGTGTGTGCTAGAGAGAGAGTTTCGGAGACAGAGAGCGACAGAGAGAATGCTATTGGCTGCTCACTTATAATTCCAACTATCTTTTAAGCTTTGTGTCAACAGCCACTCGTAACAAGTATATCCTATGATGACTCTTTTAGCCACTGAGAAAGTAGCTGCCCTTCGATAGACTGAACATTGCGAATCATGTTTCCCGACAAAAATGTCAGACTGAGTAAAGAGACAGATATGTACATGTACAATCGATGGGAAATTAATTTTCTTAAAGATAAAAGATTTCCCTTGACATTCAGCACCACGCACTTGCCCCATGGGGCAACGAAGCTCTTAAGTATCTCTCATAAGTAAAGTTGGCGACCATTGTCGAGGGTAACCCGAAGGCTCCCTTTTCGATTGCTACTACACCAAGGTGTAGGGGAGGGCGCTACTCCTTCCCTGGATTGCTCTACTTTACCCTTGATCCGTACCTTATAATGCTGAGTGTTAGGCAGGGAGGCATCAAGTACCATTTTTTGAGTCTTTGGTATGACTCGACCTGGGATTGAACCGAGGTATAAGATATCATATATTTCGGGTAAATAGGTTGTTTTCGAAAAATGAGTAAAGTAATGATAGAGAGATATAAAGATAGATATTCATGCCAACTGATTTTTATGGCACATTTGAATAATGTTGAGTTTCTTTAAAAAAAGGTACTAATAATATCCATTTTGACTGTATGTCTAACGAGAGATAATTAAATCGCGATTTTTAGTTCGGAAGAAAATTGAATATTTATAAAAGTTATATATATATATATACATAGTCATCCACAGACAGATCTGTTTCGATCTATCAGAACTCATCAGTGTGGCTAGACATTAGCTCCCAAAAGCTGTAAATTTTATACGGTTATGAATCACAATTACTATTGTTTACATACATCCGTTTAACGGCTACCGAGACCTCAATTCATATACGAAGAGGCTTGCAATGAACGCTAATGGCAACACGATTACTTCTTCGCCAGAGAACTCAACCATACGGGGGTAGGGGAGTATATATCTCTATATACGCAATGTTAATATATATATATATATATATATATATATATATATATATATTGTGTAACATTCTGATCAAGGGGAGAAGTTTGGTATTTTTATATATATATCTAAACCCCACACGATCGGGATGTGACACAAGGGCAGTTATTTAAGCGGAGTTTCACAGGTTTGAATATCCCTTCTCCTAGACTGATTGCTATACCAAAGTTAAAGAGCCCAGTCTGCCCTATTATTTATCTACATCTGAGAAAGAAGCTGTTGGATTCATGCTTTTCCCAAGGGTGTTAGCACTATGAGAAATACAATCAGCTTTCTCCAGGATTTGAATTTGGGTGTCTGATTCCGTTTTCTTAGATGATGACCGTTTTGATTCGAGCGCTTCCCATATCCATATGATATTATTCATTTATATATCTGTTATACAGCTAACTAATCATATCCTTTTCTCTAAGAAACTTTATATTTTGAATTATAACTTGATATAACTTAAATCAATAACTTTTTGTTATTCTTATAAACATCTTCATCAGAATTTTTTAAAATACAACTGTTGCATATGAAGAGTTCACGATTTTTTTATGTTGGTTGGTTGGTTGGGTTTTATGGCATATCAACCTTTGTTGTTTTTTTTAACGCCAAATCCATTCATATGAAAATAGTTCTATTTCAAACAATTCACTTTAGCATAAGTATGCTGTTTAAATGTAGGTAAAGTTTAATTGTGAAAAACATTTCTTTTTCAAGCTATTCAGTTTACTCAAGAAGTTCTAATTCACCTTACTTAGTTTAGTATAAGTAGAGATTTTGTTTACTCACAGTTAAAAGTCAAAACAGTTTTATATTAAACAATTCAGTTTAGTGTAAGTACAGTTTCGATGTCAAAAAGAGTTCCATTTCAAATAATTTAGTTTAGTATAAGCACGCAGTTTAAATGTAAGTAGTTTATTTTTAGTCAAACAGTTCTAATTCAGATGATTCGGTTTAGTATAAGTACAGGTTTTATTTGCACACTGTGAAATGTCAAATGTAAGTACAGTTTAAATGTGGAAAATATTTTTATTTCAAGCTATTCAGTTTAGTCAAACAGTTCTAATTTAAACAATTCAGTTTAAACCCATAGATAGGGATCTATCAGGTGCTACCACGTCCGACCAGAGTGGGATTGGGAGCAATGGCAATAAAGGGGTACTCCATATTCCCCAAAGCCCCAGCATCACTGGAGTCACACCATCAGATTGTTTAGTGTCTTATTCAGGACACTCATCGGGAGGGGTGCCTTAACCCTCTGCAGAGGTGCAATCAGTGTATTCTACAGTTCCAGCCGACTGGGCGAGTATGATTTTTTTTATGTTTGAATGCATAAAATAGTCTCACCTATCCAACCACAGAAAGTGACAAATGCTTATTCCTATTTTCATCTTATACTATAGGCATCTTGAATTTGAAAAAGGGTCTTAAAAAAGATTCTATTCCAATTACTGTATAAAATATCTATATAATAGAATTATTCTTCCTTTACTCCGACCCAAACATCGATATTTTTTTAGTTTAATCACGGGGGTGGAGTCTATTCATTTGATCACTGAAGCAAACCTTTAGCTGGTGATGTAGAAGAGTAACAGAAGAAGAAACCCCTTCTTGAACAATATAACCTAGAAGATGGATGATGTTTTTTGTAAGAGGTAAGAGATCGTGGGGATAAGAAGAATTGTTTCATTGGCTGGGGATAGAGTGTGGGTGTAGCAGAAAGCTTACAAGCACTTACCATAAAAAGAAAAATTCCTTTAGACCAATGGCAGCAATGTATGTTTTCTACTGTTTACCAGGATTTAGCAGGAATTGTCTTTAATGCATTCTGGAGAGGATAATTCTTTGATAGGATTTTCGTCTTTGAAAAACATGGGTAGATCAGATCATATGGACTTCACTCCACCCAACACCCCAGCCAAACAAACGTACTCCATGTAGAACTTAAATCACATCGGCTCCTACCGTCTTCTTTGACAATTGTAGACCCTAAACAAAACAAAAAAAAAACATGGCCGTTACTACATGGGGCAAAAAAATTTTTCAGGTTTTGCAAAGCAAACTACTTTTTTTTATTAAAAGGTTTTTCTTTTAATTTTTGTAAGTCAGAATTTCTAGATTTATGAAGGTATTTATGCACTAGAATTCCATAGATTTTACAAGCCTAAAAAAAATTAGACCTGTGGAGCTGGTGGCACATATCTTCTAGCCAAGAATTAACATGAAATAACTCGAACCGGTTGACATGCAATTAAAATCAATCTATCAATCGATTACTACCTTTATACATTGTCATCAATTTATCATTAACCATAATTTAATAAATAAGAAATTTATTGAAGTGGTACTGAAAAACTATTGCCCACCAAAAAGAACTTGTAATTCATTTGGAAGTTTAACATAGTTCATATAATTCTGAAGATTCTAAAGAAAATAAAATTAGAAAATTCAATAAAAAGAGCCATACTCTTCTTTTTTAGGCCAGGAAGTTTTCAGTACTCGACATCAGGTTGGTTTTTCTACTGATTAACCCCTTCCTCACGGGCAGAATGTAACAAGAGGTCAATTTTTGAATGGCTCACTGCTGATTATAATTTGTTTTCCCTCTTCTAGACGCATTTCCCAACCGT
The DNA here is from genome assembly GCA_963585895.1 of Sepioteuthis lessoniana. Classification (NCBI taxonomy): domain Eukaryota; kingdom Metazoa; phylum Mollusca; class Cephalopoda; order Myopsida; family Loliginidae; genus Sepioteuthis; species Sepioteuthis lessoniana. The sequence continues at coordinate 9,667,373 of OY757928.1, read as the reverse complement.
GGCTGAAGAACAATCTTCCCTATTATTTACCTACAAATGGAATGAGATGCAATTTGCCTAAACATATTCACATATGATGAGGAAACTAGCATAGCGTAACGGTTACCGTCATATGAAAATAAAATCGTAGACGTGAGTTCATATCCTGGACAAAACTGTTTGCACTAACTTTCTCGCTAATGCTCTTGGCAAAAGCATGGATCCATCTGTTCCCCTCCCCACTAATGGGTAATTAAATCAGCCTACTGAATTTATTAGCCTTGGTTAGGAAACCAGACAAGGTAAAAAAACATCTGATTTAAAACCATCAGTACTCCGCTTGAAAATTGACTTTCTGTTACATCCTACACATAGCAGAGGGGCTGGGTTTACGTTTCTCTTCGTGCTAATGGCCTTTGGAAATATCTGAATCCATTTCACTTCTTCAACCCCCAGGTAAGAGTTAGAGTAGACAGGGTTTTTTAATCTTTGTTTGGCAACCAGTCGAGGAGAAGGAAACTGTAATTGTCCTTATGGCGTATGCTACCCATGAGGGAAGGTTTTTGTCAATATATACATTTACATGCGCACACACACACATACACGTATGCATATGTATTAATGCTTTCCCACACATGAGCACACGTAATACATACCTGAATATGTTTAGGCAAAACGCATTTCATTCCAATTGTAGGTAAATAATAGGGAAGATTGTTTTTCAGCCACGGTTGGGAAATGCACCTAGAAGAGGGAAAACAAATTATAATCAGCAGTGAGCCACTGAAAAATTAACCTCTTATTACATTCTGCCCGTGAGGAAGGGGTTAATCAGTTGAAAAACCAACCTGATGTTGAGTACTGACAACTTCCTGGCCTAAAAAAGAAGAGAATGGCTCTTTTTATTGAGTTTTCTAATTTCATTTTCTTTAGAATCTTCAGAAATATATGAACTATGTTGAACTTCCAAACGAATTACAGTTCTTTTGGGTCTGGACAATAGATTTTCAGTACCGCTTCAATAAATTTCTTAATTATTGAATTATGGCTAATGATAAATTGATGACAATGTATAAAGGTAGTAATCGATTGATAGATTGATTTTAATGACATGTCAACCGGTTCGAGTTATTTTATACCATTGTATACATTGTACATTTAGATTTTCCTGTGCTGTTGTTACAAGTTTTTGCATACAGTTAAAAAGTATTCGTATCTAATACAAATAATTTGCACACAGTTTTATGAAAGAAAGTATTCCTATCAAATAGAAATATTTTGCACACAGTTATATGATAGCGAGTACTCTTATCAAATATAAATAATTTACATATAGTGGTAGGATATCAAATATTCCTATCTAAAATAAATACTTTGCATACAGTTATATGATATCAAGTATTCCAATTTAATACAAATAATTTGCACTCTATTATATATCAAGTATTCTTATCAAATAGGAATAATTTGCATACAGATTAAGATATCAAATATTCCAATCTAAAACAAATAATCTGCGCATAATGTTTTCACAGAAAGTATTCCTATCAAATATAAATAATTTCCAAATTATTTATATTTATACGATATTATATTTATACGATATTATATTTATACGATATAAAATATTCCTATCAAATATACATAATTTGCACACAGTAATATGATATCAAGTATTCCCATCTAATACTAATGATTTGCTCAAGTATGGTTACAAGTATTCCTGTTTACTAATGATAATTTATACACAATTATATGGTTTTGGTTTCTAGAAACAATTCATACTTGATTTAATCATTTGTTTGCACCAGTTATATGGTTTCAAGTATTGTTATCTAACTTGAAGGCAATTATATGGTTGAAATAACTAAAACTGATCGTTTGTAAACAATTATAGCTTAAAAAAAAACGATTCTTAATACAAATAACTTCAACACAATTACATGGCGTCAAGTATTCCTTTCTAGTACAAGCAATTTTTAAACAGATCTATTTAACCCAAACATATGACCCTCCAGATCAATATTAGATTTGGTTGTTATTGCAATAAAACCATACTTTAAAAACTGGAACCTCAGCATCAGATATGGTTACATTTCATACCTAGAACACTCAAGCCTTGCCAACAATTTGGTTTGATTTAGTTTGTTTGTTTAAGGGCACATCAGCTTTCGTGTGTCATTCAGCGCCATAGCTATCTTTGTAGAAAGACAGTAGAGGTACTATTTAATCCATTGCTGGGGGATAATACATTTCCCAAGTGAATTAGTCCAAAAGTGAATGCAATAACCTTTTAGGGAAGATTGAAGCGAGAGAATCGTTTTGTAACGTAATTGAATGACTCATAGAAAATTGAATAAATAGATAAATAAATAAAGCAGAGAGTCTCCGAAGAGCCAGGTCACAGCACTCGTGGTAATTAAAAATGCCTAGGGGAAACTGGAGGTCCGAAGATCGTGTACGCATGTGCGAAACGAGCGGAAACGGAAGTTTCCAGCGCCGACACCATGCGGTAGGGAGGAGACGACTAGGTTGGGGGGGATTTAACGGCGAGACATGATAATGTAAGGATGTACAGTTGAACACCAGCCACTAATATGTAAAGAGACGAAAGTTAACGAGCACCGATTTTGAGGGTACGCTCCAAAAGGGGGTCTTAGACGTGACCCAGTGGCCAAGCGTGTTAGAACCAGGTAAAAATTCCAAGTCTGTGTCTGCTCATCTCACAAGGATATGTTGCATTTCTTTGTCGAGCTGACGTGGCCGTGTCAGTTTCCATACTCTCTTTCTTCCGGCGGCCACCTACACGTGGTAGTAGTTAAACCGAGTTTTTTGCGTTCGTCAACTTTTACCACACTGGGGTATGAATTTTCTTTGATACCGTAACGGTACAGTCTGATGGAGAACTGACTTTAGCCTCAATGAATACTACAAAACTATCTTCCTTATCTTACCGAAATTTCGATCATGCTGACTTTATCTCCCGCTGTGGGATAAAAACCTCCCCAAAAGGGTGTCCCATGTATGATACTAATCTGCATTTGATATTTGGGCTCCAAGTCTTGTGGAGAGTATCCCTTCATTGCTGTTACTCTCAGATCCACTCTGACTTAGAGTGGCGGTACCTGAAAGGGGGTCCCATCAGTGGATCAAATAAATATGCTTAAAAATTATCTATATGGATAGAACCGTGAGCAAACCAATTTCTAAAGAAGAAATACACAAAAATGAAAATATGGATGAGCAATGAATATGATATTCTCATCTTTAGGCATAAAATAAGGGTGTCCTCGTCGTGTAATTGTTAAAGCGATGGATTGCTGAATCGTAGTAAGCGAGTTCGCACTCCAGTCTTGCTATTACGTTCACTCTCGGGCAAATACCCTTAGGAATGGTATGAACACCCTTATCCAGCTATGGGTTAAATAGTACCACTACTGTACTTCTAGGAGAATGGATTTGGCATAAAATAACCTACGAAGGTTGATATACCATTAAACAAAGAAACCAAACCAAGCATAAAATAACCTTAAATTTGTCGACGGGTTAACGTTAAAATAAATAATATACATATTTACCAACCCCTTCGCTCGGGCAGGATATGACACAAGGTAAATTTTTAAGTGGATTTTAACAGGTTTAAATTCAAAATTTTCCTTCTCTTAGACTAGTTGCATCACCAAGGCTGAAGATCAGTCTGCCCTACTATTTTCCCATAGCTGGAGGGAGAATAATTGGATTCATACCTTTCCCAAGGGTATTATTGCTATGTGAAATGCAATCAGTTTCGTCCAGAATTTGAATTCGTTTTGCTGTATCCATTTCCTCCCCCATATATATATATATATATATATATATATATAGGTACATGCAATGATGTCATGGTTATTTCCTAGAACTGAGTCTTACTTAAAAGTCGCGTCCTTTTCATAGTTTTACTCGGCGGATGGTCAATATTTTGCGCTTCCATGCTGTCTCCCGCTGTTCCATCATCTTCTTTGGGATATAATAAACGATCGCAACTTTTTTTGTGTGCGAATTTCTTTTATTTATTCCCTCAGACGTTTTATCAATTATGTAACCGGTCGTATGATACGAGGAGTTAACCATTGAAACATTGATAGAATTAGGACCGTGAGTCGACTGTTCTCCAATGGTCTGGATGACCATGGTTCAATCCCAATTTGAGTCATAGTAAAGACTCAGAAAATGGTTGCCTCACCAAGGCTGAAGAACACAGTCTGCCCTACAATTTACTCATAGCTGGAGGGAGAATAATTGGATTCATACCTTTCCCAAAAGTATTAGTGCTATGTGAAATGCAATCAGTCTCGCCCAGGATTTGAACTCGAGTCGCCGTGTCCATTTCCTACGACGATAACTATTATACCACGGAAACCGCCTAAATAAATAAATGAATATCCAAATATATATAAATAATATACAACTATCTCAGCCACTAAACTAGAATGGTCCTCTATTTTTTGTAGAGTGGCTAATGTAAAAAGAACGGCTTTTAAGAGCAAAAGCCATTTTGTAGTGATTCATCTGTGAACAATAGAAAATGTCTGATTAAAACAAAACACAAAAGAAAACCTTCCCATACCACGAAGTATATAAAAAACAAACTGTTTTTCTGTGCAAATAAACTAAAAAAAGCAAAGAAATTCCTTTGTGAAGATCAAATAGGGTCAATCAGAGGGTCCCACATTTAGGCAGTTGGGTTCACAGAGGACATTTACTAGTAAGATATCTGATGTGTCTAGAGAATGTTCAAGAAGAATCAATATATTATATACTTGTTTTCAACTGGCGTACCAAAATAGGTAATGAACCAGTCATGTTACTTGTCTACAAAGATTATGGCTAGGAAAGGCTGATTTACACTCCGTGATAAATGAATTATTTGGATAGGATTGAACATGCAGTTTGCTTTCAAATATTTTATAATATTAACTGTTTTTGAGGTTGAGAAAAAAGATGAAAAAAAAATGTTTTATTGTGAGTTTCAGTGAAAAACTTTCTCGATCGTTATTTATTAAAATTTATAAAAATCTCTGACGTTTTTCCAATCAGTGTATATATATATATATATATATATATATATATATATATTGTTGGTTTTGCCATTTGTTGGATATAAAAACAACGGTTTTAGAATATAAATACTACTAAAAGTACTTCATTTATCATTATCTTTATTTTTGTATTATACATATATATATATATATATATATATATATATATATATATATATATATATATATACATGAATGTGTGTATGTGTGTGAGTAAATTATATATATATATGTGTGTGTGTGTATGTGAGTGTGTGAGTATATATATATATGTATGTGTATGTGAGTATATATATGAGTGTGTCTACGTGAGTGTGTGACTATATATGTATGTGAGTAAGTATATATTCATATAAATGTAAGTGAGTATAATCTATCAAAATGGTATAAAATTATGAGATGTTTATTAGAGCAATAAATATAAAATTCCCTTATAGAATAAAGGAATTTCCGGTTTTATTTTCAAATAAATCATAATTTTTGGAGGTTTAATTAAACAAAAGGGTGTATATAGTGTGTATCCACATAAAATCTCTAGTGAATTATGAAGAATTGATTCAACATCTTACAAAACCGATTGGTTATATATATATATATATATATATATATATATATATATATATATATATATATATATATATATATATATATATATATATATAGTGGCGGCCATAATGTTCAGAACGGCATAGCTTCATCAGAAAAAATGGGTATAACTGTTTATCAAAGTTGTTTTAGATTCTGTAATTTTTACAAACAATAAATACGATATTATTTGTTATGTTGTGAAATTTCGATGTTATTTGAGATGATAATAAAAAAGTATTGAATGATTTAGTGATTTACTGCAAAACCCAGGGCGGCCAAAATGATCAGATCGATTGAAAAAATGAACAAAATACTTAAATGATTTCTGTATTTTCTGTAATATTTAATTTTTAATGTGAATCCCTTTAGGTTCAATCACACTCTGACATCTTTGGCTGCATGAAAAAATTAATTTATTGATATCTTGCTGAGTGATCTTATTCAATTCTTCCTGAAGAGAATTCCATAATTACTGAGTTGTTTTTGGGTTTCTGGCTTAAGAACGTTCTCCTGGCGTATTCCACACGTTCTCAATAGGATTAAGATCTGGTCTTTGAGGGGACTAAGCCATAACAGTAACATTTTCTGCCTAGAGGAAGTCCATGTCTACCATAGCCTTATGACATGGGGCATTGCCTTGCATAAATTTGGAAGGTCGCTAAGTTGAATATCTCAGCAGAGGAGAGACATGATCTTTTATAAGTTGTTTATAAACTCCTGCATTTACCTTTCCTTGTAATCGCACCAAAGGGACCACACCATCTTCAGATATCATCCCCCAAACCATGACACTTCCTCCACCGAATTTAACACTAGCCTTAAGGCACTTAGGCGACAATTCTTCACCTACTTTTCGACGAACGTACATTTTCCCATCTGAGCCAATTAACAAAAACTTAGATTCATCCCTGAAAATTAAGCGTTTGCCATTTTTCTTGAGACCATAACACATGTTCGTTTGCAAAAGCAAGACGACACTTTTTATTCTTGGAGGATATCAGTGGCTTCACTCACTACAGGGGCTCTAGTTAAACGTTCAACTAAACAACGAGACAGTCTTCCGATATAAAGGTTTTCCCAGTTGAAAGCTCATTTCCTGAGAAACAGCAGCAGCAGTTTTAAATCAATATTTTTTAACCAACTTTACCATAGCACGATCTTCTCTGTTGATCGCTATTCTTGTTCCACATGTAGACTTTTTTGCTTCAGAGGAACCATAATAATAGTAGACCTTAGGAATACCGTGAACAACACTTTTTGACTTGATAACAATTTCTGCAATCGCCCCAAAACTTATATTATCCTTGCATTAACCGTAACGCTATTACCCTAGCGAAATGTATGAACCCAAACATTCTCCCTCCAGCTTTGATAGTTAAGCAGACCGTGTTCTTTAAGCTGAGTATAGCCACCGATCGAGAAAAAGGAAATTTTGAATTGAAAGCTGTTAAACTCCATTTAAAAATGGATCTGACCATACTGAGGGTTTGGGTATATATATATATATATATATATATATATATATATATATATAAGTTCATTAAAAGATTGAATACAACACACACCTTAGAAAGGATATAAAATACACACGCGCGTGTGTGTATGATATTTGTTATGTAAAAAATAAATACAACTTACTCTGTTACATATACCGTGCACAATATCATTTTTTTTACTGCGCTCTACCATTAATTACATCTTTATGTTACATGGAGTGCTGACAAATTCTTGGACACTTCTTTCTTTGGGTGCGGTTAAAAAACATTTAGTTTGAATAAAATGATCCTAGTGGCTTTAAACAATGGGACAAATTTGTTTGGTTTTACGGTATATTAACCTTTGTAGGTTATTTAATGCCAAATCCTCTTTATACACGGGGTTCGATTTGGTTTGTTTTGATTTCATGGCACATCAACGATTATAGATTATTGAATGCCAAATGCTCTTTATGCATAGGATATGGTTCGGTTTGGTTTGGTTTTTATTGCATATCAACCACTGTAGGTTATTTAATGCCAAATCCTCTTTATACATAGGATTTAGTTTGGTTGTATGGCATATTAACCACTGTAGGTTATTTTATGCCTAATCCTCTTAATACAAATGCATTGAATATCTATGAATTATCAAAACGTTTTGTTGACAATAATTTTAAACGAGCCTGAGCTCATTTTTTGCACACAGTTAAATGGTTTTAAATAAATTAGTAATAACAATGTAATAGTCATTTGTTTCCACACATTTAAATAGGTGTACATGATGTGTAAGAGATTATTAGTTCATAAGTAATTTAATTTTAAATTAGTTAGAAGTAACTCGTTTGTACACTTTTATTCCTATTGTTTCGAAAATGTTAAATAATTTCGATTATTGCTTTGTAACACTCATAATTCTTCTTAATATGTAATCTGTTTGCAGACAGTGAAGTGGTTACCAGTATTGCTATTTAACATTAATAATTCTATTCAGCATTATCCACTCGTTTGCACACAGTTAAGTGGTTTCCAGGTATTGCTATGTATCACTGATAATTCACTTAAACATCAGTTATTTGTTTTCACTTAGTTAAACTATCAAGCAGTTCTATTTTAAACAATTCAATATAATATAAGTCATTTGTCAGTTTAAATCGTGGGGTGACCTCGTGGTGTAATGGTTAAAACACGCAGTAAGCGAGTTCAAACTCCAGTTGCGTTATTATGATCACTTTCGAACAAATACCTTTGGGAAAGGAATGAACCCCTTTATCCTCCTAGCTATGGGTAAAATAGTACCACTACTGTTCTTCTAGAAGGATAGCTTTAGCATTAAATAATCTTTAAGGGTGGAACAAAGAAACCAAACCAATCAGTTTAAATATAAAAAAAGAAGTTCTATTTGACAAATAGGACCCTATCAGGTGCTACCGTTCCAAGCCAGAGAGGACCTGGGAACGATGGCAATAAAGGGATACTCCACATTTCCTGAATCTCCAGGGCTGGAGCCTCACCCTCAGATATCCAGGACATTCGTTGGAGAAATATTAACCCTCTGCAGAGATGTAGTTGGTGTTTCTACAGCTAAATAGCTTTTTCGCCGGTTGTTATACCACCTCTCGATAATTATAGAGCTGCAGTATATCTTGTTGTGTAAGGACTTTCGACTTTGTTTATTAGAGAAGGGAAGTTTTCTTTGCATGTTTAGCGAAAATGAAAAGGAATATTAAAAACGTGTGAATGATATGAACTAAAATTGTAAAACGAATGTTTGCAACAATATTAGAAATTTATTGTGCAGAATATAACAAAGCTTAAAAGACGAATATCTGTGATCTTAAGTGGAAAGTCATTTGTGTTCGTATATTTGAGAGGAATGCAAGAATCGTTGTAATGAAAGTGTTTTGTGTGTTTGCAAGATATATTTTCTGCTTTTTATAAAAGGAGAAAGTGCCTTGTTGATTTGGTGAGATATTTTTGTTCAAACCAAACAAATATCTGGAATTGAGTAATCATAAAGTCAAATATAGACCGGCGAGGAAAATATCCTTTTAAGAAAAATGTTTCAGATAATCGCTGTCAATAGATATTCAGCATGACAATCAGTTTCAGGAAATAAATAAATCTTCTTGAACGTTTAAAATTAATTTTTAAGTTTAAAAAACATTTTGATTATCGGTATCCATTCACACACACACACACACACACACACACACACACACACACACATACACACACACACACACACACACAAACACATGCGTATATATATATTTTTAAAGTGAGTATATTTAGGCTGCATGTAATTATTCAATCAAGTTTTGTTAAAGACGATGGAACACTGTTGATTATTTTTAATTTAATTTCATTTTTTCAAGTCTCCTTATTTTGCTTGTGTCGGGATCTGGATGGCAAAAGAATTGTACCATATCTGCTTCCCAAGCACTTTCGACCATACTTTTGGTCGTCATCGGAAGTAATTTACTTTTGAGTTGACCGTTTGAGTTTTTACTGTCTTAATTATTTGTAGCGTTTTGTTTTGAAGTTGTCGTTTGGAACATTTTCAGCGTTTTCTTTTTAAAACGTTCGATTGGAAAAGGGTTTACCAATAGTGATTTTTAGTCACCATAAATATGTTGGTCCATGTGTTAAATGCTGTTTTGTCTACGTTTGTATCTTTTATTTGCTTAGTACGATTGTTGTGTTTTATGGTTAAATGTTGTTTTATAGTACTATTTTTAGAAAGGTGAGACGACGAGAACATGTTGTGGTTGTATAGCTGTAACGATTACCGCCCTCGCCCCCACACACTTTACATCCTTCTAACCATTCACTTCTCGGCCGGTCGGTGATCAACTAGTGGTCCGAGGTGGGTAACGCACATTTCTTGCCACTACAAGAATACGATCGGGGGACAGGAGAAAATAAAACAAACGAACAAACACGAACAATGCTTGGGGTTAACTCAAGAGCAGAAGGACAGTTATGCAACACTTTGCATTCCTGATAGCATATATGGACTAACGCTAGCGTGGGTTACTAGCGAAAATTCCACAAAGCAACTGGAATGCCGACTCATCTTGACTCAATCTTATTCGCTGGACACTATCTTCTCTGCTACTGTCTCCAGAGTCGACCGCATCTGTCCGTGGTTCCACGCCAACTGCCTGATATTTGTCGCTGCCTCCCACCAGATACGACTTGACACAAGGTCAAAAGCCCGAAGGCCGATTAAAGTGGGGATAAAGGGGAGGGGAGGTCGGGAACGAGCCGAGACTCGAACCCTGCTTGTCAGTGCTGCTCATCGGCTCACTTAGTGCAATGTGAGCCTGATGAGGCAAGCAGTTTCACGAACCCAAATGTGGGTTCGGGCACGTATGCCAGTTTGCGGCTTAAACTAGACGCATGGTCTAGTGCCGTACAAGGGGGACAAAGGAGACAAAAATGCAGCTCGCCCACCCAAATGTAGCCTAGTCGAAGCTAGGTGCCTAATTAAAGGCCCCAAGTCTGCCATTGTTCCTTTTCCAGGGCCACGCTCCGGACCGAAGTCCAGAACAGGCCCTGGGGCGCTCGCCACTGCCTGCCAGTTCCTTTGTCCAGTGTCGACTGCCCCTGTCCGTGGTCCCACGCCAACTGTCTGTCAGCTCTTTTCTCCAACCAACTCTCTTTCGTGTCCCCTTACCACTTCCGGATACGGCGAGATTTCAGGTCCAAAAACCCTTTGTCTGGTTTCGCGCCAAAACAGACGAAGGAATCGTCTGTTTGGCGGGCCACCTATATAGTGTTACATAGCCAATGTAAGAATTATTTTTGTTTTTCGTTGTGGGGATCTTTCTCGAAATGGAGATATAAATTTATAAACAGCATTGATTTGGTTTAGGTGTATTTTAGCAGAATTGGTGTTATTCTTATCGATCAGGTTTAATGTTTTAAATTTAGTATAGTAGATGATAAGTTTTATATGTTTTTGTTTTTCGATAAGTTTAATGTATCTTTTTATAATGTTGGTTATTGCATGTTCATCTGATTTGTAGTTATAGTGCATTTGATTTCTGTAATATAGATTAATTTTGTTAGTGTTGTTATTGCTGATAGTGTCGTTATTTTTGTGAATGTTGTGAAGATATAGTTTTATTTGTTGATCGACTAGTTTATTAGGAAAATTGTTATAAACAAGGGTCTGTGTCGGTAAGTTCTATGTAAAATATTGTCTTAGATGAGAAAATGTGAAATGCTCTATGAATTAATTTTTTTCATAATTGTTATTTTATGTTTTGGGGGACATTCACTGTGCTATTTAAGTAGGGAGGAATTACTGCTGGTAGGCTTTTTATATGGAGATGTAGTGAATTTGTTATTATTGGTGGAGTCGGTAAGTACATCAAGGAAAGGGATTTTTTTATCAATGTTGAATTTGATTGTAAGGTTTAGGACGGAGTTTTTTTCTAGAGTCTGTTTAAGTTAGTCAATTTCATCATAGGAGTGTGTTGCGATGAAAATGCCGTCTACATAGCGGACGTTTATCTTAGGTTTAGTTATTATTATTTTGAATATTTTGTTTTCGATGTGGGACATGAAGAATTAAGAGATTGAGCTGATAACTTCCATTTTTATCATCGCTGCCTTTAAGGATAATTGGTGACCTTCGATTGAATCGTTAACCACTACATTTGTATGCTACTCGCCAACCGACCCCAACTTAATCCTAACTTCTACACTTTCAGAAACACGTGATCAGGAGCCTAATGAGAGTCATTCTTTCATATGATTTCGAGGTATATTACTAAATCCAAACGACAGTATTTTCCAAATTGCGTCATATTCTTCCCCTTAGGACTTATTGAAATTCTACTCTACATACTAATAGTAGATTACACTAATCTAATATACATATATATATATATATATATATGTGTGTGTGTGTGTGTGTGTATGTGTGTGTGTGGATAGATAGATAGAGAGAGAGAGATAGAGAGAGAGGCATAAATATATAAGTTAGCCGATCGTACTCAAGGGCGACCCAAAGGCTCCTTTTTCAATAGCTACTACAACGATGTGTAGGGAAGGGTACTATTCCTTTCCCTGGATTGCTCCATTTATCCTTGAACCGTACCATATAATGCTGAGGGTTAAGCAAAGAAGCATCAAATACCATTTCTGAGTCTTAGGTATGACAACACCTAGGATTGAACCATGGTCTCCCGGATCATTGGTGAACACTAAAACCATTATTCAAATAAGAACTTTTAAGTGAATTCACTAACAAAAATTGATACCTACTAATTTCATATCATAAATTAATGATTTCTTAGCCAAAAGTCATGGCCTGTGACCTCTACAATCAATCGACTTTTCTATGAGCATATATAATAGTGAGAATATGAGTGAGTGGATATTCTTGATGAAACTTGGAATTTTTATGAAAAAATAAGAAAGAAAAAAATAAAATATCTTGTTCCAAAAATAAAGCAAGCAAAATAAAACTGTTTAAAATTTCCAATAATTGAAAGAAACTCTCTGAAAAGTGGACAAGAAATAAAATAAAGCTACGTTTTATGATGAAAAATAAAACAATAAAATTTTTCCTGAAAAGAAAAAAAACGAATTTTATCTCTAAAAAGATAAAGAAAAGACAAAAACGGCTATAAGGTCTTGTCACTTCTCACAATATGCAGTGAAGAACAGACAGCCTTTTTTGTTGATTGGCTTTTAAATATTGGTGATGCAAGTCTGGTGTAAGGTGAATCAAAGACAAATGGTTGGAGGCAGTTAGCATCCAAAGAATCAAGAAGAAGAAGAGGGAAAAAAAGGAAAGAAGAAAGGAAATGAAAAAGAATTAAGAGAATACTGATGACAAAATTGTTGCCAGCAAAGGTTGATAGCAATGAAAACAAAAAATGTAAGAAAAGGAAGAAGAACATGAAGAAGGGTTGCAACAGAGAGACGGGGAGGAGAAAAGGCAATTAAGAAGAATTGATAGAAGGGGATCATGACAAAGAGGGAGATGACAAAGGTAAAGAAGAGGGAAAACGAAAGAAGTTAAGGAGGGAAGAGGAGGGTTATGAAAGAAGAAGAAAAGAAGGGGGGAAAAAGGAAAGAAAGAAAAACGTGAGAAATGAGGATAAAGACAAAGAAGAAGAAGAAGAAGAAGAAGAAGAAGAAGAAGAAGAAGAAGAAGAAGAAAAGAAGAAAGTCAACATCAACAACAACAACAACAACAACAATGATGTCTAGTGCAAAGCGAGGAACTAAAAATCAAGAACTAACACAATGAAAACAAAAAGTATTAAAAGTAGAAATCAAGAAACAAATATGCATGTTGATTGGTTGAGTTTTATGGCATATCAATTTTTACAGGAAATTTAAAGCAAAATCCATTTTTATACACAAAATCAGTTCTATTTCAAACAATTCAGTTTAGCATAGATACTCAGTTTAATTGTCAAAAACATTTCTATTTGAAGCTATTCAGTCAAGTCAAAAAGTTCTAATTCAAACAATTCAGTTTAGTATAAATATAGATTTTGTTTACACACAGTCAAATATTGAAACAGTTCTACTTTAAACAATTTAGTTTAGCGTAAGTTAAGTTTCAATGTCAAAAACAGATCCATTTCAAACAATTCAGTTTAGCATAAGTACGCAGTTTAGTTCTATTTGCGATGGCAATGAAGGGGTATTCCGTACCCACCTCCCACAAAGCCCCAGCATCATTGGAACCTCACCATCAGATTTGTTAATCATCTAGGACACTCGTTTGGGGGAGTCTTACCTCTCTGCAGAGGTGCAGTCGGAGTATTCTATAACCCCAGCCGACTGGGCTAGGATGAGTTCAAGGAGGAGTAGTAGAAGTAAAAGAAGAGGAAAATGCAAAGAGGAAGAAGGAGGAGTGAAGAGAGGGAAGAGGATGTTGTGTCAGTTAGGAAAAGTGTATGTTATCAAAGCAACCATGACAGCTCATTTTCATTGTTATCCACTGTGTATTTTTTTCTGTTAACTCGTGATAAATGACTTACATTTAAAAAATCTAAGCAAAAATTGATGGTGAATTTCTTACCAACATTCCTTTTCTTTCTGATTTTTTTTCTTTTCTTTTCTTTTTACTGAAATCTTCCGTGTTTTATATTCTTCAATCTTTCAACTTTTTTATCGTTTACTTGAGCTGTTATTTCTTACTTCGAAATCTAAAAGTCTTCTTTATGACTTCTATCATCCACTCCCTCAATTCTCTCTCTCTCTCTCTCTCTCTCTCTCTCTCTCTCTCTCTATCTATCTATCTGTTTGTCTGTCTGTCTGTCTCTGTCACTGTCTATCTCTCTCTCATTGTATATATATATATATATATACATATATATTTATATATATGTAAGTAAAAAAAATTTCACATCTTGTCGGATTTTTCCTTCTCCATATATATATATATATATATATATCATCACCATCATGTCGTGCCGCTAGCACGGATATCCCTGATCCTCTCTTGCCACTTCTCCCTATCATTCATCGCTTCTGGCAGGTCTTCAGGGTTACATCCCGTATCCTCACATAGCTGCTGTATGTATGCTTTCGTTAGCCGTGTGTCGATGTCTTTTCCGGTCGATGAGACGTTGCTTCCTAGGTGGGTGAATTTGTCAACTAGTTTCAGAGAGGCTCCGTCTAGTTTGGAAATGTCGCCTGTTTGGTTATAACACATATATTCAGTTTCGTCATATGGGGTACCTTTTTCTGTCTTCTCTTGTAGTGTCTCGAGTCCGTTTCTTAATTCTAATACATATTTATCTCTAATATCTCTGTTTTTAAGAAGAGCCCAATCATGTTTAGTGGTCGCTGTTCGTGTGGCGTTTTTTCGTAGGCTTAGTTGTAATTTGGCCGTGACTATTCGATGATCGGAGGACACACCATCGAAAGAGGAGTATTCCTCGTAATTCATCGCGCAATTTTTCCATTTCTTGTTTATAAAGACGTAGTCTATCTGTGCTTTACTATTGTTCGCGTATGTGTAGGTCCATGATTTGCCCTCCCTTTTTTGATAGTTTGTATTGCATGTTAATCTATTTTCTATCATGAAATCAGTTAGATGTTGTCCATTCCTATTTGACGCGTTGTGAAGGCTGTATTTGCTGTTTCTGTTTTTCCCGATTTGTGCATTCATATCCCCGCCAATGACGAGCAGGTTGTGTTTCGGAATACTACGCACTAGAGAGGATAGCTCCTCGTAGAAGGTTTCTTCGCTTACATTGGTAGGGCTGTAGCAGGAGATGTTTGCTGCTCTGGGGTTGCCATTAAACGTAGCTGCCATCATCCTAGGTTGTATTCTCTCAATGTTATTAAGTGTTTTTAACGCTCTTGGTCCTATAAGCATTCCTACTCCTCCTACCGTGGCATTTACAGAGTTTTTCCATACCGATACAGTGGCTAGCGTCCATCCATTGCCAGTTTCGTGATATTTGATATCTTCGGTGTGAGTGTATCGGTGTTCTTGTATGCAAATTATGCAAATTATGTCTATCTTATGTTCTACGGCCGATGCAGTTAGCTCTGGTAGTTGACCTATTCTATTTAGGGTTCTAACATTAAATGACGCTATTTGTATTGTTTATTTGCATTTTAGTAGTTTTTGTTTGAGCTCTGTAGCTGATTTTTCGAACACTGAGGCCAGGGCTCCAACCTCAGCAGGAGGCGCCCCTTTTTTTACCCGCACGAAGAGCGATGTGTTTTATGTATGTGGTTTGAGTGTGGGTCATGGTTATCTTTCGATGGCTGTTTTTAATCTTATCTATAGAAGCCACTCTTATAGATGAGCAGCAGTAGTTCCCCGATCGAACTGACAATCCTGAGCGTTAAGCCGCAAGACTCACACGTTCAGGAAATATTGGGCATGCCTTTACGTCCATCATGCTGCATCCCATGTGTACGGGGGAGGGGCTCTC
The DNA here is from genome assembly GCA_963585895.1 of Sepioteuthis lessoniana. Taxonomy (NCBI): domain Eukaryota; kingdom Metazoa; phylum Mollusca; class Cephalopoda; order Myopsida; family Loliginidae; genus Sepioteuthis; species Sepioteuthis lessoniana. The sequence goes on along the minus strand of OY757928.1, from coordinate 9,651,323 downwards.
TTTTACCTTAAGTTTTAACTTAGTTAAATTCCAGGACTAATGTATATTTAAAAGATATATCTATATATATATATATATATATATATATATATATATATTTCTCTCTATTCACCTCTCCCTCTACCCATATATTCTTCTCAATCTAATTTTCAAACGCTTTATCTTTATCCAATCATAATTTTCTTCTTTTGCTTTAATTTCCTTCACTTAATTTCTTCTCTATTTGTAATTCTCTCTTTCTTTCATTTTGGTTTTTCTATCCTTTATTTCACCCCCTATCTCATATTTCGTTAGACATATCGAGTTCGCAATCTCATTCAGTATCCTTTTCTGCCTTTTTTAAATTCAATATCTATCTATCTATCTATCTATCTGTCTATCTATCTATCTCAGTGTGTGTTTATACATATGCATGTACGTATCTATCTATCTATCTATCCTGCTTTGTTCATATCTATCTATCTATCTATCTATCTGTCTGTATGTCTGTCTGTATGACTGTCTATCTATATTGTTGTGTTCATATCTATCTATCTATCTATCTATCTATCTATCTATCTATCTATCTATCTCGTTGTGTTCATATCTATCTATCTATCTATCTGACGGTCTATCTGTCTGTCTGTTTTGTTGTGTTCATATCTATCTATCTATCTATCTATCTATCTATCATTCTTTTCATATCTCAGTCTAGTTAGCTTTCTCTATATATATCTATCTATATCAATCAAGGTCTATTTGTGTCTATCTATCCATCTATATGTCTGATTCTTTTTATATCTGTCTATCATTCTATCAATCTTAGTCTGGTCAGATCTCTCACTATCTTTCTATTGATATATATCAAGTTCCTTTCCTATCTATCTATCGATCTCATTCTTTTTTTATCTATCTATCGATCAATCTATCTTAGTCTTCTCAGATCTAACATTATATATCTGGCTATATCTATCAAGGCCTTTTCGTATCTATCTATCTATCTATCTATCTATCTATCTATCCTTACCTCACTCTGTTTCTTTTTCACTAGATACACACGTCTCTGTAACTATCTTTGTTTCTGTTTTCAATATCAATGTTTCTCTTTATTTGTTTCAATCTATCTATCTATCTATGTTCATATCTACCTATCTATCTATTAGCGTTTTTTAATTACGTTTGATGCACCTAAAAAAAAAAAATTATCCTAAAAAACATCTATCAATAAAGACTAGATTTTACGAAACTATTAAACCTTTCAATATGTTTGCTTGCTTGCTTGTTTGTTTGTTTGTTTGTTTGTAGGGATTTTTTTAGTCGTGGAATAAAATAAAAATATAAAACGAAAACATGACACAACGTTCATTTATAGAAATAAAATATTCACATAATATTCCGCCATTCTTTAATACAACTAATATTTAGCAAATATTTTATAATTTACATTTTTTTTTAAATTTTGTTCGTGTTTAACTGGCTTTTAACTTTCTTTAAGACTTAAAACAAATCACTGTGATAAGCTTAACCGAACGAAAAAATACAAAAATTCATTTTAGTAAGATTTCCAGTTATTGAATGAATATGAAAATGTCATTATTACAACAACTACAACTTGATTTCACACTCATTCATTTACTTTTTGTTTGTTTTAGTATCATTTTCATAAAATTATCAGGAATCCATCTTTATTAAACTAAGCTTCGTAAATGCCTTGAGATGTCTCCTAATGGAGTAATTGTTCGTTAGTTTGCCGAACATAATTGTCTCCAAATTTCTTTCATCAGATCAAAAATATAATTAAAAAAACAACAAATAAACTTAGAAAATTAATTTCATGAAAGTCAATGTTACAGAAGCGTTGCTATTCTATGTTCCCTACTTTTAGTTACTGAGTTTCAAATTGTTAATGCTTGAATTTGTTTTGAAAGTTTGCAAAATATATTAGATATAAAAGAATCGCATGATCATGTAAACAGTCCTTTGAGAGAAGTTTTACTGATATAAAATGAAACTATTCAGCTTTCATATTTAAAAAAAGAATCAGCTGAGATTCACATTATTTAAAAACATTTTACAAATGAAATCGAGTGCATTGGTATAATGGTTAGAGTGTTTGCCAAAGGCCCGAAAGACCTGGGTTCAATCCCTTGTCGAGTCATACTAAACACTCAAAAATGGTACTTGATGCCTCCTTGATTAACACTCAGCATTATAAGGTACAGATCAAGGGTAAAGTGGAGCATTCCAGGGAAAGGAGTAGTGTCCTTCCCTATACTTTGGTGTAGTAGCTATCGGAAAGGGAGCCTTCGGGTCACCCTCGACTACGGTCACCAACTTTTACTTTTACTTATAGTTGTGTTATCAGCGAGATTAGGGAGTGGGGAATTAAACCACAGTCTAGCACATTAATCACTACAACACATGGATTACCAGCTTGATAGATAGATACAAATATCGATAGATAGATATGAAGAATAAGTTAGATATATAGATAGATTCATATGAACTGACTACGATAGATATATAGATAGTTGAATTGGTATTATGACATATCAATGAATCTCGGTTATTTAGAGCCAAATCCATTTTCATACATAGAAACAGTCCAATATCACGTAACTCACTTTAGCGTAATTACACAGTTTAGTTCTATTTGACCCATAGATAGGGCCGAATCAGGTGCTACCACTCCGAGCCCGAGTGGATCTGGGAGTGATGGCAATAAAAGAGTACTCCACATTCCCCAAATCTCCAGCATTACTGGAGTCTTGCAATTAGATTGCTTAGAGTCATATCCAGAACACTCGTTGGGGAGGAGTCTTACCTCATTTCTAGAGATGCAGTCGATGTATTCTACAGCCTACTAGGCCAAGATAGATAGATAGATAGATAGATAAGTGTGTTGGGATGTATGTGTGTATTCAGTCAAACGCTAAAGACAAAATCAATGGAAGAAACATACAAGTGATTTATGAGTATAAATAAAAATAAATTATCGAACATACACGGCACATCTATGTAAGAGTGTTGAGGTAATTTTTGACGAACCTTTACATTTATACATAAATGTATACCACTTAAAATTAGAAGTCAATAATACCAAGTATTATTTTTAAAATCTCAAGACGAAAACAATCTTTAATTTTTTAGGACTTTTATGTTAAATTAAATTGTGCTGTCTAAGTGATGTCTAGATGTCTTGTCTGCTATTTCGCTATATAGACTTCAGATAGATGAATAAATGATAATTTTAAAGAACTGAAGACAAAGCCATGAGACTTTTTTAGTTGGTTGGTAGATTGTTTGGGTTTTATGGCAAATCAACCGTTACAGGTTATTTAACGCCAAATACACTTTATGTGAACAATCAGTTCTATTTCAAACAATTCCGTTTAGTCAAGCAGTTCTAATTCAGTTAAGTATAAGTACAGATTTTGGTTACACACAGTTAAATATCAAAGCAGTTCTATGTTAAACAATTCAGTTTAGTGTAAATACAGTTCCAATGTCAAAAAACAGCCCTATTTCAAATAATTCAGTTTAGTATAAGCACGCAGTTTAAATGTAAGTACGGTTTCAGTTTACCACAAGCACTTGGTTTAAATGTAAGTACGGTTTAATTGTCAAAAACATTTCTATTTTAAACTATTCAAGCAGTTATATATAACAATTTAGATTAGTGTAAGTACAGTTTCAATGTCAAAAATAGTTCAATCTAAAACAATTCAGTTTAGCAAAAGCGCGCTGTTTAAATGTAAGTACAGTTTAATAGTAAAAAAACATTTTTGTTTCGAGCTATTCAGTTTAGTCAAGCAATTCTACTTCAGCCAATTCAGTTTAGTAAAAGTACAGATTTTGTTTACACACAGTTACATGTCAGAACAGTTCTATGTTAAACAATCTAGTTTGGTGTAAATACAGTTTCAATGTCAAAAAACAGTTCTATTTGAAATAATTTCCGTTTAGCACAAGCACTCAGTTCAAATGTAAACACGGTTTAATTGTCAAAAAACATTTCTATTTCAAGCTATTCACTTTAGCATAAGAATGCCGTTAGTTCTATTTAACCCATAGATAGGGCCCTATCAGGTGCTACCATACCGGGCCAGAGTGGACCTGGGAGCAATGGCAAGGAAGGGGTGCTCCGTATTCCCTAAGGCCCTAGCCTTACAGGGATCTCACCATCAGACTGCTTAGTGTCATATCCAGGACACTTACCCCTCTGCAGAGGTGCAGTCAGTGTATTCTACAGCCGCAGCCGACTGGGCAACCAGGATTTGAACTTGAGTCATCGATTTCATTTCTCACGACAGTAACTATTACGCTTTCTGTCTGCTTGATGCATTTTTGGATGAATTAGCTTCAGGTTTCTTGTTCGAAAGATGAGGATTGCGGATATACTTTTCTTAAGTCTTGTATCAAATTTGATCAAAAGTTCATCATCTTTATAAACATCGTATAAGATTCTTTTAATTCAATCTAGAACCTATAAAATGTCCACCTCTCGGTAACAGATATTACATGAGTTACATCTGTCTTCATTCTGCTAATCTCATTTTAAATGTGAGTATATTGTGTTTTTAGCTTATCTATTCTTCCAGACGATGTTATACATATTTACTTACTGTCCTATCAAGACTGTAAATGCACCTCTGAGAAATAATTTTAATCAAAGCCTTCTCAGAACGGAGTCACAAGGTAGTGAGTACGGGCCTCATTGGGAACCACTGTTTTATAACATATGAAAAGAAGAATCTTAAAATGTCTTTAACCAAGGGAAAATATGCTGGAATAAGAGTGATGAATAACCAAGGGGACGATTTGGAAGAAATTTAATGTTTCTTTCATTCTTCATTTTTGTCTTAGCAAATACATTAATCCTTTGTGAATGTTTCATTCACACATACAGGGTATCTCAAAATAAATGCAACCTATTATTATGATATTGATTTATCACTGAGACAATGTTAATGGCGGTCATTTGGAACACGTCCTATAAAAAATACATCCTTTGAGATAGAGATATCAAATCAATGCTGTTTTTTAAATTATTCTTTTTGGCCGAGTGGGTAGAGTGTTTGCCAATGTTCTGGGAGACCTAGGTCCAATCCTAGGTTACGTCATACCAAAGACTAAAAAATTTGTACTTGATACCTCCTTGCTTAACATTTAGCATTATAAGGTAGTAGCTATTGAAAAGGGAGCCTTACGGTCGCCCTCGACTACAGTCACCAACTTTACTTTTTATATCAGCTTCCAGGATATGAAATCCTCATTTAAGTTTCTTGTCTCAGTAATAAATCATTACCATATTAATGGGTTGCATACATTTTGAGACAGTTTTGAAATATTTTGTCCCAAAATAAAAGTAAAGTTAGCGACCATAGTCGAGGGTGACCCGAAGGCTCCCTTTTCGATAGCTACTACACCAAGGTGTAGGGGAGTGCGCTACTCCATTCCCTGGATTGCTCCACTTTACCCTTGAACCGTACCTTATAATGCTGAGTGTTAAGCAAGGTGGTATCAAGTTCCATTTTTAAAGTCTTTGGTATGACTCGACCTGGGATTGAACCCAGGTCTCCCAGGCCATTGGCGAACACTCTAACCGCTGGGCCAATGTCCCGGTTCTGAAACAAAAAAGAACACAGCCTTATTATCAATAGATTTATTAACAGTCACATGGGTCCCACGTATATGGAGACACCCATTACTTGTCTTTTTATTTTTCGTTACTAAAATATATATGATTTTAAAGGATTTTTTTGTGGTAAAGTAATCTAATGGTAAGAACACACGCAAAAAAGACAAAAATAACTAAGAATAAATCCAGCTTAAATGGTGACCCAGAAGAATGAGGAGGTACTGTAAAGGTACCAGGATAAATTGCTTCTTTTTTTTTTATAAGAGAATGAGTATACTTAAGAATCTTACGCAGAATCTGATCAATCAACCGATAAGAATCTGGATATTCACTAAGATGTTTCTAAAGTCTTTTTTTCATCAAATCGTCTAATTGAGTCTAAAGGAGAAATGGTTTTAAAATGTTTGTCAGAATCAAAGTCTATTATAAAATATAATTTTTATGGCTCATATGAACGACTGATTAATTGAATTATTAGTTTTAAGGGCATGACAACCCATCCAGGGTTATTTTATGCGTTGAAGTAAGAGAATTGCATTGATTGTACATTTTTGTGTCGTTGTTTCTTGGTAGTTGTAGTTGGTTGGTTTTACGGCATTTCAACCCTTGTTGGGTTATTTTATGTCGTGATCGGTCTTTTAAACACACCTCAGATTTCTTACAGTACCTGATGTTCTTCACTGGTCCCCCATTTAAGTACAGAACAGTTTCATTGCTTAACTACGATGATCTAACGGAAGTCGGCGCTTTCAACACGACTTGACCGTAGTAGTTGTTTCTTTATAGGTCTTTTCTTCTGCCCAAAGTCGTATGATATCAGGTAATATCTCTAATATAAATCGTTATATTTTTCAATCTTTTTTTTTGGGGGGGGGCTTTTTAATAATCATTTGTTTATTCACAGCTATTTGGTTTCAAGTAAGTAATAATAAAGAATGATTTCGAGTATTTCTATCTAATACTAAAATTTAATATTCATTTATATGGTTTCAAATATTATCTAATACAAATGAATACATAATTTTTCGGTTTCAAGTAATTATTTCTATTTAATGATAATCATTTGTTGGCACACAGTTATATGGTTTCAAATAACTATTTCTATTTAATGATAATCATTTGTTTACTCACAATTATATGGTTTCAAGTATTCCTGTCTAACATCAGCCAGTTGTAAGCAAGAAAATAATAATACTGGCCAGAAGAGCAGACCAAACAATAATCAACGAAAAAAGAGAATTTGCAATATTGTCGACTTTGCTGTCCTAGCAGACTACAAAGAAAACTGAAAGGATGTGAAAAGAAGGATAAGTACCTCGACTTTGCTAGGGAATTGAAAAAACTATGCAAGATGAAAGTGACGATTTTATTAAATTGTGGTTGGTCCTTTTGCCACAGTAACTAAGGATTATTAAATTGCCTGGAGTATTTGGAAGGTGGCAGACGGGTAGAGACTATCCAAACGACAGCATTGCTGAGAACGGCCAGAAGACAGAGAAGAGTCCTGGCGACTTGAGGAGACTTGCTGTCACTCAAACTCCAGTGAAAAACCATCAGCTAACGCTGATGTGAAAAACTCTAAAAGAGTACATAAATAATAATAATAATAATAATAATGATAATAATAACATCAAGAACAACAACCCTTTGTAAATTATTATAGTTTTAAATTACGACTCTTAATAGAAATACTTCGGAATTATATGGCATCAAGTATTTAAAGAATTCGAATAATCTTTAAACAGATCTATCTGACCCCTAGACAGAGCCCTAACAGGTACTACCATTCCGGGACTGACTCGACCAGGGAGTAATAACAATGAAAGAGTACTTCACACATCCAGAATTTAGTTTCATGCTAAAAGCACTCCTTTTTCTTTGGTCTTAACGCTCCATGGGAGATACAGACAGCATATTCAAAACCTCGTTGGCAGAGTTAAAATAGTTGTTTAGTATTCATTGGTGTTAAAGTTCAATATTCCATCAAACTAATCGCTAACTATTCACAAGACGTTCCGGCTCAGCTACGTCGATCCTAGTTCTGTGGATCTTTAAAAACAAAATATGGAGGTTGAAAGCATCGACAAAACATTGAGTCGGAGGATGTATGTGGTCATCCTAATGACAGGACCACAAGTTCTTTTATATGCCAAATCGACAGGATTTAGAACAGGCAGACTCAATCATCTGCAGAAGAGTAAGGCTCCCTGCATCAGATGGTAAAGCTTTTTTGGGAAGTGGGGTCTTACCCATCAACAGGGGATACAATCAGTGTATTATAAGTATCACCATCAAGGTTAATGTTTTGCGAGTGATAAAAATGTTGATCAATTTTTACAGCAAAACTGATGAGTGCTGTCAAAAACACCCGTTTTTATGAACACGAAAAAATTAGACAAATCTTGGGAGTTTACATGAACTCAAACTGGTTACCACTGGCTTAACAAAGTTTCGTCACTTATGGGAGGAAGTTGAAATAATAGATAGAGAAGAAAATTGGAAGAGGAGACGCCTTAAAGAATCTGCGCTTTAGTAACCTCCTGAGTAGACCAAGTATAGAGATGAATATAATATGGGAACCTATAATAAAAAAAGCCAGGTTGCATTAAAAAACAAAACAAAAAAAAAAAAAAACAACAAATCAAACTGGTTGATGTTCTCGGTATCAAAAGAAAATTAGGTTTATAAGGCCCGTGGTGTAATGGCTATCGTAATGGGAGGTGCCCGTGGTGTAATGGACACGGCGACACGAGTTCGAATCCTGGACGAGTCTGATTGCATTTCACATAGCTCTAATACCCTTGGGAAAGGTATGAATCCAATTATTCTCCCTCTAATTATGGGTGAATTGTAGGGCAGACTATGTTCTTCAGCCTTGGTGAGACATCTAGTCTAGGAGAAGGAAAACCCTGAATTCAAACCTGTTAAAATCCGGTCAAAAAATTGACCTTGTGTCATATCCTGCCCGAGCAGAGGGGGTTGTAAATATGATTAGGTTTATAAGGCCCCAAAATTGACATTAGATTGCCCGGTTGGGCACGTAGCGCAGTGGATATAACCGTTGGGTTTTAAAAGTTCTAAGTGACAGTTATCTCTGTACTACAGGTTAAATCCCGATTAAGGGTGTCAGTAACAGAATGATCATTTACACAGCTATGAATAGTGGAGCGAGAGCAGAGTACCCAGTGGATCGAATAAAGGTTTTGGTTCAAAGTCCCGTGGCAAATCCTGATTACAAGAAGACTCCCGAGTTCGAAAAGAGATACTTGAAGAAGGCCGGAGGGCACATCGGCCTAAACATTGTACAGACATAAATAAAGATTAGGATAATAGTCCGAAGAATCTTAATATTACAAAGTTTCATGAATTCTGATCTTTTTTTAAAGTTCCTAGTAAACATGTTTTATGTTAAAACAGCTCTAAAAAGGAGGTCAGTTAGTGCAGTTGTTTCAGTGAAATCATGGCTGCTACGAAAACAAGGAAAGGGATGTTGTTGATGAAAATTATTTTGTGATAAATGGATTAAGGAACTCAAAGGAATTTAATGGCAAAAAAAAAATAATAATAATAAAACCAAACCCAACTTAAATGAAATTGTGACCCAGAAAAATGGAGGAGGTGCTGCAAAGGTGCCAGCATGAATTGGTTTTCTCAACTAATTTTATGTTGAGGCCAAAACTGATAAATACAACAAAAAAAAAAAAAGGAAAAAAAGAAAGAAAAATTAATCAGAAAAGAAAACATGTAAAATAAAATTGAATAACATTTTTAAAGGATTTTTATGCGTCGCTGAATGTTTTAGTTTTGTTTTTTTCTTTTAATAAAACATGTCGATAATCCTTGAGAATTTATTGACTATAGTTGGGGTTATTTGAAGGAATGTTTGAATATTGGAGAAAGAAAAAAAAAGAAGAGACAAGAAAGGAAAAAGAAAAGGAAAATATTTTTAAAAAGATGAAAAGTGAATTCTTGGAATATGGAGTGAATTGTAGAAGAAAAATAGAATGAATTGACAGAAAGAAAGAAAGAAAGAAAGAAAGAAAGAAAGAATTTTATACGAAACAACAAGAAAGAAGGGAGGAGAAAAAAAGAAACTCATGCAGAAAATATGAAGAGAAAACAAACACAAAAAAAAAGAAAGAAAGAGAGAAAAAGGAACCTGGTAGAAACAATTCGTAGAGAAGAAATACGAGGAAAAAGACAAATAAGGAAAGGAAAAAGAAGAGATTTAAGTGAACAATATATATATATATATATATATATATATATATATATATAGAAATAACTTAAATCGCAAGTCGAAAATCTTCTACTACTAGGGGTTTCTTGTTACTTTTATCTCTTGTTACTAACCAGGGTTTTTTTGTTTTTTCCGATACCGTGAATACTGGTAGATATTAGATTAGTAAATATATACATATATATATATATATATTACCAGTCTGCAAAAGTTTTCACAGTCAGAAAACTCCCACCGTCTGACTATCTTACATAAGAGACGTATTAGATAATACGCAGAAGATGTGGGATTCATTGAATATCAAGATAATATTCAAAGCAGTTCCACTCGTCAAAAACATATTTCTTAAAACTCCCCGATTAAAGACTAGAAATCTGTAATCTGAGGAGAGACGATGCAATCTGACTTGCTTATGTGTGAAGAAAAATAAATCAACAACCACTGGAATAAAGCGAGACAATGAATATCACTGGAAGACAAAGCGATTGAACGAGTTAGTGTAGATATGAGGTTATGATAATCTCCTCAGTAGGTCGAGCATAGAAATGAACACGATAGCAAAACCTTCAATTAACAAAACAAGAAATACATTTTAAATATAGCTGAAAGATTACACTACCTGATTAGTCAAAGATAAAGAAATAAAAGTTTGGTGGGCAAGAGGTATGCAAATGAGATTAACCAGTGTTCCATGTTTTCCACCCCCGAATCACCTAGTGATAGTTTGCTTTCTTTGTTTAATGGCATTTCAACGCTTTTGGGGTAATTTGATGCCAAAAACATATTTGTAGAAGAACAGTAATTGTAGTATTTAATCCATAGCCAGAGGGAGGAAGATGGTTTTCCAAATATTTCCAAATAGTCCAAGTGTAACATACTCATATGCATGCAGAAACACAGTCAACACAATAATGACAAACGAAACTCAGTTCTTTAGAAAAATATACCGAATATATTCGAAATATTCGAAATGGTACGAAAAGGTTACGAAAGGGTAATGTGTGAGAGGTGAGCTGGAGACTGAACAAAGACTGCAACATATTGACCCCTAGCTCTTCTGGCTATAGCAGCACTTCTTTCTCATCCTGCGGGGCTGCTCAACCAGGGACCCTGAGGGCCCAGCTCTCTGCTGGATCTGATTCTCACTGCTTCGAACTGCAGCAACTGACTCCAAACTCTGATCTCCAACTCACTGACTTCCTGTCGCCTCGGGTTATATAATTGTTTGACACCCACCTGCTTCAGTGAGCGTCGCATCTGCACCCAACTCAACCCGCCAACAGTCAAGGTTATCCCCTGATATCTTCGACCGGATGCACCTGTTATTTACACTGGTACATTTCTTATTTGACTACCCGGCCGGGTCGGAGGTCAATATGTTACACGAGAGTTTGACTGGAGTTTGAACTCGCGTATATCGATGTGGCAGTCAGAAAACACATTGATAGCCATTACGCCAAAGGAATCCATCCCTGTGTCCAACTAAATACGATTGGGTTAAAGTATACCAACTTTTATCGAATTGGTGAGTTCAATCCTTAAGTTAGGTAGAGAAACATTCTGGTTAATGATGGACTGATTGATTTCAACAGCATGTCAAATTGTGTAGGGTTATTTTATGCTTTAAGGTTAGACAGTCACGTTCATTGTAAGAATAATAGTAATTTTCAAACAAATTTGTTTGACCCATAGATGATACCTTAACAGGTACCACCGCTCTAGGTCAGAATGAACTTGGGGGTAATGGAAATTAAGGAGAACTCGACACTCTCCAGAACTTTGGAACAGGATTTTCACTCAGATGCTGTTTTTTTGTTTAATGGCATATCAACCTTTGTAGGTTATTTAATGCCAAAGCTATTCTCCTAGAATAACAGTAGTGGTACTATTTAACCCATAGCTGGGAGGATAAGGGGATTCTTACCTTTCCCAAGGGTATTTGCCCGAAAGTGAACGTAATAGCACGACTGGAGTACGAACTCGCGTACTACGATTCCGCAGTCCATCGCTTTAACCATTACACCTCGAGGACACCTCCTCAGATGCTGTTTAGTTTCATACCCAGGACAACACTTTGGCGGGTGGCGAGGGTTTTACCCCTCTGTAGAGGATACAGTCAGTGGATTCTAAGTGCCTCTGACATATATGTTCTGGCTAAGTGGAATAGATAAATAAACGACATAACAAGACAAAATTAACAGGCGTAGCTTAAGGAAAGTTGGCAAAGACAAAGACGAGATGATAACGAGCTTACATTTCAAAAGAGAAAAAGTCAGACACGTGTTCACCGGATAATCGCGTTCACTTTATTATCAATGATGCAACTTTCTTTTGGATTAGTTTCAAAAAACAGGAAGAAGAGTTACATTGCTTGACAAATCGTACCCCCCACACACACTCAGTGATGAGAGTGGTTTCACTAGTTGTGGAATTTAAGTCGTTCTTTGATACTCTGCAGGTAGCTCACTAACTGCCAGACCCTTTTCAAAAACCAACTATCGTGTGTTACCGTTTTTTCACGCCCACCATTAGAATTCTCATGATTGATTCTTTGTTGTTGGACACACCAGGGTCCCTGGTAATGTAAGATGTCCACAATATTTCTCAAGGAAGACACTAACTGATACGGGGAAAAGAATTCTCATTCTAAAATGGAAGAAAACAATGTTTGAATAACCAACCATTCTAGATGAATGATAAAGTTCAACAAATCAAACAATAGAAATGTTAAGGTAACTGAAAAGTTATTTATTTATTTATCTTTCCAGTCGGTTGATGTTGCATCTATGCAGAGTGGTAAGATCCGCCCTTCAAACGAGGGTTCTAATGGGAAACTACACAATCTGATTGTGAGGCTTCATTCACCCCAGGTCTATTCTGACTCGGAGTGGTAGTACCTGTTAGGTTCCCATCTATGGGTCAAATAAAACTATTTAACTAAGTGCAAAGATATTATTGATGTTAAATTGAATTGTTACATAGTGATACTTGAAATCATTTAACTGTCTGCTGGGAACGAGAATTGAATTATTGGTATTACATCGCAATACTGAGAACTATTTCCATTCGTGTAAAAAGAATGAATAGTGTTGAATAGAATTATTAGTGGTAAATAGTAATATTTGAAATCATTTAACTGCGTGCAAATAAAACTGTGTAAACAAAACCAGAAACCACTTCACTGTGTGCAAGGAAATGATCAATATTGAATAGAATTATTAGTGTATGATAAAAGTACTTGAAACCACTTATCTGTGTGTAAACTAATGAAATCTGCCTCGTTCAAAAAAGGTATGTGTCAACTATTCGCTTACAAATCATATATATTTAATATATATATGACTAAACAGGATTATCTACACAATTGATATGTCATAAAACACAAACGACCATTATCTATTTATTTATTTGTTTGCCGCTTTTTCATCACAATTTAATTCTGCTCCGAAAATTAGATAAATTATTATTTCATAAATCTTGAAAATGAGTTAAGTCTCGTCAATATATTACTACAAGTAATGATAACATAGACAAGGTCAGCAAAATTTGGTAACAGTTTCTTGCCTATGCGATCATCAGACAACACTTGGTCCGATGATCACATACACATACTCTACCACCTATATTGATTCCTCTTTATTGATAAATAAACCAAATTACAATTATATATATATATATATATATATATATATATATATATATGCGCACACACAAGAATCATTCAGTAAAGATATCCTTTTGAAAAAAGCAAAATGATTTTTTTCCGAATTTTTTCAATAAATGTAAACTTTGAATTCTTTGAAATTGGCTGATGGCAAAAATTATTTTTATTTATCAAAAATATCTTTCTGTGGTAATTCTAAATGGTAGCAAATCAAACTAAATCCTCCAGACTGAAACAGGGATTTCTGATAAAACTTTTCGACGCTGAGAAAAAAGAACTATGAATAATACGTTCAAAGAAGTATATCAAGATGTTTACAAATGGGCTAAATTTTTAAAAGAATTTAAAACATGATTCAAGATAAAGATTGGCCAGGCAGTCCCACATTAGATAGCAGACCTGTAATAGTGGCCTTCATATAAGGCGCTCGTTTTGGATGACAGAAGAGTTACAATAGTGAAAATTTCTGTGGGTAGAGCACACGAAGTTACGTATGGTGACCTAAGGTCGGTTGTGGTTAGGTTTTTAAAATATTGTCTCCAAAGCATAAGATCTCATTCTGCAGCAAGAACAGTAGAAACTATCCGTCTGTTTGATGAGAATAACTGGCATATCCTCCTAGCAGTCCCAATCTGGCCTTCTTTGATTTCCAATTGTTTATCTTCCACGAAAACATTTCTGTGAGGAACTAATTTATCCAGAAACCATCAACTAAAGACAACCGTGAGCAAAAGGCTAAAAACCCGATCCAAATTTTCTGTAATGTTTTTTAGTTGAATTTTTTTAAAGAATAGAAATTACATTGACAAACGAAGCATTTATTCACGAGTGGCTTGTGAGTTACTACTTTTTTGCTCTTTGTTTTTCAAAATTCACCTTATTCATTCAATGTACCTTATACATATATATATATATATATATATATATATGTGTGTGTGTGTGTGTGTGTGTGTGTGTGTGTGTGTGTGTGTGTGTGTGTGTGTGTATTATTATTATCATAGAAAAGTCTTGTCAGATGATTGTGTTGAGGCAGGAAATTGATAAAAATGAAACCGCATTGAATCTGTTTCTACTCTCTAAAAACATTGATGTACAATTACTCGATCAATGATACTGGGAACACTTTTTTTTTAAAATGAAGAAAATTAAATCACTAAATTATTAATATTATATATATATATATATATATATATATATATATATATATATATGGGTTTGTATTGGGAAATGGACACAGTGACTGCTGTTGAAATTCTGGACGAGGCTGTTTGCATTTCACACTGCAGTAATACCCTCGGGAAAGATGCGTATCAAACGATTCTCCCTCCAGGTATGAGTAAATATTAGGGAATAATGGAATTTTTAACCTGGATTTGGCAACCGGTCTAATATATATATATATATATATATATATACGAGGGTCACACAAAAAGTATCAACCGAAAAATGAACATTTTTATTGTGGCAATACATTGCCACTTCTTATTAAACAAGGAAAAATAATTCAGATTCCCGTCTTTATTTCTGTTTCGGTTAAACGTAGGCAAAGCTCGGATTTGTGTGAGGGTTGGAATGTTGTATATATATATATATATATATATAGATGTAACCGTAACCCAGCAAAAATTGCATTGCATATCAGTTTTTTCATAATGGCAATACCCTTAAAATGTTCCTACAGCAAAAAATTAAGCAATTTCCGTCCACCTTTCATCTGAATTATATACTTGGCTGGGTGGTTGGTTAGTTTGTTGGATTTTATGGCATATCAACCTTTGTAGGTTATTTAATGCCAAATCCATTTTTATGTAAATAATCAGTTCTATTTAAAATGATTCGGTTTAGCAAGTGTACACAGTTTAATTGTCAAAAACTTTTCTATTTCAAACTATTCAAGCAGTTATATATAACAATTTAGTTTAGTGTAAGTACAGTTTTAATGTCAAAAACAGTTAAATTTCAAATAATTTAGGTTAGCATAAGCACACAATTTAAATGTGAAAAACATTTCTATTTCAAGCTATTCAGTTTAGTCAAGCAGTTCTAATTCAGCTTATTCAGTTTTGTATAAGTACAGATATTGTTTACTCACAATTACATATCAAAACAGTTCTATGTTAAACAATTCAGTTTAGTGTAAATACAGTTTCAATGTCAAAAAACAGTTCTTTTTTTAATAATTCAGTTTAGCATAAGCATACCGTTTAAATGCAAGTACCGTTCAATTGTCAAAAACATTTCTATTTCCAGCTATTCAGCTTAATGAAACAATTCCGTTTAGCATAAGTATGCTGTTAGTTCTATTCAACCCATTGATAGGGCCCTATCAGGTGCTACCACGCCTAGCCGGAGTGGACCTGGGAGCGATGGCAATGAAGGGGAGCTCCGTATTCCGCAAGGCCCCAGCATTACAGGGACCTCACCATCAGACTATTAAGTGTCATATCCAGGACACTTGTTGGTGGAGTCGGTGTATTCTACAGCCCCAGCTGACTGGGCAATGAATTATATACTTTTGAGGTGTTCTTTTGTGCTAAACTTCATTTTTCAATCATTCAAAATCTTACTATAAGAGAGATAATGATGAAATGTTAATTATAATCTGTCACACTTTCCTAAATCGTGGCATCAATATCATCATGGACCTCTGTTCCAACGAAAACTCGACGGTTTTAAGTAATCTAGAAAGCTTAAAAAGATCTCTTCTTTCCAAACAAATTTTTTATCCCACTACTTTCAAATACACTCTTTAAATTTGACCTGGACCAAACTTTCTCTCGTTTTAGTGGTAGATGTTGATTCAGTGTCTGCGATTGAATCCAAGTTAGTTTGCTGATATATATATATTTTTTTTAGTGCTGCAGGGTGAGTCGTTCTCTTCAGATTCACGTTCATGGAATGTCTGCAGGAAACGGTAACATTAGACAATCCAAGAAAGATTATAGAATTCAATATGAAAACCAATGCATCATGGTGCTAATCTCGACGTCATAGACAGACAAAAGAAAGCCGATGAATGAAAGCAATATTTTCAATTCTCTTTGAACCACATTTTTTTTTAAGAAAACTACTTTTTTTTCCTATTCGTCATATACTTTCGTTTTCTTTCTTGAAGAAAAATTTCAATTTTCTGCGGTCGTGTGTAAATCTTTCATTTTTGTAATTTTGGAATGTTTTCACGTGCAACAGTGTATGTGTGTGTATGTGTGAATATGTCTATCTGTGTGTATGTGTATGAATGTATGACAAAAAGTGAGAGAGAGAGACAGACAGACAGAGAGAGAGGGTCTTAATTTCAGAAAGTCTCGCTGCTAAAAAGCTTGAATAGACATTTGTAAACGTATGTGATTTTTTTAAAACTTCTTTATAAAAAACTGAACTACAAACAAAAAAATTAAACTACAAACAAAAACAAAACCTTGCCTACCTTAGAGCAACAAAACATTTCCCGTTGGTTCTTTCACCTATGCGGCTGTTTCATAATCTGTCCATAAACAAAATTCAAAATAGTATTTTTTGTTTGAAAGGGTTTTCTTTCTTTCTTTCTTTCTTTATTTATAGCCTTATTTTTTCTATGCATATCAAAAACATGCCATACGAAAAAGACGTTACTGTTGTACCAATAATAGCTAAGGTTGACACAAGGTCACTTTTAGCTCACAGGCAGAAAATCGGGATGATGAAGCCCCAGGAAGACTTCTAAGCCTTCAAGTGATGTTCTATACGACTTATTTGAAATAAATTACATAACTTTATTTTTGAGCCGTGAGGAACAATCTCAAAAAGTCATTAAAAAATCGTAAAGATTTTCATTTCTTTTAAGTATCATAAATTAATTAAATTTGAACTAAGTTATAAAATTTAAACCTTAAACTTTTAGCTTAAACTGAACATTCTGTTGTAAATATATTAGAAATTAATAACGCCAAACCTTTTTTGTAGGAAGAAAAATTCAAAACTTTACCGACCTCAAGGTTCCCTTATTTACTAAACTCTGAAATTCGTAACAAGATACTGTTCCAAATAACGATCGAATGGTTATAATAATGTAGTTAATGAATTAGTATCCTCTTTGATAATGGACGTATCCGTTGGGTGCCTCGTTGGACGTCACATGACAGTCTAGAAATCCTTTCTGATCCTCATTGTTCTTTGAACTGTAAATACGTTGTCTCCGGCTTCTGGTACAGAAAAGCCTCATGGATATAGTCTCTTTACTTTGTCATCATCATACAAGTTTATCGGTCAGGTCTGATTTCCATATGATCGATAGCTTATCGATAGCTGTCCATGCCTTCGTTAGCCGCGTGTCAATGTCTTTTTCGACACGCAGTTAACGAGGCCATGAAAAAAATACTCGACAAAAATTAATAATGGTTGACAATTCTTTATCTCATAAGAATTCAAGATGATAACATTTCTAATATAACTAAAATAAAGTAATCAAAATTAAAACAACTACGAGTAAAAAGTTATTAATAGTCGAAAATGCTACATCTAATAATAACTGAAATAAAAGATATTACAAACAATATTATTAATACTACTCAATCTGTTATACAAATAAAAAATTTATTATACTTGACTATGATTCATCTTATACACAAATAAATATTACTAAAGCATCTCTCAAAAAACTAATTTTATTTTATTAATACAAGTGAAAGTTATTAAAACTATTTATTACTTGGATTTAAGAAGTAAAATAATCCAAGTTTATAAGTTGACACCATATATGTTAAGCCAAGAGGCTAGATGTTTCAGTTCGAATTTTGACAGAACGATCAACAATCTCTATGTCCCTTTTGTTTTCTTTTCACCTACCTTCAGTTCCCTAAGGAAATATCGTTCCTTATTTTTCTTCGGTAAAACGACTGTGACCCCATGCTCCAGGTATAGGCTTTCAGTGAGAGTCAGATTTTTTTAAACATTTTACCCCCGCCAAGTGACGGTGACTGCGGTTAACATGTATTATTAAAAGAAGTGGAATATCTCTGGCTGTCAATTTTTGTTATGCCTCACAAGAAATGTGGAATTTGTAATCGAGTCATTGTCAACTGGGCGGGATTGTCGCATCACTCTTTAGAGGGTGACTCAAGTTACGAGGTTACAGTTACTGACCTCGTCATCATTCAAAGAGGAGTGCTCCTGGTGTAATGGCTAAAGTGTTCGATTACGGTTTTAATATAAACGAGTTCGAACCCCGGTTGCGCTATTACCTTCCCTTTCGAATAATAAGCTTGGAAAAAGAATGAACACCCAGTTCTTGGTTTAATAGTAACACTACTGTTCTTGTTTCAGGATGGCTTTTGTATTAAATAACCCTAGAAGTCTGATATGCCATTAAAAAAATAAACATAACTAAACCTAACTCGTCGCTTTGATCCAAGAATGAGTTTTGTATCAGCATATTTGTATTGTCGAGACAAAGAGCAGTTGGTTTGGTTGGGTTTTATAGCTATTTAATGCCAAATCCATATATATACATATAAACAGTTCTATCTAAAACATTTCAGTTTAGCATAAAAACAGTTCAATTTCAAACAATTCAACTTGCGATACAAAAGGAGTTCTATTTCAAATAATTCCATTTAGCATAACTACACAGTTTAGTTCTATTTGACTGATAGATAGTACCCTATTAGGTGCTACCACTTCGGCCCAGAGTGGACCTGGAAGCGTGGGGGGAGTCTTACCCCTCTGCAGAGATTCAGTCAGTGTATTCTACAGCCGTAACCGACTGGGCCACAGGACACTCGTTACAGGAGTCTTACCCTTCTGCATAGAGGCAGTTGGTGTATTCTGCAGCCCAAGCCGACTTAGTAAAAAAAGCAGTCGGTAAATATATATTTTCGGTATTTTTCCCAGCATTGTTCAAAACCATCTTCATAAGCTCACTATACACGTGTTGTTGTTTTTTTTTTTTTTAGAATTCTTAGCCTTATGGTTACACTCTAGTTCCACATGTTTTCTCATCAATTAAGTTTAACAGGTTTTAATTTAGAGTTTTCCTTCTCCTAGACTAGTTGCCTCACCAAGGCTGAAGAACGTAGTCTGCGCTACTATTTACCCATAGCTGGAGGGGGAATAATTGGATTCATACCTTTCCCAAGGGTATTAGTGCTATGTGAAATGCAATCAGTCGTGTCCAGGATTTGAACTCGAGTCGCCGTGTCCATTCCTACGACGATTACCATTACACCACGGGCACCTCCTAAAATTTTCATTGATAGTAGCACAATTTAACCAATCGCTGGGAGAATGAGAGGGTCTGTACCTTTCTTATGGCTATTTGTCCGAAACTGAACTTTAAATTCGCTTACAACAATCTCCCAATCCAGCATGTCAACCACAATACCACGGGAACTCCACTTCTCAAATGTTTATATGGTAAATAGTTAACAAACAAGATTAACAAACCATTGTTAGTGACTATATTTTCACTGTGTACCCCATACTTTTGTGTAGCAACCGAGCTAAGCTTAGTATATAGCGACAATTTACATTTTCTTCTTCAATTAAAATTTTACCGAAATGTTTCTATACAGGACAAGGGTATCTATCGTAGTGTAATGGTTAACAACCTAGATTATCTGGACCAGTCAGTGTTAGAAATGAATATTCCTTCAATATAACTTTGCAATATAAAACAAAACTAATTATAAAATTTAAATAAATAAATAATAATAAATAAATAAATAAAATAAATAAAACTTCTTACAAGTCTTAAATTTTATGAATAACTAAAGGGACATTTTTTATTGGTTGAGAATAAAAAGCTGTCTTTGAGTATATATTAATTTTATAAATGAATAAGCAGACGATTTTTAAAAGACGCAGTCAACAAAAACTTTTCAACATGGAAAGACAGCGCTTTTAAAGGACGTCGCTTTTAAAGGACGTCGCTTCAGTTAGCCAATGTTTCACACACACACACACACACACATAAAAATGAATAAAACTTCGGAGTCGACTATTCTTCGAAAAGAGACCATGAAACCTAAGCTAAGTATTAATTTAATTTTGCTTTTATTTGGGTTTATATATGTATACATGTGTATAAGTATTTGAATATGTGCAGTTGAAAATTGACTCGGCTACGTTTTCACTTTTCTTTTAAAACTTTACATAAAAGTAAGTATTAGGTTGGATATTATATAATTTACCAACAACTGGAGCTGCAGAAAAAGCCTACTGCATCTCTGGAGAGGGGTAAGACTACCCCAACGAGTGTCCTGGATATAACACTAAACAATCTGGTGGTGAGTCTCCAGTAATACTTTGGAAAATGCGGAGCACCCCTTCATTGCCATCGCTTCCAGGTCCACTCTTGTCCGCAGTGGTAGCACTTGATAGGGCCCTGTTAACGGGTCAAATAGAACTAAATTCTGTACTTATACTAAATGGAATTGTTTAAAATAGAAGTGTTTTGACATTTAAACTGTGTACATATGTTAAACTGAATTGTTTGGAATAGAACTGTTTTATGTATAAAAATAGATTTGGCATTAAATAATCTATAATCGTAGATATACCATAAAATATAACCAAACCGAAACTAGTTGACCATTCTTTGTGAGTTCGAATCTCCCTGCGTGTCCCATAATTCTTACCTTCTGCCACAAATAAGCGAAACCAGCGTATCATATGTTCTTGTAAAGACATTAAACTGCAAATTGTTGGTATTGTAGGGCCATCCTACCATTGCCACGTTTTCCATGTCCATTATCTTCCAGGGTCGTTGTACCTGATTGGTCAAATTATGATGAGATAACGTATAAAAGAATCTTGTAGTACAGTAATAATAAAATTCATGTGGAACTACATATGAAATGTAAACCCCTCACATAGTGTAATGATTAACAAGCTATATTAACAGGCCACTGGGAGTTCGATTCTCACTGAGTAAGCTCTACTTCTGGCCTTGTGCCACACCAACTCTAAGATTACTATATAACAAAAAAAGAAATATTGACATATTTGCTGTCAATGAAGCTGTTTTACTTCTTATCATTTATTTGTTAATTTACTGCAAAATAATTTTAAAAATCTTTATATATATATATATATATATATATATATATATATATATATATATAGATTTTTCAGTTCAGTCAAACCGGAGTCGGAAATAATTCCGTCAGGAGAATTAAATTATTCCAGCTTCGAACAGTTAAATCTTCCTTGTAAAGAGCACATTGTAACTGACATCACAGATCAACAATTCCTTTAAGAAAAACAAAATCCGTTCACTTTAGGATTATAAATTCATTTCCATCTTGCTATGGGTATTGATATAAATCAATATATATATATATATATATATATATATATATATATATATATATATATATATATATGCCATCAAACATTTAATGGAAACCATCCTCATTATGAAGTCGCATCACTAGCACGGATTTCCCTGACTCTCTCTCATTATTAATCCTTATTATCCATCGCTCCCGGCAGGTCTTACAGACTACATCCTGTGCCCGAACAGAGCAGTGGTTTGGTTTGGTTTGGTTCCCAGGTACATCAGCTATTTCAAACAATTCAGTTTAGTGTAAGTATAGTTTTTATTTACACACGGGTAAATGTTAAAACAGTTCTATTTCAAACACTTCAGTTTATTATAAGTATAGTTTTTTGTTTACACACAGTTAAATGCAAAAACAGTTCGATTTCAAGTCACTCAGTGTATAAAAATTATACAGTTTAGTTCTATTTGAGCTATAGATAGGATCCCATCAATCCGAGCCAGAATGGTCCAGGGCGCGATGGCAATAAAGGGGTACTCCGTATTCTCCAAAGCTCCAGCATTACAGGAGCCTCACTATCAGATTGCTTAGTGTCATATCCAGGACACTCGTTGGGGGGGGGTCTTACCCCTCTGCAGAGATGCAGTCGGTGTATTATACAGCCCCAGCCGACAGCCCTGTCTTTTTCAAGGCTATTAACATGAAGTGAAATACGAATAATTCCGAGATTTTATCTCGTTCATATCCAGGACACACGTTGGGGTAGTCTAAACCCTCTGCAGTGATGTAATCAACATATTCACCAGCCCAAGCCAACGAGGCTAAGAATTGGTGGAGGTAAGAGACTGCATCTTGTAAGTTTCCAGACCTCAAGGGGTTCTTGATTACTAAGCTTAGCTAATTCTAGAACACCTAACAATATACTGCCCCAATGAGAATAAAACAGCAATCAGAGTATTCACTAAAGCTAAAAGTAAGGTGCTCTTCTTTTTATTGTTCTCAACAAGTTTAAACTAGTCATTTGTCATGAGAAATGTTTCTGTGAGGAAAATTCTTTTTTATATATATTTTTAAAACAAGTTTTAAAGAAGTTGATAAGCCACAGATGAAAAAATGTACTGGTATCTGAGCATATCGATTAAATGAATGAAAATTGGTTTTTGATTGTATGCAGCAGAAGTATTCAATTCTAAAAATATAAAATATGTTCCCACAATAGATAATTAATTTTGGGGGGGTGTTTTTAGATTTTTTTTGTTTTTATTTGTTTCCTCTTTTTTTATTTTTAGATAACTGAAAAAAAAACCCTTTGGTTATGTTAGATGAATATAAAAGAAACCCACTGAGCAGCATCGTTCAAACGAACAGCATGCGTTTATGGTGAAAACGTTTTAGAAAAATAGAAAATAAAAACGAGACAAACAGACATCATAAAGACCGATTCAATGGGTCAATAAAATGAGATACGGTAGCTTGCATCATCGGCCATATTTCTTCTTCCTCAGCCTTCTTTATGCGCATGCGTGTGTGTGTGAGAGTAATTGAGGTGAGAGTGTTTTCGCATAAGTATGTTATGGATACAGAGAGAGTGTGAGAAGATGCCTGTGACTTCAATAAATGTAAGATATCACAGACATATTTATTGGAGGATTTCTATACAGATTTGTCTCTGCATTCTCCGTTCCTTTGCGCGTCTGTTGACCTGCACCTTGTTTGTGTTCATGGAGGTCAGCTTAGAGGCAAGAAAAAACTGTCGAGTTTTCCGTCTAAATCAAAATCAGAAAGAGATTCATCCGATAAAGATGGGACCAAAAGTTTATTCTCTCTCGGCCAACCGTATAGATAACCCCAACTGCCGAAATATATAATTCGGTCATTGACTCAAAGAAAGAAAGAAAGAAAGAAAGAAAAATACAAATTAAAAGAGAAGAAATAGAAAGAAGGAAGGACATCAAAAGAAAAACTTGAAAAAGAAAGAAAGAAGTGAGGAAAACAGAAGCATGATATAAAAAGACTTAAGGCAAAGAAAGAAAGAAAGAAAGAAAGAAGGAATGAAAGAAAGAAAGAAAGAATGAAAGAAAGAAAAAAAGAAATCATAAAACACTAAAGAAGAAAAAGAAAAAAAGAAACATAAAAAGAAACGCATAAAAAAAGAAAGAGAAAAACGAAAGAAAGAAAGAAAGAAAGAAAGAAACAAGGCGAAAAAGCACAATATAAAAAAGGACAAAAAAGAAAGACAGTTAAATGAAAGAATTAAATCTTGTATTTCTCATCGGAGAAGATAAATAAAAATGAAAACAGAAAAAAGAAAGAAAATGAGTATTTATAGGAAGGATTGAATCTAGATGAAAAGAAAGAGTGAAAGACAAAGAAGAAAAGAAAAAACTCATTCAAAAGAAGAAAATTAAAGGAAGTAAGAAAGAAAAAAACTTTCGGCAACCTCGATATTCGACGATATCTATGACCTTAACCTCGAAATAAATTGAGCATCTTCTCTGCCACGTGCTGACCCCCGACCTCGAGATCATATCTTATGAATGAAGAAATTCTCCACTGAATTGGACAATATGTAGAGCTAATAGTTTCTTCTTTTTCTTCTTTGCTTTCTTTGTCTTCTCGTCTGCCAGACTGTCACCCACCCTCCTTCATACGTGACCTTTTGTCTCTCTATAATTCTCCCTGTATCGACATTAAACCTAAACAATATTCTAGTAACTCTTTCTTTCTTTCTTTCCTTTTTCTTTTTCTTGACTAAATGTCGCTCAGTACAAGGTGCTTGACTCGGGTTCGTGCGATACGCGATGACTCGTGACTCAAAAATCGCTGATGTAGCCGTTATCAGATTGGTCTTTCCCCCACCATTTTGCTTTCTTATTTAAGGCTCAATGGAAAGAAACCTGACCAGGAACCTGAGGGTTCAAGGGTTCAAATCCCGCTAGGTTCGGTTATTATTTCGCCATGGAATGCAAAATGTAGGCTGTGTTTTAAAACAACACATCTGACCTTACAAGAAAGAAGTGGACAATTTTTTGTTACGTTGGTAAATTTTGCTTTTCATTGACTGAAGATTATATCTAATTTTAACAATGTCATTCAAAAAAATTGATTCGAGCATTCATTGGTCGAATCCTTTCATTTGAATGGATCCTTTGTGTTGGCGACTAACCTCCTTGCTCACGCCTCTGTGTGTGTGTAAGTGGCAAATTTAATATGTGCGTGCCAGTCACTTTTAGCATAATTAATTTAACTGAACCAATGCCCTACACTGGGATCGAACCATGAGAGAATACCTTCAAATTTTTATACTACAGTAAATCCAACAGCGCTTAACGTACTGCACAATAAAGATTTAAAATTCTGTATGCGTACTTGTTTTTATGTCTAACTCAATCTGTCAGGTCGGTGAGGCTTAGTATATGATGTCTGTATCCCTGGGGGAGGAATAAGATACCTCCATGAAAAAGGGTAATCCTGGATAAGACTTTTTGGTGGAGAGGCTCCACTAATGGAGCTCTAAAATGTTCAGAGTACTCCAAAAGTGGTGAGTTGGTCTTACGGCATGTTAAACTTTGTTGGGTTATTTAATACCAAAGCTCTTTGTTTGTGTGTGTGTGAGTGTGTGTGTGTGTGGAATGGAAGTAAATAATAAAAATGAATCCGAGAGTATGAAGAAAATAGAAAAACATTTATCGTTGTTCGAGTAACATTTGTTTCACCATTTTAAAATCCTGATGAAGGTTTACGAAAACCAAAATGTTTTAACGTTGACTTTTCTTGATAATGAATTCATCCCTTTTGAATTACTTTGTTTTTCTTTTTTCTTCTTATATATATATATATATATATATATATATATATATATATATATATATATATATAAAGAATTTCAAAGGTAAAAATAAAGAAAAATTACAAGGGAGGACTTAACTGTCATGCAACTGATTTGATTTGCTTTATTCATTAATTGGCATACCTTTGTAGGTTATTCAATGCCAAATTCATTTTTATACATATAAACAGTTTTATTTCAAATGATTTAGTTTAGTGTAAGTATATTTTTGTTTGCACACAGTTGAATATCACAATAGTTCTATGGCAAACAATTCAGTTTAACGTAAGTACACAGTTTTAAAATTCAGTTTAGCGTGAGTAAAATCATTTGTTTACTCGCCACTAAACATAAAACAAATTCTATTTCAAACGATTCAGTTTAACACAAGTACACAGTTTAAATGTCAAAGACAGTTCTATTTTAAACAATTCAGTTTAACATAAGTACAGTTTTTCTTTACACATGGTTTAATAGAAAAACAGTTCTATTACAAACAATTCATTTTAGCATAAGTGCATTTTTAACGTGAAACACTTCTATTTGACCCATAGATAGAGCCCTATCGGGTGTTACCACAACGAACCAGAGAAGAGCCGGGAGCGATAACATTGAAGGGATACTCCACATTCCCCAAAGCTCTGTCATTACTGGAGTATCACAATCAGAATGTTTTGTTTCAAAATCAGGACAATCATAGGCTATCCAAGTAAATATAGAGATTAGATAAATTTGCAATAGTGCACAGAAAAGTAGAAATAAATGCCACAATATATCCCTGAAGGTTTCCGACGACGAAAGAAGACACCAGAAGAAGCCAGGAAGGTATGGTAGCCGATTGGTGACTATAACACCCGACATGAGGACAATCGTCCAACACGTAAAAGTAGAAGAAAGATTACCTCGATTATTATCACCTCAAGCTACCATAATGTAAGTTAAGTAAAGTTGGCGACTGTAGTTGAGGGCGACCCGAAGGCTCCGTTTTCAGTAGCTACTACACCGAGGTGTAGGGAAGGGCACGACTCCTTTCCCTTGATTGCTCCACTTTACTCTTGATACGTAACTAATAATGCTGAGTGTTAAGATATGTTGATGGTATACCAATTCCTGCAAATATTAAATCAACATACTACTAGACACCTTCCAAAAAATTCAGTTTTTAACTTTAATCATGAAATAAACAAAAGCAATAAAATTTTCTTTTTAGATATTCTCATTGTTATTAACAATAATAATAATAATAACTGCATTTCCCCTGCTTACAAAAAAACACACCAATAACAACTGTACCCTCTACTTTAAAAGTGAATGACACTTTCGATATAAAAACTCTATTATTAATAACTTAATATTCCACGCAAAACTAATCTTGTCCGCCAAAACAATGTTTTATAAAGAAATAAAACCATAAAACAAAATCTCATTAATAATGATTTCCTTAACAATATAGCTGACTAACAAATTAAAGATATAATTAAAAATGTTAGCCAAAATAATAAACACTGCAACACTCCATCCTATAAACAAGCATTTATCAAACTTTTTTTACTACAACCAAATGCCCTACAATTATAAATTAGATGAAAATTATAAATTAGATGAAAACACATTAAAATATTGATTCAAAGAAATATACTCCCCACTCATCCTAATAAAAAAAATAAAACTTATCATATACTATAATAAATTCAAAAATTCAACTTTGTCATTTATAATTCTTCTCCCTCGATTGGAGTTTTGCCAAAAGCTAACGGTATATATCAATTTAAGCGTTCTTTAGGAGATTGTATCTCTGAAAACAACACTATATACGTCGGTTTAACCTCAACTACACTATAGAGAAGACTTACAACGCAACTTTCTAATACCAGTTCCATAGCACCAGATAAAAAATACATTCATGCCCGACAACTGAATTTCAGAAAACTCTTACCAAAAACGCAACAATATTGAAACAACAAAGTAAAAGGCAAAAACAACAGATTCTTGAGGAGGTGCTACATATTAGATATATCCGACCCAAACATGATAGAATTAATTTTGAAACCAGTGCTAATGTACTCAAATGTGTTAAGCAACTGACACTATTTATAGAAACAAATTTGAAAAGTAAACGCTACACTAGTATAAATGCACATTCTTCCAAAGTATTAATGTACATACAAAAGTTACATCCCTTTGGTCATACATCCTCCCCTGATGATGGCCCAAGGTTGGGCATAAAGTACTTGGGAAATAACTAATTATAGAGGGATTTATCAACAAATTCCTGTCGAATATTATAAGATCGATACAGCAACTCGAAAGGATTAACAAAAAAATATGTACACAGAAAATATCAACAATGTTCAGTTTTCACACACACGTATATATATATATATATATATATCTGTTCTCATGAATTAAACATTCTCAGTGGCCGATAACGTATACAAAAAGAGTTTATACGTAAAAAATTCCTTCGCTAAACAAAATAATGACGATGGCTCAAGGGGAAAAATATTTGACTGACGTAAATACAGCTTGGTTTCGCTCCCAGCTTGAAGCGTCTCGTGTATCTAGCCACACAGAGGAGTTGTAACACAACAAAACAGTCTATCTGTGGATGAAAATATAAATATATACGAGGATCATTAAATAAGTTTCCAGACTTTTTTCGTATGTGCACTTTTATTGATAGTACAAACATGAAACTCTAGTCCCCTTCGAAGTAATCTCCCTCGGCTGCAATGCACTTGTTGTACCGTTCCAACATGGAAATCCTCTTGTGTGAGCAAGTCAATGACCTTCGTCACAGCTTCTTTCATCTCCTCAATTGTCTCATAACGACAGTCTCTAAGGTTAGGGAATAAGCAAAAGTCACAGGGAGCAAGGTCTGTACAAAAGAAAGGCTGAGGAACTGTCTTGATGCCCATCTTGGTCAAATAGTCTGTGACAAGGATGGAGTTGTGGACTGGTGCATTGTCCTGGTGGAAATGCCACTGAGCCGATTTGAAGAGTGCTGGCCTCTTCCCAAGGAATCTCTCCTGAACTCCCTTAAAACCTCAACATAGTAACCCTAACCCTAACCGTTTGGCCAATCAACTCTGGTGCATTGACTTCCTTACTCCTCCCACACCTCTCATCATCCCTCACAGACTCCCTGCCTTTCTTGAATCTCTTATGCCACTGGAAAACTAATGCTCGATTCATGCACGATGGTCGAAAAGCAATCTGAAGCATTCCATACGTTTCTCTGGCATTTTTTCCAAGTTTACAACAGAATTTTATTGAATAGCGTTCTTCTAAAGTGTCCTCACGTCCAGATTGCATTTTTGAAATTCACCAGCTGTAACAATCAGGCTTTAGTAGGTATATTCCAATTCCTGCTGTAGCTGTTCATTTGAACGTGAAATCATAAAAATTGGTCAGTCATCTTGTAAGATGTATAGCAATAAGATAAGAGTCTACTACAATTTTAAACGCCTGTACAAAAAAGACTGGAAACTTATTGAAGGCACCACGTATATATGACAAAATTATAATCAAGGGAAAACCACTTCGGTCAAAACATTTGAACCTGTTCTGAACATCGCGATTGAGTATTATTTAACATCTTAAAACTTCTCTCTCTAGTTTTGAAACCAAATTTAATTCTTCTACTGGGAATATTTTGAATACATCCTTATGTCATCTGCCTATTTTGTCGATTAATATATTGATTTTTACAGCGTTTCAACCCATGAAGAATTATTTCAGGCCTAGAAGTTGGGGAATTGTGTCCTTTGTACATTTATATATATATATATATATATATATATATCTTTGCGTACTTTTTTCTTAAGAGTTTTCTGCATACAGTGGACCAAGGAGTAATAGCAATGAAGAGGTACTCAACGCTCTCCAGATATTCAGAACTGGAGTCTCACAACTGGATACATTTCAGTGTCACACCGGGATATCGCTTTTTTTGTTGGTAGGGGGATCTTACTTCTCTACAGGGAACACATCGTATTCTTAGCCTCATTAACAGGGTGGGCCAATTCTATGTTGTCCGTATCCATATATTTCTATACCGAATAGAATATTTAAGAACTCGGTTAAAGAGACTTTGACCCTTATCCTGTGCTGCAACTCTAAAGGTCTTAACGACACACATTCTTCCGAAAAGCACCTCCTGTGTCGCTGCACATTTTCTTGTCATTAGATTCCATTGTTCTTTGACAAGAAATTGTCACCATGTTTTGAATTCTGAGTCGTAGAGAAGATATGCTTAATCTTCACCTCCCTCAAAAATAGCAGGGATTCTGAATATGCCAACTATATTTTCTGCTGATGCCAAGACTGCCCAAAAGGATATATTGCATACGACACTGATCAGTATCTTATGGTGAGACTCCAATTCTGAAAATCTGGGTACTATTGTGAAAAATATATCTCTTCCCCTTGCTCCTTGATTAGAGTTTGAACATTTTCGTAGCACAGCATATATCTACAAATCTGCGTTACGTGTCCATTTATTCTTAAATCAACCAAATTTATTCTAAGAATATTACAGATTTTATGAGCGAATTCATAATTATCTGCTTGACACGTTCGTGGAAAAAATTGTCTGGCAAAAAAATTCTTGGTAACAATTCAATACTCGAGAATGAGATTATTTTTGACATGCCTGCACTCAAGATTTAGATTCTTGGTGATAATTTGGATTGCCGAAAAGAGACCTATAATCGTGACTTAGATTAGATTCTAGGAGACACATTACCTCTCAATATCTAGATTCTTGATAACCAGCTCAACACTCGAAACCTAGATTCCTCTTAATAGGCCTACACACGGGACTAAGATTCAAGAAGACTGATCAACACCCAATATCTAGATTCTTGATAACCAGCTCAACACTCGAAATCTAGATTCCTCTTAATAGGCCCACGCTGAAGACTTAGATTTAAGGAGACAAACTGACACTCATTATCGAGATTCTTGATGACCATGCTAACACTAGAAAAAGATTCTTTTTGACAGACATTGATTCAAACAAACCATGATTACATCAATTTGTTCTCAATAAAACCAACCATATGTGGCTCACCAAACAAAGTTATTTCATCTTATTTTCTTTGATTTGGGAAAAGCTGTGTGAAAATAATTTAATAAATTTCTGCTTACATTCAATAGTAGCACGGAGTAAAACTTGTCTTGAGGCTTTTCAAAAATCAAATCTTACAGATTCAATATGCAAGAAACAGAATTTCAAGCCGACGACGTTTGAATTCACTGTTGACACCAATTCACGAAACCTTTAATGACGTATTTTAAAGACAATGTGGTTGGGAGTCCGGTGTTGCAATTCAGACAAATCTGATCAGAGCTTTGATCTCGAGGGTTAAGTCAAATATTTCTAATGTTTATATCTTATATAAAGATCTTTGTAGATAGATAGATAGATATGCGTGGGTACACAAGTGTGTGTTAGTTATACTGCATCAAAAGATACTTTGGCCATTTATAAGGTATTTGTAAAAGTCCCCTGCGCAAATTCCTCGACTTAAAACTTTGCATTCAGTGTTCACTAGTCCTCTTTTGAATAAAAAAAAAGAACGTAAATAGCGACAACAATGATACACGTGTGACACTGAAAGTTTGTATAGTTGCTTTTAAAGAGTTTTTTTTTATTTTTTCGCTGCTATGGGATATCCAATATTCCTATCAAATACAAATAGTTTACACACGCAAGTATGGTTTTAAATATTGCTATATAATTCTAATAATTATATGATTTCAAGAATTTATTTCTGTCTAATAAAATATATTTTACACATAATTATATGGTTTCAAATAACTAATAATCACAAGAAAACAAGTGTAGCTACAAGTAACTATACTTAATACTAATGATTTATATGTTATTTCTTATTTCTATCAAATTCTGATTTTTTAAAACAGATCTATTCGATCCAGTTATCCGACTGAGCTAAAAGTCTGGAACCTTGGCAGAAAGTGTTTTGAAATTTGTGGCCATATTGCTTTGGTATCTTCAAAATATATAACCATAATTACACTCTGTTATGTAAAGGATTGCATTTCACATAGCACTAATACCCTTGGGAAAGGTATGAATCCAAATATTCTCCCTCCAGCTATGGGTAAATAGTAGGGCAGACTGGGTTCTTCAGCCTTTGTGAGGCAAATAGTCTAGGAGAAGGAAAACTCTGAATTCAAACCTGTTAAACTCCGCTTAAAAATTGACCTTGTGTCATATCCTACCCGAGCGGAGGGGTTGGTAAATATGTTTATGTAAGGGATTCAAATATTACAGGGTCACATTTTATTTAAGATTGCTTAAACTCAAATACAATTAGCTCAATAAGAGATAAATAATATTAACTGATGGAACAAGTACGACTGTTTATTTTAATAAAGTAGCAGTAAATAACTATTTTATATACGAGTTTGGAAATGGTCATTATTAAAAATAAAATAGGTAGACTTACTTTTATCAAAGTTTTCTAGCAGTACTTACCCATAATACATACGGCTTGTAAGATGATCATTATTAACAATAAAGGATGTAACGTTACTTTTATCAAAGTTTATGTCATTCAAATTGAAACGACATTTTATCAATTTTTATACTTTATTTCTCAAAGGTTACTGCCTTATTTACACCAACACGGTGCGTGAAAACTGGTTCTACTTTGTCCGGAGATCACAGATACCTTCGAAAATAGAAGTTCAATCGAGACAGGGGTTCCATCCCAGTTCGAGTCATACAAAAGCTCAAAAAAATGGTTCTTGATACCTCCATGCTTAACATTCAGTATTATAAGATATATATCAAGGGTAAAGTAGAGCAATCCAAGAAGCACAGGATACAGGGAACATATTCTAAGCCCTGATGACAGGGAAAATCCTCGGGTCAGAATATAAAAGCATGTTCATGTAAATACACATAGCACTTTATAAATATGAATACACATATACAAACATGCTTATGTATTTTTGATCAGCTTATTTCTCAGTCTGTCAATTTAGCTTCAAGAAAATAACATATAACTTCCAAAAATTTGTACGAGTTTTATAGTTTCAAGTATGTCAATCTAATACTATTAATTTATACACACTTTTATGATTTTAAGTAACTATTTCTTATTTTAATAATCATCGTGTGCACACGGTTATACAGTTTCCAGTATTCCTAACCAATACAAATAATTTTTACAAAGATCTATCAATCACAGGGAAAACGTTTCAGCTGATATATCCTCCAAACTTCTTCAGGTGTTTGTCGAACTAGGGAACCTTCACGGAACTTCGAACTACGTCCTTTATTCAATCGACGGGGGTCGTCTGTTCTGATTCTGTTAGCCATAACCGGGTACAAGTGCTAAGTAATCCTGTATTGTTACTCGTCAGTAGTCAGGATTGCACCTGCAACCTCCAGATGATTGTCTCCTTAGAAGCTTAGGGAACCAATGCCTATAACCGTTACGCTGTTTCCTGCTGGAGAATTCAGAATGTATTTTTGGGACTCATAAACTTAATGTTCTTACTTCACTAGAATTACTACAATTATGTATAAAGATGAAGACAATAGTCCGAAAACCCTTAATGATAAAAATCAACAAGCTTCGTCTCAGAAATTTAGACAACTATTATTTTTCTAATATAACGTGTTCTTCCATTTACTCTTCTTTCACCATCAAAGAAAAGAATACCGATGATTCTTGTGATCGGTTTGCTTTGAACTGTCTTTAGTTGGATAGTTTGTTAAAATTCACACCTTCGTTAGTGTCTCCATCTTCAGAGATAACATGAAAACGGATCACCTGGTGGGAAAGCTGATGTGATCGGGAAATGATGTAAGGTTATCAGTTCAATATAAGCAAAAGACACAGGACGTTAAAAACAAAAGAGCAATAAGGGTTTCTTTCAATCTTGATGTCATATAAGGAAGGCTTGGAGGGACATCAGCCGATATTTTGTAGATGAAGTGACAAAGACAGTGATGCTAGCTTGGAAATTTCTTGGAATGTGAAATATCCATTGTCTATTATCTACTGTGTTCTTCCTGTATTTTCATTGTTCGTCTCACTTGGCTCAAAGTTTTATTTTCTTATGACCTTTTGATTTTAACTCATTTTCTGCATAACGTTTTTTATCATTATCAACATCTCTTAATCATTTATTTTTTATGTTTCTTCACTAAATTTTGCTAGCCTTTTTTTTTTAATCTTCTGACTTTATTTTCATTTTTTTCTATTTTTATTTTACTTTTTTATTTTTCTCTTTTTTTAAATTTTTTTACCTCTGTTTTTATTTTCCAAGTTTTAGTGTTTTTGTTTGTCTACTTTAAACCAATTCTTCTTCTTCTTCTTCTTCTTCTTCTTCTTCTTCTTCTTCTTCTTCTTCTTCTTCTGCTGCTGCTGCTGTTGCTCTTGTATCTACTTTTATTATTTTCTTGGTACACTTTCGTTTATGTCTACCTTCCCCTTTTTCCGAATATCTCCATCTACAATTTTTCCTACGACCCCTTTTTATTCTTCATTTTTGGATACAATCGTCTTCCTCCGTAGCATTCTTTTGAAACTTTAGTTTGCACCTCCCTTTCTTCTTCTTCTTCTTCTTCTTCTTCTTCTTCTTCTTCTTCTTATTATTATTATTATTATTATTATTATTATTATTCCTTTTTCAAGTGACAGCAAGTCTCCTCAGGTCATTAGGATGCTTCTGAGTATTCTAGCCGATCTCAACTATGTTGAAGTCTGAAATGTCTCGATTCTTTCTCCGGTTTCTAATCGTTCCATTATTTATCATTATTATGATTGATAATTTTATCTTTATCATCATCATCATCATCATTATTATTATTCGTAGTAGTAGTTGTAGTAGTAGTAGTCCTCTTCCTTCTCCTTGCTGCTATGTATTCGTGTTCTTGTGAATCTTCTTTTCTTTCTTCTTCTTGATCTTCTTCCGGTCTTTCTACTTCTTTGTTTGCTTCCTCCTCTTCCTTTTCCCCATCTTCCTTTCTTTTAGCTCCTCACTTCTTCTCCTTCCATTCTCTGACTCTCCTATTACTTTCTTAATCTTCTTTCTTTCTTTCTTTCTTCCTTTCTTCTTTCTTTCTTTCTTTTTATTCTTCCTTCCTTTCTTTCTATTCTTTCTTTCTTTCTTATACTTTCTCGTGCTCATCTTTTTTTTATCCATCCGCTACACTGCCTGCCCCATAAACCTGTACCTTCCCCGAAACCCCGACTGTTGAGAAAATCACCCTCCCCGTCAGACACCGTCATTCTACCAACATTCCGACTCAACCTATTGTTGTCTTACCGACGATATACAATCATTGACAAATTACTTATCTTGTTCGTTCGTTTTTTTGCTTCAGCAGTACGTTTTTGTCTTTTTTTTTTTTTTGGTCTATCTTTTCACAGGTTTCTATTATTTGAGATATTCTCGAAAGATGGTTGCAATACTTGTCAACTCTGGAGGCACAGTTCCTTGAATTGAATGCCTTTTCTAATGGACTCGAGTTCAACATGTTGTAATTGTCATTTCTTGGTTCCAGACGTTCAAAGAATATGGGTTGGCATCTCATTCGGAAACATTTCTTCCTGAGTTTTGTTTCCCATTTCGTATAATATATATATATATATATATATATATATATATATATATATATATATATATATATATATATATATATATATATATATTATTCATCTTTTAGTTTTGTTGTACCTTTTTTTATATGTTCATTAGAATATTTTGTTCATTTTTTATTTTTCTGTTTTCGTCGTTTTACCGTCTCATTATATTTCACTTTTCGATTATTTTTTTTTTCTTTTTTAATGTTTCTGTATTTTTATCCTTTCACTTTTTGCCTTTTTTCATACTTATTCCTAACTTTTACTTTCATTTTTCTTCTTTTTCGTTTTCCACCTTTCTTTTAAGATTATTGCCTATCTATCTATCTATCTATCTATCTATCTATCTATCCCAGCCTTTTCAAATGTATGTATGTATGCATGTATCAGCCCAGTTAACTGGGCTGTAGAATACCCTGACAACATCTCCGCAGAAAGGTAACACTCCCCCGCCACAATTAGTGTCTTGGATATGACACTAAACCATCCGACGGTGCAGCTCCAGTCTTGTAGCTTTAGCCATTACTCCGGGGTCAACTCTTAACTGGAATGGTAGTAACTGTTTGGTTCCTATCTAAGGGTCAAATGAAAATATTATATTACTTTCTCTTCTTGAAACAATTTAACAGAATGTAAACAAATGACTGCTAAATTAAATTGTGTGTATTACATTGCTGTAGTTGAAGCTATTTAACTGTGCGCAAAATATGTTACCTCTGAACTATTTATTAAAAAAAAACATGTGTATAAACGGTGTTTGGCTTTAAATAACCATCAAGGTTTAACATGTCATTAAACAAAAAAAAATCTCTTTTCATATCCATCAATTTATATATATATATATATATCCATCCCAGTCTTTTCGTACTTATAAATCTGTCTATCTCAATCTATTTATATGAATCAATCTATTCATCATCATCATCATCATATCGTGCTGGTAGCATGGGTATCCCTGACCCTCTCTCGCCACTCCTCCCTATCGTTCATCGCCCTAGGTAGGTCTTCAGGACAACATCCTGTATCCTCACATAGCTGCTGAACGTACGTTCGAGCTGGTCGCCCTGCTTTTGCGCAGCCATGTGTGGGGATCCATAAGAGTACATCTCTTATGAGTTCATCTCTGCTTCTCCAGCAGTGTCCTGCATGTCTGGTTCGTCTAACTTGAATAGTTTTCGTGATAGGGGGCAGGTGGCCGTACAGAAACTAGATGGCAATTACACAAGAATGCTGCGTGCAATCCTGAACAAGTCCTGGCAGCAACACCCCTACAAGACACCAATCTATTCATAAGTTGTAAGTAAAGTGAGTAAAGTTGGCGACCGTGGTCGAGGGCGACCAGAAGGCTCCTTTTTCAATAGCTACTATACCAAAGTGTAGAGGAGGGCGCTACTCCTTTCCCTGGATCGCTCCACTTTACCCTTGATACATACCTTTTATCGCTGACTGTTGAGCTAGGAGGTATCAAGTACCATTTTAAAGTCTTTGGTATGACGCAACGTGGGATTGAACCCA
This sequence comes from Sepioteuthis lessoniana, assembly GCA_963585895.1. NCBI lineage: Eukaryota > Metazoa > Mollusca > Cephalopoda > Myopsida > Loliginidae > Sepioteuthis > Sepioteuthis lessoniana. The sequence goes on along the minus strand of OY757928.1, from coordinate 9,614,568 downwards.
GGTCTCCCAGACCATTAGCGAACACTCTAGCCACTTGGTCAAAGTTGTAATATTCCCAAAAAGATGGATTGTATCATATACAAAAGACAGCATACAACAACCCAATACATAGTAACATTACACAGTATATCGACATCAATGCATTATTTACAATATATTGGAAATGTATAGCATGGTATTCTATATTGTCTAATACGCACTTACATTATTGTAATATACTACGATATTATCATTGCACTTCGTATTATACCATCACAGATTACAATATTGTATATGTAACATAAAATCAACATACCATTGGCAATTTATGCTTATTATCATAACATACATATTGCAATTTAACACAGAATATACAACCAACATATGAATGGTCATCATCATCATATCGCGCTGGTAGCACGGATATCCCTGACCCTCTCTCGCCACTCCTCCCTATCGTTCATCGCCCTAGGTAGGTCTTCAGGACAACATCCTGTATCCTCACATAGCTGCTGAATGTACTTTCGAGCTGGTCGTCCTGCTTTTGCGCGGCCATGTGTGGGGATCCATAAGAGTACATCTCTTATGAGTTCATCTCTGCTTCTCCAGCAGTGTCCTGCATGTCTTGTTCGTCTAACTTGAATAGTTTTCGTGATAGGGGGCAGGTGGCCGTACAGTTGGTGTCTTGTGGGGTGTTGCTGCCAGGACTTGTTCAAGATTGCACGCAGCATTCTTGTGTAATTGCCATCTAGCTTCTTCTCCAGCCGTTTTTTTTAGCGTCCATGTAGTGCATCAATATGAATGGTAGTATTGCATTATACAGCATAGTAAATAACATTATATCTTTTCTCATAATACCATGATATTCCCTCTTCATCTATTATTCTTACGTTTAAACCCAGCATCCATTTCGTCTATTGTAAAGTAAGTAAAGTTGGTGAATGTAGTCGAGGGCGACCAGGGAGCTCCCTTTTTAATAGCTACTACACCGAGTGTTGTATACTTCATGTATACATATGGAAACCACACAATGCAAAGAGACAGGCGAAAACAGGCGAGCTCCGTTGTTCAGATACAAACCGTTTATTAATTTCTGACTTCGGTTCTTCGACACGAGGAGAGAAAGACACAATTCTTAAAAGTCTTTCGTAATCATACTATGCTAACAACACCCCCAACGTTCGGCATATCTCGTGGTCCAATCTCAAATTCTCAACACCATCGTCGGACCCCAACTTCTCAACAACGTGGTTGGAATTCAACTTCTCAACACCATGGTCGGAACTCAACTGAATCTTTTTCAAAATCTTCCAAATTCTCAGCCCATCTCTTCTGGGCATTACGTCATCCACATTCCAGCCACATTTCCTGTTTGGAGTTTATCATGACAATGGTGATTGTCATATCCATTGCGCGCTAGCGTAAACTGTACCAATTGACTACACACCTAAATTCTTAACCCGCGTAGTTCAAAGCCCAACCAAACAGAATTATAAAATATAATTAATGAAAAATGATTAAAATAAAAAAATCATTCCTTAATTATATAACACGAGGTGTAGGGGAGGTCCCTACTCCTTTTCCATGATTGCTCCACCTTGCCCTTGATACGTATATTTTATTGCTGAGTGTTAAGCTAGGAGGTATCAAGTTCCATTTTTAAAGTCTTTGGTATGACACGACCTGGGATTGAACCCAGGTCTCCCTGACCATTGGCGAATACGCTACCCACTAGGCCAATGAGCCGATTACGTCGATTATATTTACATTTTAAATCAAAAGTTAATTTTCTTCATAATGCAGTGATGGTGATAACTTTATCCCTTAGTTAAAATCATCACTATGGACAGTGAAAAAAATGTTATACGGCCAAATCCCCAACCGTCTTTGGACGCTCCCCGTTTTTGTTACTCGTCGCTACGAACATACATTCATGAGACAATTTCTAATCTCCCACACACATGCATCATCATACACACACACACACACACACACACTAACAATCACATATACGGTAGGGACTTCCTAAATGTAATAAACAAGTCCTTGCCCAATCATAGCCCCCTAGCTAAAATCTTCAATAGAAACAATAGAAAGGTCAGCTAAAGTTTAACCAGTAACATATCTCAGATCATAAAAGGCCAAAACAAAAAGATTGAATCCATACACAGCATCACACATTCCAACAAACAATGCAACTGTATGGATAAAAAAATATGCTCCCTACTGCCAAAAGAAAAACGTAGTCTACTGAGCCACCGTAAAACCAACAGCTCAGTCAAGCATTACGTGGGTGCAACGGAATGTATCATAAAAGAGGGAATATATATCCATAAACTTTCATCCACCAACGGAAATTAAACAACTAACACTTCCTTATCCTCACACATATGGTGCCTAAAAGACATGAACATCTCACCCACCATAACCTGGGAAATACAGCAAGCCCTTCTTTGCCTCCATGAAAAACTAGCAATTATCACCCATCCATCACAAAACACCATTATAAACAAACAAAAAAAATCAGTAATTCTATCCAAATGCAGACATGAGAACAAACATCTACTTTCACTTTTCGACCCATACACATAACCGATTCATCTTACCTATATCACATCCACTTCTAAAAATCTCACCAGAAATGAACCCATAACACACCCGACGCACTGTAAGTACCAACTTACTCCAATAAATCTTTATATCCATCTTCATCCACTTCCACAACCTGTTGACATTAGATTAGCCATGTTTTCATGAGTGGTAGAAATACTCCCCACACAGTGTATTTAATATATCTTCCACACACACACACACACACACCATCATGTATTACAATAATGTATTGGTATTATAGCATCAACACAACATAGACAGCTAATAAGAATTATTGTAATCCAACACAACTCCTCGCCTATTATCCTTATGTCCCAGATTTATCATGCCTACACGTCAAATAATATATTCATATCCTTAATTATACAATTGTGATAATTTGCTCGTTAGTTAAAATCATCACCATACACACTCACATACATAACAAAAAAAAAAACAAGATAACGACATTGCTAATACAAACAATTATTGCAGCGTCTTAACACAATATATTCACTATATTCCTTACGTACATAAAATCATGGATTGCAATGATGTATACACAATATATCATTAACACACCATAACTAATTCAAACTATTATTGCAATCTAACATAAATCATATTCCAGCATGAAATACTAATATTGCATATTACTCCATAGTATATTGCAATAAAACATAGCTCATCACTACGACAATTACTTTTATTCTGACCAACCATACTCCTTCGTCTATTATGCTTAAAAATGAAAACTTTATTTTCTTCGTAATATAATGATGATGATATTTTGTTCCTTAGTTAAAATCATCATCACCACACACACACACACACACGCAACAACAACAACACACACACACACACACACACACGAGCATATAAAGAAACGAACAACTTTTTTCTCGGTCAATCTGTTCCGACTTTTGGCTACACATCGCGTCTCATACACCCAGGAAACAACCTCAAATTTATCGCGCAGCGCATGTATCTTCATACGCACACGTACTAAATATCACTTATCCGTCCACACACAATAATAATACGCAAACATCACCTGCAATAACACACACACATACCCACACATAAAGAGTTGTACACAATTCTAACGTTCTTTTGAGTGCATTTTTCGATATTTTCGATTTCTTTATTATCTTTCGTTCTCAGCCTGATGAGTGTTGTTTATAAAACGTCATGAAACCTAAGGTCACAGATAAGCTTCCTTGCTATCATATATATATATATATATATATATATAAACTAATATATATTTACTTTATATATATATATATATATATATATATATAATATGAACCATACAAATGTACATTTGTAACATGGCTTATTAAAAAAAAGTTAATTTCTTCTCAACAAAAATTATTTGGATTTAATTTTGAGTGGAACATTATACAATTAAGACAAATATTATAAATCAATTTTCATTATTGAACCCTACAGTATCACAGCTTTCAATCAAAGGATAAAATTTGAACACCTCTGCAATCTAAAGTAAATGTAATAATTCTGTCTGAAAAGAAACGGGATTGTATGCGCTGCTTGAGATATGAGCTGAAGACGAATAACTAATACGATATCTTGGGTGTATATAACTGTAATGTTAGCTTTCTGCAATTTATGCATTTTATTCACGTGCTTTCGTTTACACCTCCTCTTTTTTAGTTAGTTCAGCTAAGAACACTGAGGGCAAATCATGAACCCCAAGCAAACGAATAAACGTGAAATTTTTGGTCCGGTTTGGGAAAACTCTTTTACAAGCACTTGAAATGCTTGTGTACAAGTGTATGGAGACAATATCACGTCACACTCACGTTTTTTTTTTTTTTTTTTGAGTGGCATAAAAGGTTTAAAAAAATGGCGCGAAAATGTTGAAAGATCACTTTAGGTGCGGGAAGCTTTCAACAAGCTATATAGAGGTAAATGTCGATTGGGTAAAACAGGTAATGAGCAGCAATCGTTGGTTTACTGTTGGAGTAATCACAAGTCAGTTGAATTTAAAAAAAAAACAGTTTTGAAGTATCTCAATTTAAATTTGGCCTTGTAAAATATCTGCTCGAAAATAACTCCAAGTGTTTTGAATGATGATCAGGAGCACCGGATGCAAGTGTGTCAGGACATCACCGAGTGTCTTCAAACTATACAAAACTTGCTACGACCCGAAAACCAAACGCGCCAGGGTGGTCACTGGAAATCTCCGACGTCGCTGAGGCCGAAGAAAACAAGATAGACAAAGACAGTTATATAGATCACATTCATCGATGGTTGGAACATCGTCGACTGCGAGTTCTTGACACAGAGTTTGACGATCAATATTCTGGTCTACTCAGAGATGACGCGTCGTATGGTTATAGCTTAGCCTGCGTGAAGAGACGAAGGTTGTGGCAGGAGAAATCGTGGCTCTTTACCGCGACAATGTACCTGCTCACAACACCCTGTGTATCAAGCAGTTCCTGACTGAGATGAACATCGCTGCACTTGAAGAACCTTGCTATTCACCAGATTTTGCTCTGGATAACTTTTTCCTTTCCTCAAGCTCAATGGGATCATTAAGGAGACCCGTTCGGAAGAAAACCGAAATGACGAAGATTATAAGTATTCCAGAAAATTACTTCCAGCAGTGCATAAAAGATTTGTGGGGAAGGATTAAAACGTGCGTTAGATTTGAGAGGGATTACATCGAAGGAAAAAAACATGTAGTTTATGGTTTTGAATGGAACTAAATTGTTTGTGATCCAAATCCTGTTACCTTTCAGACACACTTCGTATATAAGAGGTGCATTTATTTTTGAATTGATATATATTGGCCTGATGAGCAGATTGTCTGCAGATGGGCCGGGAGATCGGAGTTCTCTCCCAGGTCGAGTTATACCAAAGACTCAAAAAATGGTTAATGATACCGCCTTGCTTAACACTCATCATTATAAGGTAAAGATCAAGGGTAAAGTGGAGTAAATCAGGAAATGGAGTAATGCCATCCTCTACACCTCAGTTTAGTTGCTATTGAAAAAAGAGACTTCGGGTCACCCTCGACTAAGGTCACCAACGTAACTTATGCAGAGTTAGTTGCCAGGCAATAACTCCACAAGACCTTTAGTAGACTGTCTATAATAGAAGCTGCTAAAAGGGGGTGGAATAGGTGGTATCACAGAATTTTCGGGTTAAGCCACAAGTTTGTTGTAAATTTGGTTCATGGATTGTCGCTAATGGAATGAAAGCCTGGAAAAGAGCAAGATGGTTTGGTTTCTTTGTTTAATGGCATATCAACTTTTGTAAGTTATTTACTGCCAAAGCCATTCTCCTAGAAGAACAGTAGTGGTAATATTTAACTCATAGCTGGGAGGATAAGGGGGCTCATACCTTTCCCAAGGGCATTTGCCCGAAAGTGAATGTAATAGCGCGACTGGAGTACAAACTCGCTAACTACGATTCCGCAGTCTATTACTTTAACCATTACACCACGAGGACACTCCACCCACGAAGAGAGGAAGAAAGAAATGTGAGTGTCACATAAAAATGAAATTGGCAAATGAAGTTTGAATTCCCGCTAATAATGTTGGCGCTAATGTCCTTAAGAAAGGCATGAATCCATCAATTCCCTCTCTTATTCAGTTATGAACAAAGTAGTGGAACAGACGAGGATTTTTTAGTTTTTGATAGAGCAATCAATGTAAAGCAAAGACAACATTTGAACCTGTTCTTAACATATCAGGAGCCAGTTTGGTAGAATAAGAATTATAAATTTCAATGTCTCACTGACCTTAGAGAAGATCTGATTTCTGCAAGGGACTAACGATTGGTTTATCTGTTAAAAGGCATGCCAACTCCTTATGGCTTATATATTGCCAAAATTTGATGCATTGGTTAGAGTGTTCGTCAATGGCCCTGGAGATCAGGGTTCAATCCTTGGTCGAGTCATACCAAAGACTCAAAAAATAGTTCTCGATCCTTCCTTGCTTAAAACTCTGTAATATAAGGTAGGGATCAAGAGTAAGGTAGAACAATCCAGAGAAGGGAGTCGCACCCTTCCCTACTAGCTATTGAAAAAAGAAGCCTTTAGGTTGCTCTTGACGACGGTCGCCAACTTTACTTACTCATAGATATTTGATTAAAATCATAACCATATTTCCAATGTTCCATTGTATAATTCAACATTGCATTTTATTTGTCTTTAAACGATTGTTTGCGCAGATTTATATGGTTTCAAGTATTCCGATCTAACAACAATAATATGGAAGCATTTACATAGTTCGAAGTAACTGTTAATAATCTTTAGTGAACAAATATAGTTTCGACTAACTATTCTTAATACAAATGCTTTCCATATATAGTTGTATTGTATCAAGTATTCTTACTTAATACAAATGATTTATACGAAATTATGTAGTTCATGGTTTACTGTTATAGGAATAAATACGGTGACACGTTTCAAATCCTGAACGAGGTTGTTTGAATTTTCACATAACGTTTAATAAAGTTGGGAATGGTATGAATACAACAATTCTCCGTCGAGATACGGGTAAATATTGGGCAGATAGGCTTATTGACGTTGGTATGGCAACCAGTCTCAGTGAAGGAAACTTTTGAATTCAAACATGTTAAACTCCGCTCAAAAATTAATGTTATGCAGCGTCCTGCTCATACGGACGGGTTGGTAAATACATTTTCATTTTTATTATACATTTGTTTTCACACAGTAATATGGTTTCTATAATTCTTATCTAGCCCTACTAATTTGCCATCAATTATATGATTTCTCGTAAACAACAACAACAACAGTAATAATAATAATAATAATAATAATAATAATAATAATAACAATCAAAGAAAACGAGAACTAGCAGAATTGTGGACTTTGTTGTCTCGGCTGACCATGGAATAAAATTAAAAGAAAACGAAAAGAAGGATCCATTCTTCGACCTTGCTTGGGAATTGAAAATGAAAGGGACGTTTATACCAATTATGATTGGTGCTCTTCGTACACTCACCAAAGCATTGGTAAAAAGACTAGAGGACTTGGAAATAAAAGGATGAGTGAAGACAATCGAAGTTACAGCATTTATGGGATCGACCAGAATACTGAGAAAAGTCCTGGAGACTTGAAAAGACTTGTTGTCTCTCAAACTCCAGTGAAAGACCATAAAACAGTTTTATTTCAGATAATTCAGTTTAGCCTAAGTATACAGTTTAAATGTCAAAACAGTTGTATTTCATGATGTGAAAAACCCTCAAGGAGTAAAATAATACTGGATGAGAAAATGACTGATCAATATTCCTAAGTAATATGAATCCTTTTTATAAAGAGAATTATTCGATCAAGAGATTGGATCCAAAAAATTATTGCCCAGTCGGCTGGGGCTGTTGAATACAACGACTGCACCTCTGCAGAGGGGACCCCCCACCGCCAACGAGTGTCCAAGATATGACACTAAACAATCTGATTGTGAGGTTCCAGTAATGAAGGAGCTTTGGGGAATACAGAATATCCCTTCAATGCCATCGCTCCCAGCTCCCCTCTGGCTCGGAGTGGTAACATGATAAGGGTCCTATCTATGGGTTAAATAGAACTAAACTGGTTTGAGTTTACAGTTTTTTTGCATTTAAACTGCATATTTATCCTGAACTGAATTGTTTGAAATACGACTGTTTTGACATTTAAACAGTATACTTAGGCTAAACTGAATTATCTGAAATAAAACTGTTTTGAGATAGAAAAGTTTTTGACATTTAAACTGTACTTAGATTTAAACTGCGTTCTTATGCTAAACTGATGTTTGAAATGGAACTATTTTTGACATTAAAATTGTAATTACACTAAACTGAATTGTTTAATATAGAATTTTTTTTAATATTTAACTGTGTGTAAACAAAATCTGCATTCATACTAAACTGAGTTAGCTTAATTAGAATTGTTTGACTAAACTGAATAGCTTGAAATAGAAACGTTTTGACAATTACACTGTGTACTCATTCTAAACTGAATTGTTTGAAATCGAACTAACTATTTGCATAAAAATGTATTTGGCGTTAAATAACCTACAAAGGTTGAAATGCCATAAACTCAACCAACCAACAAACCAACCAACCTAAAAAAAATAGTGAGTCTAGAAGTAATGACCAAAAAAGTGGTACTCCACACTCTCCTGAGTTCCAAAAGTGGAGCCTCACCATCGAGTGTCATACTCAGAACAAATGTATGAGACACATCTTTAACAAAAGCGTTGATAGTTGTGAGAGTTCTTCATTATTTTCCTTTCTTTATAATTCAGTAGAGTGGTTTCTTCCATTTATCTGTCTACATATATTCACATTGCAGATCTTTTGTTAAAGACATATATTTTTTATCATTGCAAACGGAAAGATGCACTGTTAAACTGAATTTAGATGAAGCAAATTTCATATGTTTTAACCGTCATGGTGCCATATCCTTATTAAATGGCAAGCTTCTTAAATTAGTATACCAGTTCATATACATCAGTAACCATATCTCATCTAGTGAAAGCGATATAAACATTAGCAAAGGTAAAGCATGGGCTGCTATTCACAGGTTAATAAAGATGTGGAAATCGGATCTCTCGAATAAAATAAAATGGGAATTCATAAAAAATATTACTGTGTTAGTACTACTGTATGGTTTCACCACTATTGTTGAAATGATTGGAGGAAATGCTTAATGTGAACAACACAAGGATTCCCCACACTTTTTTAAATGCAAGAAGTAACTCACTGTATGACCACTTACTTCTCATCTCACAACCCATCCAAGACGAACAAGATATACTGGACACTGCAGGGGAAGTACTGACGAATGCACAAGTGGCCGTATCTAATGGATTTCTACACATGTTGGCCAACCAGCAAAAACTTACATTCATGTTTCAGGTGAGGTTGCAGAGATTAGACCAGGGCATGTGTATTTGTAAGAAGCGCTAGATCACCTCAGTAGTCTGCATCAGTAATAGTTTCTACGGGATATCGTCTGCTTCTTAAGAAAAAGATTTCACCCTTTTCAAAAAGGTAAGAAAACAGACTATAAATTGCTTTATTCTTCAAGTTAAGGCGTATTTCTGTTGGGATACGGCTACATTTACCTAAATATAATGAAAATTTTACTAATCTATATATATATTCCTTTGTACATAAATTCTGATATTGGCCTAGATGTAAATTTTGGTTCAGTATTATATTATTTTGTTTTTTTCCGGAATTTATAGGTTTTTATTTATCTAGATTTTCATTGTGTTATCTTTAGCCAACACCAACTTGTGTGTTCTCATTGGAGATGACAAGGCGTCGTTGAATGAGACAAAGAGAAAGATCTATTGTTTAAATGAATGGTATTCTTCCCTCTTTTCTTTTAAAAAGTGAGATATTTTCTTAGAAGGTTATTTTCTTACAATCTCTTTGTACAATTTTACAGATATTATTTT